>BSBN01000087.1:14844000-16055000 GCA_027924645.1 Cunninghamia lanceolata
TCTCATCAAATGCAAAAGTTGCTTAAGAAAGGAGCGGATGGATTTGTGGCCCAACTATGTTCATTAGAAGTCTCTCAATCTAATGCTCCTACTCGTCCAGATTTACAAGCAATAATTGATCGTCACTCAGTGTTTCTTAGAGATATGCCTAAAGGACTTCCTCCTAAGAGGGATCATGATCATGCCATACAACTAGTTCCAGGGAGCCAACCATCAAACATCAGGCCATATAGGTACCCACACATACAAAAAATTGATAGAAAACATTGTTGAGGAGATGCTAGAGGCAGGAATTATCAGGCATAGCCAAAGTGTTTACTCCTCGCCTATGGTGATGGTGCGTAAGAAGGATGAAACTTGGCGCATGTGTTTGGATTATAGAGTGTTCAACATGTACACCATTAAATGTGTCACCAAGAGTTTAGGCAGTAGAGAACCACTTGCTTCATCAAAAATAGGTACTTTCAGGACTCAAGGAGAATTTAGCCATGGCACAAAATCAAATGAAACAACAGGAGGACCAACATTGTAGTGAAAGAAATTTTGAAGTTGGGGATTGGGTCTTCTTGAGATTGCAACCTTATAAGCAAATCTCACTAAAGCAACAAAAAAAGAATAATAAGTTGTCTCCAATATATTATGGGCCATACTAAATCATGCAAAAGATTGGTAGTGTTACCTACAAGCTAGAGTTGTCACCAACAACAAAGATACATCCAGTTTTTCACGTTTCTTGTTTGAAGAAGGTAATTAGGCATAATATTCCTACTCAAACAATACTACCAGAGCTTGATGAAGAAGGAAGAATCATTTTGGAACCAGAGTACATTCTTCAAACATGCATGAAGAAGTTGAGCAATAGAACCCTCACTGAGTATCTCATCCAATGGAAGAACAGTTGAAGAGGCCACATGGGAGGACAAGGAGTTCATTCAAAAAAATCCACACTTGGTTAGCATTGAGGACAATGCTTCTTTGAAGAGGGGGGCATGCTACACCCTTAATATTGGTGTACATTGGGTTATGAATAGTCGGCTTGTGGCTATCTTAACTCCTAATTAAGTCATGTTATCATTATTATATTATTATTTAGTTAGATAGGTCAGACTAGGTCTTATATAGGGGTGTGTTTATTCAGCCTAAGCATAATTAGGTATATATAGGAGGATGTGAGTCTTATTTCATCAACATATTGTGAAGTGTGTTCTCATTGGAGATATTTGGAGGTTGCCCCCTCGAAGTGGCCTGTTATTTTCAATTATTATCAAGTATTTGTAGAATATTTCATATCACCTTCTTCCATTGTGCAAGTTATTTCATTACAACCACAAACAAAAAGTGAAGAGTTGTCTATTGCTTACACAATAAAAGAAGTGAAAATTATAAGGAAGGTACCTAGACAAGATGTTAGGAAAAAGGTGTGTTGTACACCTTGCATAAAATGAAATATTTAATTATGTAAAAATAAATATTTATTTGTAGTGCATCTTAAGTGATGTATTTGGCCACATTAAATATTTATTTGGGGCCACTTGTAAAAGTTGTATGTAACATTGGGTTAGTTATTTTATGTGTGGAGACATAGAATAATTAATTAATTAGTTGGAGTATAAAGTGAAAACTTAGTTGCAAGAATTGTTAGGAAAGGTGTCTCAACCTTGCAACTACAAAAGGTTTCTGTTCTTCCCAATTTTGGTCTTTTCGAATACACTTTATCTTGAAGATTGGTTTAGAACTTTCAAAGTTTCCAAAAGGGGCTAAAAATGGCAGGGCTTACTATTTTTAGTAACTTTACATTTGAGCATGGATGGGCCTAAAATTTTCCCAAAATGTGTTGAACTACCAAGTAAACATCTTGGGTGAGTTTCGACTCAAGATCATATCTAGATTTCAAGATATGAAAGTTTCTATTTTTAAACTCCCGGAAAAGTTTCAAACTCATATTTGAGGCACTTAGAGGTCCTTAAATGCCTTGAAAGTTGTCATAACCAATGAATTATGTTATAGCTTTATAGATCTCTTTACAAGATTTCTGACGCATCAAACAGTTTATCAATCGGACACCCGGATCGAAAGTTATGGCCTCCAAAAGTTGGGCCTCCCATTTTGGGAAATGTGAAAATGTGTTGGACGCTTAAAGAACTATAAAGGGGAGAGTTACACATGTTGGTGTGTGATTTGGCACATCACAAGGCATGTTTTATTGGAGATAATTTGAGAACCACTTTTGACGGTTTACTATATTGTATCTCTTATATATCAAGAGCTTGAGATGGAGGTTGTGTGTAAGAGTCTTATAGATGTTGAGTTGTATCCAGATCACTGGTTGGTTATACTCCTATGAAATCTTTCTCTACAAGTATATTATAATCTTCTTGATTCTTAAATAATATATTGGGTGGCTTTGGAGTGTGGGGTTTTTCTCCCGAAAGGGTTTCCCCATGTAATTACTGTGTTATGGTATGATTGTTATTTGTGTTTATTTTGTAACTATTGTAAAGATCTGAGAATTTTTACATATCCCTCCCCTCAAGATTAGTGTAGGAATTTGTTTCACTACCTTAGCTTCCTTACAATTGGTATCAAATCTTGATCACCTTTAGTTTCAATTGTGGGTTGTTGGGTTTTTTGAACTAATCCAATTTTGAGTGGGAGCTTATGCAGAAGATACTTTGTAATCTTGTTGCAGGAATTTTTAGATGGCGAGTACATTAGGGAGAATAGAGGTAGAAAAACATTTCTGGTAACAATTTTGAGATGTGGAAGCTGAAGATGGAGGATCTGTTGATTGATTGAGATATGTGGAATGCTATTGATGAGAATGTTTCAAGGCCCACATATGCTACTTTAGCTGTTGAATATGATGTTATGGACCTTAAAGCCAAGGGTGTAATTAGATTGTGCCTCACAAACTCTATTTTAATCAATGTCCATGAAGAGCCCTCTGCAAAGAAATTGTGGAAGAAACACGATGAAAGATGTCAAGCCAAATCTTTAGTGAACAAGATTTTATTGAGGAAGAAATTGTATTCCTTGAGAATGGAAGAGTGTGGATGAATTTTAGACCACCTAGAAGCATTCAATATGTTGGTGGCTCAATTTGCATAAATTTGTGTAAAAATGGATGAGGAGGAGAGATGTCAAATGCTACTTTGTTCTTTGTTTGATTCATGGGATTCTCTTGTTATGGCGATTGGGAGTACTTATGTTGTCTTGAAAGTTGAAGATATTGTGGATTCTTTGCTTTCTAAAGAAATGAGGAGGAAGGTATCCATTAGTCCCAAAGAAGCCCTAATTGTTCATGGAAGACCCAAAGAAAAAGGGTAAGAAGAGCAAGAAGCGTGACTAATCCAAGTCCAAGAGGAGATCCAAATCTCCTAGAAAGTACAAAGTTATTTGCTAGAATTGTGGTAAGCCTGGACACTTCTGTAAGGAGTGTAAAGAAGAAAAGAAGAAAAAGAAGAAATTTGATTCTGATTCTGAGTCTGAGAAGGAATATGGTGGTGCGTTCATTGCAGCTTTGGCCACTCATGCAGATAATAATGCATAGTTAATTGACTTGGGTGCATCTTTCCATATGACCCCTAATAGAGATTGGTTTTCTGAATATGAAGAATTTGATGGAGGTAAGGTGTACCTGGGTGATGATTCTCATTCAAATATTGTTGGTCATGGTAAAGTTAAAATTAGATTTCCTGATGGTAAAATAAAAATGATTAATGGTGTGTTGCATATCCTTGGATTAGCACAAAATTTATTATCTGTGAGCAAACTAATAGATGCGGGTGTGCAGGTAGTTTTTTTTGGTTCAGGATGCAAGATGATAAGAGGTGTTATGGTGATTGCTAAAGGTGTCAGATTTGGCACATTGTATAAGATTGATGCATGTACTATTGAACTTGCAATAGTACTTCTTTGAAAAGAAAATCTATGACTACTTCATTAGAAAAGGAGAGGGTTTCATTTTTAGTGGATGGTCATGACTTCTGGGTACCTAAGGGTACTCTTTCTTCTGATTCAAAATTTCCTACAGAGAAAGATATGTTATGGCACTAGAGATTAGGCCACATAGGAGAAAAGGGTCTAAGGACCTTGAAAAATAAAAACCTTTTTGAAGGGTTAACTGATTGTAATCTTGATTTTGATTTATGTGAGCATTGCATTTATGGTAAACAAAATCATGTTCAGTTTTACTCGAGTTCTCATAATCTTGTGGTGTATTGGATCTTATTCATTTTGATGTGTTTAGTCCTGTAGATGTTCCTCCCATTGTGAAATCCACACATTATGTTTCATTTATTGATGATTATAGCAGAAGGACATGGGTATATTTTCTAAAGAATAAATCTGAAGTTTTCAATCAATTTAAAGAATTTAAAACAATAGTTGAGTTGCAGACTAGAAACAAAATAAAATGTTTGAGGACTGACAATGGTGGTGAATGTTTCTCTAAGGATTGCGGCATTCAGAGACAAAAGACAACTTCATATTCTCCACAACAGAATGGAGTTGCAGAAAGAATGAACATGACACTAATGGAGAAGGCTAGGAGTATGCTTAGTGGTGCTGGTCTAGAACAAAGTTTTTGGGCTGAAGCTATTGCTACTGCTTTCTACCTAATTTACAGGTCTCCTACATCATCTCTTATTGATAAAACACCTATGGAGGCATGGTCGGGGCACAAGCCTTCACTAAGACATCTTAAAGTTTTTGGTTGTGAGGCATATGCACATGTGCCAAAGGAGAAGCAAACAAAGTTGGAAAACAAGGCTATGAAATGTATCTTCATCAGGGATAGTTATGGTGTGAAAGGATACAAGCTTTGGGACTCTATTGCATAGAAGGTAATATATAGTAGAAGTGTTATTTTTAGAGAAACTGAGCCTTATTCTGTTACATTGCAGTCAGAACAAAGTGAATAGAAATATGTGATTCAACACCCTTCTATGCCCGAGAAAGTTGAATCACAGCCCCTAGATAGACACGAAGTTGAGGAGATGTCATCTATCTCTGAATCTTCAGAAGAGGAGGAAGAACCTCCAACTCAACTTGTTCGAAGGTCTACAAGGCATAGACAACCACCTGAAAGGTATTCACCTGATGACTAGAGATGTATTTTTTCTTTGAATACTAACATAGATGAACCTAGATCTATAGAAGAGGCATTAGGTATGAATGATGTAGAGTTCTGGAAGATTGCTATGGATGAAGAAATAACAGCTTTGAAAAAGAATGATACATGGGATCTAGTACCATTGCCTGAAGGACAAAAACCTGTTGGTTGCAAATGGGTGTTCAAGAAAAATATTGGTCCAAACAGAGGTATTAAGATGTGTAAAGCACAGTTGGTTGTGAAAAGTTACTCTCAGTTTGAGGGTGTTGATTACAGTGACATGTTTTCTCCTGTTGCAAAAATAGTATCCATTAGATTCTTTCTTTCTATTGTTGTTGCTTATGATCTAGAGGTTGAGCAAATGGATGTGAAAATGACATTCCTTCATGGTGATTTGGAAGAGGATATTTATATGACACAGCCAAAGAACTACATGGTAAAAGGTACAAGTAATTTGATTTTTAAATTGAAGAAATCTTTGTATGGCCTCAAACAAAGTCCTAGGATGTGGTACCAAAAATTTGATACATATGTGTTGAGTTTGGTATTTGAGTGTTCTAAATTTGATCACTATGTTTATTATAAATATGATGATGATGATCATTTCTTAGTTTATTGAATTATATGTTGATGATATGTTATTTATTGGTAAAGGGAAAGGAATGATTTCAAAACTCAAGTCTCAACTTGCAGCTAAATTTGAAATGAAAGATCTTGGAGTAGCTAAACACATTCTTGGGATGGAAATAAGAAGAGATAGAATGACTAGAAAACTATGGCTTGACTAGAGTAAGTATGTCAATTCAGTTTTATAGAGGTTTAATATGCAGGATTGTAAACCATTATGGGTTCCTTTTATAGTTGGAATGAGGTTATCTGCTTCACAATGTCCAACATCCCCATAAGAGATGGAAGACATGAGCAGAGTGCCTTACCAGAGTGCAGTTGGAAGTTTGATGTATGATATGGTCTATACTAGACCAGACATTGCCCAGGTAGTGGGAGTTCTTTCTAGATATATGTCTAATCCTAGAAGAGTTCAATGGGATGCAGTTAAAAGAGTCTTCAGATATTTGCAGGGTACCTTAGAGTATTCCTTGTGTTATCATGGTAATTTGATATGAGACATGCATTCTATTGATATTCATGATTATGTGGATTCAAATTGGGCAGGTGATGTTGATAGTAAATGATCCACCAGTGCTTATGTGTACTTTATTTGGTGGTGCAATTAGTTGGATGAGTAAGCGATAGGTTGTGGTTGCTTTGTCCACTGCTGAAGCTGAGTATAAGGCAGCTACTCATGCTTGTAAAGAAGCCATTTGGATTAAGAGACTGTGTTTGGATATCAAAATAAAACAAGGTGCAGTGATAGTTTATTATGACAGGTAGAGTGCGATCTACCTAGCTAAGAACCCAACATTTCATGCCAAGACCAAGCACATTGATGTACAATATCATTTTGTTAGATATATGGTAGAGGATGGCAGGGTGAAGCTAGTTAAGATAGAGACTTTGATGAATGTTGTAGATTCATTAACTAAGCCTGTGAGCACAAAAAAGTTCATATGGTGTTAGGAGTCTATGGGCCACTCGGCCCCTGGGCGGCTTCAAAGGTCCCACCTTTTGCGTCAACAAATAGAAGGTTTTTGGCTACTACAAAAAGTTACTAATAAGGGCATCCGTTCGGGTGGCTATACATGCGGCAGCGCTACTCTCCGTTATGGAGTCTCCTAGCCTTCAAGGGTTACGCCTTGGAGGGTTTTGGGGGAGGTTGGTTGTCGGTATAACACAACAACACCCGTTGTTTGTGGCTTTCAACACAAACACTTTTCTTATATAGCGGTTCGGAAGGACTTGGCTTTAGCCCTTTATCGCTTAGGTCGTATCCCTTCTCACATCGGGAAGGCAGGCCCTCTAAAGATAATAACAAGTTCTCATACACCCAAGATCCATTTGATAGACAAAGGGAGAGGATACTTTTGTTATTAAATTTTGGTTACAATCAAGCACATACAAGCAATCAAAAAAGATAAATCAAGCACGGAGCAAGCAATGATTCATTTTAAGCACCAAGCCCAAATGTTCCTAATTTAGTGAAAAACCACAAGTCTTGGACCAATCGAAGCTGCAACAGATATGTTAGTAGTTTGATAACCTTCTTTTCTTGGACAATTGATAAGATATTGCACAAATACCCAAATTAGTAGCCAAAGAAACCAAACTGTAAATGATAAAGACTGAAAATGACACAGTTTACCAGAGGCGATCAACTGTTGATCAAAAGTGAACTGTATTCTGCCATAGGTGAAATATTACATATCATAAGCGGTGCCTATAACGCCAGATGCAGATTGATAAAGCTCACAAGCGACGTGAAAAAGCAAGAAGCAACTGGTTATGGATCATAAGCGACTCAGATCTGCAAAAAAAGCAAAATGCAACCAAAACCCTAGTTTTGCAATAAGCAATTCAATTAACTAAAGGCGATCATTGTCAAATTAAAAGTGATTCAAATAAAGGCACAAGCGACCATTGTTAGCGTATAAGCTATGCAAAATAGACAAGAAGGGAATATTGTTCACTCATAAGTGATCTGGAAAATGCTAAAAGTGGTAGGTTTCATCTCAAAAGCGATGCGTATATTCAGACAGCGATTGGTTTTCACTCAAAAGCGACTGAAACTTGTCGTAAGCACTCAAAAAATTTGAACTTCACAAAAACAACTTCAAATAGAAAAGTTAATCAAGGACGTGAGTCCAACCGGGCGTGCCAAAATGTGATAGGTAAAAAATTAGGTTAATAAGATCAAGCATAGCCATGAAAACCTAACCCTACCATCATCAAAGAATCTAATCCAAATGAAATCAAAAGCATGCAATTCAAGCACAATATCACCTAGATTGTGTGATTCCTTGTTTATGATGTGGATTGTTTCTTCAACAATGAACAATTATGAAGATAAAAGCTGCCATGATGGATAAATGAGAATGATGATAAGCTCAATGGATGCTATGAATAATCAAGTGCTCAATATGCTCAGGATGATAATGTAGACGCTATATGAATGCTAGATAGATGTAGTAAGGAATGAAAGGGTGTTTATATAGAACTCAACCAAAATCAATTAACGGTGGAGATTTGGTGGCTATGTGAATGGCTAAGATTAAAGGATGATCATAGGTGAATGTGTAGATGACAAGTGGAGGGAAGATAAGGCTTATGTGTGACCGTGTACATAAAAAGTACTACATGTGAAAGATATTAAATAAAGTATGTAGTACCATTTATCTTTTTTAATTGAAAGAGGCACACATGTCATCTTATGAGATAAATGATAGGAGAAATTAATTAAATAAATAAAATTTATTTAATTAATTGGAAAGTGGATCTATGAAAGGAATTTTTAATTAAATAAATAAAATTTATTTAATTAAAAATAGAAGAATGAAGATAATTAAATAATTAAAGATTTTTTAATTATAGCTTAAAGAAAATAGAAGAAATAGCTAATGAATTAATTAAATAAATATAAATTTATTTAATTAATAGAAGAAATAGATATGTTAAGGATATTGTTCAAGTGTGTTAGAAAAATGTAGATGATAGATAATGCAATGTTTTATACTAATGATAATAAGTCAATTTTAGGTGTCTACAGCTTACTCATCAAACTAATTGCACCACCATGTTGATAATTGAGAGGGGGGGTGAATCAGTTATCCTATTTATTTCTTCTTTCTAATCTTTATTATTAATCAATGAAGCATTAATTCAAACAAGCAAACATAACCATGAAATGTAGATACACATGACACAATATTTTTGACGTGGAAACCCTGTTAAAGGAGAAAACCACAGGGTGATTAACCCAAAGATTATTCTCTGTTAGAAGAATAAGGAAATACAAAATGGCACTTGCCAATTAGGGCTCACTGCCCAAGCACACTGCTCATAAGAGGCACACTGCCTACAAGAGACTCATTGTCTACAAAAAGAGTTTATACAATACTTGAACTAATTGGTAGCATCTGCAAATGCTGAAGTTCAGTTCTGGTTAGGCTCAGTACACTGATCTGCTGCACTTCATCTTTCCTCTTCCCTTAAGCTGCTTTCTTTCACATACTGGACCTTTCTTATTGCTTCTGCTTTTATTCGCACATCATTAACAACAACAACACACCTCACAACTAAATCCATCATGTATATATATCCGCAAAAGTGATTTCATCACCTTTCAAGTCGGCACCCAGAATAGTCAGTTCTTTTCACAAACTCTGATCTGTCGGTTGAATCCTTGCACACCAAGTAATGCGGATCAAGCATATACTTGTAGAAGTCATCAATCATGTCGGCCAAACATAACTTATGTCTTAAGAACCTTTTCCATCATCAGTAACACATCCCAAAAATAGTCTGATGTTCTGTCAGTCAGTTCTTCCTCTATTCACACTGTCACTCAGGAACCTGGTACTCATGTATTCATATCTTTTACCTCATCTATCACCAGAGGCTAAAACCTTGGAATCTATCACTCAAGGTAGTCCTCTTAACTTCCTCAAATCCGCACTTCACCAAGATACTTCCTTTGAGAGATCCGGACCTGTCTGTCAGACCTTGCCACATGCTCTATTCTTGTTTACTAGACCACCACATTCTTCATTCTAACTTCCAATAGAGACACACCATGTCCTGCGGATGTGTGGGATAAACTTTGTTGCCATCAATGACAACAATCATGAATCCATATAGTGCCTCTTGCCAACAATCTCCCCCTTTGGCATTGATGGCAACACTTAGTGAAAAATGACTAAGTGTTTACACTTTTCTCCCCCTTGGCTGATGCTCTATTTTTATATACATTTTCCGAAGCTCCCCCTTAGTTGGATTCCTCATTTTTCACTGCTCCTCACTCCCCCTTTGACATCAATGGCAAAGGGTAGGGTCCGCACACCAAAATTTTCAAAAAATTTATGATACTTAGCCGCATAAGTATATACATATGGAATACTTACATATACTGCAGTATGTCTGCAAAAGTTGTTTTCAGTTGGATGAGTTCTGTAGCCAAACTTTGCTTCATTCTATCCAAAATTGAGATGTGACCACTCAACAAAACGCAAAAGCTTCTGCCCTCTTAAGATCTGTCGGATCATTGGTTTGGGCGGTGGTCTGAGCATCACTTATGGCCTCATGCATGGCCTCTAACTTAGGGATAATGATTCTTCTGAGTTCACCCATCCAGTTAATTATGTTCTTCTTTTCCTTCTCAAAATTCTTTATTACATTTGTAATTGCAATAGTCTGACATTCTTGATTTACTATGGATGAAGAGAGAGGATCAAAACTTTGAGACAAGCTTAGTAGTTTATCCTCTTGCTCTTTTATTTTCTTCTCAATCTCCACTGTTGCTTTGGACCAGGAGATACAAAATTTATATGCTTCACCGCCATCTTTAAGAGCATTTTCTAAGCTCTTTATCCCAATATCCATGTTTCTCCTATCATTAATGATCAAACCCTGTACCTCGGAGAACCTTTTATCCAAAAACTCCTTCTGGACCTTTTCTTCAGCTGACTTTTCTAGAGAACCAAAATGTGTACTAACACTGCTGACTAGGGTTTTGAGATTACCAGATGAGGAGGCTGTGGGATCCTTCTGAAATGATGGCATAATCTTTTCTAGCACTCTAGAAGCAGCTTCTATCAACTCACAGTCTTCCATATAAGACTTAAGGAGTTTTACTTTAGCCTTTGCGCTAACAAATGAAGCTATCTTCATTGTCTGTATCAGAGAAAGAGAGTCAAAATTGAATGGACCTTGTAGAAGCTCTGGTTCATCAATCTCCATTGTTTCTTTATTCAGGAATTCTTGGACAGTTTGAGCAGTGTCTCTTGCTGGAGACAGATGTTTCTTTTCTTCTGCAATTTTTGAGCTGTCCCTTGGAGCTTTTTCTCCTTCATTCGTACCACTAGCAGTTGTGGTCTTCTCTCCCTCTGCCACCTTGGTACTGTCAACTTCTTTTTCCTTTTCTTCAGCTTCTTTCTCCTGTATTTTGTCTTCTCCTTTAGATCCACAGGCTGTAGGGGAAACCGGAGGAGAAATGTTAGTTTGTTCAGGGCCCACCTCTTCTGTCATTTTCTCAGTAGTTTCTTCTGTAACACTTGTGGTCGAGGGGTCAGTACCCAAGTCCTCTATAGTAGGAAGATTAAGTCTTTTGAAGGCCTTATGGAGGATCTCTTATGTGTCCTTGGCTACCTTGTCAGTCTCACCAAGCAAAAGTTGATTCATCCTTGCTTTGCTTCTAAACTCATCCTTACAATCTTTGAATACCATATTCATTATCTTGAGGTCGATTGAAGGATATAGCTGAATTGCTATTTGTTCCTGGATTTCTAGGTCTTTAGCTTGGGCAGTGTTCTTTCTTGTTTCTAGTTCCTTCTCCAAGCTTTTAGGGATCAGAGATATAATTTCAATAAATGCTTTGTTGTAGATATTGAGGTACCTGATTGTGGCCTCTTGCAATATCTTATGATCTGCCTCACCATAATCATCATAGAACTCAACCATTGGCTGAAAATTTCCATCCACTGTGACTGATTTGATTATATCATCAATGTGAAGAGTGGGTTTTTCAACATATTCTTCTGCCATTTCTTCCTTGTCTTGACCTGTGGAAGGTTTACCAGATCCTTTCTTCTTTTGCTTCTTTATTTCCTTTATCCCCTCATCTGATTCGGTTTCCTCTTCATCTCTTTGACTTTCATAAGCCCTTGTGGCTTTTGTCTTTGATATTTTCTCTCCTTTTCTGGATGCTTGGACTTCCAGTTTTGAGCTTTTAGTAGGGACAGGTGCTGATCTCTTTGATGATTTGGTCCGGGTTGAGTTTTCTACCAGAGCACTTTCCTTGCTTCCCTTTTCTACCTCTTTCTTCTCTTCCTCAGCCTTTTGTCTCTTTTCCCTGTTGGCATCAAGTGCCTCCTTTGAGATGCCAAAGCTTTTTGCAACATTTTCTACTTCTTTTCTCACCTTCCTCTTGATCTCTGGTTCTCTGAGTTCCACATGAATCTTTACACTCAGTTCTCCAAAGGTTCCAAACCTTTCTGCCTTTGGATCCTTTGGTTGACTTAGCATGTGTTGAACATGCAGCTCCACAATTTGTTCATCGACTTCATACCCCATGGGCATGATCCACACAGTTCTTGGCTCTACTGCCTCCATTAGGCACTGATCTGTCTCTACCATAAAGCATACTGTGTCTTTGTATTTCTCAACAAGAGACTGAGGAATTCTTTCTCTTGCTTGCATCATGCTCTGAAGGTTCTTGAAGTATCCCCATAGAGCTGTACTTTGTGCTTTGTTGTCACCAAGTCCATGCAAATAATCTCTAATTTGGATAGCTACTGGCCTATCACTCTCCCACACCCAGCCACTAGATCCGGGAAGCTCATTCATAAAGTAGAAAAATAAGCACAATATTAATCCACCATACTTGAATGAATTATTTTTATCTTTCTTTATTTTCTGTAGGTTCTCCAAGAGTTGGTTCAAGAGAAGCTGACAAAGATCATAGTCTACATCCTTTCTTAACATTTCATAAGCTGTGTAAATGGCAGTTCCAGGTACAGAGTTTTCCCTGCTAGAATGATATATTTTATATCTAATGATCATGGAGGCAAACTTGACATCCAGATTAGAGATGTCATCTATTGTCATTGCTCTTTTGTCAAACTTGGATCCGGTAGCCTCACTCACAGTTTGATTCTTCACAGATTTAAGAACAAGAATCCCACCGAATGAGTGTAATCCGGTAACTGCCCTGATGGCATCTTTTGTAATTTTGAACGATCCATTTAACCACATGAATTTGTCATGTATTCTGCTCAAAATGTACCTAACCCATTCATCCTCCGTAAAATAGGGGAAATGTATGTATTGTGCAAAGTGCTTGTTCTGGAGGCCCTTGTATTGAGGTTTGAGTTCAAATGAATCATCTAACAGTTGTTTGTGATAGATATCTCTTAGTTTGAATTCCCCAAACTCTTCAACATTTGCGTGTATATAAACCCTAATATCTTCGGTATGCAAAACACCATGTGGAACACTGGAAAATGCACCTAGGGGATCTACCTCCAAGGATTTGTATGGATGTTTCTTAAATGTGGGGCGAGGTCTATTAGAAATCTTTACTATATTCGGAGTAGTCATCATCAAAAGATTTGTAGTGAGATATTGAAAATGGAAAATACCTTTTGCGCCTTTTGGTTTCACGGAGTTGGTCGGATTGATTTCTGGATGTAAAGACTTCTGCAAATGATCTTCGATGAACTTGAGGAATTTTGTTGCAGAGCTCCACTTTTCGTTTCTTCTTGAATGCAGAATGAATACGTGGTTAATGAGAAAACCCTTATATTGGTCTGAAAACCCTAATATCAAGTTGCAATAAATGCTAGACCTACATTATTCAAGTTTTACCTTATTCAGATGACTTGAAGAACCAGATCAATCCTGATCTTTAAATAACTTGCGGATCTGCCAAATCTTAACCATAGTTTGTTTGAATGTTTTCCTTATGAACCCTTCAATCTGTAACTCTTCTTGTGCCAGTTCTGGCACCAATTGACTAGCTGGGGGAACAAGGTTTTCTTTGTGTCTCCCCCTGAGCCAGAGCTCACTTTTTAATTTCTGGAAGGAATATCAGCACCAGAATCTGGTGCAGATCCAACCTCTACATTCTCTATACTTTTCTTTACCCAAATCTTGTTCATCTCACTTTTAACTTCATCCGCATTCACTTTTTGTTTCCCCTTATCTTGATTCTGATTATGATATACCGGACCTCTTTTGTCCTGATTCTTGCTTCTACAGAATCTTGCAATATGACCGGATCTATTCCAAATTTGGCAAACAACATTTCTCTGCATATTTGATTGATATCCTCTTGATCTGCATTGATTAGCCATATGACCTATTCTATTGCATGCAAAGCATCTACCATTGAATGATTTGTTCATTTCCATATTTTTGCATTCATGAGATTTGTGACCATACCTTTTGCAGTTAAAACATTGTCTGGAGAAGGATGAATTAGTTTGATTCATTTTCTTTCTGCACTGATTAGCTTTGTGACCAAAGTGATTACAGCTGTGGCAGTATCCATTGAAGGATGGATATCTTTGAGCATTGGGCTATCTTACTGGAGGTCTTCTAGGCCTGTTCCTTGGATTTTCTGATCCAAAATTCTTCTAACCGGATCCGGAGCTTTCTCCTTTCTCATATCCCAAACCACACTTGTCATCTAGCCTCTTTTGACTTCCAAGAAGAACTTCAAGTTGAGCAGAACTTATCTTGAATTTCTCTTTATATTCATTTGTTGTTTGAAGATCCCTTTTGAGAGAGACAATTTGATCCTCAAGTTTTTCTTCATTTTCTTTAGCATCTTCAAGATCAGATTCAAGATGTCTGATAATTCTATCCATTTGGTGGCAATCTTCTGATTTCTCCTTGAGAGATTGTCTTAGATTATCTTCAATTTTTATTTTCTCTTCAATCTCTTGGGTAAACTTTATAACTCCTGATTCCATTTCATGTCTTACCATAATGACTTCTTTTGATAACTTTTTACATAACTTGGTTTTCTTAGTCAGCTCTTCATTTGCATCATTAGCTTCACCTTGTCTTGCCAATTGCTGAAGTAGCTCCTTTCTCTATTTCATAGAGAGACTTAATTTGTCTTTTAGTTCTCTCATGAAATCATCAGCTGTTTGAGTCTATCCTTTAATTCATTGACTTCAGAGTTTGACTATTCAAGATCCTCAAGGGCAGTCTTGAGTTGCTCCTTTAAACCATATGCATCCATTTGGATTCCCAGATCTTCCTCGAGTTGTTAGACTCTATTAGGAGGAACTTAGCTCTGATACCAATTGTTGATAACTGAGAGGGGGGGTGAATCAGTTATCCTAATTATTTCTTCTTTCTGATCTTTATTATTAATCAATGAAGCATTAATTAATTCAAACAAGCAAACATAACCATGAAATGTAGATACACATGACACAATATTTTTGACATGGAAACCCTGTTAATGGAGAAAACCATGGGTGATTAACCCAAAGATTATTCTATGTTAAAAGAATAAGGAAATACAAAATGGCACTTGCCAATTAGGGCTCATTGCCCGAGCACACTGCTCACAAGAGGCACACTGCCTACAAGAGACTCACTGTCTACAAAAAGAGTTTATACAATACTTGAACTGATTGGTAGCATCTGCAAATGCTGAAGTTCAGTTCTGGTTAGGCTTAGTACACTGATCTACTACACTTCATCTTTCCTCTTCCCTTAACCTGCTTTCTTTCACATACTGGACCTTTCTTACTGCTTCTGCTCTCCTCTTCTGCTTTTATTTGCACATCATTAACAACAACAACACACCTCACAACTAAATCCATCGTGTATATATATCCGCAAAAGTAATTTCATCACCTTTCAAGTCAGCACCTGGAATAGTCAGTTCTTTTCACAAACTCTGATATGTCAGCTGAATCCTTGCACACCAAGTAATGTGGATCAAGCATATACTTGTAGAAGTCATCAATCATGTTGGCCAAACATAACTTATGCTTTAAGAACCTTTTCCATCATCAGTAACACATCCAAAAAATAGTCTGATATTCTGTCAGTCAGTTCTTCCTCTATTCACACTGTCACTCAGGAACCCGGTACTCAAGTATTCATATCTTTTACCTCATCTATCACTGGAGGCTAAAACCTTGGAATCTATCACTCAAGGTAGTCCTCTTGACTTCTTCAAATCCACACTTCACCAAGATACTTCCTCTGAGAGATCCGAACCTGTCTGTCGAACCTTGCCACATGCTCTGTTCTTATTTACTGGACCACCACATTCTTCATTGTAACTTCTAGTAGAGACACACCATGTCCTGCGAATGTGTGGGATGAACTTTGTTGCCATCAATGACAACAATCATGAATCCATATAGTGTCTCTTGCCAACACACCAAACATAGTGAACACCTAGGCACTGGTGGAGCTCCTATTGTCAATGTCACCTGCCCAATTAGAATCCACAAATACAAACTGAATGTGGAGGTTCTGTAACATTACCATGATAGCATATGGAATACTCAGAAGTACCCATAAAATATCTGAACACTTGCTTAACTGCATCCTAGTGTACCCGTCTAGGATTAGCCATAAATCAACTAAGGACTCCCACTGCTTGGGCAATGTCTAGTCTTGTGCAGACCATAGCATGCATCAAACTGTCAACAACACTAGCATAAGGTACTCTTCTCATGTCCTCCACCTCACTAGGACATTTTGGACAATCATTAATAGATAACTTTGTCTCCAAAGAAACAGGAACACACAATGATCTACAATCTGCCATGTTGAACCTATCCAACACGGTCTTCACATACCTACTCTGGCTTAACCAAAGTTTTATGTTAGCTCTATCTCTTCTGATTTCCATTCCCATAATGTACCTAGCTGCCCCAAGATTTTTCATCTCAAACTATGCTGACAACTGAGACTTCAAATTAGAAATCATATTCTTACCATTCCCAATCAACAACATATCATCAACATACAATGCAATAATGAGAATGTGATCATTGTCAAATTTGTAATACACACAATGATCTGATTTCAATCTCAGATAACCAATTAACAACACAAAGGCGTCAAACTTCAAGTACCACATCCTAGGAGATTGCTTCAAACCATACAAAGACTTCTTAAGCTTGCAAACCAGATTTTCTTTACCTTTCTCTATGTAATGCTCTGGCTGTAACATGTAGATTTCTTCCTCCAAATCACCATGAAGGAAAGTTGTTTTCACATCCATCTGCTCTACCTCTAAGTCATAAGTAGCTGCAAGAGATAATAGAAATCGAATGGATGTTAGCTTTGCAATGGGAGAGAAAATTTCACCATAATCAAATCCCTCCACTTGTGAATACCCCTTCTCAACCAATCTAGCTTTGTACTTTTCAACACTACCATCTGCACCAAATTTCTTCTTGAACACCCATTTGCAACCAACGGGTTTCTATCCATTAGGCAAAGGCACCGAGTACCATTTTTTCTTCTTCTCCAAACAAGCCATCTCATCTTCCATGGCCTCCTTCCAAGAACCTGCATTTTTCATGCCCATAGCCTCTTTCACAGTTCTAGGCTCATCGGTGTTAGTAAGTAAACAAAAAGCACAACTAGAATCAAGTAATGAATAACCAAACCTATCAGGTTGCTTTCTCGTTCATGTAGACCTCCTCAATGGCTAAGGTTGAGGTTTTGTTTCTTCTTCTGAGCTTTTGGAGCTGCTAGAGCTCTCCTCGTCATCAAGTCTCACAGGGTCTGTCTGTTTTGTCTTCTCAGGGGTAGAAGGAAACTAAACCGCATCTTCTTTCTTTTATGTTTGTTCTGGCTGTAGAACAATGGAAGAAGGTGTTAGCTCTTTGAAGATAACACTCCTGTTATAAAACACTTTTTCAGCCACAGGATGCCAAAGTTTGTATCATTTCACACTAACACCATAGCTGATGATAATGCATTTAACAGCCTTGTTCTCTAACTTAGACCTTTTCTCCCTAGGCACATGTGCATATGCCTCACAACCAAAAACATGAAGATGTCTAACTGAAGGCTTCTTACCAGACCACATCTCCATAGGTGTCTTACCAACAAGAGCTGATGTAGGAGACCTATTTACCAGGTAGCAAGCAATGGCAACAACTTCAGCCCAAAACTTTTGTTTGAGGCTTGCTCCACTAAGCATACTCCTAGCCTTCTCCATCGGTGTCATGTTCATCCTCTCTGCAACTCCATTTTGTTGTGGGGTGTATGGATTTTGAAGAGACTTTGTGTCTCAAATTGCTGTTTGGAACGTCATTTATTTTGAGTTGTTTTACTGAACATACAATTTGTGTGTATATCACAAATGTATGTTGTGGACATTTCATGTGTATACCGCAAATCCATGTGAGAACAATTTGTGTGTATATTGTTGTTGCATATCGGCACTGTATATCGGGTATACATCTTGTGAGTATATTGCTAATGTACATTGGGTATACATCTTGTGAGTATATCGCTAATGCATGCTGCAATCATTTTATGTGTATCTCGCAATTGTATGTTGAGAACAAGTTGTATGTATCTTGTTGTTGCATATTGCGATTGTATGTTGTGAACATACATTGTGAATGTACATTGTATCAGACTGACTAACACTATTGGCGTACCTCGGAATGTCTCTACCGATGATTGGTATTTCACCGATGCTAGTGACTATCGGGATGACTTATTGTATTAGCAAAAGTTGAAAGCTTCACATCGATCTCCAAGGTCTCACCGAAAGGTGTAAGTTATCGGCCTAAGTTTGGAGATCGGTGAAGGATGCAGAAGTGGCTCTGACAGTTATGTGTTACTCCGACAGGAGTTGGCGAGTTTAGCATCGGCAAAGATTGTTCATCGGGACAAATGTAAAATGGTTGAACCAGTGGTGAAGGTCAGACTGATGACATTTAGAGGACTTGGGTATTGTAGAAACAATGAACTGTCGGTACGAGAAGTGAAGTGCTCACCGATGGAGCGGGTTAGCCCGATAAGGCATAGCTTGGCATTGTCGGCAACACAATTGCCGATGATGGTATTACTGAGCATGGAGGCTTATACACTAGAATGTCTTTTGTGACCTGATGCATGTGGGACTAAAGGTCTCGCTGGAATGTGAACCGTTGCGACGGTTGGAAGGCAACGATGCCGAAGCAGTAAGATCGATCAGTTAGGGCAAATGTGGTGTAGCTATTTTGTGCTCTTGGAGATTGGTGATATAATCTGATCTTCTGGCATCGTTGTAGATTGATGAAATGATTTAATTATATAGTTTATTATGTAGATATACAGATTGAATAAACAGCTTTGTATAATTGTAAAGAATCGATACCTGAGCAAAAGAGCTAGGATCTTTATTGTAACTATTCAGTTTACTGTAATAAAGATATTCTCTCTTGTGGTGGTGGGTTTTTTTACCCGAAAGGGTTTTCCCACGTAATCTGGTGTCATTTTGTGTTGTCTTAAATTGTTTATTTTGTATTTCTAGTGTATTCATCTGTGTTTTTGGAATTGAAAGTTACCTGGCTGCATAATCCCCTTAGAATTATCATTAGGGAAGCATTATTCCGCACCTCTACTTTCCTTACAAGTGGTATAAGAGCATGGCCAGTTGTGTTATCCTTGTTGGTAGGTTGGGTTTTTTGTGTTAATTCTGGGAGTGGGAGATTTGTAGAGGTCTATTTTGTTAAATAAGATGACGAGTACATCAGGGAAAATAGACATTGAAAAGTTCAATGGCACAAACTTTGAGTTGTCGAAACTTAAAGGTTGAAGGTATGTTGGTCGACAAAGATCTTTGGGTTGCTGTGTTTGGGGTTAAACCTGCAAGCATGAAGTAAGAAGATTGGGACCTAGCTGACAGGAAAGCCAGAGGACTGATAAGATTAAGTCTAGCAGATTCTGTTCTATTGAACGTCCATGAGGAGAAGTCAGCCAAAGATTTGTGGAAGAAGTTGGGAGATATTTACCAGGGCAAATCCTTGGTGAATAAATTATTCCTCAGAAAGAAGTTGTATTCTCTGAAGATGGATGAAGGAGCATCTGTAGTAGAACATCTGAACTCATTTAATCTAATTGTTGCTCAGTTGACGTCTGTAGGTGTAAAAATAGAAGAGGAAGATTGTTGTATGCTTCTTTTGTGTTCCTTACCTAACTCTTGGGATCATCTTGTGGTGGCTATTGGAAGTACAACAACCACATTTACAACTGAAGCAGTTGTTACCTAATTGTTATCTAAAGAGATGCAGAGGAAATCTTCCGAGACGGCCAAAGAGGCCCTGTCTATTCGAGGTAGGTCAAAGGAAAAAGGCAAGAAGAAGGACAAGAAGTATAAGTCTAAATCACAGGGGAAATCAAAATCTCCTAGCAGGAAGTCCAAGGTGAAGTGCTGGAATTGTGGACAGAAAGGACACATCAGGAAAGACTGCAAAGAAGAGAAAAAGAAGAAGAAGAACTTCTCTGACTTAGAGTCTTCTTAGAGTGATGTTGATGCCTTCATTGTTGCCTTGGTAATGCCTGCATCTGAAGATGTGTGGTTGGTGGTTTAGGAGCATCTTTTCATATGAGATCTCATAGAGAGTGGTTCACAAAGTATGAACCGTATGCTAGTGGGAAGGTGTTCCTGGCAAGTGATTCAACACTGGAAATTGTTGGCCGAGGACGAGTTAGAATCTAGTTCCCGGATGGCAGGATAAAGGGAATGAATGAAGTATTACACATCCCAGGTCTGGCTCAAAATTTACTTTCTATTAGTAAGCTTAATGATGTTGGTGTGCAAGTTACTTTTGTGAATGGTGGCTGTAAGATGACTAGAGGTTCTATTTTACTGGCAAAGGGTGAACGCATTGGAACTCTGTATAGGTTAGATGCTAAACCAGTGTGCTGTAATAGTGTCTCTACAAAATCTGAAAAAGCTACTATTGTAACACATGATGCAAACTCTATGGAAGTTAAACTTCCTGCAGAGAAAACAATGCTCTGGCATCATAGACTTGGTCACATAGGTGAAAAAGGTTTAAAAACCTTGAAAAACAAAACCCTGGTAGATGGGTTGATTGATTGTAATCTGGAGTTTGATTTCTGCGAACATTGTATATATGGAAAACAGAACCGTGTTTCTTTTTACTCTAGTTCTCATAAATCTTCTGGTGTTCTGGACTATGTACATTTTGATGTCTTTGGTCCATTTGATGTTCCTTCTTTAGCTAAATCAAGATACTACGTATCATTTATTGATGATTATTCAAGGAAGGCATTTGTATATTTTTTGGAAAATAAATCAGAAGTGTTCAGTCGGTTTAAAGAATTTAAAACTCTTGTGGAAAATTAGACTACTAGAAAAATAAAATGCTTGAGAACAAATAATGGTGGTGAATATTGCAATGCAGATTTTGATAAATATTGTGTAGATCATGGTATAAAAAGGCATAAGACTACACCTTATACTCCACAGCAAAATGGAGTTGCTAAAAGGTTGAATAGGTCATTGATGGAGAAAGCAAGAAGTATGTTGAGTTATGCTAGTCTTGAACAAAGGTTCTGGGCTGAGGCAGTTGCTACAGCTTGTTACTTGCTGAACCGTTCTCCTACTTCAGCATTGGTTGATAAGACGCCTATGGAAGCGTGGTCTAGAAAGAAGCCCTCTTTGAGACATCTTTGTGTCTTTGGCTGTGAAGCATATGCTCATATTCCTGAGGTAAAAAGGTCTAAGCTGGATTACAAGGCAGTCAAATGTATCTTTATTGGCTATGGAGTCGGTGTTAAAGGGTACAAGCTTTGGAATCCTAAAACTGAAAAATAATTTACAGCAGGAATGTAATTTTCAGAGAGCTGAAACCTTTGGTTATTGATCTTTAGTCAGAGAAGACAGAAAAGAAGAAAGAAAAGAGTGTTGTTAATATTACTCTAACCCCTATAAAAGAGGAACAACAAACACCAAGTGTAGATGATTCAGATCTGAGTTCAAGTAGCTCCGAAGATTCAGATCCAGGGCAAGAACCTGAACCTACACCTCAACCATTGAGGCGATCTACACGTGAAAGAGGACAACCAGATAGGTATGGATTTTCAGTACTTGATTCAAGTTGTGCCTATGTTTTACTTACTGATACTAATGAACCTAGGACTGTGAAAGAAGCTATTAGTTTATTTGATCAGATTCTTTGTTGGAAGCCATGAATAATGAAATGTCATCATTGGAGAAAAATGGAACCTAGGATCTTGTGCCCTTGCCTGAAGGTAGAAGACCTATGGGCTGTAAGTGGGTACTTAAAAAGAAATATGGTCCAGATGGTAGTATTGATAAGTACAAGGCAAGACTGGTTGTTAAGGGGTATTCCCAAAAGGAAGGTATAGATTATGGAGAAATCTTTTCTCTTGTAGCTAAGCTTACATCCATTAGATTTCTGTTGTCACTTGCAGCAGCATATGATTTTGACATTGAGCAGATGGATGTGACAACAACATTTCTTCATGGGGACCTTGAAGAAGAAATTTATATGTCCCAGCCAGAGTATTTTGTGGTAAAAGGTAAAGAACATCTGGTATGTAAACTTAAAAAGTCTCTTTATGGTTTGAAGCAATCTCCCAGAATGTGGTATCAAAAATTTGATACGTATGTTTTATCCTTGGGGTATGTTAGATCTAAATCTGATCATTGTGTCTATTATAAAACTAAAGGTGATCAGATTCTTATAATTGCACTGTATGTGGATAACATGTTATTCATTGGCAATGGTAAGGAGATGATCTCAGAATTAAAATCTCAGTTGTCCTTGAAATTTGAAATGAAGAATCTGGGGGCAGCGAAGTACATTCTGGGAATGGAAATCAAAAGGGATAGATCTAAGAGAAAGATTTGGCTCAGCCAGAGCAAGTATATTACCAATGTTCTTGATAAGTTTCATATGTCTGATTCTAAACAGTTAGTTGTTCCAGTTTTTTAGGGAACGAAATTATCTGTTGAAGATTGTCCAGAATCTTTGAATGAAATTGACGATATGAAAATGCCTTATCTAAGTGTTGTTGGTAGTTTGATGTATGCAATGGTCTGTACCAGGCCAGACATTACCCAAGCAGTGGGAGTTTTGAGCCGATTTATGGCGAATCCAGGCAGATCACATTGGGATGTTGTGAAGAGAGTTATGAGATATTTGAAGGGAACTTCTGATTATGCTATTTGCTATCATGGAAACTCGGTTGGATCTCATAAATCTATCAGCATTCAGGGCTATGTAGATTGTGATTGGGTAGGGGACATTAACAGTAGAAGATCCACCAATGGATATGTATTCATGTTAAATGGTGGTTCTATCAATTGGATGAGCAAGTGGCAGGCTATAGTCGCTTTGTCCACAACAGAGGCAGAGTACATGGCAGCTAGTCATGCATGCCAAGAAGCCGTTTGGTTGAAGAGGTTATGCTCTGATGTTGGTTTTAATGCAGGGCAAATACAAATTCACTGTGACAGTCAAAGTGCTATGTGTTTGGCGAAGAATCCTACATTTCATGCTAGGACAAAACATATTGATGTCTAATATCACTTTTTTCGTGATATGGTGGAAGACAGGAAGGTGAAGATGGAAAAGGTTGACACTTTGGAAAATGTCACTGATGCCTTAACTAAACCTGTAAGCACGGCCAAGTTCAAATGGTGTTCAGATTAAGAGGTAACAGCAATATCTTCGACAAGTGGGAGATTGAAGAGACTTTGTGTCTTAAATTGTTGTTTGGAACTTCATTTATTTCGAGTTGTTTTACTGAACATACAATTTGTGTGTATATCGCAAATGTATGTTGTGAACATTTCATGTGTATACCGCAAATGCATGTGAGAACAATTTGTGTGTATATCAATGTTGCATATCGGCACTGTATATCAGGTATACATCTTGTGAGTATATTGCTAATGTACATCAGGTATACATCTTGTGAGTATATCACTAATGCATGCTGCAATCATTTTATGTGTATCTCGCAATTGTATGTTGAGAACAAGTTGCATATTGCGATTGTATGTTGTGAACATACATTGAGAATGTACATTGTATCAGACTGACTAACACTATCGGTGTACCTTAGAATGTCTCTACCTATGATTGGTATTTCACCGATGCTAGTGACTATCGGGATGACTTATTGTATCAGCAGAAGTTGAAAGCTTCACATCGATCTCCAAGGTCTCACCGAAGGGTGTAAGTTATCGGCCTAAGTTTGGAGATCAGTGAAGGATGCAGAAGTGGCTCCGACGATTATGTGTTACTCCGACAAGAGTTGGTGAGTTTAGCATCGATGAAAGATTGTTCATCGGGACAAATGTAAACTGGTTGAACCAATGGTGAAGGTCAAGCCGATGATGATTAGAGGACTTGGGTATCATAGAGACAATGGATTGTCGGTATGAGAAGTGAAGTGCTCACCGATGGAGCGAGTTAGCCTGATAAGGCATAGCTTGGCATCGTCGGCAACACAATTGCTAATGATGGCATTACTGAGCATGCAGGCTTATACACCAGAATGTCTTTTGCAACCTGATGCATGTGGGACTAAAGGTCTCGCTAGAATATGAACCGTTGCGACAGTTGGAAGGCAACGACACCGGAGAAGTAAGATCTATCAATTAGGGCAAATGTGGTGTAACTATTTTGTGCTCTTGGAGACTGGTGATATAATCTGATCTTCTAGTGTCGTTGTAGATTGATGAAATGATTTAATTATACAGTTTATTCTGTAGATATACAAATTGAATAAATAGCTTTGTATAATTGTAAATAATCGATACCTAAGCAAAAGAGCTGGGATCTTTATTGTAAATATTCAGTTTACTATAATAAAGATATTCTCTCTTGTGGTGGTGGGTTTTTTACCCGAAAGGGTTTTCCCACATAATTTGTTGTCATTTTGTGTTGTCTTAAATTGTTTATTTTGTATTTCTAGTGTATTCATCTGTGTTTTTGGAATTGAAAGTTACCTGGCTGCATAATCCCCTTAGAATTATCATTAGGGAAGTGTTATTCCATACCTCTACTTTCCTTACATATTTGTCTTATGTCTTTCAACCCCTTGCTCTTTACAGAACTTATCAAACTCTACCGAACAAAACTCACCACCATTGTCAGTTCTCAAACACTTAATCTTTTTACTAGTCTAATTTTTAGTAAAGGCTTTAAACTCCTTAAACTGACTAAAGACTTCAGTCTTTCTTTTGATAAAATAAACCCATGTCCTTCTACTGTAATCATCTATGAAAGATACAAAATATACAGATTTGGAAATCGAAGGAACATTAACTGGACCAAACACATCATAATGAATAAGATCCAACACACCAAAAGACTTGTGAGAACTAGAGTAAAACTAAACATGGTTTTGTTTTCCATATACACAATGTTTGCAAAAGTCAAACTCGAGATTACAATCATTTAACCCCTCAATGAGGTTTTTATTTTTCAGGGTTTTAAGACCCTTCTCACCAATGTGGCCATATCTCAAATGACATAACATAGTCTTTTTAGCAAGAAGCTTAGTTTCCATAGCATGTGCACTGCCATCAGAACTAGTTACAACAAATTTCTTCACTGCTCGTTCAGATGGTTGGGATGAAGTGACTACAGCTCTTTTCTTCGAGTTAGAAGAACTATTGCACTGTGAAGTGCATGCCTCCAACTGAAACAGAGTACCTCTTCAAGTACCCTTTGCAAGCACCATAGATCCTCTAGTCATCTTGCATCCATCCTTCGTAAAGACAACCTGCACACCTGCATCATTCAACATACTTACAGAAAGCAGGTTTCGTGCTAGGCCTGAGATGTACATAACCCCAGTGATCCCCTTCACTCGTCCATCAGGGAATCAGATTGAGACTCTTCCACAACCAATGATCTTCAGATGAGTATCATCACCCAAGTACACTCTTCCACCATCGAACTCTTCATACTTCGTGAACCAGTCTCGATGCAAGGTCATGTGGAATGATGCACCAGAATCAATCAACCACACATCATCAGATGCATGTGTGGCCAGGGGTGTGATGAAGGCATCACCATCATCTTGTGACTTGTTAGAATCTGAATCAAGACCGTTCTTCTTCTTCTTTTTCTTCTCCTCTTTGCATTCCTTTCAAAAATGCCCAGTTTTCCCATAGTTCCAACAGAGAGCCTTGGACTTTCCAGGAGATTTGGATCTCCCACAGGATTTGGATCTACCCTTTTCACCTTTCTTGTCCTTCTTCTTCCCTTTCTCTTTGGGTCTTCCACAAATCGCAAGAGCCTCTTTGGCTGCCTCAGAAGACTTTCTCTGCATCTCTTCAAATAATAGCAAGGACACCACATCTTCCATCTTGAAGGTGGTAGTGGTGCTTCTGATAGCCATGACAAGATGATCCCATGAATCTGGTAAAGAACAAAGTAGGGTCATACATCGATCCTCCTCCTCCATTTTCACACCCATAGATGTCAAATGTGCAACAATCATGTTAAAAGCATTCATGTGGTCCGCAACAGATCCTCCATCTTCCATCTTCAGAGCAAACAACTTCTTTTCAGAAAAAGCTTGTTCACCAAGGACTTGGCCTGATAAACATCACCCAGCTTCTTCCAAAGATCTTTCGTGCTCTTCTCCTCATGGACATTCAAAAGGACAGAGTTAGCTAGACAGAGTCTTATGAGACCCTTAGCCTTCCAATTTTTGAGGTCCCAATCATCTTGTGACATTGTTGTAGGTTTTACACTGGATACGGTTTCCCATAGGTCACAATCAACAAGTAGGTCTTCCATCTTGAGTTTCCACAACTCAAAATTAGTGCCATTAAATTTCTCCACCTCTAATCTTCCAGATTGGTTGCCATCTCCTTGTTGCAACAAGATATAGAATGCTTTGCACAACACTCCCACTCAACCTAAGACTATCTCAAAAAACCCCTACCCAGCAGCTAGAACCAAAACTGACCAGGCTCTTATACCAACTGAAAGGAAGCTAGATGTGCAGAAATCACTTCCTACACTAATCTAATGGGGAGAGGAGAGTGTGAATTTGATTTTATCTTTACAATTACAGCTATGTTAACTCACTAACAGAGATATTGTAGCAAACACATACACAAGAATGTAATACAGAAGAAGAGAGACACAAGATATACATGGGGAAAATCCTTACGGGTGAAAAACCCCCACACTCCAAAACACAGCGCAAATTTATTCCATAAACAAAGAAGGTTACAATACAATCACAGAGCCAATGCTCTTGCAGGAGTTTTTGACACTCGTATTGGAAATGTTCCAGTAGCATAACAATACCTGTCAAACATATAGTACTTCTCCTCTCCAAAGCACCTATTTATAAAGAGAATACAAGGCAAAAATGGCTCCACATTGAGATGGGCATCCAACATGGCCTCATGGCCCAAAACCCACACCTATGGACACTTGTCCAACATTGTAGGATGCTCCTGACACTTGTCAAGTCACCCCATCCCAAGGAGGTCACCTATTTCCAAAATGGGCTATGACAGATGCTCTTACGACTCTTACAACCATCATAGAATCTGTCATAGCTGTCATAACTTACAGTTGTAAGAGAATCTGTCATACAGAGGCTATAAATAGAAAAATCTCTTACAACATGTCATAGTCCACCTTGGGGCGCCCAAAGATACCTTTTTCAAAGATGCTTCTCGACACCTGTCTTCACCTATCATAGGTCTTCTATTTCTGACTCTTACATGTCATAACTTTGTCATAGGAATCTGTCATGACCGTTTCCATCAATATTCCCTTACACACATTCCAAGATGCCGACACATGGCAAAATATTCCTACTACTAAGTGGGATGCCTATCTCCTCGTGTGAGGACAAATTTACATGTGGTCATATGCCATGTAGGATGACACATCACCGTGCCAACTCCCACAATATGACAACATAGGATTTACATCCAAATTATACAATAGGCAATAAATAAATAAATACAATGAATTAATACAAGGAATTACCAAGGTTGAGACACCTTAATTCCCAACATCATTCATGGGCCTATCCACATTTTGACCTCCATCACGATTATGATCCACTTGCTCCTTCACATAGACAACACTTGAATGATCCACCTAATGTCCTACATCCTACAATGTTTCATACTTAGCTTGACAACTATCCAACTTGGGAAAAAAATAGTAAAGATAAATAATCCATCCTATGGTGAAAACAACTTTTGTGGCACCTTAGATAAGTAGAATGGTGAAAACCTGCATGCATGCACCATGTGTAGTAGACAGATCTTGGTATCTTTAAGGTCATTGGTCCATTTCTTCCATTCTTCCATCATAGTTACATGTCTTAGCCTTCCATCCCTTCCATTTCATGTCTCCATCATCCCATTCCCTAATCCAATATAGCTTTCTACCCTTCCATCCCATCCATCTCATGTTTCCACCATTGTCATACACTTTGGGGCAAGTGGATTGTCCTTTGGTTTGGATATTAGTTTCTTTGAAAGTACATTCCTTATCTCAGGTGCATCTTATTTTATTCCTTCTTTGTGGGACTTCATGCAATTATATGTTTGATGTCCTTCCACATATGATGATAATAATATATTCTATCTTAGACTTGTGGTATCCATTTTCTCCACCCAATCCCCATCCACCTATCCCATTCTCATATTTATAAAAACACACAAAAAATCAAAACATACCAAAACTACACCAAAAAAATCAAAATACTCCCAAAACACAAAAACATCAAATAATCCCAAAAATACAAAAATCCAAGCAATAAATTCTATGCAAGTCAAGTTTAAATCCCTTTTCACCCATAATAAATGACCACCCGCTAGATTTGATACTCAATAAAAATCAAACTACACTTCAAAAATCAAGCTTTAATGCAAATCACAAGTAAGACCACTTTTGAGACACCATTCTGCCAAAGTACCCCTTTCCTAATCATCTATATTTTTTATCCTAATTCATGCCTCCAACATGATATATCTTTCCTACATCAAGCACAATCCTATATCGTCACTTTTTTGGCAAGAGATACAATGCTTGATGGCTTTGTTTCATTGGTTGGTCTTTCTTTTTGCTTTATATTTTTGTCTCCTTCTATTGCTTATTCAAGGTCACCTCAATCTTTATATATGTTGGTATGTTAAGACTAGCATAGAATGGGGCATGGTCATTGATTTTCATGTGCCATGTTTGTTGGATGTTCTTATTACTCCATCTAATATCAATCTTGTGTGTGTTGGAATATATTTTTTCATCCCAATTGTCCTTTGCATCTAAGGTCAATCTAATACATTTTATGCACTAGGACTTTATAATGCTCTAAGTTTCTTCCTCACATATCTTTGCCAAGGTTCTATTCTATTGGGTATGTATAAGGACACCCTTTTGTTCACAACGTCAAGTCAATGCAATGGATACAAAGTCACCTTGGTTCCTTATATGTTGGTGCATAATATCCATTTGAAATATTAAAATAAGGATTGCTCTTTACGTATTTATCATAACCAAAATCATTTTTATATATTACATGCCTACCATTCATATCAATCTTTCTAAAACTCATCTCCCCATCTAATTTATTTTCCAAAATCCTATCCGTTATGCCATCATATCATATCATCTACTTCAACATACTTCAATTCCTTTCATTTGATCCTCCAATTCCTTTCATCCATCATTCACTTGCAATATTCATCTTCTATCATCATCTCAATTTCATCCATTTTGAGAGCATACTCATGTTCTTCCAACCCACCTCTCCTCTCGAGAGGGTATCCCAACATTCTTCTCTCCTTGTTACTATTTATTTTAGTGACTAGAGAATCATCATCTCTAATCTAATCATTTTTTAATCATATTCTTCTAAACTAAAGTCTTCTATTCAACATAACACTATGTTTTAAACTTCTTTGAAATGATGTTACTTCGCAAAACCATCTCAAAGAGGGGCAAAATGTAGACACCTTAAAATGGCTAACACATTATTCATATCACCTCCTCACCATATCTTATATCATTTAATAATAAATCACTTCATTCTTATAGATTAATTAAATAAATTTGAATGATTCATTTAATTAAAACTAATATTCTATTTTCCAACATTATCCATTTGCACATGAAATTAAATAATTTATTTATTTAATTTCCCTATTATCTCTTCTCACCATAATTTTCTCTCACCATCCACCATTTTCTCTCATCACCATGATTCTCTCTCATCACCCCACTATTTACTCTCAATCTATTATGTTAACAAATCAATCTATTCAAATGATTAATCAATCTATTTAGTTAACTAGCCAATCAAGCTTGCTTACTCTCATAATTCATGAGAGGACAAGGACACTTGCCACTCTCTCATTCATTCAATTTCAACCATTTATCTCTTCAATCATCCTCCACCATTGATCATGATTTTGTTAGGAAAGTTGTCTCAACCTTGCAACTACAAAAGGTTTCTATTCTTCCCAATTTTGGTCTTTTCGAATACCCTTTATCTTGAAGAACGCTTTAGAACTTTCAAAGTTTCCAAAAGAAACTAAAAATGGTAGGGCTTACTATTTTTAGTAACTCTACATTTGAGCATGGATGGACCCAGAATTTTCCCAAAAGGTGTGGAACTACCAAGTAAACATCTTGGGTGAGTTTCAACTCAAGATCATACCTGGATTGCAAGATATTAAAGTTTCTATTTTTTGAAACTCCCAGAAAAAGTTTCAAAATCAGATTTGAGGCACTTAGAGGTCCCTAAATGCCCCAAAAGTTGTCATAACCAACAAAGTGGGTTATAGCTTGATAGATCTCTTCATGAGCATTCCAACACATCAAATGATTCGTTAATCAGACACCTGGATCAAAAGTTATGCCCTCCGAAAGTTGGACCTCTTGTTTTAGGAAATGTGAAAACGTGTTGGACACTTAAAAGAGTTGTAAAGGGGAGAGTTACACATGTTGGTGTGTGATTTGACACATCACAAGGCATCTTTGATTGGAGATTATTTGGGCACCACTTTTGGGTGGTTTTGGCTCATGGTTTTGTAATTATCATTGATGGTTTACTATATTGTATCTCCTATATATCAAGAGCTTGAGATGGAGGTTGTGTGTAAGAGTCTTATAGATGTTGAGTTGCCTCTGGATCTTTGGTTGGTTATACTCCTGTGAAAGCATTCTCTACAAGTATATTATAATCTTATTGATTCCTGAATAATATATTGGGTGGCTTTGGAGTGTGGGGTTTTTCTCCCGAAAGGGTTTCCCCATGTAATTACTGTGTTGTGGTATGATTTCTATTTGTGTTTATTTCTATAACTACTATAAAGATCTAAAAAGTTCTGTATATCCCTCCCCTCAAGATTAGTGTAAGAAATTGTTTCACTACCTTAGCTTTCTTACAAGTGGTATCAGAGCTTGATCACCTTTGGTTTCAGTTGTGGGTTGTTGGGTTTTTGAACTAATCTAGTTTTGAGTGGGATCTTGTGTAGAAGATACTTTATGATCTTGTTGCAGGGATTTTTAGATGGCAAGCACTTCAGGGAGAATAGAGGTAGAAAAATTATCTTGTAACAATTTTGAAATTGGGAAGCTGAAGATGGAGGATTTGTTAATTGATCGAGATTTGTGGGATGCTATTGTTGAGAATGTTTCAAGGCCAATAGATGCTACTTTGGTTGTTGCATATGATATTATGGACCATAAAGTCAAGGGTCTAATTATATTGTGCCTGACAGACTCTATTTTAATCAATTTCCATGAAGAGCCCTCTGCAAAGAAACTATGGAAGAAACTTGATGAGATATATCAAGCCAAATCATTAGTGAACAAGATTTTCTTGAGGAAGAAATTGTATTCCTTGAGAATGGAAGAGGGTAAACAAATTGTAGACCATCTAGAAGCATTCAATATGTTGGTGGCTCAATTTGTATCATTTGGTGTAAAAATGGATGAGGAGGAGAGATGTTAGATCCTACTTTATTCTTTGCCTGATTCATGGGATTCTCTTGTTATGGTGATTGGGAGTACTTCAGTTGTCTTGAAAGTTGAAGATGTTGATGGTTCTCTACTTTCTGATGAAATGAGGAGGAAGGTATCCATTAGTGCCAAAGAAGCCCTAAGTGTTCGTGGGAGACCCAAAGAAAAAGGCAAGAAGAGAGAGAAGCGTGACAAATCCAAGTCCAAGGGGAGATCCAAATCTCCTAGAAAGTCCAAAGTTATTTGTTGGAATTGTGGTAAGCTTGGAAACTTCTGTAAGGAGTGTAAAGAAGAAAAGAAGAAGAAAAAGAAGAAATTTGATTCTGATTCTGAGTTCAAGAAGGAAGATGGTGATGCATTCATCACAGCTTTGGACACTCGTGTAGGTAATGATGCATGGTTAATTGACTCAGGTGCATCTTTCCATATGACCCCTAATAGAGATTGGTTTTATGAATATAAAGAATTTGATGGAGGTAAGGTGTACTTGGGTGATGATTCTCATTTAAATATTGTTGGTCATGGTAAAGTTAAAATTAGATTCCTTGATGATAGAATAAAAAGGGTTAATGGTGTGTTGCATATCCCTGGATTAACATGAAATTTATTATCTGTGAGCAAACTAATAGATGTGGGTGTGCATGTAGTCTTTTCTGATTCAAGATGCAAGATGGTAAGAGGTGCTATGGTGATTGCTAGAGGTGTCAAATTTGGCACATTGTATAAGCTTTATGCATGCACTATTGAGTAAAATAATACTTCTATGAAAACCAAATATGTGACTACTTCATTGGAAAAGGAGAGGGTTTCATTTTCAGTGGATGGTTGTGGCTTCTAGGTACCTAAGGGTGCTCTTTCTTCTAAATCAAAATTGCCTATAGAGAAGACTATGTTATGGCACCAAAGATTAGGCCACATAGGAGAAAAGGGTCTAAGGACCTTGAAAAATAAAAACATTGTTGAAGGGTTGACTGATTGTAATCTTGATTTTGATTTCTATGAGCATTACATTTGTGGTAAACAAAACCACATTTAGTTTTACTCGAGTTCTCATAAATCTTGTGGTGTATTGGATCTTAATCATTCTGATGTGTTTGGTCCTATAGATGTTCCTTCCATTGTGAAATCCACATATTATGTTTCATTTATTGATTATTATAGCAGAAGGACATGGGTATATTTTCTAAAGAATAAATCTAAAGTTTTTAGTCGATTTAAAGAATTTAAAGCAATGTTTAAGTTGTAGACTAGAAAGAAAATAAAATGTTTGAGGACTGACAATGGTGGTGAGTTTTTCTCTAATGATTTTGATAGATTTTGTAAATATTGTGGCATTTAGAGACAAAAGACAACTCTGTATTCTCCATAGTAGAATGGAGTTGTAGAAAGAATGAACATGACACTAATGGAGAAGGTCGAGAGTATGCTTAGTGGTGCTAGTCTAGAACAAAGGTTTTGGGATGAAGCTATTGCTACTGCTTTCTACCTGATTAACAGGTCTCCTACATCAGCTCTTATTGATAAAACACCTATGGAGGCATGGTCAGGACACAAGCCTTCACTGAGACATCTTAGAGTTTTTGGTTGCAAGGCATATGTACATGTGCCAAAGGAGAAGGAAAAAAAGTTGGAGAACAAGGTTGTGAATGTATCTTCATCAGGTATAGTTGTGGTGTGAAAGGATACAAGCTTTGGGACCCTATTGCATAGAAGGTAATATATAGTAGAAGTGTTATTTTTAGAGAAACTAAGCCTTCTTCTATTACATTACAGTTAAAACAAACTAGATAGGAAGATGTGAATCAACTCCCTTCTACGCCTGAGAGAGTTGAATTGAGGCCCCTAGATAGACATGAAGTTGAGGAGAGCTCATCTAGCTTTGAATCTTCAGAAGAGGAGGAAGAACCTCCAACTCAACTTATTCGAAGGTCTACAAGGCACAGACAACCACCTGAAAGGTATTCACCTAATGACTGGAGATATATTTTTTCTTTGAATACTAACATAGATGAACCTAGATCTGTAGAAGAGGCATTAGGGATGAATGATGTAGAGTCTTGGAAGATTGCTATGGATGAAGAAATGGTAGCTAATGAGTGCCAAGTTGCACTCATGAAATACATCTTTTTCCCTCTCTTTTTCCCCTTCCTGAGTCCATATTTCCTAATGTCTGCACCCAAATAAGCTAGCAAGATCATTCTATTTAATGATTAATTGAGATAGATTACTTAAGATTATAATTTCTGATTGAGTGACTAATGTGCATGGAATTGATGAAAAAATGCAGAAACTTCTCTCTTTTTGAATCAACAAGTGTAGATGCCAGGAATAGCAATTTTGTGCATCTCCAGAGATAGTCTTCAATGATCTCCAGAGACAATACCAAAGTACCATGACACCTGAAGTTTTGAAGAAATGAGGAATGCCTCTCCGGAGCTCTACGAGAGTCTGGAGTATCTCCAGAGCTGAACAAAGAAGCTACAGATAATCTCTAGAGCTACAAACATATCTTTGGAGCTACAGACATATCTCCAGAGCTGCAAATAGGAATAGTTATCTCCAGTGCCTCCTGAGAGCAGGGCATATTTCCAACATAGCTGCCGACCAGACACTCTCAGCAGTGATCATAATACCCCTCATTTCACTCAAATCATCACCTGAGTGGTGAAGGGTCATCTTTAGTTAAACTGCTAAAGTTTTATCTTTTTAAAGTTTTTGCATGAGTTACAATGGAACTGATTCAATATCCTTATTTTCAGGGCCTCGATGCCCAAATGTATTAAGACTCAAACTTAGACTTCTGAGTGGACTTCTGTTCCACTCAAGTCTACTTTTATTGCATGATTATTTTCTATAGTTAGATAGCTAGTGTAATAAAGAGATGGATGTCATCTCATAGAAGAATTGGTAGATAAGATCAGTGATAAGTCATCACTCACTTTCAAATATACTTACAGAAACAGCAGAAGAAATATACAATGATTGAATTATTTTAATTCTCAGGAAAAATCTCAGTTCTATAATAGCAGTATCTTTCATGAATGCAAAGCATATGGAATTGGTTTGAATTTAGTTGTGATCTTCTTTTGTGTTGATTTCCTAATGTAGCCTTCAGCCCCAAGGGTGTGGAGCAAGGGCCCACTCTCACCACCAAGATAGGAGGCTAGTACCATTCTTTTATTACTTTAGATTTTTGTTGTGAAAAGTATTTACTAATTTTAATAGATAGATGCATGTTACTATTTTTAAGATTGCTTTGAGTAAATTTCCTGTTTTATTCTATTTTTCAGCATTCATTAAATTCATTCAACAAGTAGATAGATTAATCTTTTCAAATTGTAGAATCCCTAGTTGCAGACAGCCGAGGACACAGCCCCTGGATTTTTGACATCTAAAAATAGATTAAATGATGAGGTACAATGACACCTTGTCATTTTTGGCACCGTTGCCAGGGATATCTTGTGTTAATTAGGCAAACTGAGTTAAAACAATTTTTAGGATAGATCTGTATGGTTAGAGCTAGAGACTTGAAAGGAAGATATATAAAGCAGACACCCCAACAACAAACCATAGGGGAAAGCAGTGGGGTGGTACAAGATCTTGTTGAGGAGAAAAACCTGGAGCCTACTTTGGAACTTGCACCTCAAAACAACAATCCCTTAGATCCTCCAAATATTCCACTTGCCAATTATATCCAAGAATTACAACAAAAGTTTCAGGTATATCCTTTAATAGAACCTAACTTCCTAGAACCTCAGGCAGAAGAACCAGTACTAAACATGGAAAATGATAATCATGGGGAAGAGGAAAATCAAGCTCCAAGAACCTTCTCATATCCTATTGCTGGAGACAATGCTCCTATGAAGAATATCTCACTAGCACACCTGCCAAATTTTAGAGGACTTTCTTCTGAGGATCCAGATCAGTTCTTGTTTGAATTCAAAGTAGTCTACCAAACTTATGATTATGGATTAGATAACCAGAAACTCAAACTGTTCCCTTCAACTCTGAAAGATTCTGCGATGAGATGGTTTATGGGTTTACCCCAGAATTCTATCCGTTCTTGGGATTAGATGGAAATAGAGTTTTTGAAAAAATACCAAGATTGCTGTAGATCCAGTAATAAAAATGAAGAATTGTTTAAAATTACGCAGGGGAGGAAGAATCCTTAGAGGATTAGGTGGATAGGTTTAATTTTGCCTTGAGAAGGTATGGCAACCCAGTAGATCACTCCTGGGCTAGAACCTTGTTTGTAAAAGGATTGGATAAAGAATCAAAATAGGTACTGGATCTAATGGGAAAAGGAAACATTAACAAAATGGAAATACCTGATATAGAAGAACTCTACAGGAACTATTCCATAACCCAAAATGGAGTGAGGTCATCCAAAACTTTTAAAGGGAAGAATGAAATAGGACAGTTGATGGAGGAGATTACAAATCTAAAAATAGACATTTGAGTCCAATTAAATACCACATTGGATGGGATTCAAGCAAAAACTAGAACAGCTGATCAAAATAGAGCAACTAAACCACTCTCTATCTATTGTCCTAGGTGTAGAAACAAACATCTGTTGAGAGAATACCCCTTGGATAAATCAGAGATTTGTCAGATCTGTGATAAGGAACATCCTATCAGTCAATGTAGTCAACTTCCAGCCTTGAAAAGATTGAGTAAGAAGAATGTTGTAATAGAAAAGGAATTGAACTATGTGAGACAAAAACAAGCTGGGAATTTCCCTTATAATCAGTATCCAAACCAGGCTTCTTATAGGGGTCCTTCTAATTGGGGAAATAATCAGTGGAATCCAACTTGGCATGGGCCTCAAAATAATCCTCCTTGGGGATAGCAGGATTGGCCAAATCAACATTGGCAAAACCAAAATTGGCAAAATCAACCTTGGGGAAATCAACAGTGGCCACCACAGTTTGGATCACAAAACATGCAACCTCAATGGGGTTCTCAACAAGGATATAATCAACAATACCAGGGACAACCTAGACATTTCCAACCTCAACAACAAGCTTTACTAACTGGACCCTCCAACACACAAGTTTAATCACAAAATAAACCAGTTAGCCAACCACCTTTACCAGCTCAACCTATACCAAACCCACGAAATAAACAGGGAGCAGTTGTTTACATGATAGAGCAAGAAAATCTGGCTGGAATTAATGCTATATATTCAAATAATCTCCAGCTACGTTCTAGGAAAGCATTCCCAAGACCATCTCCTCCAACTATAGTTGAAGTAACCAATGATGAGGAACCTGAAAATTCATCCACTCAACCCCTGAAGGAGATTACTAATGAAAAAGTGCTAAAAGAATCATCCTTGGACAACTCTGGAGTTGCTCCTAAAAGACCGACTCCGGAGAACATTCCTGAACATAATTCTGACAAGAGCTTCGGAGATGCTCTGGAGATGGAAAAACTAGCACCATACCCAGAACGGCTTAAATAGAATGTTCTCCAGAAAAATATCTTACAAAAACAAATCCAAACTAACCTGGAATCAAAACTTTTACAAGAAATTAAGCAACTAAACATTGAAATTCCTCTTTTCCAGGCAATCAGAGATGTACCAGAACTAAATCAGTTCATTAAACAGTATTGTATCAAAACGCAGGGCAGAAAGAAGAACTTTCCCTCCACAATACAGGTGGAAGGAAAAGTAGTGGATCTATTGATGGGAAAATTCTCCTCCCAAAATATGGAGACCCTGGAAATCCTGTCATAACTGTTTTCATTTCAAGGGTAGAAATTTCAAATGTTCTAGTTGATCTGGGAGCAGTAATTAATGTGATGACAGTTCATACAATGAACAAATTAGCTCTATCAGGTATCCAATCCACAACTACAATTCTTCAACTTGCTAACTAGTAAGTAGTTGTTCCAAAAGGAGTAATCACTGATGTACCAGTTGTGATAGATTCATGGGAATTTCTAGTGGACTTCCCGATACTAGAACCTAGAAACCAGAGAAATGCTTATCCACTAATTTTAGGAAGACCATGGCTGGCTACAGTAGCAGCATCTATTGATTGTCAAACTGGAGATATGGTCATTTCTAATGGGATAGATTTGAAGAAAATATCTCTGTATCCTCCAACTAAACCATCAATACATTATACAGGAAGAGTATGGGTGGATGAGCCAGAGAACAATGACAACAGTGCCTCAGTAGCTATGGTAACCATCAAGGAACATCTGGGAGAATTAGAAGAAAAAGTATACTATGATACAACATAAGACTTCACTCACATCCTAATCAATAAGGATGTGATGGAACTCGCCCAAGATTTTAAGAGAGAACTTCTTACTTCTTCTCATTGTACCCTCGCCAACATCATTCCTTGTGGGGAAACCTTTTATAGGGACTTAGCCACTTTCCACATGTTGCTTCTACATTCTTGTCCTCTCAATACCATGATTCCAATGTATGGATTAACTACATCTATGGATCAAATCACAAAACAGGTTATGATTTTACTAGGGAAAACACTTAATATCAATACTCAGTTAACAGCAAATCAGGAAGAAAAACTTATCCAACTTCTAGTTTCCCATCCAGCATCTTTTGCCTAGGAATACCAAGATATGAAAGGTATACCTCCTGAGATCTGTACTCATCATATATACACTGAGGATATTAAACCTGTCAAACAGCCCTAGAGAAGATTGAATCCTGCTTTAAAGGACATTGTCAAAACTGAAATAGAAAAATTATTTCAAGCAGGGTTTATATATCCAATCTCAGACAGTCAATGGGTCTCACCCCTTGTCATAATGCCTAAAAAGAATGGGAAATGGAGAGTGTGTATTGATTATAGAGAACTAAACAAGGCCACAAAAAAGGACTACTTTCCCTTACCATTCATTGACCAAGTTCTGGACAACCTTGCTGGGAGAAAGTATTTTTCTTTTCTAGATGGATTCAGTGGGTATAATCAAATTCAGGTAGCACCTGAAGACCAGGACAAAACCACCTTCACATGCTCTTGGCGAACCTTTGCTTACAAGGTTCTTCCCTTTCGGCTATGTAATGCCCCAGCTACATTTTAGAGACTTGTTTTAGCTATTTTTGCTGAACTAGCTAATGAATGCATGGAGGTCTATATGGATGACTTTACTGTGTATGGGGATAATTTTGAAGAAGTTCTCACAAACCTTGAGAAAGTGCTGAAATGCTATGAGAAAAATCAATTATCCCTTAGCCATGAAAAGTGCTCCATGATGGTGGAGGAAGAAATTGTTTTGGGACACCATATTTCAGAGAAAGAGATCAAAGTGGATCAAAACAAGATAGAGGTGATCACACAGTTGCCTTCACCCAAAAATCAGATAGATGTTAGAAGTTTTCTGGGTCATGTAGGCTACTATAGGAGGTTCATAGAAAATTTCAACAGAATAGTTGCCCCCTTGTTTACCCTGCTTAACAAAGGCACTGAATTTCTATGGACAGAAGAATGTCAATCAGCATTTGAAACCTTGAAGGAGAAGCTTATTGTCACACCAATTTTAAGAGGACCTAATTGGACTTTACCATTTCACATACAGATTGATGCTTCAAATGAGTCCATTGGGGTAGTTTTAGGACAAAAGGAGGAAGGAGAAAGTATGCATGCCATTTATTACATCAACAAAAACCTTACCTCTGCAGAAAGGAACTACACAACAACTGAAAAAGAACTCTTGGCAGTCATCTATGCTATAAACAAATTCAGGTATTATATCACTGGATATAAGATATTTGTACACACTGGTCATGCAGCCATCAAGTACCTAATGAATAAACCAGTAGTGGGTGCAAGGATCATCAGGTGGTTATTGCTATTGCAGGAATTTGATATTACCATAGTTGATAATCCAGGAAAGTTTAATTTGGTTGCTGATTTTCTGTCAAGATTGCATACGGGAGGAGAAAACCAACCAGTGGAGGACAAGTTCCTAGATGAACATCTTTTTGCTATATCCTCTACTGCACATTGGTTTGTTGACATAGCTAATCTTTTAGCTACAGGATTGTATCCATCCCATTTTACCTCAAAACAAAGAAAACATTTGGTTAAAGAAAGTTTAACTTACAAATGGTTGAATGGTTTACTATTCAAATGTGGTCTTGATTTCATTCTACGTAGGTGTTTAAAGGCTGATGAGATTTTTGATGTGTTGAGAGCATATCATGATGAACCATCTAGTGGCCATTACTCCTTCCACAGGACAGTCCACAAGATCCTCAGAGCTGGTTACTAATGGCCCTCTCTTCATAAAGATACAAAGAAGTATGTGTAGCACTATGACCAATGCCAAAGGATGGGACAACCAACCTTTACCCAAGAGATGCTACTACATCCTCAAGTCATGATGGAACCATTTGAGCAGTGGGGTCTAGACTTTGTGGGACCAATTTCACCACCATCATCAGGCAAGGAGTACATTCTAGTATGCACAGACTATGTTACTAAGTGGGCTGAGGTTCAAGCATTACAGTTTGCAAGAGAAGAAAAAGTTGTTGATTTCCTTTACAATAAGATTTTCTTAAGATTTAGAGCCCCAAGATCAATAGTTTCAGATAGAGGACCTCAGTTTACTTCACAGGTAATCAAGGAATTCACATATTTATATCAAGTCAAGCACATGAAATCCTCACCTTACCATCCTCAAGCAAATGGATAGGTAGAAGTAACTAATAGGGAACTTGAAAATATTGGGCAAGAATATTACCTGAAGCAGTTTGGGCTTACAATACCACTTGGAAGTCCACAACAAAGTTCTCACCATACGAATTAGTTTATGGGAAAAAGCCTATATTGTCTATAGAATTTGAACTCCAGACACTTAAAACTGTATTGGATATTGGTCTACCATTGTCTATAACTCAGCAGAACAGAATTCTTCAGCTCAATGAGTTGGATGAAATTCAAACAGAAGCCATTTAGTAAACAGAACTAGTTCAGTACCAGAGGAAGCAATGGCATGACCAACACATCAAGAGGAGGACATTTCAACAATGTGATTGGGTTCTTCTTTATGATTCTAAATTCAAAGAGTTCAAGGGGAAATTAAAAACTCACTGGATGGGTCCTTATCAAATAAAGGAAGTGTTTGAAAATGGAACTGTATCATTGAAACCTATTGATGGAAGCACAAACACATTTCTAGTAAATGGTCACCGAATCAGGCTCTATAAAAGATCATCTACTAAAGAGGAGTTTCTGAATGACTTGTGTTTTGATATAGGGGATACTTCCTCTGTCACAGTGTTGGATTGAATTTTTTTTTTTAAAAGAAAGGTTGAAAATCAGCAAATGGCTGCCTTCTAAAAAAAAGGGAAGGTTGAAAACTAGCAAATGGCAGCCTTCTAAAAAAAAGAAAAAAAAGAAAAAAATAGAGAAAGATGGAAAACCAGCAAATGGCTATCTTTCTCAAACAAGGGAGTTGAAAACCAGTAAATGGCGGTTCCCTTCTACAGGATAGTTGAAACAATTGAGCTCCGGAGATGATCAGGTGCCAGGAGTTAGTTAAATGCATCTCCGGCACTTCCCAAACTAGGAGCACCTCCGGCGTTCTGTCAATAAAGAAGTCAGTCTCAATAATAAGGGAGGTGACCCACCTCTCCAAGCGATAAAGTAGACATATCACATGATGAGGTCATCGTGACTCATCCTCTACTTTATCACAAAAATAAATTCAATTGCACGCATATTAATTGCAGGAGTATTCGCAAGCCGGTGCTGACATCACCCGAGGAACATGGATTCTGGAACCACTTCACAAAATGATTGCAGGTCATGTACCAATGAAGTAGTGGATGTCATCTCCAGCGACCAAAAGTTGTTCATATACCGCGACACGTGCAGTCTCCAGCAATGACGCAGCATCTCTGCCGTGTACATCGCCCTCATCATTAAAACTAATCCAGGTAATTCTATCTTTAATTAATCATTATTAGCAACTGTCTTGTCTTTCTATTTTTGGGTGCCGCCACTATGCCACGTCCTCCTGCCATCATCTTCTTTCCTAAATTCACACATGCCACCATTTGTGTTGTACTGCCACCTTGCCTCCGGAGTGTCCTATTCTATCATTCTGTCGCATTTATGACTGCCTTGGTACTCTAACTAATCTGCATAAGCCTAAGCTAAAAAACAAAACATTCCTCATTCGATCCTCTGAAGTATCCTGAAGAACAGAGCAACTTGAACAGTCCTCTGGACCCTACAGAGCAAATTGAACAGTCCTCCGGAGCCTATAGAGCAATTTGAATAGTCCTCCGGAGCCTACTGAGATAAGAGGAAAGGATAGACTGCAGATTGAAGAGGTGAGGAATAAGCATAGAAGGTGGAATCAATTCAGCAATGGGAGTCAAGAAGTCTGAGCCAGAAAGTGTTGCAGGTCTTCTGCGAGATCCAGCTGCAGCAAACATTCTAAGAGCTGCAGGATGGTTATACTTCCTAGAAAAATTTAAAGGGTTTCAGGAAGATGTTGTGGATGAATTCCTCAAAAATTTAAGGGACAACCAGACAACTGTCAGAGGAGTCCAAATCAATTTCTCCTCAGCCACTATCAGCCACATTTCTGGACTTCCCGAACAAGGTGAGAGGTTTTACCACTTCAAAACCTTATACATTGATTTGATTAAAAATTTCTTTGTTCGTGGTGAACCTGCTATTCAATTGCATTCAAATAAAAATGAAGTCAAAGGAATTCTGAGGTCCACACTCCCAAACCCTTGGGCATCTGTTGCCACCTGGTTAATGAAATACTTTACTCGTGATGGTCAATTCTCTAGAGTTTTAGGGCCAATTATGAAAATGCTAATTTTTCTAAGACATGGAAATAGACACCCTGAGTATAGCATAAATATTCCTAATTTCCTGTATTCTGCCATCAGGGCAACTACAGAGAAATATTAGCAGAATAAGGGACCCATGAAACATCATGGACTCATCTTTCTGGTAGTCAAACACCACTTCCTATCTCAGGCCAATGGGGAAGAATTATGGCAAAATTTTCTTGATCAAAGCCCCCAGGTCAGGGAACTAGAGATGGCACAGCCAGGAGGTGAGAGTTATCATACTCACCAAAATGAGGAAACTAAGCCTTTAGCCTCCTCCACAGCTATTCACAAAGGAAATTTGCCCTCACAGGAGGCAACTTCATCTGCAGCCCCTATTCCTGACAAAAAGAAGAAAGACAAAAATTGCAGAACCTGCTCCTAAACAAACAATATATATGACTCGATCAGTTAGGAGAAAGATGACTCTAACTGAGGAATCTTGCCCTAAGGAATTAACAGAGGGAAGGACAAGATAGAGAATAGAGGGAACCTAGTGGGCTGAAGAACCATCTCATGATTCAGATGAGATCCCTCTGGTCAGGAAGAGGAAACAAAAAGAAATTTCTCCAGCACCATCTATTCATCTGGAGTCAAGCCCAATTTTAGAACCACTATGTGCTCCGGAGACAGAAAACATACAAACTTTTACTATTTCCTCATATTTTGAGGAAGAGAGACCTGCTCCAGAGGCACCTGCCCCACCTTTGCTCTGGAGAAGCAAAAGGAAGAGATAACTCTCACAGGTTGAAAAAGACACTGCCCTGCTCGCTGAGGTACTCCTGGGATTGAGAACATGTGAGGATAAGGCTGGGCCTTCATCGGTGCTAGCAGAAGTAGAGGAACCCCAAGAGGATCCTCAGGATAAGCAGTCTGAAGAAGAAGAAATAGGGCAAATGGATACAGTGGGTAGAGTAGGGAAGATGGCCATGGAAAACCTTGATGATCAACCAGCAGCCACAGAAACAAAAGTAGAAGCAAAAACCTTCTCTCATCCCTTTGATCAAGAGGATGTAGAAATTTCAAAAGAACAGCAATTGATGGAAGAAATTGAAAATTTAAAGAGACTGCTCTAGGGAAAGAATTTGATTATTACTGACCTCAAGAAGGTCAGAGTAGAGGTGGAAATGGAGAAAAAACAAACCATTGCAAATCTCCAAATAGAACTCCAAAGCAAAGATAAGATCATCCAGGAGAAAGAGGCAGAATTAGAGGCCTAGAGAATTGAGAAAGAGGCAGAGTTGGAGGCACAGAAAATTGAGGCAGCCAAACTGGTGGAAGAAAAAGAGAAAGAAGCAGCACAGAGTATTTCTAAGCTCACCATGGCTAGAGACAATAGCCTCACAATAATGGCAGCACTGATTGAGAAAGTACATAGCCAGGATAGACAGTTAACTTGGGCCAACAAAAAACTCAATGACCAAGAGGAATATATTCAAGAGTTGGTTGGACCAAGGGCAACCAATGAACATGAAATCCAAACAGATGCATAGGTGGGTCCAATCCCCATTGACATTCCCAAAGCCTTGTTTCATTGGTAGAAGAAGTGTAGGGAATATGAGGCTTCCAAGCCTATGTTGCAATTACAAAGGGAAGTCACTACCAAAACAAAGAGAATAGCAACTCTGGAAGGCAAAGTCATTAAAATGGCCTCCCTTTCTTCAAAAATTCTATCCTGTAGACCTCCAAGTGCTAGCTATTCAATGTTCTTACATGAAAGATGTTGGCAAGAGACACTATATGGATTCATGGTTGTTGTCATTGATGGCAACAAAGGTCATCCCACATATCCGCAAGTCATGGTGTGTCTCTACCGGAAGTCAGAATGAAGATTGTTGTGGTCTGGTGAACAAGAACAGAGCATGTGGCAAGGTCCGACAGATTGGTCCGGATCTCTCAGAGGAAGTGTCTTGGTGCAGTGCAGATTTGGGGAAGTCAAGAGGACTACCTTGAGTAGTATATTCCAAGGATTCAGCTTCCAGTGATGGACAAGGAAGAAGATATGAATAGTTGAGTACCGGATTCCTGAGAGATAGTGAGAACAGAGGAAGAACTGACTGACAGAGTATCAGACTATTTTTCGGATGTGTTACTGTTGATGGTAAAGGTTGTGAAGGCATGAATCATGTTTGGCTGACATGATTAATGACATCTACAAGTATATGCTTGATCCGCATTACTTGATATGCAAGGATTCAGCCGACAGAACAGAGTTTGTGAGAAGATAGACTATTCCGGGTGCCGACTACAAAGATAATGAAATCACTAGTGCGGATATAAATAGAGGATGGATTTTGTTGTGAGAAGAGTAGTTGAGTTATGGGGTATGCGAATAAGTGCAGAGCAGAGTAGAAGTAATAAGAAAGATCCGGTATGTGAAAGGAAAGCAGAATAAAGAGCAGAGGAAAGATGAAGTGCAACAGATCAGTATACTGAGCCTAAACCGGAACTGAACTTCAGCATATGTAGATGCTTCCAATCAGTTCAAGTATTGTATAACATTCTTTTGTAGACAGTGTGTCTCCTTGTAGGTAGTGTGCCTCTTTGTGAGCAGTGTGCTCGGGCGGTGAGCCCTAATTGGCAAGTGCCATCTTGTAATTCCTTATTCTTCTAACAGAGAATAATCTTTGGGTTAATCACCCCGTGGTTTTTTCCCTTAACCGGGTTTCCACGTCAAAAATACTGTGTCATGTGTTTCTCATTTCATGGTAATGTTTGTTTGTTTGATTCAATGATGCTTTGATTAATAAGAAAGTTCAAAAGAAGAAATAATTAGGATAACTGATTCACCGCCCCCTCTCAGTTATCAACAATTGGTATCAGAGCTAAGTTCCTTCTAATAGAGCCTAACAGCTTGAGGAAGATCTGGGAGTTCAAATGGATGCATATGGTTTAAGGGAGCAACTCAAGACTGCCCTTGAGGATCTTGAACAGTCAAACTCTGAAGTCAATGAATTAAAGGAAAGACTCAAACAAGCTGATGAATTCATGAGAGAACTAAAGGACAAATTAAGTCTCTCTATGAAAAAGAGAAAGGAGCTGCTCCAACAATTGGCAAGACAAAGTGAAGAAAGCAATACAAATGAAGAACTGACTAAGAAAACCAAGTTATGTGAAAAGTTATCAAAAGAAGTCATTATGTTAAGACATGAAATGGAATCAGGAGCTATAAAGTTTACTCAAGAGATTGAAGAAAAAAGAAAAGTTGAAGACAATCTAAGACAATCTCTTAAAGAGAAATCAGAAAAATGCCACCAGATGGACAGGATTATCAGACATCTTGAATCTGATCTTGAAGATGCCAAAGATAATGAAGAAAAACTTGAGGATCAAATTGTCTCTCTCAAAAGAGATCTTCAAACAGCAAATGAATATAAAGAAAAATTCAAGATAAGTTCTGCCCAACTTGAAGTACTTCTTGGAAGTCAAAAGAGGACAGATGACAAGTATGGTTTGGGATATGAGAAAGGAGAAAGCTCCGGATCCGGTCAAAAGAATTTTGGATCAGAAAATCCAAGGAATAGGCCTAGAAGACCTCCGGTAAGATAGCCCAATGCTCAAAGATATCCATCCTTCAATGGATACTGCCACAGCTGCAATCACTTTGGTCACAAAGCTAATCAGTGCAGAAAGAGAATGAATCAGACTAATTCATCCTTCTCTGGACAGTGCTTTAACTGCAAAAGGTATGGACACAAGTCTCATGAATGCAGAAATATGCAAATAAACAAATCATTCAATGGTAGATGCTTTGCATGCAATAGAGTAGGTCATATGGCTAATCAATGCAGATCAAGAGGTTGTCAGTCAAATATGCAAAGAAATGTTATTTGCCAAATCTGTAATAGGTCCGGTCATAATGCAAAAGTCTGCAGAAGCAAGAATCAGGACAAAAGAGGTCCAATGTATAATTAGAATCAAGACAAGGGTAAACAAAAGATGAATGCAGATGAAGTTAGGAATTAGATGAACAAGATTTGGGTGAAGAAAAGTTTAGAGAATATAGAAGTTGGATCCGCACCAGATTCTGGTGCTGATATTCCTTCCAAAAATTAAAAAGTGAGCTCTGGCTCAGGGGGAGACTCAAAGAAAATCATGTTCCCCCAGCCAATCAAGTGGTGCCGGATGTGGCACAAGATGCGGAGTAAAGGGTTTGAAGATATAAGTCTTGAGATGATCCAGATTAGATTTCAGAGGTCCGCATGAAGATGTAAAGAAGTTGTGATCGATCAAGTAAGAACTATTCTGGGAGATGCTCCGGAATGACAGAAGATTACAAAAGGGTCCGGAGAGATCTGGAAGTGCATTGTCTTATTCTGTGGATTGGACAGAGTGTTTGGGATGTTCTTGTAATGTGTCATCTTGATTTGTTCATGATTGGAAGATCTGCATGATGTTCATAGATCAGGACTGATCCGATACTCCAAGCTATCCGAATAAGGCAAACCAGAATAATGTAGGTCAAGCATTTATTGCCATCAGATATTAGGGTTTGCGGAGCAATATAAGGGATTTCTCATAAAATCACTTGCTCATTATGCACTCAAGAAGAAGTGAAAAGTGGAGCTCTGCAACAAGATTCATCAAGCTCACCAAAGATCTCATGCCGAAGTCATTACATACAGAAATCAATCCAACCACTCCGTGTAACCGAAGACGCATAAGATATTTTCCGTTTTCAATATCTTGCTACAAATCTTTTGAGAAATGGCTATTCCAAATATAGTAAAGATCTCAGATAGGCCTCGACCTGAATTTAAGAAACATCCATACAAGTCATTGGAGGTAGATCCCTTAGGAGCATTCTCTAGTGTTCCTCATGGCGTTTTACACATAGAAGACGTTAGGGTTTACATACATGCAAGCATTGAGGAATTCGAGGAATTCAAATTGAGAGATCTCTATCACAAACAACTGATAGACAATGCTTTTGAGCTTAAACCAAAGTATAAGGGTATCCAGAAGAAACAGTTTGATCAATTCATTCATTTCCCCTGCTTTGAAGAAGATGAATGGGTCTGGTATGTATTGAGCAGGATGCATGACAACTTCCTATGGCTGGATAGACCCTGCAAGATCACAAAAGAGGCAATTAGGGCAGTAACTGGTCTATACTCTTCCGGAGGGATACCTATGCTCAAATCTATCAAAAATAACATTGTAACTGAGGCCACCGGATCAAAATTTGATAAGAGGGCAATGACCATTGAAGATATTTCTGATCCGGATATCAAGTATGCATCCATGATAATAGGATACAAGATCTATCACTCCAGTAGGGAGAATTCTATATCCGGAACTGCAGTATATACTGCCTATGAAATGCTGAGGAAGAATGCAGATTATGATCTCTGTGAACTTCTCTTAAGCCAATTAATGGAAAATATACAGAAGATCAAGAAGGACAAAAAGAATTATTTTAAGTATGGTACTCTTATATTATGTCTATTTTTCTACTTCATGAATGAGCTGCCCGGATCAAGTGGATGGGCATGGAAAAATGACAAACCTGTTGCAGTCCAGATAAGAGATTATTTACATGGGCTTGGGGAAGCCAAAGCAAGAAATACAGCCCTATGGGGATACTTCAAAAACTTCCAGAGCACGATGCAAGCAAGAGAAAGAATTCCCCAGTCTCTTGTTGAAAAATACAAAGACTCAGTTTGCTTTATGGTGGATACTGATCAGTGCCTAATGGAGGTAGTGGAGCCAAGGACTGTATGGATCATGCCCATGGGGTATGAGGTTGATGAACAGATTGTGGAACTGCATGTTCAACACATGCTTAGTCAGCCCAAAGATCCAAAGATAGAAAGGTTTGGAACCTTTGAGGAGCTGAGTGTGAAGATCCATGTGGAACTCAGGGAACCTGAGATAAAGAGGAAGGTGAGAAAAGAAGTAGAGCATATTGCTCAAGGCCTAGGCATCCCAAAGGAGGCACTTGATGCCAACCAGGAAAAGAGAAGAAAGGCTGAGGAAGAAAAGAAAGAGGCAGAAAAGAAAAGCAAGAAAAGTGCTCCGGTGGAAACCTCAACCCGGACCAGATCATCAAAAGGATCTACACTTGTCAGAACCAAAAGCTCAAAACTAGAAGTCCAGGCATCCGGTAAAAGATCTAAGACAAAAGCCACAAGGGCTTATGAAAGCCAAAAGGATGAAGAGGAAACTGAGTCAGATGAGGGAGTAAAAGAAATAAAGAAGCAGAAGAAGAAAGGATCCGGTAAACCCTCCATAGGTCAAGACAAGGAAGAAATGACAGAGGAATTTGTTGAAAAGCCCACCTTGTCTTTAGAGAGTGTAATCAAGTCAGTCACTGTGGATGGGAATCTTCAACCAGTGGCTGAATTTTATGATGACTACAATGAGGCAGACCAAAAGATCCTGCAAGAAGCTACAATCAGGTACCTCAACATTTACAATAAAGCCTTTATTGAGATTATCTCCGAAATTCCTAAGAGTCTAGAGAAGGAATTAGAAATAAGAAAGAATAATGCTCAGGAAAAAGATCTTGAGATCCGGGAGCAGATAGCTATTCAGCTATATCCTCAAATTGATCCCAAGACAATGAACATAATATTCAAAGACTGCAAAGATGAGTTTAGGAGTAAAGCAAGAATGAATCAACTCATGCTTGGTGAGACTGACAAGGTGGCCATAGAGACAGAAGAGATCCTCTGGAAGGCCTTCAAAAGGTTTAATCTTCCTATAGTAGAGGACTTAGGTGCAGAAACAGCTGTGGACTTGAAATCATCTGCTCCAGAAGAAGTGGCCCTTGAACAGACTAACATCTCTCCTCCGGCTTCCCCTACAGTCTCTGGATCCCAAGAAGAAGAGAAATTACAGGGGAAAGAAGCAACAGTAAAAGAAAAAGAGGTTGACAGCACCAAGGATGCAGAGAAAGAGAAGATTCCAACAGAGAAAACCACAACTGAAAGTGGTAAGAATGTGGAAGGAGAAAAGATTCCAAAGGACAAAACTGTAGAAGAAAAGAAACATCTGTCTCCGGTAAGAGACACTGCACAAACTGTTCAAAAAATTTTGAGCCAAGAAACAATAGAGATTGATGAACCGGAGCTTCTAAAAGGTCCATTCAACTTTGACTCCCTCTCTCCAGTACAGACGATGAAGATAGCTTCATTTGTAAATGCTAAGGCAAATGAAAAACTCCTAAAGTCTCATATGGAAGACTGTGAGTTGATAGAGGCTGCTTCCGGAGTGCTTGAAAAGATTATGCCATCAGTCCAGATAGATCTGACAGCCTCCTCTTTCGGTAATCTCAAAACCTTAGTCAGCAGTGTTGATACACATTTTGATTCTCTAGAAAAATCAGCTGAAGAAAAGGTCCGAAAGGAGTTTTTGGATAAGAGATTTTTAGAAGTACTAGGATTAATCTCTAATGATAGGAGAAATATGAGTATTGGAATAAAGAGTTTAGAAAGTGCTCTTAAGGATGGTGGTGACATCTACAAATTTTGTATCTCCTAGTCAAAGGCAACAGTAGAAATTGATAAGAAAATAAAAGAGGAACAAGACAAACTACAAAGTTTGTCTCAAAGTTTTGATCCTCTCTCTTCCTCCATAGTCAATCAAGAATGTCAAACTATTGCAATCACAAATGCAATAAAGAACTTTGAGAAGGAAAGGAAGAATATAACTAACCAGATGGGAGAACTTAGAAGGATTTTAATCCCTAAGTTAGAAACTATGCATGAGGCCATAAGTGATGCTCAGACTACCGCCCAAACAAATGATCCGACAGATCTCAAAAGGGCAGAAGCTTTTGCATTTTTGTTAAGTGGTCACATTTCAATTTTTGACAGAATGAAGCAAAGTTGGGCTACAGAACTGGTCCAATTGAAGACATCCTTTGCAGACATTCTTCAGTTTATGTGAGTATGTAATATGCGGCTAAGTATAGTAAATTTTTAAAAATTTTGGTGTGCGGACCCTACCCTTTGCCATTGATGTCAAAGGGGGAGTGAGGAGCAGTGAAAAATGAGGAATCCAACTAAGGGGGAGTTCCAAAAATTGTATATAAAGACAGAGCATCAGCCAAGGGGGAGCATAGTGTAAACACTTAGTCATTTTTCACTAAGTGTTGCCATCAATGCCAAAGGGGGAGATTGTTGGCAAGAGACACTATATGGATTCATGGTTGTTGTCATTGATGGCAACAAAGGTCATCCCACATATCCGCAAGTCATGGTGTGTCTCTACCGGAAGTCAGAATGAAGATTGTTGTGGTCCGGTGAACAAGAACAGAGCATGTGGCAAGGTCCAACAGATTGGTCTGGATCTCTCAGAGGAAGTGTCTTGGTGTAGTGCGGATTTGGGGAAGTCAAGAGGACTACCTTGAGTAGTATATTCCAAGGATTTAGCCTCCGGTGATGGACAAGGAAGAAGGTATGAATAGTTGAGTACCGGATTCCTGAGAGACAGTGAGAACAGAGGAAGAACTGACTGACAGAGTATCAGACTATTTTTCGGATGTGTTACTGTTGATGGTAAAGGTTGTGAAGGCATGAATCATGTTTGGCCAACATGTTTAATGACATCTACAAGTATATGCTTGATCCGCATTACTTGATATGCAAGGATTCAGCCGACAGAACAGAGTTTGTGAGAAGATAGACTATTCCAGGTGTCGATTAGAAAGATAATGAAATCACTAGTGCGGATATAAATAGAGGATGGATTTTGTTGTGAGAAGAGTAGTTGAGTTATGGGGTATGCGAATAAGTGCAGAGCAGAGTAGAAGTAATAAGAAAGATCCGGTATGTGAAAGGAAAGCAGAATAAAGAGCAGAGGAAAGATGAAGTGCAGCAGATCAGTATATTGAGCCTAAACCGGAACTGAACTCCAGCATATTTAGAAGCTTCCAATCAGTTCAAGTATTGTATAACATTCTTTTGTAGACAGTGTGTCTCCTTGTAGGCAGTGTGCCTCTTTGTGAGCAGTGTGCTCGGGCAGTGAGCCCTAATTGGCAAGTGCCATCTTGTAATTCCTTATTCTTCTAACAGAGAATAATCTTTGGGTTAATCACCCCGTGGTTTTTTCCCTTAACCGGGTTTCCACGTCAAAAATACTGTGTCATGTGTTTCTCATTTCATGGTAATGCTTGTTTGTTTGATTCAATGATGCTTTGATTAATAAGAAAGTTCAAAAGAAGAAATAATTAGGATAACTGATTCACCCCCCCTCTCAGTTATCAACAAAAGAGTCCTGCAGAGGAAATTCTCTTTAGTTCTATCTGACCTGGTTGAAGATACAGAGACAGCAGAAGGATTCATGACAACTTATACAAGAAGTAATGACGAGGACAAGAACTTCCTATGTGAATTATACCTGCATGGGTTCTTTGTTAATGATATAACCTTCATTCTTAATCATTTTGTAAGGGAATGCCAGCTTAAGGCATTTATGTCCCTAATGAGGAATCACCAGATCTGGAATGAAAGGATGGAAGATCATCTTCAGAAAGATTTAAAAATAGATCTCTTCATCAGGAAGGAATGTCCCAATCCTAATGCTTTCATGATTCAATTCAAGTCCCTTATCTATCATCCTGATAATAAGAACAGAATTTTGCCATTATACTTGAAAAGTTTGTAGGAATGCTCCATCGATTTTGGTCTTTTTATGATTAATTCAGCAAATCCAGTACTTGTTGTAGCAAAGAAGAGATGAAATATTTTGACCCCGGAGAAGAAACTAAGAGAGGTGGTCACCCCTGCAAACTTGATATTATTCATGAGAAAGGAAAAGTTGATATCCAAACCGATGGATAACCATAAGCAGGAATGGATAGGTGGACGGTTCAAGCCCCCTCTAATAATTGAATCACTCCCTGTCTGGGCTGAATAGATAGAAGATGAGAAGTTACAGGACTGGATGAAGTAGGTTGATGAATACAAAGGCAATGGTAATATAAACCGCACAACCTGGACCACTTATGCACAGGATTATAGCTTGACTAACAAGCTGCTTCGCCAGAATAAATCTAGAATGTGAAAGCAGGAGGACCTGCCAAACCTTAGATATGGGGGGATGATGAGTGCCAAGTTGCACTCATGAAATACATCTGTTTGCCTCTCTTTTTCCTCTTCCTGAGTCCATCTTTCCTAATGTCCGCACCCAAATAAGCTAGCAAGATCATTCTATTTAATGATTAATTGAGATAGATTAGTTAAGATTATAATTTCTGATTGAGTGACTAATGTGCATGGAATTGATGGAAAAATGCAGAAACTTCTCTCTTTTTGAATCAACGGGTGTAGATGCGAGGAATAGCAATTTTGTGCATCTCCGGAGATAGTCTTCAATGATCTCCGGAGACAATACCAAAGTACCATGACACCTAAAGTTTTGAAGAAATGAGGAATGCCTCTTCAGAGCTCTGCGAGAGTCTGGAGTATCTCCGGAGCTGTACAAAGAAGCTACAGATAATCTCCAGAGCTACAAACATATCTCTGGAGCTACAGACATATCTCCAGAGCTGCAAATAGGAATTGTTATCTCCAGCGCCTCCTAAGAGTAGGGCATATTTCCAGCATAGCTGCCGACCAGACACTTTCAGCAGTGATCATAATACCCCTCATTTCACTCAAATCATCACCTGAGTGGTGAAGGGTCATCTTTAGTTAAACTGCTGAAGTTTTATCTTTTTAAAGTTTTTGCATGAGTTATGATGGAACTGATTCAATATCCTTATTTTCAGGGCCTCGATGCCCAAATGTATTAAGACTCAAACTTAGACTTCTGAGTGGACTTCTGTTCCACTCAAGTCTACTTTTATTGCATGATTATTTTCTATAGTTAGATAGCTAGTGTAATAAAGAGATGGATGTCATCTCATAGAAGAATTGGTAGATAAGATCAGTGATAAGTCATCACTTACTTTCATATATACTTACAGAAATAGCAGAAGAAATATACAATGATTGAATTATTCTGATTCTCGGGAAAAATCTCAGTTCTGTAATAGCAGTATCTTTTATGAATGCAAAGCGTATGGAATTGGTTTGAATTTAGTTGTGATCTTCTTTTGTGCTGATTTCCTATTGTAGCCTTCAGCCCCAAGGGTGTGGAGCAAGGGCCCACTCTCACCACTGAGGCAGGAGGCTAGTACCACTATTTTATTACTTTAGATTTTTGTTGTGAAAAGTATTTACTGATTTTAATAGATAGATGCATGTTACTATTTTTAAGATTTCTTTGAGTAAATTTCCTGTTTTATTATATTTTTCAGCATTCATTTAATTCATTCAGCAAGTAGATAGATTAATCTTTTCAAATTGTAGAAGCTGTTAAGATTAGCTAGGAACTGGTAACTATAGAATCCCTAGTTGCAAATAGCCGAGGACACAGCACCTGGATTTTTGACATCTAAAAACATATTAAATGATAAGGTACAACGACACCTTGTTAGCAGCTTTGAAAAATAATGATACATGGGACCTAGTGCCATTGCCTAAAGGATGAAAACCTATTGGTTTCAAATGGGTGTTCAAGAAAAAGATCAGTTCATATGGAGGTATTGAGAAGTACAAAGCACGGTTGGTTGTAAAAGGTTACTCTCAGGTTGAGGGTGTTGATTACAGTGCAATATTTTCTCTTGTTACAAAAATGATGTCCATTAGATTCTTGTTTCTTTTGTTGCTGCTTATGATCTAGAGGTTGAGCAAATGGATGTGAAAATGACTTTCCTTCATGGTGATTTGGAGGAGGCTATTTATATGACATAGCCATAGCACTACATGGTGAAAGGTAAAAATAATTTGGTTTGTAAATTGAAGAAATCTTTGTATGGCCTCAAACAAAGTCTTAGGATGTGGTATCAAAAATTTGATACATATGTGTTGAGTTTGGGATTTGAACGTTATAAATTTCATCACTATGTTTATTATAAATCTGATGGTGATCATTTCCTGTCTATTGCATTATATGTTGATAATATGTTATTTATCGGTAAAGGGAAAGGAATGATTTTAGAACTAAAGTCTCAACTTGTGGCTAAATTTGAAATGAAAGATCTTGGTGCAGCTAAACACATTCTTGGGATGGAAATAAGAGATAGAGTGAACAGAAAACTATGGCTTAGCCAAAGTAAGTATGTCAATTCAGTTTTACAGAGGTTTAACATGCAGGATTATAGACCATTATGTGTTCCTTTTACAATTGGAATGAAGTTATCTGCTTCACGATGTCCAACATCCCCATCAGAGATGGAAGACATGAGTAGAGTGCCTTACCAGAGTGCAGTTAGAAGTTTGATGTATGCTATAATTTGTACTAGACCAGACATTGCCCAAGCAATGGGAATTCTTTCCAAATATATGTTTAATCCTGGTAGAGTTCATTGGGATGCAATTAAAAGAGTCTTTAGATATTTGTGAGGTACCTTAGAGTATTCCCTATGTTATCATGGTAATTTGATAGGAGACATGCATTCCCTTGATATTCATGGTTATGTGGATTCAAACTGGGCAGGTGATGTTGATAGCAGATGATCTACCAGTGCTTATGTATTTACTTTATTTGGTGGTACAATTAGTTGGATGAGTAAGCAACAGGTTGTTGTTGTTTTGTCCACTATTGAAGCTGAGTATATGGTAGCTACTCATTCTTGTAAAGAAGCCATTTGGCTTAAGAGATTGTGTTCAGATATCAGAATAAAACAAGATGCAGTGACAATTTATTGTGACAGTCAGAGTGCGATCTGCCTAGCTAAGAACCCAACATTCCATGCCAGGACCAAGCACATTGATGTAAAATATCATTTTGTTAGAGATATGATACTCTCTTTGCTCTTGCAAGGTGCTCAACAAGTGGGAGAATGTTAGAAAAGGTGTCTCAACCTTGAAACTACAAATTGGTATTTTTCAATACCCTTTATTTTTAAGAATGGTTTAGAACTTGCAAAGTTTCCAAAAGGGGCTAAAAATGGCAGGGCTTACTATTTTTAGCAACTCTACATTTGAGCATGGATGGATCCAAAGTTTTCCCAAAATGTGCGGAACTACCAAGTAAACAACTTGGATGAGTTTCAACTCAAGATCATACCTGGATTGCAATATATTAAAGTTTCCATTTTTTAAAACTCCCAGAAAATTTTTGAACTCAGATTTGAGGCACTTCAAGTCCCCTAAATGTCCCAAAAATTTTCGTAACTAGTGAAGCAGGTTATAGATGGATAGATCTCTTCATGAGCTTTCTGACACATCAAATGGTTCGTCAATCAGACACATCAAAAGTTATGGCGTCCAGAAGTTGGGTGAGTTGTAAAGGGGAGAGTTACACATGTTGGTGTGTGATTTGGCACATCACAAGGCATCTTTGATTGGAGATAATTCGGGCGCCAATTTTGGGTGCTTTTGGCTCATGGTTTTGTAATTACCATTGATGGTTTATTGTATTGTATCTCCTATATATCAGGAGCTTGAGATGGAGGTTGTGCGTAAGAGTAGATTATAGATGTTGAGTTGTCTTTGGATCTCTAGTTGATTATAATCCTATGAAAGCTTGCTCTGTAAGTATATAGTAATCTTCTTGATTCTTGAATAATATATTGGCAGATTTGGAGTGGGGTTTTTCTCCCAAAAGGGTTTCCCCACGTAATTATTGTGTTGTGGTATGATTTCTATTTGTGTTTATTTTGTAACTGTTATAAAGATTTAAAAAGTTTTGCATATCCCTCCCCTCAAGATTAATGTAGGAAGTTGTTCCGCTACCTTAGCTTCTTTACAATAATTAAATGAGGGGTCAATGGTTTTGTCTACTCATGGTTTGAGACACTTGGTTTTCCCAATACCATAAGTTGTATTTTGTTGGAGTACAGGACAACACTGAGAGGGGGGGTGAATCAGTGTTGTATAATCTCTAAAATCTTTTTGCACCTTTTAATTTACAAGACAAAGAATGAAATAGACATCGATAATCTATCAAACACATATGCACAAGTATGATGATGAATAGTGTGAACAGGACCTTATGAGCAAAACATTAGGATACACACACATAGAAGCAAACAACATGAACCATAACACAAGTTTTTCATGAGTGGAAAACTCTCATAGGGATGAAAAACTACTTGGAAATGCCTCACTGGCTTAATCAAAATGCCTCACTAGCAAGTACAAAGACCTCACTGGTAAAATGTGTTTCACTAATAATACAAGCCTCACTGGTTACAATAAACAGGTCTTAATGACCATGCAAGCCTCACTGGCTACAATATGCCTCACTGGCAAAATATGATCATAAGGAAGAAAAACTCAATTCAGGGGATTGCCCTGATTCTCTGTAATACACCATATGTCTAAACCCTCTTCATCACACATCCAATCTTTATGAGGATATATTGCATGCTATTTGCATCAAAAGATAGAGCTTATTTGATATTAAAACATTCTCTTCAATTGGTTGCATATTGTCTTCCTTGTACTTGATTCACACCTGCATTTTTTTCTTCAAAAACTACACACAAATAATGTCTTCAATGCTACATTTTTGTCCTCAAAGAAAATCACCTTCACCATGAACCTGCAATGTCATTATAAATGAAAATAACCTTTCATATTCTCTCCTCTCTGCATTCCTTCTTCTTTCAAAAATAATTCTTCAATATTCTTCAATCTCACTTCATCTGCAACAATAATATTTCTAAATTATTTAGCACTGTGAGAAAAAAATCTTCTTCCATCTCAGTCTTTAATCTTCAGACTTACTCTCCATCTCAATGAGAATAAAAAAAGAAGGCATTAAAAAACCTTTAAACTCCATTCATAAGGAATTTTAATCATCACTCTGCTCATTATAGAAAAAAAAAAAAACTTCCTCCTTTTTATCTTTCATGCCACGAGTAGGAAGATCAAGAATATAAAAAAAATCTCCTTAAATAATGCTTTTAAAAATCACCACAAACTGCCTTCAGAAACTGTCATCTTAAAGGCTAAAAATAGCCTTAAAAAAACTTTCCAAAACTATCACACACGGTGACGTTCCAAATGCACGTCAAAAGGGATGCTTAGGAGGTGAGATAACACTTTAAAAAATAACCTTTGATTTTAAAATGTCACCCACCTCACATTTAAATTGGATCCATAGATTTTATTTTGGCGCCCATGCACTCAAAAGGGAGACTGAACCTGATCATAAGACAAAGGAGAGGGTCGGTCATTATTACAACTAAAGACCCCTCTAGCAAGTTGCCTTAAGTGGCATGACCTGCGATCGCAGGTCAACAGCATAACAAAACAAAAAAGTGCATAACAATAATGACGGGCAGAAAATAAAGAATTAGGTCTTTAGGAATATAGTGTAGGGTTTTAGGTCTTCAAGGAGTAAACCCTAGACTCAAGAAATTTAACTCTTAGGTCTTCAAAATAATTGGCACACCCCTTAACTATTGCAGAGAAGTCCCTTGATTGTTACAAAAAGGTGACAGAATGATGAGAACATTTTGAATACTTTGCCAAATACACTAGAGGATTTTAGGAACTTGAAAAACAATTTAACTGAGATCACTTGCAAGATGAAAACCACCTCTCTAAATGAAGACATTTAACTATAACACAGTTTGAGACTAGACAAACCATGTGCATCATATTAACAACAGCTCACTAACAATTTCTTGATTCTCCTTTTTTTTAATGTCACTCACAAAGCAACTTATCAAATCCCACTATTGTTGATATCTGAATTGACATCTCCAAAGCATAGGTGATCATGAAAACAACAAAGTCCTCCAAGACTTCCAAACTCAACATCTCATTAAACCAACTCCACATCTCTGCCATAAGCAAGCTCCACACTCTTGAGGCACTAAGACATGATCAACTGAAGAAAGATCAAGATTATCATCTGAAAGGCATCCTTTTAGGCATGAACAAGAAATGACATGATAACAAGAAGTAACAACAACTTATATCATCATTGCATACAATACTAATCATCAAGTGAGACCAAACACAACTCTGCCAACATCTTGAAACATGGTGAACCAAGCAAGCAACCTCATTAAGTGAATCATGAAGAACATCAACATCAACTCCATGTGAACATCTCTGATATGATCAACACAACACTGTCAAAATATGTACTCAAGTATGAACCAAAAGCATAAATAAGATATGAACTCCATCAAGCATCATGATCCTGAACCAAGTGAACTCTTGTGAACTCCTGAAATGAGACCATGAGAATCATGGAGCAACAACTCCAAACCATCAATGGCAAACAACTCAACACCTTTTTGACATCAATGACAATCAACCTCCATCAATATCCCCCTTTGTCATTGATGGCAAAACTACATGATGCATTCTCTCTCTCCCCCTTTTTGACATCGGATGGCAAAGAATGAATTTACTCCCCCTATCTTGAACTCCAAATAGCAATACTCACTTAGCATTGAGTCCAAATGCTTGTTTCAAATTCTTCAACTTAGACTCAATATCCATTCATCAATACAACATAAAGTATTGTTCCAAGAAGGCACATCTGATCTAATAAAGACAACTTTGACAAACTAGCATGATCATCACAATGATTATCCATAAGCATGACTTGCAATCAACACCATCACTAAGAAAAATGTGAGCATCCAATATAAACCATATCAAATCATACCACTGCTTGCACTATAAATCATGAAAGAGATTAGAATAGGTCTGTGACATTGATCATTTTGTAGAAACACCACAATGAGACACCTCAATAAGATTTGAGACTTACCTCAAATTCAACTCCTGAGCCAAGTTTCATGACAAGGTAAACACCCATAGCATGAAGCATTCTAACCATGCTCTCATACACCAATGTCTAAAATTCTAACATAGAAGCTCTGCTACACCAAAGAAGATCTATTGATCACTATAAAAATTCACTTGAAACAACCTTGACAAGGAGCAAATGTTAACTACTGCAGCAACTGTCAAAGCAAATATACTCTGTATGTGTACTGAATGTCCATCAATGTAAAGGCAATGACATCACTAAAATGCAAAGAATCGTTGTCTTGAAAAATGCAAATGCTCACAGTCCTGATTCTCACAGTCCTGATCACCATCACATATCATAGTCTCTTATTTTGGACTGTTCACTGTCATGACTTTGTCCTTTGAAAATTTGGTATTAACTGTCCTTTCATCATAAAAGCACTATAGCCTTTCAACAATGTCACAAAAATTGTTGTTGAAATTTTGACAGAGGAAACATGAATATCATAGACACTTTAAACATTGTGCTATTCTTTTGAGTTTATCTCTTCTTTCTTGTCCCTAAACTTATGCAATCAACCATGTAATGAAGACAACAAGACCCCAGTTGTATTCAGCCCATTTGAGATTTCTACAAGTGACTACTTTTCTCAGCATACTGTCATACTGTCCCTTTTGCCATTTGTTGTTCTAAACTTATCCTATAAGCTGTGTCCTTGTACATCTACATATTGAAAAACTTGAACACCACTGTCATATTGTTTTTCACTTACCAACTTCATTTTCATGACTATCCACTATGAATAGAAGTATATCACTGATTTAATGACTAATGACTGTCATGTACACTATCAAGTTATAACTGTCCTTATACTGCAACATAGACAAATCACACCATTTAATGATATCATAGTCATAGATAATTCATAGAATTAGTTGTCTTTTGACTCACTAATTCATAAGACTCCTAACTTTTTCATGGTTCTATTCACTTGCAAAAGACATTTACACTGTTATGATGTAGATTTTATGACTGTCATAAACTATCCTGATCATTACTGGAGACATTGAAATGCTTCTCTATTTTCTGCAACATGCATGGTCTTCTTTAAAGAAGTGAATGTCCATTCTACTACATATTTGCATGCAAGCTTATCAAGAAACTTAATAAAAGAAGTGTGTTGTATCTTCACTATCCTTATGTCAAATTGCCAAATGTTATTGAAGACTATCTCTATCTCTTCTTACTCCTAATGTCTTTTGAAAGTCACTGATCATCAGCTTCAATACAAACTAGCACTTCCATATGAACTGTCCATAATGCCATGACAACAGATAACTAACACAAATGAATATCTAATACCACCTTCATAACTAGAAGCACACAACTTGCACATGCCTTCCTGAAGCCTATCAATGAAGAAGCCCATCAAAGAAACATGTCAAACTATCATACCAAGAACTCTTTTGAATGATAACGAATTTACATCTCTAGTTCACCATCTTCTTTTGACACTATCTCTAATCCATAGAAAAGCTCCACCTCTCATGCATGACACATAGCTCAAAACACATGATGATCAACACTTCACATTCTCACTAACATATTAAGAACACTTTGAACTGCAACATCAAGAACAAGATCAATATCATAACAACTCAACCTTTGAAAGTATCAACATGATATGAACAAAAAATAAGTAGGATCATTTATAAACAAGGTCATTCAACATCATCAAACTCTTTGTGCAGTGTACCCCTGAACATCTTATCAACATCTTGTTTGCATTGTTCACCATATTGACAAGCACCAATTGATCTCCTTTTGAAACTTCTCAGGGTTAAGTGATAGGACATTGGACAACTCCCCCTCACTTCATGCTATATTTTATGCAACTGATGATGTGACTTGTGCAAGATGCACAAGTTTAGAATCTATCTTCTTTTTGCTTTATTTTAGTCTCCAAACTTTCATAGGTTCTTTCTTATGTTTAGGTTTCTTCTTCCAAACCTTTTCAACGTCTTTCCTTTTCCAACTTTTCAAACCAAATGATGTAATTCTTTCATACATTCTACGGTTTCTTTGTATGTGACCAACATTATTGTACTTGTAACACACTAGATCAACATTAGATTGATTTCTTCTGCAATCAACTGCTTTGTCTCCAAAATGATTACAGTTATAACAACAACCAAAAAATGAATAATTATACATGTACATATATGCTTGTCTTGTTGGAGTAGCCCTTCTTGGATTTCTCTTTTGATTGTTCATTTTGATAAAATCATCTTTAGTTTTCACCTCAACTTCAATCTTCTTTTTGCCTTCAAGAGCAGCAGCATGACAACTTAGATCAATTTTCCTTCTTGGAGTTTCTCTAACTTTAGAAGACTGTCCCTTTTCATAGCCAAGTCCAGTAGTGTCCCTATGTTGTTTTTGTTTACTCAGCATCTCATATAACTTGGTGGTGCTCTCTTCAAACTCCTGACTTCTCTTTGACATACTCTTGAGATTTTCAATATCTTTTCTCAAATTGACAATTTCTGCCTCTAGTTTTAGGCATTTAATAGATTTGATTTCAAATTCAGACTTAGTAACATCTGTTATTCTCTTAGCCTCTTCAATCTCAGTTTTTAGGCTGATAATCAATTTATCTAATTCTTCAACTTGTGTTCTTAAATTCTCAATCTGATTTCTTACCTCTTCAAAATATGAAGATACTCTTTCAAGGTCAAAAAGTGCTTTGTCTTTAGAATCTTTTTCTTGTTGTAGCTGCAACTCTAATCTCTGGTTCTACTTTTTGTATTTCTTGATTTCACTCAGAGCACACATGAGTTCTCCTTCTATATCAATTTCATACTCCTGTTCATCATCACTCATAATGTGATCTTCTTCTAAATTAGATTGGACCTCATTTCCTTCATATGAATGTCTTCTTTCATTGTCACTTTCCTCAGACATCAAGTTGTCCTTTCCTTCAAGTGCATCACCTTGATAGATTCTTATCAACTCCTTCCACACATCCTAAGATGTTTCACAATGCATAACTTTACAAGAAATTTCATTAGATAATCCAAACAGAATGACCTTCTTTATTCTATGATTGCATTCATAAGCCTCTTTGTTATTTGTAGTATTAAGCGATTGAGAGGAAATAAAATACCCATTCTCAACTGACATCCACACACCATACCCTAAAGAAGATAGATAGACTTGCATTCTAATACACCAAACAGGGAAATTTGAACCATCAAAGAAAGGAACTCCAGAAAACTCTTCCTCTAATTTAATACCTGACTCAACTTGTGAGACATTTCTATCAACCAATTTTAGATCAACATTTGAATTTTATATAGATGATGCCTTTTGACCATTATGTGGCTTGACATTTCTCTTGCCCTTATTTCTTCTACACTTTCCCATGGTACTCCACTATCAGGACCTACCCAAGTCTGTTAGACTTCTATAGGGAACCTATGCTCTGATACCACTTGTTGGAGTATAGGACAACATTGAGAGGGGGGGTGAATCAGTGCTATATAAACTTTAAAATCTTTTTGCACCTTTTAATTTACAAGATAAAGAATGAAAGAGACATCAATAATCTATCAAACACATATGCACAAGTATGATGATGAATAATGTGAACAGGACCTTATGAGAAAAACATTAGGATACACACACATAGAGGCAAACAACATGAACCATAACATAGTTTTTTCATGAGTGGAAAACCCTCATATGGATGAAAAACCACTTGAAAATGCCTCACTGGCTTAATCAAAATGTCTCACAGGCAAGTACAAATACCTCACTGGTAAAATGTGTCTCACTAACAATACAAGCCTCATTGGCTACAATAAACAGGTCTCACTAACCATGCAAGCCTTACTGGGTACAATATGCCTCACTGGCAAAATATGATCATAAGGAAGAAAAACTCAATTCAGGAGATTGCCCTGATTCTCTGCAAAACACCAAATGCTAAACCCTCTTCATCACACATCCAATCTTTTTGAGGATATATTGCATGCTTTTTGCATCAAAAGATAGACCTTCTCTGATATTAAAACCTTCTCTGCAATTGGTTGCATATTGTCTTCCTTGTACTTGATTCACACCTGTATTTTTTTCTTCAAAAACTACACACAAATAATGTCTTCAATGCTGCATTTTTATCATCAAAGAAAATCACCTTCACCATGAACCTGCAATGTCATTATAAATGAAAATAACCTTTCATATTCTCTCCTCTCTGCATTCCTTCTTCTTTTGAAAACAATTCTTCAATATTCTTCAATCTCACTTCATTTGCAACAATAATATTTCTAAATTATTTAGCACCGTGAGAAAAAAATCTTCTTCCATCTCAGTCTTTAATCTTTAGACCTACTCTGCATCTCAATGAGAATAAAAAAGAAGGCATTAAAAACTTTTAAACTCCATTCATAAGGAATTTTAATCATCACTCTGCTCATTATAGAGAAAATAAAAAATCTTCCTCCTTTTTATCTTTCATGCCACGAGTAGGAAGATCAAGAATACAAAAAAAATCTCCTTAAATAATGCTTTTAAAAATCACCACAAACTGCCTTTAGAAACTGTCATCTTAAAGGTTAAAAATAGCCTTAATAAAACTTTCCAAAACTGTCACACACGGTGATGTTCCAAATGCACGTCAAAAGGGATGCTTAGGAGGTGAGATCAAACTTTAAAAAATAACCTTTGATTTTAAAATGCCGCCCACCTCACATTTAAATTGGATCCATAGATTTTCTTTTGGCGCCCATGCGCTCAAAAGGGAGACTAAACTCGATGGTAAAACAAGGGAGAGGGTCAGTCATTATTACGACTAAAGAGCCCTCTAACAAGTTGCCTTAAGTGGCATGACCTGCGATCACAGGTCATCTGCATAACAAAACAAAAAGTGCATAACAATAATGACAGGCAAAAAATAAAGAATTAGGTCTTTAGGAATATAGTGTAGGGTTTTAGGTCTTCAAGGAATAAACCCTAGACTCAAGAAATTTATCTCTTAGGTCTTCAAAATAATTGGCACACCCCTTAATTGTTGCAGAGAAGTCCCTTGACTGTTGCAGAAATGTGACAGAATGATGAGAACATTTTGAATACTTTGCCAAATACACTAGAGAATTTTAGGAACTTGAAAAACAATTTAACTGAGATCACTTGCAAGATGCAAACCACCTCTCTAAATGAAGATATTTAACTATAACACAATCTGAGACTAGACAAACCATGTGCATCATATTAACAACAGCTCACTAACAATTTCTTGATGCTCCTTTTTTTTAATGTCACTCACAAAGCAACTTATCAAATCCCACTATTGTTGATATCTGAATTGACATCTCCAAAGCATAGGTGATCATGAAGACAGCAGACTCCTCCAAGACTTCTAAACTCAACATCTCATCAAACCAACTCCACATCTCTGCCATAAGCAAGCTCCGCACTCCTGAGGCACTGAGACATGATCAACTGAAGAAAGATCAAGATTATCATCTGAAAGGCATCCTTTTAGGCATGAACAAGAAATGACATGATAACAAGAAGTAACAACAATTTATATCATCACTGCATACAATACTAATCATCAATTGAGACCAAACACAACTCTACCAACATCTTGAAACATGATGAACCAAGCAAGCAACCTCATTAAGTGAATCATGAAGAACATCAACATCAACTCCATGTGAACATCTCTGATATGATCAACACAACACTGTCAAAATATGAACTCAAGTATGAACCAAAAGCATAAACAAGATATGAACTCCATCAAGCATCCTGATCCTGAACCAAGTGAACTCTTGTGAACTCCTGAAATGAGACCATGAGCTGTTGAATGTCAGGAACACTGAGAGGGGGGGTGAATTAGTGTTCTATAAATCTTTTCATGTACTTTTACTTTTAACCATTTCAAAAGAATAATCCAATAGAAGCAAAATATACAACTGAATAGCATCCATAAAAGCATGACACATAACACCAAGATTTTACATGGAAAACTGAAAGAGGGAAAAACCACAGAGAGGATTAACTCTCATAAATATATTGCAATCTTTACAGAAATGATGTTCAGGCTTGGTCATTCCACGAGCCTAGAACATATTGGCTTACTACCATGATGTACAACTAAGTTTAGCAGGTTCACTGCCTCAAACCTAAACCTAGCAAGATTACAATAAGGGCTGTTAAACCCTACTAGAGGCTCATTGCCAGCTTACTACCTTGATGACAAAAGCTTGCTTCTAATCAGATCACACATAATAACTGAGTATTGCTTAAGCATCTGCCACTATGCTAGGGTGAAGTCATTTAACAACTGTATCCTGAATCCCAAGTCTTCATCACTGTTCTTCTATTCGCATGCTCGCATACACACACACACACCTCTACACACACCACTCAACTGAAGATCATCACTCTTATATATCTGCATCATGATTTAATCCATAATCAGGTCAGCATCCAAGAAGTAAAACATGTACATAGAAAGATGTACCTTGTTGGTCAATCCAATGCACTATGTGTCACATGGACCCAAATCTTCTCCCAAACGTGTTCATATAGGTAGGATCTAATCATTCAATACTTACATAGATCCTCCAAACATTAACTCTTCTTGGCACAATGATTTATATACTTGTAAGCCTCTTCCTTAAGAGTATGCTTAGCAACTTCATCTGTTGACTTACAACTTTTATTGAGGATCTCAAAACACTTCCAAAATCGTATCAAGGACTCTTTACACATTCCCAATCTTACCCTCAGAACCGCAAGGCATGATATCATCTTGCGGAGAAATGCAGACCATCAGAACTCATACTCTGTCTCTGTCAAACACTATGTCGATACTTAGTAGCTTGTAGCTAACCTTCCGGTGGACTTTAGATCTCCTAACTCTGGAATAACACACTTCATACAAGTATTTACAACACCTTGAGACCGCATAACAAAATACTTATCTGTGGAGGAATGTGGACCACTGTACTAGACCCTGTTCAATGTTCCTGCTATACCTTTGCTTACCTAGACTTAGACATTTCTTCAAGATGACTTCCAGAGAGGATCAAGACTTAATCTCTAAGGCATAACACTGTCAAACAACTGGGAACATCATACCTGAACCGCATTACCAGATCATCATCTAGAAAGAGATGCGGAGTAGTCTATTAGGTTGTTCTTCAACATACCACTCACTATTTATACTGCACTTCACTGTAGCTCACTTGTTTCTTCCGGAGAGGCTAATTTTCTCAATATCCTCAACATACAAGTTTTCTAAACAAGTAATAGAATAAGATACAATTGACACCAATGACAACAAGAATAATTTGACATCAATGACAACAAGAATAATTTGACATCAATGACAACACTGATTAGGCACATACTTGCAACATGAGCATCATGAAGCAACAACTCCAAACCATCAATGGCAAACAACTCAACACCTTTTTGACATCAATGACAATCAACCTCCATCAATTAGTAGAGATGCGAGGTCAATGGTTTTGTCTACTCATGGTTTGAAACACTTGGTTTTCCCAATACCACAAGTTGTATTTATGTGAGCTTGAGTCTATAAAAACAAGCACATGGTTAGTGGTTTTGGTTGGCTAGTTGAGTGGGTTGTCATTGTATTGAGTCTCTTGTGAGTGCATATGTGAATCATGGCATGAGATGTGTGGTTGCATGCTTGGACACATGGAGGATGCATTGGAGGAGCCTGATGTTTCAAAGTATTCATGGAGACTCTATAAGTGTATTGTAATGTTTCATTTCTAAATAATAAATTGAGTGTGGATGCTTTTGGAGGCTAGGTTTTTCCCTCTTGAGGGTTTTCCCAAGACATATCTTGTGTTATCTTGTGGCTTGTCTATTTGATCTTTGCATTATGGTAATTTTGTAAGCTTGTATGCATCATATTCTCTCGTGTGGTTATGTAGGAATTGATTTGATCAATCTGGTAAATTCCTAATAAGTGGTATCAGACCTATATTTTGTTTGATGGAAAAGGAGACTCATCTTACAAGGTTAAACTAGGTCAAACCCTCTTCTACCAACATTGGAACACAAACCGAGTTTGGCTTCTACCCTTGAAGGAGAACCAAACTACAGGGGTGTTGTCCCTTTGTTGTCTAAAGGAGTGTCAACCAAATCTAACCAACCAAACTAGGGGAAAGCATGAAACCCTAATTGAGCAAGATCGCTAAATAGCAGACTAATGGAAATAGAAATTGGAAATATAATACCATAACAGAGATCAAGGAACAGAGGATAACCAAGATTTGAGTTCAGAAGTAGAGAGATACTAGGGCTATAGGTGCCCTAGACCCAAATTATGGTTTTACAAGATCTCCAAATTTGGGTGCCTTCACCTATGTGTCTTCTTGTCTCTTATCACTTTCCATCTTCAGATTCCTCTGGATGCAATTTGTACACAAATAAGAAATGAAGAGGGTTTGTGCTATTTAGGAGCTTGCCTAAGTCAAGCTCTGTCAATGGTGTTTCCACCTCCACAATAGCAATGATGAGAGATCAAAGAGAGTGTGCCCTAGGAGGGCAGAGGCAAATATGAAGTAGAATAGAATGTTGTAATAAAGCATGAAGGAAAGAAGTCAACATGAGCATGGAAACCCTAGCTTACTTGATGCGGCATCACAACTTGACTCAAGAAGTTGGTGTAGCCCAAATAAGGAGAGAGATCTTCAAAAGACCTACAAGAAGTTAGTATAACAACAATAATTCACCATAGAAAGATTTAGAGAAGAATAGAGAGCATGAGAGAGAGAGAGAGAATGCAAGTGTACCTAGATTGCTTGGATCTTCAAATGAATAAACTTTCTTATATATGCATTCTTGCTCACCAATAATGAATAAAACCAAATGGGGTCAACATGTATAAGCCAAAGAGGTGTTCTAAGCTGACACCACAAAAATAGGGTCGGGGCTAACATTTGGGACCAGGGCACTAGGCGCCCTAGTCATCAGGATTCAGAATTTATTATTTTAGGTCCACCTGGGTGCTAAACTAGGTGTAAAATGCTAGTGTACACATTTTACTCCATAACATTTAGCCCCCGCTTTAGTGTGGGTATGATCTTACACTCATACTTGCGCCAAAGTACAGAGAAGATATATTTCAATCACCACAAACATAGAAGCCATAGAATGTCACCAAAATCGAGGAGTGATCAAGCCCCCAAGTTTAGGATTCTAGGAGTCTATGATGAATTGCATACACATAAGATACATGACATAATTCACTCATGCATAGAGTGTTTAGAAGACATGAGACAAGACAAGACATACACAAGGCATACACTATGACCAATTACAATGTATACACGCAATACACAAAGTATACACGCCATACACAAAGTATACATAGAATATGCATGAAACACACATGGAATACATGAAAAGCACTCAAGAGGCATACATAAGGAATACGTAGAGAAAACATGTGATGCATGCATGAGGCATGAAGAATACATAGAGGAAAAGAATATACGAGGAGAATACACGCATCATGCGACAATCACAAGAAGAACATGATAGAAGACCTTGAGTCAGCATGAGAAAAGAGACCTCAATGTAAAGGGTTGTCTCAATCACCATGCATCATTTGGGGGGGATGCAATAAGAAGAATTCTAAGAAGGGGTTATTTAGAAATGAGAATAACAAGAGCGCACAAACACGTCATACACATAATCCACATCAAGAAAAGTGTTTTCACTCAAGGGAATGCACAAACTACCTCCCACAAGAGGATTTACATGAAGCATTGTAGAATAAGAAGGCGTTGCAACCATACCCAAAGGTACTCTATCCAAACTCAAGTTGGTGGTTCCAACCCTACTCCCAAACATGAAAGGAGCTTCAACTTAGGAGAACAAGATAGACTCAAGATCTTGCTTCCAAGCTTGTCGTAATCCTTTCCAAGAGAGTGCAACAACAAAGATAATCAACAAGTGTTTTGATAGAAATATGAGAGTTAGGCTCATAGCACGATATATGCCCCCACCTTAAAGTGATTGTTAACTCCATCAAGGAGCAATTGACTTTAAGGTAGAATAAGGAAGACATATAAAATAGGCATGAGAGTTTTCTAAAAGTACATGCCCAAATGATATGTGTTCTTAAAAGATACATCAGAATAAGGGGTTGCCCCCAAGATGAGCAAACCAAGGCGATGCTTGCAAGCATGATACATAATGGATTTTGTAGTCATGGTATGACGCCAAGCATTGCAACAAGGTGCCACATAAATATGAGGATGACGGAAGAAAGATCACATGAAAGTAGAGTACACATAAATTGAATCAACATAAGGAAATCTCAAATTACGACATATAGAAGAATGAAGATACACATAAAGGAATGTCACAATGGGTTCTTTCTCCTTGTACCTTTGTGCTAACAAGGGTGCCAAGGGAGAACTAACAATCAACAAAACATCACAATACATGGATAACAACACTTACAAGCAAAACACAAATGAGAGGGAAGGATCACACTTGTGAGTTAGCCTATAATCAATTTCCTCCCCCAACTTGCCTATTATAAAATGGATGGAGTACAAGATTCTATAGGGACTACAAGAAGCATGGTGAAAATTTCTAGAGCCATATCATGTTTGAAGTTGTTGAATTTTGTCACCCAAGGCTCGACATTCTTTAGTGGAATGGCTAAGCGCTTGATGATATGCATAGTAGTGAAGTGTTGAATGATTATTTTGTTGAATCTTTTTGTGTGTTCGAGGAGGAAGAGTGATTAAGTGGTCTTTGAGTAGACTCGGCAACATACACTCTTGTTGAGATAGAATAGAAGATATAGGTGAAGTAGGAAGCAACCCTTTTTATTGTGAACATGGTGGAGAGAACATAGGATAAGGTTGGAAACTAAACCTACTTTAGACAAGTGTCGTGTTGGTTCCACAAGTTCCTTAATTCCTTATTCTTTGCATCCTAACCTATTTCCATTGTATCCAAGTTTAGAAAGAATTTTGAACCCACACCCATAACACTTCTCCAAGTCCGTAGGAAGAGGAGAGGTCATATGATTATCTTTGTTGAAATGATAAGTGTCATCATGTGATGAAGAAAAAGGATCATTTTTATCATGGTGAAGAGGGTCAATATTTGTTTAACAAGCCCCTGGGGGTTGAAATCTAAAGGGGCCTCGTCATTACCAAGGCATGTGTTAGAACACTCATGATCCATTATATTTGAGATTTTTATATTGAGATGATATGTCACAAATGGTTGCCATCTTTGTAGAAGAAAGTGGATCATCATTAGTGGTAAAATCAATGTCAAAAGTTCCATTGTCATTACTTTTGAGTTTAAGTTTTTTAGGAGCATGAGATTGTGTTGAAGAAATTATATTTACCTTTGAGGTTTTTGGGTGTGAGGGTGAGATTATATATCCACCCTTAAAGGTGGGTGTAAAATATAACAAACCCCAACCATCACCTAAGAACACATTCGAAGGGTTAACACTATCCTGACCATTACTATTGTTAGCAACGGAGGGTAGGGATTTGTCTTTTGTTAAAGAAGGGATCAAATTACTTAAAGGAATTTGATGTCTCACTTCCATTTGTAAGTAACTTTTCATAATTGGATCGGCTTCAATCGTATGGAGCTTGTTTTCAAAAACAAACTTTATTGAATGATGAAGGGTAGACGAGACTACCCCCATGGCATGAATCCATGGTCTACCAAGAAGAAGATTGTAACTGGGAGAATTATGCATGACATGGATAAGGGTAGGAAATGTCACAAGTCTAGCCTTGATATCTAAGGTGATTGTACCTAGTGTTTTTCTACCAACATTATCAAAGCCATGGATGTTGATTTTATCTGGTTTGATGGAGTTTATGTACAAGTCTATGCCACAAACATTAAGACCTGATCCACCATCAATAATAGTGTGTCTTACCCTCATTTTATTAATAATGACAAATATCATGAGAGGCACATATTGGTTTTGCACTTCTATGGGAGGTAATTCATGTTGTTGAAACATGATATCTAATGTTGTCGCATGTATACAACTAAACAGATATGCTACATCATTTAGTCTAATAGAAGGTGGAGCAACTACCTTTTTTAGAGCCTCTTAGAGCATTTTGTGGTATGTAAGCAATGTTTGTATTAAATACCATAGAGAGATCTTAGCCATAGTAGCGTGGAGCTACTCAACAAGATCATATTCTCTACCAACATGTTGAGAAAGACGAGGAGGTGAGGGAAGAAAAGGTGAGAAGGTGGAAGAGAAGTGGGTATACTCGGTGCTTGCTTACTTCACTTGTTATTATGGGTGTTGTGTGTATGAGAAACCACATGATAATGAGGTTGTTGCAACACATTTTGCAAACCTTGATTCCTTTGAATAATTTGCTTTGCAAAATTGAAGATGTAACTAGGAGGTTGAGATGGTTTTGGAACACCTCAAACTGTAATCATAGGTTTAGATAAAGGAGGTGGATTAGATGCTTCATGGATACTGATCTTAGGAATATTTTGAACATTAATGCACTTATTCACTATCCCCTTAGTAGACAATAAGTCTATTAATGATGATGGAATTTACATTGTTATATTTTTGAGAAATACAAGATTTAGGATGATGAGATAAATGCTCAGTATCTACTCATGGGGGATCCATTATAAGAGAAGGATCTTCATCCACTAATGCTTCATCTTTTGAAGGGAGAGCATTGGAATGAAGAGAGGGTAGAGTTATGTTAAGAAATGTATCAATGATTTTCTCCTCTTGCACCAAAATATCCTCACAAGTGGGAACCATTTTGGGAGGGATCCAAAACATACGGTGACATAGGCAAAGCTAGGTCACCATCATATGCATTAGAGGAGAGATCCATGGGAATAGACATGGAATTATCATGGCTTATAGTAAAAGTAGAAGAAGAACTATCACCATCATCATTCTCATGACAATTCATGGAGATGAATTTAGTAATATCTTCTAATATCAAAGGATATACACCCATGAGAGTCATGAAGCTAGCAAAATTAGATATATAACAAAGGATCTCATATATGGAACATATAGGAATATCAATATCATACATGAATGGTATATGATCTAAAACATACGGATGTATATTAATGAATTTAGAAAAAAATTCAAAGTCTAATATATGCATGCAAAGATTCCAAAGAGGAAGAATAAGAAGAGTCCATAATGAAATGTCTTGTCTACTATGTGCAAATATGACATGGAACAACAATCTACAATCAGATTTAGCAATCATTCAACATAGCAAAGATCTGAAAATAATATTTCCAATAATATAACTAGATGCAAGACTAGCTAGGGTTTCACCATCAAACCCTAGATCCTAAATGCTTATTCCCTAAACCAAAATTATTTGATACAAGAATGATTTTTCTTTCGTAACTTGAACACAAGTGATATTTATTAAATGATGCAGCAATGCAACATCAGATTTTACCACTAATTATCATCAGCAAAATTTGGAACAAGAGTTTTATCAACACTCTTGGTGCAAGACTAGCTAGGCTTTCCAAAAATGTAACATTTCTGAAAACCCTAATAATGAATAAGTGAAAATGCCAAATATATCACTAAGAAATGATTAAATAATGCAATGCCAATAAGATTTGATTCAAAATCCATAAATTTATATCATGCTATAATGATCCAAACTTATGAAATATGGACAATGTGACAAATATGTTTTTTTCTAAACCTAAATCAAATGCTTGATTTTCTAGTTTCTAATGCAAAGAGGTAAGGATGTCTTTTTGTTAAACACAAAAATGATATGCTACAGAAAATGAAATCAATTTAATAAATCAAATAATGTCACAACTACGGATCTACAAACCCTAGGCTCAAGACTAACTAGGCCTTCTATGAATGCAAGGTTTTTGTAAACCCTAACAATGAAATAATGCAAAATTAAGCTATATAACTATGTAAAATGATGAATGAATTTAACCTGATCAGATATAGGGTAGAAAATAACTCAGATTTAAAGCAAAAAGGATGCAAAAGTGCAAGATATGTCAGGTTCACCAAAATGTTTGATGGAAAAGGGAGACTTGGCTTAAAAGGTTAAACTAGGTCAAACCCTCTTCTACCAATATTGGAGCACAAACTGAGCTTGGATTCTACCCTGGAAGGAGAACCAAACTACAAGGGTTTTGTCCCTTTGTTGTATAAAGGAGTGTCAACCAAATCTAACCAACCAAACTAGGGTAAAGCATGAAACCCTAATTGAGAAAGATCGGTAAATAACAAACGAACGAAAATAGAAACAAGAAATCTAATACCACAACAGAGATCAAGGAACAAAGGAGAACTAGGATCTAAGTTTGGGAGTAGAGAGGTACCAGGGCGCTAGGTGCACTAGACCCAAATTAGGGTTTTGCAAGGTATCTAGATCTAGGTGCCTTTGCATGTGTGTCTTCCTGTCTCCTGTCACTTTTTATCTTCAGATTCCTCCGGATGTGACCTGCACACAAACAAGAAGGGAAGAGTGTTGGTGTTATTTAGGAGCTTGCCTAAGTCAAGATTCGTGAATGGTGTTTCCACCTCCACAATATCAATGATGAGAGATCAAAGAGTGTGTGCCCTAGGAGGGTAGAGCAAATCTAAAGTAGAATGGAATGCTGTAATAAAGCATGAAGGAAAGAAGTCACCATAAGCATGGAAACCCTAGCTTGCTTGATGCAGCATCACAACTTGACTCAAGAAGTTGGTGTAGCCCAAAGAAGTAGAGAGATCTTAATAATACCTACAAGAAGTTAGTATAACAACAATAATTCATCATAGAGAGCTTTAGAGAAGAATATAGAGCATGAGAGAGAGAAAGAATGCAAGTGTGCCTAGATTGCTTGGATGTTCAAATGAATAAACAAACTTTCTTATATGCATTCCTGCTCACCAAAAATAAATAAAACTAAATGGGGCCGACATGTATAAGCCAAGGAGGTGTTCTAAGCTGACACCACAAAAATAGGGTCGGGGCTAACCTAGCGTCCTGGTCCTTTAGCCCCATAAACTATGGAGAGTGTGAATTAAGGTGGGCTTAGACCATTCCCAAGTTTATTTTGTCAGGTTTATTCATCGGGATCAAGAATTTATTGTTTTCAGTCCACCTGGGTGCTAAATTAGGTATAAAATGCTAGTGTACACATTTTAATCCATAACATATTTATGATCAAGGGAGGTGTGAGCTCCTTGGTGTTGTATAACCATTATTTGTGTAAATCTGGTGCAAAGTTGATGCCATGGAAATACAGGAAAGATTTGGGACATTACAAGATATGAGGGTTTTGTGCAGGTTGTTGTTTTACAGATTTAGGGTTTTAGGGTTTGTAGATTTGTTGGGTTTATTACAGATCTGGAGTTAGGAAAATGTTTGACAAAGAGGGTTTCTTGGATATGCTTCATATGAGGGTTTTGAAGAGGAAGTTTCATAGATGACATCCTGGGACAAACCAGACCTCGCCATTGGATCCAGGAGGCTCGAGATGAGAAGAAAAATATATAATTTTCTTTATGTTGGCCACCAAGACTTGGAGGAAAAAATTGCCCCCCTTACCCTATTCGGCCATACGGCCTATGGTCATCTAATTTGTAGAGTTGAAAAAAAATGAAAAATTATTTTCTGCACAAGCTTTATTCCATAGTTTTTGATAAAAAAATATTTGAAAAATATTTTGTTTTAAAAACAATAGGAAATAAAAAAAATTAAAAAAAGGGTCGTACAGGGGTCCGCAAACCCCTGCACACGTTGACATTTAGTGTATCATTAGATTGTCGGCAAGGTACTAGCAAGGTACACTTGCTAGATAGCAGCCAGCACCCGGCCGCTGGCAACCACGCCAACAGATCCTTAAGCTTATAGTCGAAACAGCCCAGGCGAAGCCCCTATGTGGGTGATGAAAATTTTGGATGCAAAAACTAAAATAAAACCACAATTCATAATAGTTTCAGGTCTGTGTGAAGACCTTTTGAAGTTTAAAAAATTTAAACATTTTTATTGCCAGTTTGAAGTCTGCCATCAACCGACCACCACCGAGGCACCCCACCTGTGTTGACAATGTTGTCTTATTGACATCACCACCATACTGTTCATATAGATGCTGGCGTTAGCATGTCATACGATTGTACGAACATAGTCCCACCTTGAGGTCATTTTTAGCCCTTAGAGGGTCTTTTTTCCAGGGGGCATAACTTTCACCCACGATATCAGATTTTTAACTTCTTATAGGTGTCAAAAAGGTTTCTTCAATGACTATGTAGTGGTATAGGTTTAGTCATCAGATTTTATTGTTTGTGTCAGAATTTGGTGCCTGAAGCTAGGCATTTCTCTGGGACAGTTATTTGGTCATAACTTTTGCATACGAAATCAAATTTTGGATTTCGGAGAGTCATTGGACAGGTCTTGCAGTGTACTACGTAGTGGATCATGTAGACTTTTAATTTAGTGTATAGAGAGGTTTGTACCTATTTGAGCACTTGTAGGAGCCTAAGATTTAGAGTGTGATTATGAGAGAATTTAGATGAATTTTTGGGCACAAACTCGTGGGAGTGCATATTGTTATGAGACCATCATCATGGTATAGTAGGTTTTTAGATTTGGTACTTCTAGGTATAAGTTTATAGGTGTTTTTAGAGTTTGGACTTTGATGGAGACATGTACATAGGTTGTCTTCTAGTTTGAAGACATGGTTGATACACATGTGAGACTAGGAATCTCATTTTAGTGGGAGTTAAGTATAGGTATAACGATGATGATGATTATAGTGTCATGGATATGCAGGTACATTTGAGCATTGGCATGACATGATCATGTATGTGGTTGACAGGTATGGGTTATGATGTTTGATTCATGATTATAGGAGGTGGTGTGGTTTAATTTTAGGAGGTTGTTCTTATCTCTTGAATGCTTGATTGGTTCCTTGACTATCGCTACTCATTTGTGGACTTGTTTGGAAAATTAAATATGTGGTTGATTTGGTGTTTTAGTCTTGAAGTCTATAGGTTATCTTCTTTGATATCTCAACTTGTAGGTTACTAATGTGATAATGAGTTTGCATGTTTCATTGGTTTGTGATCTTCAAGTTATGTAATTTGTGTATTAGCTACCCATTGGTTGTAGTGGGATGACTCGGATGTGGACTGTCTATATCCATGAGATCGATTCAGTGTTGATGCAGACCTGGTTAGTTGGCCTTGTCTATGGTCATTTGTGCATTGGTATTGTAGACACCTAAAATCGGCCTTGCCTTTACAACACTACTAACACCACCATCTTGCGACACTTTCATCCTAGGACCCTTCTATGTCTAATTAATTAAATAAATTATATCTATTTAATTAATTAAATCCATTTTCCTCTCATCACTCAATTAATTAAATAAATTATATTTAATTAATTAATTGTGTCTAATTTGGGCAGGGGCCCTGGCTCGATTGGCTAAGTAATTCCATTGCAGTAAAGATGGTCACGAGGTCCAATCTCCCCCCATCCCTGTGGTACCGGAGGGCCTGTCGTGCCAGCGTCACCGATCACGTGAAAAAAGTTTACTAGGCACACAAAAAAAAATTAATTGTGTCCAATTTTCTCTCTAATTAAATTTATTTAATTAATTTAATTTTCCTACATCACTCCTATCCTATAATTAATTAAATAATTTTATTTAATTAATTATTCTCCACCTACCTTGCACAAAAATCTAAAAATAACTAACTCCCTCTACACTCTTCATGTTGGGATTAGCCAAGATCAACAAGCAAGAATACAACCACAAGTTATTTGCACACAATAAACCTATTGATATTGCCAAAAGATGGAAAAGAAGTACATAAGATCTTTGCATATACAGGGAAGGTAGAGGAGGTGAGAAGTTTGTATACAATGACTGAGCAACCCAACACTTTTCTTTCTCAAGTGACACATGTTTGAGCAAGTGACAAGTTTGCATGAAGTAGGTGTCTCACAAAGGTGAGAACACATGTATTCACCACATAAGGTGAGACAAAAAGGTAAGAATCCCAAAGTTAGACTTAAGCTAGTGTGAATAGAAATCTCCTAGACATGTTAAAAGCTAACTAGATAGATAATGTCACTTTTCACACTAACACCCCCCTTAAGTGCAACTTAGGGAGTAGTGAAACAATTATGGGTCCCAACAACTAGGCCTGATGAGGTACCCATGTACAAATACATCTCTCATAAGGTGGAGAAAGAAAGAAAACCCTATGGGAAAAAAACTTTCCTCTGGACACGACTCGCTAGAAGTGCACTTGACAAAATGCAATTGAAAGTGATAGTCCTACAATACTTGCAAGATCCATGTGTGGAATGTCAATTGCATGCCATGTGGCTACAATTCAAATCCAATGTGAAGTCCTACTTTGAAGATTCTGTGGAAGCCTTTTGTGAAGCAACTCTAAAATCTGTAGAAGCAAATGAACTGATATCGATCTTTTGCTGCAATGAATCTCTGGAAGTCCTCTAAGAATCAACTCTAGATTCACATGTAGCATGAGGTGATGGTGATGTGGAAGTGTTCTTGACACATCTCAATACAATGAAGAAAAAAATGTTGAAGAATGATGGAGTAGTGGAAGTGTTCTTGACATATCTCTGTGGAAGTGCTCTTGGCAGAACTCAGAAATGCTCTTGACACAACTCTATGAACCCTCCATAATTCAATATTTTTACCCCCTTAATCTTGACACTTTACAACAATAGTGTGTTAAGCAAGTCTAATTGGAATGAAAAATGGAACTTTATAACAATACTGTGAAATCATTTTCAGTAAATCAGTCTTGAAAAATTATTCACTTTCTAAAAAAATGACACTTGATTTCGAGTTGCCAATCAAAAGATACAGTTGTTTTATGAGTTGCTTAACTTGTAAAAAGAAGGGAAAAAAGTTTGAGAAAATGGGACAATTCCCAAATCATCTCAATGCAACTTTGTTGGCACCGAACCAATTTCACATTGACTATAAATATGCCCAATTTTGCCACTGTGGGCGAAAGTTATGGCAAAATGAAAAAATCAGCCTCCTTCAGCATGTTGAGAGCACCTGGCAAAAAAATATCGATTGTGGTGCAAAACGTCTTCTCAAGCAGTTTGTGTAGTATCTAGCATACAATGTTTTCTCGAGTGGTTAATTAACCTCTAGGGGTTAGCATTTGTTGCTGACGGTTTGAGGTTACAATGGTGACTAACAATAACTATTAATAGTTACATAAACTACTAACACTGTGGTTATATGTATTGTTAACATTAAATGGGACTGTTTAAATGACTGTGACAAGTCACATAACTGACCTCCTTTCAACAATTGGAGTAAACATACTCACAAACCAAACTATGAGAAACCTTTGGGCGTCGTGAATGTTGTTGAGTATGTAGACCGTTAGTTGTGCAATTCAAATACAATTTAAACACAACCATAAACCTCAAAATAATGCAATGTGGACCTTGGTAGTTTAATGGAATTCCATGGTCTATAACAATCCTTCAAACGATGATGAAAATGCTTGATCGTGATCTGATGAAGATTGCATGAAGGTCGTGGTTGTTGTAAATTGCCTGCAGATGGAACAAATGCTGGCAGGTTTGGTGGAGGGTCATTGGGGCTAGGTCTCCCATATCAAACAAATGGCGATGATGTTGAAATATAGGTGACGGTGCTCAATATCAAACACTTGGTCGATGCCTCAGACTGGAATGTAGTATGAAAACCATGATCTTTGAAGATGTTTGTTGAAATCTGGCAGCAAACTGTAGGATTCTTGGTGGCCTTTGGTGAATTCTTCAGAGTTGGGACTGTTGAAAGACAAAAAAGACACAAATGAGCCATTAGTAGAGACCATGGGCCTTCTAAATAGAGCATGATCCTTCAGATTGGGGTTGTGCTCATTAAATGAATGCTTTTAACCATAAAAGTAGAGCTCTACTGTGAAAAATGTTGACTCAAACAAAGGCTTAGACCCGTCCTATGTAGTGACCATGCAACAGACAATGGTTGGTGGCAGATCACTTGGTGATAGAGCACAACCTCCAAATATGAGGTATGACTTGACCACAAACTCTCGGTAAGATTGTGAAATACCAATCATAAACCAATAACAGAGCACAATAAAATGCCTGAATGAGAAAACCTTCGAGAGCTACTCAAAACCCTCGATGGTAATCAACAAACGGGCCAAAATAAGGACCTTGGGAGCTGAAAACAACTGCAGAAGCTGCCATCGAATGCCAAAAACTTGAAAAAAAATTTGCCCTTTAAAAGAACTAGGAAAGGACAGGGGCCGAGAGGCCAAATATCATCAATACGGCAAAAAATTTCACCCAAACGCCATTAACCAGAGACTCACCTTGATCCTGCAAAATTTTGATGTTGCAAAAAAAAATTGCATTTTCAACCAAAAAAATTCTATACAATTTCATACCGTCATACAGTACAAGGGCAGGGGGCCCTAAAAAATTTGCAAAATTTTCCCTGTGTCAATTTTGACAAAACAACAGGCTATTTTATTTATCTCGGGCCTTCCAGACTAAATGGTGATGTTTGTTTGGCTCTACGAGGACCTTTTAGCTAGGCTAGGTGCGAGATTCACTATAATGGGTGTTTAGTGTGAAAAAGGGGGTTGAATGCAAGCATGTAAGTACACTAGATCAAACCCTCTTTCACTAAAACATTCAAGGACAAAATCGAGCTAAGTCACTTCAAGATGAAAGAGGACTCAACTACTAATTTTGTGCTCCTGTTTGTTAAGGAAAGATGTTATTCAACCAAGCTTTTTTATCAAGCCCTAGGTTAAGAATGTGTAAAACCCTAATTGTGAGATAATTAGCTTATAACAGACAAACAACAATGGAAACTCAAGATCTGAAAGGACCAAAATGATCAGAGAGATGTTGTAACCTATTTCACAGAAGATGAAATGTCAGAGGACTCCAGGGCGGGCACCCAAGTCCTGGAAGTCAGAATCTTCGAGAACTCAAAACTGGAGAATTATTGTAAATGATGTCCAGATGTCGTATCCAGTGTTTAATTTAACAGGAGGACATTGGGGTGGGTGCCTAAGTCTTCTGTAGAGGAATTTCTGTAATCTATTTTTAGATCTTGAAAATCTATCCCTTGCTCAACCTCCCTATACCTTCACTTCTTCAATCCTCGCACCTATAACCTACACACAAGAAGAAAAGGGGTTTGGGGGTTGTGGTGTTTAGGGATTTGGCTCAATCAAATCTTGGGTTAGCATTCACGCTTTCCCAACACTGTTGTTAGAGAGAGAGAGAGCATGCCCTTGCAAGGTAGAGGCTAAAGATTTTCTAAATGATGATGAAATGATTCAAACAAAGATGATGGCACCTTGGAGATGAAGTCCTTAGGAGGATGAAGATTCTTCTACTCATAAGGATGTTGATGATGGTTCTAAATCTACAACAAACATGTACAACACAAACACAAATCTGCAACAATAACACAATGAAGTCCTTGAATGCTCTTTTGCTCAATATCATAACCTCGATATCATCAACTTGTCTTAAAATGAATTCAAACACTCACTTATATATGCTTTCCCATTAAAGATTCACAAATTAATTGAAAGAGTCGACAAGGACAGACCCATTTAAAGGTCCTATGCCGACATGATTTAAATTTTACCCTGACCAATCAAGGAGGACTTGGGTGTGGGTGCCCAAGTCCCTAAGTACCTTTTTGGTCTAGACTTAAGCATTAAATGGGCCCCTAGTTCCCATTTGACATGGGTTTCGGGGGATTTCTCATTGGGATGAATATGTTGCTTGTATCATGTTAACATGAGGACCTAAGAGCTAAACTAGGAGGTAAAAAGGCATGTGTCCACTTTTTACTCCATAACAATGGGCATAATTTTGCAAGCATGGCTCTGATACCATGTTGGGATTAGCCAAGATCAACAAGCAAGAATAAAACCACAAGCTATTTGCACACAATAAACCTATTGATATTACCAAAAGATTGAAAAGATGTACATAAGAGCCTTACATATATAGGAAAGGTAGAGGAGGTGAGAAGGTCAAATACAATGATTGAGAAACCCTCCATAAGTGCAACACTTGTCTTGCTCGAGTGAGACATGTTTGAGCAAGTGGCAAGTTTTCATGAAGTAGGTGTCTTACGAAGGTGAGAACACATGTCTTCACCACATGAGGTGAGACAAAAAGGTAAGAAGCCTTGGACTTAAGCTAGTGTGAATAGAAATCTCCTAGACATGCTAAAAGATAACTAGATAGATAATGTCACTTTTCACACTAGCACTTCATTTTACTCTTAGTCAACTATATGAGGATAGGTCATATCCTTCCCATAATGCATCCTCACTTAATCTCATCCATTCATTTACACTTAATCACAACCATTAATCCTTTATCCATGTGTTGATCCATGTCTCATTAAATCTCAACTATTCATCTCTAATCTAATCCTATCCATCCATCCTATCATCTAATATCATATAAATATCCCTCTAAATCAACTCATTTGAACTAATGAAGATTCAAAAGAAGAGTTGAATGAAGAGACTAATGAAGAGATCCATAATTTCACAAAGGAGCAAGATTATGTTGGTTTATTGAGCAATCCACATTTGAGAAAATATCATCATGTAAAGAGAGCATATCAAGTAGAACAAGGGTACACTCTACTTCCTCTCTAGGAGTAAGAGTGATTTGAGGTGAAAGTATTGTGTCTATTGCATTATCTTTTGTGATTTTCTCTTGTCATTTTTCTGCTCTCCATTGTGGCATGCTCGGTGGGACCCATACCCCTTGATCTACCTTACTTTTTGGAGGTTTTGTGAGCTTTTTATTGTAGGTTTTGCACATCTTGGTGAAGATCCAAAGGTGACATATTGCAGGAAGCATCATACAATAAAATAGACCTCATAGTTGTGTCCAGAAGGGCCAAAAACCCTAAAAATCATATAAGGCTTGATATATTTTGGAGGTTAATTTTTTTTAGTTTTTAGAATTTTTGGATTGTGTGATGTATGGATCCATACAATCCATACTACATGGATCTATCGCATGGATTTGAAGTAAGCACAGGAGGAAAAAAATTGTTTTAAAAAAAAGAGAAAAAAAAGAAAAAATTTATAAAATTAAAAATCTCAAAAAAAGAAACAATTCATTAAGTACCTATAGGATGACTGTCACATATGACCATAGAGACCCTTGACTGCTAGTGGTTTGCTTGACCACCATGGTTAGACCCCCTTCCATTTGGTCTCCTAAAGTAGCTATTCTTTTCATTTTAACATAACTTTTACAAATCGTATCGAATTTTTCACAAAATTATAGGCGTTGGAAAATTGACTTCGCCAATTTCGTAGTGGTGCAAACCATTTTGCCAGATTTGGCCCAGATTTCAAGGTACAATCATTTGAAGTTCACTATTATTTGCAATCTTTAATTGAGAATAACTTTTGCATTTTAAATCAAAATTTAGCAATTTTTTTTTTAAATTGCATAGAAAATCATAATGAATCTGTTGATGACATTTAATTTGTTGTGTGATCACTCTTATTTCTAATATTTGATATATTTATCATTTTAACCTAACACTTGTTTTATAGCTTCCCATTTGTTAAAGGCTAAAAAATATCAAACTACTAACAAGTTTGTTGCATGATTACTTGTCAAAGAATTATCATTAGATTAAACTTTGTGTTTTCTCTATTTGGTGATCTTGGGAATCAAAAATACCCTTTAGACACATTCATTCTCACACATACATTTGATTTCTAAGGGTTAATTAATCTTGCTTGTGTGGGTCAAGTGTGTGTGTATGCTCTCTCCTCGCAACACAAGGTGATTTTAGAGATCAAAAACACCTTTTGATTCACTTTTGTCACCTAAAGGTGTGTTAGTATGTGTATGCTCTCTCCTTTTGCTTAGTGTGATCCTAGAGAACAACAACATCTAACATCAACCTTTCCCTTAGGAGACCTGCCTTGGAGACACACCCACTCCAAGGGATGACCTCAACCATGTGTTCTAGTGGGGTATATAAAGGGGGAGAATGAAAGTTGTACCTCAATCTAGTTACATTGTCATTGGAACATCCTTAGGGTCCCTAGTGATTCAAGACATGAGGTTTAGTGACATTCTCTTGCGCTAATGTCACATGACTTCAATAGACTAGTGTTCAAAAATTGAGCCCCACATACCATGTGTATATTGGGGACACCCTTAGAGAACTTGTACAAGCCTAGCTTAAGACCTTTCAGTTGTATTTTAGTGTGGTGCAAGGGTTCGCAATCAACCCTGAAGTTAATCACCATGTACCTCCTTGAGTAGAGATAAAAGGTTTCTTTAGGCAAGGCATCAAAGCCTCCAAGAAAAGGGAAAGGGTGAGCCTCTGGCCACTTGATCCCTTCCTATTTTCTCTTGAGAAAATATTCCTAGCTAGGTAAGAATATTGAGAGGTATTGAGTGTGGGCCCACATTAGAAGTCACACCTACTTGAATAATCTAGGGTGTTGTGTTTTGTGTGTGTGTTCATTTGCATTTGCCCAATCCAAACCCAAATCCATTGAAGACTTGTGTATTTTGTTTGAAACCTACTGTTGCAAAGTTGCCTAAGGTCAAGCTTCAAGCCATCCATAATCACCTTCTAATCATTCATTTTTATCCAAATCCGATCCAATCCACCTCACTCCAAATCACCTCACCTCATCCCTAATCATTCTAATCACCCTATCCACATCATGCCAATCTATCTCCAATCCATCCCTAAGCCATCATCTAGGACTCTAATCTTAATCACGTTATCCAAATCCAATAAAAGTCCTAATCATTATCCTAGTCATCCTCCATCCATTATCATCCCTAATCCACATCATAATCGACTGTCCTAATCTAATTTTACCCCATCCATTATCATCCTTCATCCTTGAACACCATATTCATCCTTTATTCTCATCAAATCAAATCATTTTAAGGTCTTGACATTTGATCCCCAATCATCCATCATCCTCTCAGACCCCATCGAACAACATGGATTTTTATGTACAAATACAAGAAATTAAACATATGTATGAGGGATTAGATCCTCTCACTAAGGAAAAATTAAAAGATCTCAATGGTCATAGTCCCTTAGCACATATCATTATTGGAGATTCTCACAATCTTATCACATTAACGTCATCATCCCATATGTCATCCCCATCAACCTCATACCAACCTTCATCCCAATCCAACGTATCATAGCCAAACTTCACCTATTCATATACCTCACCTCAACCCACTACATCCGTACTTATTTCATTATATACCACTTACCAAGCCAATCCCCTGACCTCATACCCATCTACCATATCTTCATCCATGCCACCTCAAACCACATATTAACAAAATATATCTAATTCCAGTCCATCAATTCCTATAGTCCCTCCACCACAATATCCTTCTAACCATCCTAATCCTAATCCATTATCCCACATACCTTCCAATCCATCAATTCCTATAGTCCTACCATCACAATATCCTTCTAACCATCCTAATCCTACTTAATTAGTCCACATAACTTCCAATCCATCAATCCCTTCAATCCCTCCATCACAATATCCCACCAACCCTCCCAATCCTAATCCATTAGTCTGTCACTCATTACCTCCTCTGTCAAACCTTCCAAGATTAATAATGTGTAGGAAAAAGAAATATCCCCTAAGGAAAATAAAAAACCTACACTAACACCTCCCCTTAAGAGTAGCTTAGGTGGGTGAAAAGATATGGGTCCTAATAATGAAGCCTGATGAGGTACCCATGTACAAAGAATTCCCCCCAAAGGAATATCCCCCCACAAAGGAATATCCCCCCCCCAAAATAGAGAGATAAAATAGCCCCATAGTAGAGAGAGTGGAAGCAAAGGACTAAGAAGCCCCTCCCAAAGTAGACAATTGTCGCACCCCTAGTAAAGCTCTCAAATGAAGGAGCATGCTTTCAATGAAGGGGTTTGGTGAAGATGTCTACAATTTGTTCCGATGTCTAAATGTACTTGAGATCAATGATGTTTCCATGAATCAACTCCCGATTGCAGTGCATATGTATCTCAATGTGTTTAGTTTGTTGGTGATGGATTGGATTATTTAAGATTTGTATTGCACTTTGATTATCACAAAAGATGATTATGGGATTTTTGAATTGAATGTCAAACTTAGTAAGATATTCTGAAGCTAGATGGCCTAAGTGGTGGCATTAACTGCCCCTTGATACTCAACCTTTGTAGATGAAAGAGCAATTGCAGATTGCTTCTTACTCGAACAACAAACTGGACCGGAACAAAGTGAGAAGCAATATCTTGAAGTAGACTTGTGATTTTGAAAATCACCTGCCCAATCTGAATCTATGTATCCCACCAAGTCAATATCCATGTCTGCTGCATAGTGAATGTCGTAACTGGGAGTGCCCTGAACATAGTGGAATATCTACTTAGTTGTTTTCCAATGCAACTCATGGGGCTCCTGCATGAACCGAGAGACCATGCCCATGACATATGAAATGTCAGGCTTTGTGTGAGTTAGATAGATGACACTCCCAACAAGTTGTCGGTATAAAGTTCCATAAACTAATGTTGAAGAGCTCTTAGCCTCAAGTTTGACCCCTAACATAAATGGAGTTGGTGCAAGCTTACAGTCAGCCGTGCAAAATTTGGAAAGCATATCAAGTGCGTACTCGGGTTGTGCCATGACGATACTTGAAGATGACTAAGTAATCTCAGTCCCTAATAAATAGTGCAGAAGACCCAAGTCTGACATAAGAAAATGATCATGAAGAGCAATTTTCATTGCCTTGGTGGTGGATGAGTGATTCCTTGTGATCAACAAGTCATCGACATAGAGAACCAAGAATGTGAGATTATCATCCTATAGTAGAATGTATATGTTTGAATCAAAATAGCATCAAGTGAACCCAACTAACAGAAGGAAGGAGTTCATATTGGCATACCAAGCCTAGGGAACCTATTTGAGGCAATAGAGAGACTTCCAAAGATGACAAACAAGTGAATGATCTTGAACAAACCCCTGCGATTGCTCCATGTAGATTTCCTCTTGAAGGTCACCATGAAGAAAAGCACTCTTCACATCCATCTAATGAACTTCCCAATGATGGGATGTAGCTAGAGCAAGGATAATTTAGATAGAATTAAGTTTGGCTACTAGTGCAAAAGTCTCAGAGTAGTCAATCCCAAGCACCTAGGAGAATCCTTTGGTGACCAAGCGAGCCTTATGCTTGTCAATCAACCCATTTGTTGCAAATTTTGTTTGATAGATCCAATTGCATCAAACAAGTTTCCTTCCCTTGGGAAGAGGCATTAAATCCCAAGTATGTTTCCTTTCCAAGGAACTAAACTCTTCCTGCATAGCAGCCTCCCACTCGGGGACACCAGAAGCTTCCTGAAAAGTCTATGGATTAGAAGTTGAAGCAACAAAGAGATGTGGAGCCTGCTAAAATTGTGACCTTGTTCTTCTAGTATCTAAAGGATCACCAACCCAATCACCTACTAACTACAAAGTCTAATGCCCAAAGAGGCCCAAAAGTAGGAGAATCTAGAGGATAATAATCAACTTTTGAATGATGACTAGGAGAGGAAGGTGGGACCTCATTATCACTGTTGCCATCCTAAGTGGAGGAAGAAGACTCCTCATCATGATCAGGAGGATTAAGATCTTCTGAAGAATTGTCATCATGTTGTAGTGTCTCCAATGTCATGGTTGATGGAGAGGTGGTAGGAGAAGAAATGGAAGAGTCCTCAAAATGAACACTCCTCTTAATGAACAACTCATGTGTGGTAGGTTGGAGAAGCCTATAGCCTTTGACACTATATGGGTATCCAAAAAATATGCAAGTCTTTCTCTATGGATCCATAGCCTTGCGTTTCTCTGCTAGCATGTGGGCCCATGTAGGAGAACCAAACACTCGAAAGTGATTAATTATGGGTTTCTGACCAATCCAATCTCGGAAAGGAGTTACACCCTTCACAGCTTTGTGAGGAACGCGGTTCTGGATGTAACACACATAGTTGATAGCCTCTACCCAATTTTGAGGTGCCATTTATCTAGAATGTATCATACAATTAGCCATCTCTTTCAAGGACTTGTTCTTTCATTATGCACGACACCATTTTGTTGTGAACTATAAGGAACTGTGTGTTAAAGATCAATGCCCTCTAAGGCACAAAACTATTCAAACCTATGGTTGACATATTCCCTCACATTATATGTATGCAGAATCTTGATGGCCTTTCCTGACTGTTTCTCTACAAAATCTTTGAAGTCCTAAAAAGACTCAAAGAAATCAGACTTTTGCTTGAGAAAATATACCTGTGTATCTTGAAAGATCGTAAATGAATGTCAAGACATATCTAGCCTTGCTGAAAGATGGATGTGGAAATGGGCCTGCCAAGTCACTATGTACTAACTTCAGAAGTTGTGTGGCCCTCCATGCTTTGCCTTTATCATATTTCTCCTTAAGATGATTACCAAGAATGCATCCTTGGCAAACTCCATCAGAAAATTGAATAGAAGGCAACCTTGAAACCATGTCCTGTTGATTGAGCTGCTAAAAGTAGTAGTAATTCAAGTGGCCAAACTACCGATGCCACAAATGACTCATCTCATCCGAGTGAGTGAGTAAGATTGTCAAAGGAGAGTCGGGAATAAAATGAGAAAACTAATAAAAATTTAGACTAATGATATGCTTTTCCTGAAACAACTATAGACCCACTATGCATTTCATTGATTACCACTTTGTCTAGTGTGAACTCAGCCCGCTTGCCAGAGCCTATGTGAGTGATTTAATAAACAAATAGGAGATTAGTTGACAAAGATGTAATGCAAAGAACATCCTAAAATGTTCCTTCACCCACGTCAACAAACCCTCTCCCATGGACTTCAATAGGAGTGTCATCACCCATTAGTATGGCAGGCATAGAACTTGGCTCTAAGGAGGCAAAACCATCCTATGAAGAGGCCATGTGATGCGAAGCACTCGAGTCAATGATCCATGTATTAGGTTGTGAAGCAACAACAACTAGGGCCTTGCCCTTTCCTTTCCCCTTACTCTTTTCTGTGTCCTTTGAGGACTCATCTGATGAACCCTATTAGACATATTTAGTCACCTTAATATTGTTCTTTTCATGAAGATGTGAAAGGTGATCAATCTGTTTCTTTCAAAACTTGTTTTCATCATGGCTAGGCCTTTTACAATAGGAACACTTGACCTTATCCTTCTTAGGTTTGATGAAGAGGTCTGATTAGCTGCATTTGGGGCAGTTGGTTTCTGATCTTTCTTCTTCTCTCCTTGGTTCTTTTGCTTCTTAGCTTGTTTGCTAAACCCTTTCCATTCTTTTGTGCCTTGATTTGTAGCCAAGGCATATGACTTTGAGGGTTTAATTGTACCCATGTGAACCAGTTTATCTTGCTCCTTTTTGAGTTTTGCAACAAACTCATCTAGAGAAGGCATTTTATAGTTGGAATGTGGCAAGGAAGGTAGAAACAAATATAGAATAGTTCAGACCAATCTTAGAAAGAATACATAAGATCAGTTGTGTGTCTTTATTTTCTATTCCACATTGTTTAACTACAATCTGATGGCTTTCAACTTTGTGAAGAAGTCTTGTATGGTGTCAAAATTGCTATGACTTAATGCTATCAGTTCATTCTCCAATTGATGACCCCTTATGTCATCTTGCTTACCAAAGAGGCTTTCCAATGTGGTCCACACATCATTTGGTGTAGTGGCAAACTCAATGTGAAAAAGTAAGTCAGGAGACACTAACATACATAGAGTACCAAAAGATTCATTGCATTTATTAAACCATTTAGGCTTTTCTGCATCCTGTACAGGTTTTGTTTCAAGTCCCATAGTAACCCTGTGAAATCATTATTTTTTGAGATAGATTGTCATTTTAGATTTCCATTCAAAATAGTTATATGGTGTTAAAACAAGAGCTGTTGATTAATCCATTAGTGCAGAAAAGTAGATTGTGATGTAGAAAGAGAAGTGTGAAAAAAGAGACACATGAGACACACCCCCCCCCCATTTTCACTAGTTTCTAAAATGACCCCCCCAGAAATTACAAGTTGGCACTTTATAATTAATATGATTTACAATGCAAATATCATATATTCAGACTCTTACATGGCCCAAAATGGACAAAACACTGAAACTACAGATCAAGTACAATATGAGATCAAATTGAGAGCACCAATGCAGATTACACAAAACAATATGAACTCTAGAAAAAATGGCACCCAAAAAGGAGTCTGTTTGCACAAGTTATGGCTCTTGGAAGGTGTCAAAATGAGAACTGTGCAACAAATTCTGGAAGAATCTTCAATTTCTAAAAATTTGGAGCATTAAATTAGAAAACTAATTTGACTATGACATAGAGAGCAAATTCTACCCCAAATAAAAAAATTGCACCAAAAAAGGCCTCTGTATGGCTGAGAATGGGCCTCACGAACTTGACCTATAAAACTGTGAAGCTCAACAGAGTGGGTGGGGTAGAGATATGCAAATTCTTTGCTGACATTAGCACTGAGAAAGGAAGATGCTATAAGTTTCCATAATATTCCTAAACCACTGAAGGAATTTTCAAAAAATCACCCTTAAGGATGAAAACCATTGTTTCATATAGGAATACCGCCTAAAGGTGGGCGCAAAACCACCTTTCTCACTAACAACTTCTTGATTAAGAATATTCACCCTGAATATTCTTTGGTACAGGTGGGGAGGAGTGTCACCACTGGCCAACATTGGATCACCACTTGGGTGGCAGTAGTAGTGGTGGCGGCGGCAACGGATTGATCTTAGCAGCAGTGGTCAGAGGGCACTGTTGGCAATTCTAAGGAGACTGCAGCGCTAGTGTTGACAATTAGCTGGTGCAATGCTTACACAGGGCTTAGCCCTTTTTTAATATTTCTTCAAAATCTGTATGGTAGGGTGAGCCGTACAGATCGGGGGGGCTAAACTATTTTGCCTCAGAGGTCAACTTCTTTGAATTCGATGATTTGACAATCGATCCTTAGGTTTTTGGGCCTTTTAAGCACAATGGTAGGGTCTGTTAGGGCTGAAAATGCTCTGATTTGATAGCTACTTTTTGGAACCACTCTGAAAACATCTATTGCAATTGGGTCTTCCAATCTCCAATTTTGGTGAAACGAAAGCCAATCTTGACTTTCTTGAGCCTTCTAGACGCTATGAAACAACCAGAAATGCCTCCAAGATTACCAAAAAATTGCAATCACCCAAATCTCACAAGAAAAATGTATACAAATCAGAGTAATACAAATGCTTATTTTTCTTATATACTTTTTTGATTCTCTAGATCATCCAAGGATGCAACAAAAGAGCATATTTCAGTTTTTAAGAAAATATTAGCTATCAATTAGTCTAAAATCTCTCAAAAATAGAATAATTAAAATGAGCTATACCATACAACCAAGCTCTAATACCATGTCATATTTTGCTAGAAATGAGAATTAAAGCCAAGATCTATTGTCGGTCATAGATCACACGCACTCCAATCGACAGATGATCAAAGATCAAAATAGCAGAATGGAGAGATCATCCTAAAAGAGAGAAAACAAGAGACAACTGCAAGAGAATTTTGAGAATACTCACATTACTCTCACTGACTACCCAAGAGGGGAGATGAGATTTGTATATATAGCAAATAATGGGCAAATACATCCAAGAGGTGTAATACCTCCAACTACACAAAATAGGTGGGAGTTTTACTTACTTGGTAAAAGCCAAAATACATGGTTACCTAATTAGATAAAAACAAACAAATGGTTATGAGAGGTGGCATAAAAATCCAAAAGAGGGTGTGAGACTCAACTACCAAAGTATGGGTGAGAGTGACACATGTAACTGATGGATAATGCCATGTGTTCTCATAATAACCAAGTTTAATATAACCTAAGCAAGCTTAATAATGTGTAGGAAAAAGAAATATTCTCTAAGGAAAATAATAAAAACTACATTAACAATTACATTAGAAGGTTTCTTTAGCCTAGATGATTCTAGTAGAAATAAAAGAGAAATTAATGCAAACTAGAAAGATTACAAGGAAATTCAAATAGCCCTGGGGAAAATGTTAAAGCTGCCAATTATTTCAACAACATAGGAAATTGAATATTTTGTTTGACTTTGCACTAAATATGATCAAATCATGGCCTGGGATTTTGAAGAATTGAAGGCCTATGATGAGAACATAATGCAACACACTATTGAAATTCAACCTTAAGTTAAGACAGTAAGACAAAAATAGAAGCCAATCAATCTAAAGATAAAGCCAATGATGAGGCATGAACTCAACAAGTTAATAAATGTAAAATACAAATTTGATATATCCAATCAAACATTCAACATGGGTTTCAAACTTAGTCTTGATGAGAAAGAAAAATGAAGAAATCCATTTGTGCATGGATTTCAGAGACCTCAATAAAGCATTACTCAGAGATCATTACTCGATGCCTTCAATTGACCAAATACTTCAAACTATTGTAGGCGCTAATAGATTTTTAATGTTACATGGTTTCTTAGGATTCAACCATATCTTGGTCAGAGAGGAGGATCAACACAAAACAACATTCACTACAAAATGGGGTACTTTTGCTTATCAAAAGATGCCTTTTGGTTTATCAAATGCAGGGGCTGCTTTTCAAAGAGACATGGATATTCCTTTCAAAGACCTCAGCAATGAGATTATTTTGGTCTATCTTGATGATCTCGCAATGTTTTCAAAGAATAAATAAGATTGTCTCAATCACTTGGAGAAAGTATTCCAAAGATGCCCTAAATTTGAAATTTCTCTTAATCTTAAAAAGTGTATATTTAGTGTATCAAAAGGTATGTTGCTAGGTCATGTGGTCTCAAAAGAAAGAATAGCAATCTTGAAACAATTTAGGCAATCATGGAATTATCATTGTCGCATCACAAGGAATTGTGATCCTTCTTGGGCAAGATAAACTTTGTTAGGAAGTTTATATCAGACTTTGCAGGGATGGTATGCCCTATCACCCTCATGTTAAGAAAGAATTAGCAATTAAAATGGAAAAAATAAGGTAAGGTATTTGAACAAATCAAGATGGCAATCTTTGATTCTCTAGTATTGGTCAACCCTAATTTTTCTAAAGATTTTTTAATTTATGCATATAATAGTTGGGAAAGTATTGTTTTAGTACTAACATAGAAGACTAAAGATCAAGGAGATGAACATCTAGTTGTTTTTTTAAGCCAAACATTGAAAGAAGAAGAAATAAGATACACTTTTATAGAGAGGCAACTACATGCTCTTCTAAAAGGAATTAAAAGATCCAAGCCTTTGATTTCCTACAATAAAGTTACCGCTATGGTGGTACACCTTGGAATAAGAGAATTTATCTTTAATGGGGAAATCAATGAGAAAAGAGAAGGATGGCTAACAAAAATTCTCAAGCATGAGATTGAGATAAAACCAATAAATTTGATAAAATGAAGGTCCTTATGTCAACATCTTGCAGAAGATGTTTTGATTCTAAGGAACCTAAAAATATAGCAAGAATCATGTTCTACTCAGGAGAAGGAAATCTACCTAAACATTGATGAACAACCAGCAACTGGATAGATTTAGGACAAAATTGAGTTCTTGTAGATAGGTAGCTTTCTAGAAAATCTAAACCCAACAAAAAGAAGGGCATTCAAACTGTATAAAACTCCATATTGACTGATTGAGGGGGTCCCTTTAAGAGAAATTTTGATGGAATATTGTTAAGATGTGTAGATAAACACAAATTTTGTGCACTTATAAAATAATTCCATGAAGGACTCTTAGGAGGACACTATTTAGCCCCAATGACAACCATCAAGATAATGAGAGCTAGATATTATCAGCTATAATTGTTTATAGACACATACAAGTGGTTAATAAATTGTCAAAATTGTCAGTATTATACAAGTAGAAAGAGGAAAGCACCCATGGCTCTCATACCCATTACAACTAAGAAACCTTTTACACAATGAGAGTTAGATTTCATAGGGGTAATTCACCCATTGTCAAGTGAAGGACACAAATTTATATTAATAGCCATGGACTATTTCACTAGATAGACATAAACCATCCTAGTAAAAGATGCCACTGAACTAATAGTCATGAATTTCCTAGAAGGGTTAATAATTAGATTTGGTATTCTAGAGACTATTACCAAAGACAATACAAAAGAATTCATAGGAGCAGGGATAACCTAGCTGGCCTTAAAATATGGTATATACCTGAAAGCATCATCAAACTACTATCCACAGGGGAATGGATTAATTGAGTTAACTAATAAAATCTACTAAGGATTATTAAGAAGATTAGTTCAAGACATAAAAGGAAATGGCATTTAAACTTGAAGAAGGCCCTCTGGGTGGATATAATTACACCTAAATAGGCCATTGGAACTTCTCCATATGTCCTTGTGTATGGGAGAGAAGCAAGAATGCTCAATGTTATTAAACTTCTAGCTCTTGAAATTATGCAACAAAAGAAAATAGACAAAAATGGGCCCTTGACGAATAGGTTGGCTAAACTATTGCATCTAGAGGAACAAAGAAGGATTATATATTACCAAATGGGTAGACATGACTCAGAAAAGGTAAAAAGATGGTTTGACAATTGAGCAACATAATAGAATTTTAAGACAAGTTATCATGTATTAAAATGGGATGAAGATAGAGCAAAACCAGGATATCATGGTAAGTTTAACTCATTATAGAGTGGTTGTTATCATATTATAGCCTACAAACAAGCAAATTCATTCCAACTAGCAACAATGGATGGGACTGTCTTGTTGATTCTAGTTAATGGAATCCATCTTAAACTGAATACGTGAGGTTCTCATTTTATTTTATGTATATAGTGCATTAATTTTATTTTTAGTAAAAAAATGGAAGACGAAAGAGAGAAGATTTTGAAATGACATGCAATCTTCACAATCTAGTTGAACTCCCAGTGACAAGACTCACCACATATCATGAACACCATGCAATGCCACCACCTTATGATCACATGTGCAAGTCCTATGGAGGTAGTTATTTATTGCATATATTTAATCCATAAAGCACATCCTCAATTGCTACTAACAAGGCTGGACAGCATAATCTTTGAACCAGCTACAAATCAAAATTTGTAGTCTCCCAATAAAAACACTTGCTAATATATATGAACCCAAAGACATGTGGAGAAATGACATCATTAATGGCTAGTAATCACAAAATAAACATTCAAGATATACAAAAGGGCGAGAGGTAGAAACCAACTTCCGGTATTGAATCCAAACAAAGTGCAGCTAAGAAAGGCAGAACCGGAGCACCATGAGAAAACAAGCATGGCAAAATGGTAACAAGAATAGGAGGAAAATTAAGTATCCAACCCGTAGATAAATTTTCTTATAGAATTTGGACCTCCTCTCACCCCAAATACCTAGTTCCCACTATTAACCCTAGTTTTGAAATCATTCTTGCATGTGCTAAATGATACAAGCCTCTATCCAAAATGATAAAGGGAGGGGGAAAGCATAGTGCTTTTTCTTGCATAATATCTACATAAAATATAAGAAAATGATAGGGATTCTTGTAGGAACCTTTAATGCATCTGTAAATAGCTTAACACAATATTAAGAACAAATTGAGGACTAGGATACATTTCTCAAAAACTAAGATGGCAATCCACCTAATAAGGAACTCACACCACCTTAGATGGAACTAGCATAGTTCAATAGAGAGGTTGTTAGGCATGTCTATATCATGGTATCATATCTCCTAGGGCAAGATGATGACTCAATAGTGGGTCCTGAGCACCTGGTAGTACTGGAGATGTTGTATAGAACACCAAGGGGATATACCCTAAGGTTTAATTTCACCCTGTTTCTAGAGGAACATATGCATTTGTAATTGGAAAATTTCATACCAATGAAAAAGTTTAGATACCCCTCTCTCCTAATGCACATGATTTTGCATTAATGTTATCCCCTATATCCATAGTTGAAACCTAAAATATGTCACATGTTAAAGGGATATAACCTAGTTATAGTGTGGACCCCATACCTATACAAAACCTCTTGTTACTATTAGTTCGTAAAATAATTCCAACAACTAACAATCACCTTGATTATAGGGGAATATCTCCCAAGGATTTCAAAGTCTCGACAAACTTTTCAAAATGATCAATAAGAGTGATTAGTTCTTCACTTTTGATAGCATGACTATTAGACTATATGGATACTCTGGGATGATAAACAATCTCCCTAAATATGTAACAGATAGAGTGTTTGTCATAGAGTATTCAATAAAATTAGATATAATTGATATGGCATTTGGAAATGGATGGGGAAGAACAACGTATTACTCACTCCCTCATGCATGGGATTGTATAGTTTTAAACAAAAGAAAAGCTACAACAGTACTTGACAAAAAATTGAGGGAGTTGCAATTAGATGTTATAAATGATCACTGGGACTTTGACCCAGAATTTGTATTTATGAGTTTTTTACAAAAAAAACTATGAATACAAAAGGTTTTACGCATGAGTCTCTCACAGAGCTAGAAAGCAAAAGAAGCCTAGAAGAGGACAATCATGGAAATTTTGTAGATAATTGGACCATCCACTAGGCCCCCACCCAAAACCTTATGAGATCATCTATCAGAAGAAGGTAGACTATAACCCACAAGCAACAAATAGACGGAGAAAGAAACTTTAGAACTTGGGCTAGAATGGATGAAAGATAGTGATGTGGTGAAAATACCAACCGTTATCACGTAAGAATGCACCCTTTCTTGAGAGAGGATCTCTCAAGCTAATTAGTGAAACATTGAAATATCCTTCAACGTGGGACCTACAAAAGTGAGACAAATCTCTAGAGAGGGTTGGTTCCATTGGTTTTCTCACCTAAACTAATCTAATCTATTGTTGTTCTCAGAGGAAAAGAGGCAAGAAATGACATAAAAGAAGCCTAAAAACCTAATGGAAGGTGATGCACCAAAATTGTTTGAGACCTATACTACTATTGACACATAATTTACTCAATAATGAGCCATTTTCATGCAAAACTCAGTTTCATTTCAATGCCCCTGTATGAATGTTCTACAAGAAGGTTTTGATATTGCAGTTTTAGAAGGAAAATATTATTTTCTCACAACTAAGACTACTTTAACTCAAAAACACAGCTTGTAACCCACACAAGACATCCACTTTCTGCATACAGGTGTTTTAATGGGGTATACACTCAAGGATTTTGCATATGAATCATGAAAACATACATTCATCACCAAATAACACACAATATCAGTGATTTAAGAAGGCAAATAACTTGATTTTATTGATAAAAAGGCTCTTACAGTTGTATACAAGTCTAAAAATGTATGTTCTTCAAAAATATGAGATTACATGGCTGTCTTGAGTTACAATGCATAATTTTTTCTCTAGAAAGAACTCCAAAGTTACAATACTAGCTCCCCACTCAAAAGAACTCCCTAAGCAACTAGTAAGAACCCCCTAAAATTGATCCTATGCTTTCTTTTCTAACTCCAACAACTGGAGAGAAAGAAGGACATGCTCGGAATAAGAAAAGGACACTTGTCCCTAAAGAGACTTAGTCAAACCTCTTTGTTATTGTTGTAGGAACACCTATCTGATTTCTATCCTTGAAGAGCTCCATTAAGCACAAAAAGTGGAGGTGGTTGGGATGTGCATCCTTCAGAAGTGGAACTGCTCCTTTGCATGCTCAAAAAGCTGCCCATTGTGCTCCTAGATGAGTGGTGATCATCAAAACTGTTTGTAGTGTTGTCAAACTCCTTTAACTACTCATAACATCTTCCAACTCCATATGCACAAGTATAGGACATGTTTTCAATGAGTTTTGATGAAAGTTTAGACTCCTTGAAAGCGTGAGGGATGAGTTTGTTCTTGAAACCTCTGTTTACTTTGTCAAAAACAATCTCTACATTGTCCTGTTGATGATTGTTTTTAGACAGGTCAACAATAGAGTAAAACACTAAGTCTCTCACTCTCTCTTGAATAAATGTCTTCAAAGGCTAAATTGTGTGATCTAGTGAAGCAACTCCAAGGTTCCTTATTTATGATTCATGATGGGTTAACTCAGTGATTACATGTGATCTTGTTGATAATCACAAAGGGACTTACGTTAGACTTCATACTTTCTTAGCTTATTTCTCTTTAAGTGCGGATGATGTATCAATAATAAAGAAAAGCAAAAGATAAGGGTTCAGAAAGGCTAATCTAAGGTCAATAAGTAAATGATGATGATTCAATAGACAAACTCCTAAATAAACCTAACTCTACTTCGCCAAGGATGCCTACAACTACATGGAGTTGGTGCAATCTCCTAAGGTACGCGAATGGTTTTCAAATCATGAAAGCCTATACAAGCACCCATTAAACGGCACAGCTCAAACAAACATCCACAATCGAACTTATGCAAGTGATAGGGCTCAGACTAGCTTTATACAACACTTCACCGCCGATGAATGTTAAAAGCATGAGCTAGGAGTTGGTCAAATATCCAATACATACATACATAACATCAATGAGCTCTATTCTACTTCTAATCTACTTAGAAACATCTCTCCACTTCATCAAGATACAAGAAACCATGTTATTTCACAAAACAACACTTAACATCAAACAATGAACTCCAATGTTTTTGTATTAATCTTGAGAAATATGTACAACAACTTCAAGTCCTCTCAGAGAATTTTGAGAGTCTCTTCTATTCTACCCCTACTAAACTATTAACTGAACTCCTTACAAATGAGGCAACAAGGCCTTTATATAGAGATCCAGAAATACAATGAATGGCTAGGATGAATTCACATAGCCAAGGGCTCAGATCATGTCACCTTAGTAGGTAGTTACAACAAATTACTATTTTTAGTACAAAGAGAGGCAATGAAGGCATGCTTTCCAAGAAGATAAGATAAGATGGAATCTTTGGTGCACCTTCCACATGGACGTCCTCTTTGGCTTCTTGCTTGTCGAATGATGTGGAGGACTATGATTGGCTTGATGATGAGTTTTTGCCATGTAGGTGCCACCTTAGCATATTCCCAAATTGTATCATCTTGTGATGATGTCTTCGATGTGATTGCTTTGAACTTGTATGCTTGAGAATGCATCTTGTTGATCTTTCCTTGTTCATCTTCTTGTAAACTGGATGTATGATATTTGTTGCTTCATTTGATTTAACTTTTGTAATGCTTCTTCTTCTTATATGATACATGATGATCTCCTTTGGATGCATCTTCTTGAAGAGTGTAGTATAGAGTAGATGATGATGTTGCTTCCTTCATGTAAGAGTGGATTGGTGATGATAACATCAAGTAGAATAGATGACGATGTTTCATTCAAGAATCGAAGTAGGAGATCTCTCTTGGATTTGAAGATCGTGAAAGAATTTGAAGTTGAATGGATGAAGTATGATGCCATTGAAGATGAAGTAGTGCACTTGCCATGTATACTTGAACTTGATGTAGATGATGAAATGCTTCAACTTGAAAGGATCCTTTGGAGTGTAGATATTGATGATAACACCTTCTTTATATGTGGAGTAGATGATTTCTCAAGGAGGCTTGAATGCACCGGAAGTTCTTGAAACTTTATAGATGCCTTGGAATACTTGATGATGATGAGAAGTTCCTTTGGAGCAGCTACATGCTGATCCTGAAGCTAGTTGGCACTTGAAGTAATTACTTGGAGTAGCAGATAAGATGTTTTCTCCAACATAGCAACTTGTTGACTTCATTCCTAGCATAAAGGTGGTTCAAGCTTCCTTTTTTTGATGACTCCTTAGCTTCACCAAAGCTCTTTGTTCCTACAAAACAAACAAAGAAACAAGATTAATTCCTCTTGATACTTGATTTGATGACCATTTCATGCATTTCTAATCTAGGTGCCTCAGATACCAAATTAGTTGATTTCTTGAAAACAATTACAAATTTCAAACTAAGTATCTTTCATTAGGAGAACATTAGATGGCAATTTTAAACTCTTCTTAAAAGGTTTCATAAAATCTGCATTAAACTACACACTGAATGGGCGCATCAAATTAGAATTTTGGACTTCCCTTAAAATTGGCATCTAACACACACTCCAAGTGGTGGTGCATGAGTTAATCATTTTGATCTCTGGTTAAAACTCTCTTGAAATTTCACTTTTTGATTATCACTTGTGGGTGGCACAGCAGATCAGATTTTTTATCTCTTCTTGAAAGGTGCCAAAACTTGTAACTAAACTTTTCCTTCAAGCGCATGGGTTCATGATTTTGATCTTTCATTGAAAGTTCTTTGAATTTGGATTTTGACCCTCAAAACTAACCCCTCCTCTTTTGGCGCAGTAGATCAGATTTTTGATCTTTGTTTGGAAGATTCTCATAAAACTTGAATTTACTCTCCTGCGCATGAGATAACAAGTTGGATCCTCTTTTAACTTTTGGATTGGTTAAGGATTCCTAATCTTGATTTGGAAGTCTCTTTGGAGTTGTAAGCAAATCACTCCAATCTTAGGCGCATTGGATAAGAACTTTGATCTCCTTTCAAATGATATTCTAAACTTATATTTTCCTTCCCAAAAATGGTGCAGCAATTAGGAGATTTTGAGTTTTGGTTAAGATTTGTCTTAAGACTTAAACTAAACTTCCTCTTAGCAATGGCGCATTGGTTGCATATTTTGAATCCTGATTAGAAAGATGTCTTAACTTAAGTTCCTCAAAATAGAGGTAGCAGATAAGGCGCAGTAGTTAGGAGTTTTGATCCTTCACATCTCACAAAACTTTCACTCTAGATGGGCACACTAGATAGCAATGTTGAATCTCCATTACATCAACCTTCTTGATTGGATCTGTCACATCATATCAGAATTCTATATCTTGTTGAAATGTTCAAAAACATTATCTAATCCTCTCATGAGTGAGGCGCATTGGTTGAGTATTAGGATTCCTCCTTGTTTTGGCATGATGAATGTAGCGCACTAGATGGCAATATTAGATCTCCTTAAACTTATCAAAGTCTTTAATCAAAACTCCTCATAATCAGTGCAGTGGTTGGAGTTTTTTAGATCCTCTTCATATGACTTTCAAGACTTTGCCTTTCCTCCTCATAATTGGCGCAATAGATGAAGGTTTCAGCCTTTGATTGAAATTTTAGTTAAAACTTTGAGTTAATGATGGTGGCGCATCACTTGAAGGTTTTGATTCTTGGTTAAAATATGTTTTAAAACCATCCTTACCTCTTCTTCACAAAGGCACAATGGTCTAGGCACAAAAGATCTGCCGCATTAGATCATGATTTTGATCTACGGTTGGAAGTGATGCATTTCATCAAGATTTTGTGCCACTCTTATGTCTTGGCGCATTGGATCAAGTTTTTGCGCTCTCTTCAGTACTTAGCCATTTTTTTAGTGTCCTCAGGGCAAGGTATATTGAAAATATATATTTAAGTATAAGATCTTATACTTTAAATATTTTTCAATATACCTTTTAGGATGTTCGAGATAGGTCTCGAATCCACCGAATTTAACATGCAAAATCTAGAATTTGGAGGATCCACCAGATTTCAGACTTAGTCAAATTTTTAGGATTTCATAATACCAGACTTAGTCATTTTTAGGGTCTCAAACATACATCAGGATCGATCTTAATGTTCATTATTTGGATGGAATTTGATCAAGACTCTTCATTACTGCAAGTTCATGTTCCAGATGAGATCTCCAGTTATAAAGCAAAACCTTCCAGGAGAGAGACTTATTGTTAGATTGGCAGAGGAAACGAACCTAAGACATCATCCAAAACTAAATGCAAAGCATTAGAGCTCAAAAAAAAGGGGGTCCCCATTTGCAATGGGGCGATGTGTGATTAGGTCACAACATGTCCATTTGCAATGTGTCCACCTTTCCTTGCATACCCTCCTCTGACTTCAAAACTACAAAATACTAGTCACTGTCACTGCTAGTGGTGCCTGCATAAAACACTTCCCTTGTCACCTCAACATGGTCTTTGTTTAGAGATCAAAGTAGTATCAATACACTGCTAACACATGCAACACTACGTCTCTTCAAATTCTTTCTTGATATCCAACTTTACAACTTACAAACAAAGTAAGAACTCGGTGTATGATAGCAAGAAGACTGCTTCTTTTGAATTCATAGAGACAATTGCTCCCCATTTTGACTGTTCACTCTCCTTGGCAACATTCAAGAAACATAGTGACCTTATTTGCTTGTAGGAGTATTGATTGTCCCCTTAATGCCTTGCCACCTTGACTGTTACCACAGTCATTCTCATGCTTTGTTATGATCTTTTGCAGTTCTTTCATCTTATGACTGCTTCTTTTACAATTGTGATAGTCATTTTTAGTGATTGTTCTCTTCTTTTGACAGTCATTTGTTAATTGTTTCTTTGTGACAGTCATTTTTAATGTTCTAATGGTTGTTGACAGTCATTTTTGATGTTCTAACTACCATTTGTGATAGTCATGCTAGTTTGGACTGTCTGCACAGTCAATATGACTGCTTATCCTCTTTGTTCTAGACCCTAGAAGGTCTGTCATATAGTCTCTTGATTCTTTCAAGAACTGTTGTTATGAGTGTATTCACTGTTCCTCTTATAGGTCTCTGACAGTCAGGTTAATGACTACTCTTTCCCAGTCTATGTGACTTCCCTATCACAGTGACTGCTCCTTTATAATGTTGTGACTACTCTTCAAACATTTGTGACAGTCAAAGGCTTATGAGACCTTTCATGCCTTTTTGACTGTTCATCATAGTTATTACAGTCATCTTATAAATTGTCCTTTCTATTTTTGACATCATTCTTTGACAGTCAATCTTATGACTGTTTACCTCTCTTTGTTTTAACAGTCCTCTTCTCACCTTGTAGCCTACAAACTTAGTGCTCTGAAGGACACCCCATACCTAGACTACATGGTAATGTTAGGTATCATAAGATCACCTTCTTATTGAATGATTTTGAAAGAAACTTCCTCCTCACTGTACCTTGCCTTGACTATATCTTCAAACTTCACAAGCTAAAAGATTCATTTGCTTATAAAGAGTTTTAAGCCTCACAAACCCCTTACAAAACATAGCAAACCTTTGCCAAAAACTTGTTCCTTCATGATAGTCAAGGGTGATTGTTCTTTACTGACAATCATGTTGTCCTTCATGACCGTATCTTCTTTCTCCTTGACTGTTCCATATTCCTCTATCTTTCATATGTCTATTGTTCCTTCCTCTGACTGATTTGCTAACTATCTCTGATGACTTCCATGTCTGCTTCTTATGACTTGTTCATGCTTAGTTGGTCTGCTGCTCCTTAACAGTGCCATAGTCCTTGTTAATTGCCCCTTGTTGTTATGACTATCCTATTTATGACTGTGCTAACTGCATTGTATCTCTTATTCTTTAAGACCTTATAATGTTCTACTAATGTCTCTATCTTTCCACAAAAGGTCTTTGTGTTAATGTTTGATAGGATCCATTCACTCCTTCTAGCACTGTATCATACCTTTGAGCACATGTACTCCATGATAGTTTGATGACTACTCCTTACTTGACATCATTATTGTATTCATAGTTTTGACAGTCCCTTTTCACAATCATGCTATGATAATTTGACAGTCCTAAAAATAGTTTGACAGTCTCTTTACTATAAACATGCTGTTGTTTTGAAGTACTATTAGGTTTTTCATAGGTTTGTAAGACCTATCAAGGTTTCACAAAGCTTAATCTAGGCAGATTTTATCATCTATTGTATAAAACTTTGGATAGAGTAATACATACTTTTTGGATGCTTGGTAAGGTCCTCTTGGAACTGATCTCACTGTCCTTAAGATGCAAAAACTGACCTCATGTGGATGAGTAGACCCATCAACAAAGCAAGTTTTTGTAAAAAACTCCTTTTCATCTCCCTTGCATCTAGTGTTGATAACTGAGAGGGGGGGTGAATCAGTTATCCTAATTATTTCTACTTTCAGAACTTTCTTAATAATCAATGCAACATTAATTCAATTAAGCAAACTTAACCATGAAATGGAAATACACATGACACAATATTTTTGACGTGGAAACCCTGTTAAGGGAAAAAACCATAGGGTGATTAACCCAAGATTGTATTCTCTATTATAAGAATGGAAATACAAAATGGCACTTGTCGATTAGGGCTCACTGCTTGAGCACACTGCTCACAAGAGGCACACTACCTACAAGAGACACACTATCTACAATTTATAAAGAGTGTAATACAATACTTGAACTGATAAGGAGCATCAACATATGCTGGAGTTCAATTCTGGTTAGGCTCTGTACACTGATCTATTGCACTTCATCTTTCCTCTTCTTTTGTGTTGCTTTCCTTTCACATACTGGACCTTCCTTTCTACTTTTATTCAGCTCTACTGCTTTTCTTTACACATCACCAAAAACCATGACACCTCTCACAACTAAATCCATCTTGTATATATATGCACACAAGTGATTTCATCACCTTTCTAGTCGGCACCTGAAATAGTCAATATTTTCCACAAACTCTGATCTGTCGGCTGAATCCTTGCATACCAAGTAATGTGGATCAAGGATATACTTGTAGAAGTCATCAATCATGTCAGCCAATCATAAGTTATGCCTTAATAACTTTTACCATCATCAGTAACACATCCGGAATAATGTCTGATGTTCTGCCAGTCAGTTCTTCCTCTGTCACACTGCCGATCAGGAACCCGATACTCAAGTATTCATATCTTTTTCTTCATCTATCATCGGAGGCTAAATCCTTGGAATCTATCACTCAAGGTAGTCCTCTTGACTTCCCCAAATCCGCACTTCACCAAGATACTTCCTCTGAGAGATCCAGACCTGACTGTCGGACCTCGCCACATGCTCTGTTCTTGTTTACTGGACCACAACATTCTTCACTCTGACTTCTGGTAGAGACACACCATGTCCTGCGGATGTGTGGGATGAACTTTGTTGCCATCAATGACAACATTCATGAATCCATATAGTGTCTCTTGCCAACAATCTCCCCCTTTGGCATTGATGGCAACACTTAGTGAAAAATGACTAAGTGTTTACACTATGCTCCCCCTTGGCTGATGCTCTATTTTTATATACATTTTTCAGAGCTCCCCCTTGGCTGATGCTCTATTTTTATATACATTTTTGGAGCTCCCCCTTAGTTGGATTCCTCATTTTTCACTGCTCTTCACTCCCCCTTTGACATCAATGGCAAAGGGTGGGAACCGCGCATCAAAATTTTCAAAAATTTAACTATACTTAGCCACATATAACATACTCACATAAACTGAAGAATGTCTGCAAAAGTTGTTTTCAATTGAATGAATTTTGTAGCCCAACTTTACTTCATTCTGTCCAAAATTGATATATGACCGCTCAACAGGAATGCAAACGCATCTGCCCTTTTTAGATCTATCGGATCACTAGTCTGGGTTGTGATCTGGGCTTCTTTTATGGCCTCATGCATGGCCTCTAACTTGGGGATAATTATTCCTCTAAGTTCATTCAACCTGCTTATTCTATTCTTCTTTTCCTTCTCCAGCTTCTTGATTTCATTCAAGACTGCAATAGTCTGACATTCTTAATTTATTATGGATGTGGTAAGTGGATCAAAATTTTGAGAAAGATTTGTTAGTTTGTCCTCCTGTTCTTTCATTTTCTTCTCAATCTCCACTGTTGTTTTAGACCAGGCTATACAAAATTTGTATACATCACCTCCATCCTTAAGGGCATTTTCCAAACTTTTTATCCCAATACCCATAACTCTTCTGTCATTTGATATTAACCCTTACAGCTCTGAGAATCTCTTGTCCAAAAATTCTTTCCTGACCTTCTCCTCAGCTGATTTCTCTAGAGAATTAAAATGTTTGCTAACACTATTGACTAGAGTTTTGAGATTACCAGAAGAGGAGGCTATGGGATCCTTCTGAAAAGATGGCATGATATTTTCTAACACTCCGGATGCTACCTTTATAAGCTCACAGTCTTGCATGTGAGATTTCAGTAGTTTCTCTTTGACCTTTGCATTTGCAAATGATGCTATCTTCATTGTTTGTACCGGAGATAGAGAGTCAAAATCTAATGGCCTTTTTAGTAATTCTGGTTCATCCATCTCATTAGTTTCTTTTGTCAAGAAGTCCTTGACAATGTCTCTTGCTGGAGACAGATTCTTCTTCTCTTTTGCAGTGTCACTTATGTTCTTTTCAGCTTGACTTCCTTCTTTACTTTTCACCTCTTTTTCTTTCTTCTTTATTATTTCTTCTTCTTTAGATCTGGGGTCAACAGGAGAATCCAGAGGAGAAATGTTAGACTGTTCATGAGCCATCTCTTCTGGAGTAGAGGATTTCAAGTCCTTAGCTGTTTTTGCACCAGTATTCATTACTTCTTCTGTCATTTTCTCAGTAGATTCTTCTGCAACACTTGTAGTCGAGGGATCAGTACCCAAGTCCTCTATAATTGGAATGTTGAATCTTTTGAATGCATTCTGGAGGATCTCTTCAGTCTCTTTTGCAACTTTGTCAGTCTCTCTGAGCATAAGTTCACTCATCCTTGCTTTGCTCCTGAACTCATCCTTACAATCTTTGAATACCATATTCATTGTCTTGGGATTGATTGAAGGATATAGATGAATTGCTATTTGTTTCCAGATTTCTAGGTCTTTGGCTTGGGCATTGTTCTTTCTTATTTCTAGTTCCTTCTCCAAGCTTTTGGGGATCAGAGATATAATTTCAATAAATGCTTTGTTGTAGATATTTAGGTACCTGACTGTGGCATCTTGCAATATCTTCTGATCTACTTCACCATAATCATCATAGAACTCAATCATTAGTTGAAGATTTCTGTCCACTGTGACTGATTTGATTATGTCATCAATGTGAAGAGTGGGTTTTTCAACATATTCCTCTGTCTTTTCTTCTTTCTCTTGTCCGGTAGAGGATTCACTGGATGTTTTCTTCTTTTTCTTCATTTTCCTGATTTCTTCGTCAAATTCAGTCTCCTCTTCATCCCTTTGACTGGCATAAGCCCTTGTGGCTTTTGTCTTTGTTCTTTTCTCTCCTTTGCCGAATAATTTTGCTTCTGGTTTTGATGGCCTTGAGCTTTTGGTAGGTGCAGATCTCTTTGATGATCTAGTCTGGGTGGAAGATTTTACCGGAACACTTTCCTCACTTTTCTTTTCTGCCTTTTTCTTCTCTTCCTTAGCCCTTTTCATCTTTTCCTTGTTGGCATCAAGTGCCTCCTTTGAGATGCCAAATCCTTTTGCAAATTCTTCAACTTCTTTTCTCACCTTCCTCTTGATCTCTGGTTGTCTGAGATCCACATGAATCTTTATACTTGGCTCCTCAAAGGTTCCAAACCTTTCTGCCTGGGGATCTTTTGGCTGACTTAACATGTGTTCAATATGCAGCTCAACAATTTTCTCATCAACTTCATACCCCATCGGCATGATCCATACTATTCTTGGTTCCACTGCCTCCATAAGGCACTGATCAGTTTCTACCATGAACCAAACAGTATCCTTATATTTTTCAACTAGAGCTTGGGGGATTCTCTCTCTTGCTTGCATCATACTCTGAAAGTTCTTGAAATAGCCCCAGAGTGCTGTATTTTGTGCCTTAACATCACCAAGTCCATGCAAATAATCCCTAATTTGTATGGCAACCGGTCTGTCATTTTGCCATATCCAGCCACTAGATCCAGGTAGCTCATTCATATAATAGAAGAATAGACATAGTATTAAGCCACCATATTTGAAGGAGTTCTTCTTGTCTTTCTTTATCTTCTACAAATTTTCTAGAAGTTGGTTCAGAAGGAGCTCACAGAGATCATAGTCAGCATTCTTTCTTAACATTTCATAGGCAGTATATATTGCAGTTCCAGGTACAGAGTTTTCCCTGCTAGAGTGATATATTTTGTATCCAATGATCATGGATGCAAACTTGATATCCGGATCAGTGATATCCTCAATTGTCATTGCCCTCTTATCAAACTTTGATCCAATAGCCTCAGTCACCGTTTGATTTTTGACAGATTTAAGAATAGGTATCCCACCGGATGAGTGCAATCTGGTAATTGCCCTAATGGCATTTTTAGTGATCTTAAACGGCCTATTCAACCACATGAAGTTGTCATGTATTCTGCTCAGGATATACTGGACCCATTCATCTTCCAGAAAATAGGGGAAATGAATGCACTGTGCAAAATGCTTATCCCAGATGGCTTTATACTGAGGTTTGATCTCAAAAGAATCATCTATTAACTGCTTGTGATAGATATCCATTAATTTGGACTCTCTAAATTCTTCAATGTTTGCATGAATGTAAACCCTAATATCTTCTGTATGCAGGACACCATGCGGAACACTGGAAAGAGCTCCTAGGGGATCTACTTCCAAGGATTTGTATGGATGTTTCTTGAATTTGGGGCGAGGCCTATCAGAGATCTTCACAATATTTTGAGTATCCATCATTCAAGGATTTACCGAGAGATATTTGATAAAGGAGAATACCTTTTGCGCCTTTCAGTTTCACGAAGTTAGCTGAATCAATTGCTGGATGAATTGGATTCTGCAGATGGTCTTTGATGGGCTTGAAGAATTTATGTTGTAGAGCTTCTTTTCGTTTCTTCTTGAGTGCAGAATGAACAAATGCTTAATGAGAAGACCCTTATATTACTCCGCAAACCCTAACATCAAGTTGCAATAAATGCTCGACCTAAGTCATTCTGGTTTGCCTTATTCAGATGACTTGAAGAATCGGATCAATCTTGATTGTAAACATCTTGCGGATCATCCAAATCTTAACCATAGTCTACTTAGATGTTTCTCTCATGAGCCCTTTAATCCGCAACTCTCCTTGTGCCAGTTCCGGCACCAATTGACTGGCTGGGGGAACAAGGTTTTCTTTGTGTCTCCCCCTGAGCCAGAGCTCACTTTTTAATTTTCAGAAGGAATATCAACACCAGAGTCTGGTGCAGATCCATCCCCTACATTCTCTATACTTTTCTTCACCCAAATCTTGTTCATCTCACTTTGAATTTCATCCGCATTCACTTTTTGTTTTCCCTTATCTTGATTCTGATTATAATATACCGGACCTCTTTTGTCCTGATTCTTGCTTCTACAGAATTTTGCTATATGACCGGATCTATTGCAAACTTGGCAAACAACATTTCTTTGCATATTTGATTGATATCCTCTTGATCTGCATTGATTAGCCATATGATCCATTCTATTGCATGTAAAGCATCTACCATTGAATGAACTGTTCATTTGCATATTTTTGCATTCATGAGATTTGTGACCATACCTTTTGCAATTGAAGCACTGTCCGGAGAAGGATGTATTAGTCTGATTCATTCTCTTTCTGCACTGATTAGCTTTATGACCAAAATTATTGCAGTTGTGGCAATATCCATTGAAGGATGGATATCTTTGAGCATTAGGCTGTCTTACCGGAGGTCTTCTAGGCCTGTTCCTTGGATTTTCTGATCTAAGATTCTTCTGACCGGATCCGGAGCTTTCTCCTTTCTCATATCCCAAACCACACTTGTCATCTACCCTCTTTTGACTTTCAAGAAGAACTTCAAGTTGAGCAGAACTTATCTTGAATTTCACTTTATATTCATTTGTTGTTTGAAGATCCCTTTTGAGAGAGACAATTTGATTCTCAAGTTTTTCTTCATTATCTTTAGCATCTTCAAGATTCGATTGAAAATGTTTGATAATTCTATCCATCTTGTGGTAATCTTCTAATTTCTCCTTGAGAGATTGCCTTAGATTATCTTCAGTTTTTCTTTTCTCTTCAATCTCTTGGGTAAACTTCATAACTCCTGATTCCATTTCATGTCTTACCATAATGATTTCTTTTGATAAATTTTCACATAACTTGGTTTTCTCCTTCAGATCTTCATTTGTATTATTGGCTTCACTTTGACTTGCCAATGGCTGAAGTAGCTCTTTTCTCTTTTTCATAGAGAGACTTAATTTGTCTTTTAGTTCTCTCATGAAATCATCAGCCTATTTGAGTCTTTCCTTTAACTCATTGACCTCAGAGTTTGACTGCTCAAGATCATCAAGGGCAGTCTTGAGTTGCTCCCTTAACCCATATACATCCATTTGAATTCCTAGATCTTCCTCAAGCTGTTAGACTCTGTTAGGAGGAAATTGGCTCTGATACCAGTTGTTGATAACTGAGAGGGGGGTGAATCAGTTATCCTAATTATTTCTGCTTTCAGAACTTTCTTAATAATCAATGTAGCATTAATTCAATTAAGCAAACTTAACCATGAAATGGAAATACACATGACACAATATTTTTGACGTGGAAATCCTGTTAAGGGAAAAAACCACGAGGTGATTAACCCAAGATTGTATTCTCTGTTAGAAGAATAGAAATACAAAATGGCACTTGCCAATTAGGGCTCACTGCTCGAGCACACTACTCACAAGAGGCACACTGCCTACAAGAGACACACTGTCTACAATTTATAAAGAGTGTAATACAATACTTGAACTGATAAGGAGCATCAACATATGCTGGAGTTCAGTTCTGATTAGGCTCTGTACACTGATCTGTTGCACTTCATCTTTCCTCTTCTTTTGTGATGCTTTCCTTTCACATACTGGACCTTCCTTTCTACTTTTATTCAGCTCTACTGCTTTTCTTTGCACATCACCAAAAACCACGACACCTCTCACAACTAAATCCATCTTGTATATATGCGCACAAGTGATTTCATCACCTTTCTAGTCGGCACCCAGAATAGTCAATATTTTCCACAAACTCTGATCTGTCGGCTGAATCCTTGCATACCAAGTAATGCGGATCAAGGATATACTTGTAGAAGTTGTCAATCATGTCGGCCAATCATTACTTATGCCTTAATAACTTTTACCATCATCAGTAACACATCTAGAATAATGTCTGATGTTCTGCCAGTCAGTTCTTCCTCTGTCACACTGCCAATCAGGAACCCGATACTCAAGTATTCATATCTTTTTCTTCATCTATCACTAGAGGCTAAATCCTTGGAATCTATCACTCAAGGTAGTCCTCTTGACTTTCTCAAATCCTCACTTCACCAAGATACTTCCTCTGAGAGATCCAGACCTGACTGTCAGACCTCGCCACATGCTCTGTTCTTGTTTACCAGACCACAACATTCTTCACTCTGACTTCTGGTAGAGACACACCATGTCTTGAGGATGTGTGGGATGAACTTTGTTGCCATCAATGACAACATTCATGAATCCACATAGTGTCTCTTGCCAACATCTAGATCTCTCTCAGACATGACCATTCAATGCATGCCAAATGCCCTTCAAAGAATATTTACACTACAAGGATTCTTGAAAGGTTTTGAAGACTTTAACACATATATGTTTCACTACATCTACAAGTTTCATCCTTACAATGAAACCCTAAAACTCCTTAAAAAATTTATCTCTTGACAATCTAGGACGTTGTCCTTCATTGAAACCTTGAGCAGCTGAGATACAATGTGAACTTCTTGAAGGCGACAGATTAGAATAGAAGACTCCCTTATTGTTCCATATCTCTGTCTCAATCTCAAGGGCCTCCAAGGCAACGTACACCTGGTGTGTTTCTCTTATGAACTGAGACATGTGTTAGGTTAGATGAAAACTCCAAACTCTTAAGAAACCTAAACCTAAAACAAGACTTCAACCAAGACTTTGGCACATTTTCAAAAGAAACTCCCTCCTCTTAGTTGTACATGGGATTTTTAACAAAAATGAGGTTTAGGGATGTGAAGAAAAGCTTTTCTTTTTTACCCTTGACATATTAACATTGCATGCAACGTGAAAATGCTACCAAGATGGACAAGGTGAAAGAACCTTGACAAGTTTAAAGTGAAATAAAAAATTTAAAACCTCTTCTATGAACATCTCCAACAATATTGAAGCAATATGACAACCTAGGGCTATAAAAGGTCCTCTAAAATATCCTAAACCATATTAACACCTAAATGGAAAACTATGACACTTTCATGCTTTGAAACACAAGACAAACCTAAAAATGAAAACCTAAAACCTTGAAAAATCATGTTTGCCTATTTGGAACCGAGGAGCGAAATAGGTAACATTCTTGGTGACTTCTATTGGAGTTTTGCTTGTTAAAACTAAAAGACCAGTTATCTTAAGCCATCCATTGGGCAATAGAGTCACAAGAAACCTAAAACAAACTAATATCAAACCTGAGACACAGTTGCTAGTACCTTTCAAACAACAAGACAAGAACTAAGACAAACACAAAACTACCTAAAGACAACTAACTACTTGTGCATTTGCACTTGGAGGAAAAACAACAATAACAACAACTGACCTACCTACCTAAAACTAAACAAAATAAGAAAGATTACTTAAATAAAACCATTGACTGGTTTGTCAAAATAACTACCTTTCCTGAGTAACTTGAAGTGTTCTTCATGCTTTTGAACAACCAAAATGAGATGGAGAAAGAATGAGCATTCAACCAGCTACTGAAATACCTCTTCAAGAATGAATACAAATTCATTTAACCATTCAAGTTGACTGAAAACATGGTTTTCATGAGGTGGATAAACAAGTTGATCTTGCACTGTGTGATGTTCAATCTTGTGTTTTGGATCATGCATGACATGTGGTGACTTGTTCTCATCCTTTTCCAGTGATGCAAGATGCCTAATAGGACATCCTTTTAGTGTGGAATTCAAACCATCAGTGCTGGTTCGATGCTTTTGATTAGATGAGTGGCAAAAGAGGATGCCAATCCCATAACAGTAAAGCCAAAAAGGTGCACCAAAAACTATAACAATTTAAAATAAACCATCAAAGTTTAAGCATAAAACCAAAAGAACAAAACAAGCAGAAACAACAGAACCAACAGTTTGACAATAGACAAATAGAAGACACTAACAAGCCACTAGCGGCTAATTAAATATTTTGTCCCATTCATCAACCAAGAACTAGAACACATCCTGGTAGTCCTTCAACTTCTTTCCTTTCTTGCCTTTGTCATCCAGCTCCGCCTCCTTAAGAACAGCTAAGGTCGTGGCAGATCTGTGCATCACCTTAGCAGAGAACTTCGCCAGAGCGCTGAATTTCTGTTCCAAATTGCAAACCCTCGCTGTCAGGTCTTCGATCTCTTTGTTCTTACTAATTTTGGCACCTTTTTTCTAGTTACATTTACCTTTACCTTTCTTCCCCTTCTCGAAACTGACTGAGTCTGAACCATGAACGTTAAGTTCTGGGAAGTTGTTGGCTCCCTCATCTTCCTCCACTATCTTATCACTTTTAATTTCTTTGTTGATAGAAAATTCACCACCCAATAATTCAATCTCTGCCACCTTAGTGTCAACCTTGTTATTTCCTTCAGAACCAGTGCCATGCTTCTCAATTAACATCCTTTGCTTCTTCTCCTTCGACTCTTCCTCACCTTGCTGACCCTTTGAATCTTCCTTATTCACTTCCTCAGTCCATTCTTCCCCCTGCAGCTGACCATACTCAATTTTTTGCATGTCCTCAGTCATCTCCTCCGTACGCTGCTCCTCAGTAGTGGTTTCCCTTTTCAAAGCCGTTAGTTGCTAGGGCGTGGGGGTCAGCTTAGCAGTAAGCCTAGAGGATCTTCTAGCCGAGGGAACCCTAGGTTTATTGTCACTAATGGTGTAGTCTTCATCTACACTGTCAGTATTCTCACTTTCCTCCTCTAAACTAACTTCCTCCACCATCATGGGATTAGAAACCCTAGTACCACTACCAGTGCCCCTATCATCAACCGAGCCACTACAAAATTTCTTAAGGGGGGTAACCTAAGCAGGAGTAGTATTTTGCTGATCAAAGTTTATGCTCTACTGCCCTATCATTTTGCTGATCAAAGTGCTTTGAAAGTATTGTCCTCTCCTTTTGTTATTGTTGTTCATGAATTTCTTCTTTAGGGAATGTTGATTTGATGTCTAGGTTTGAGCAAAAGTCATCTAGCTCATCCCAAAAGAGGTCTTCCTCAACATCCTCTTTACTTTTCTGTATAGGAGGACTGATTTCATCTTGAAGACAACTCTTCTGAATGCTTGTAAAAATACCAAGATTTTCAATTTAAAGCATAGGTTCATATTTGATGTGTTGTTCAACTTGACCAATGTCTTCATGCATATCAATCTCTCCACCTTCTAAAACAAGGTTGTCCTTATTTTGCTCTTAGTAGACCAACATCCTATCAAAATTATTTGCACCCTCCTATTGTTCCAAGCTTGTTGTTGTTATTGGTAAGGGCATGTTTTTTTCATCTTTCTCAACAAAAGAAGGTAGCTTGTCAAACCAAAGAGTATACTCTTAATTTTCAACACCTCCTTCTTGCTTGCTATCTTATTGTCTTAGCTGATTTAGATTTGTTGACATATGCATTTACACATTTTCTTCATCTTCAACAAAAAATGGTAGCTCATCAAATAAATTAGCCAAAATTTCATGTTCAATACCTCTTACTTGCTCTTCAAATTATTGTCCCAATTGATCATGCTCATCCTCCTCCTCTAGTAAGTCTGATTTTTCCTTTTCTAGCTCACATGATGGTTATTGAACAATAGTTAGTTCCCCTTTTCCTTGAAAAAACTCTTTCTCTTGTCTATCAAACCAACTAGCTTTCCATGCAACTGGTCCTCCTAGGAACAATGAAATAGTGCTAGGACAAAAGGATTCAGGTTGAGCTGGTTTGAAATTAGGAATGTGGGAAACTGATTGGGTTTCCATCTTTTGGATTTGGGCAAGTAGTTGTTTCATCTATTCTTCCTTTTTTGCAACCCATCTGGCTAGACACTCTTCTTCATACCACCTCTTGCTGATGTAAATAGTCTTGGTAAGCAAGTCTTTCCTATTGTCAATATTCTCCTGTTCATTTTTAATAGCATCTAGCTGCATTTGAAGGTTTAGCATGATATCTCTCATATCTCTAATGCTCATGTTATCATAATCTTGACCTAAACCTACTATAGATGGAGGTGATGCACCAAAAATTCAAGACTTTACTGCAACTATTTGACACACAATTTGTTCAAAGACCTGATATTCTTGACACAACTCAGACTCATTTCATGTTTACATATCAGTATTTCATTAGAAGGTTTGATGCTTGACAGTTTTAGGAGGGAAAGATTGAAATTTTCACAAGCTAAGACTATTTTACAACATTACACAACTCATGACCTACACAAGACATGTATTTTCTGATGTCAAAGTGTCAAATGAGACATATGTTTAAGGACATGCATTCAATATCATAGAAACATTCATCAATCATTCATCCATACACATGTACAACAAAGTTGAGAAGGTAAAATATTGAATCTTTATTGATAAAAAGGTATCCTTACAGCTGAATAAGTCTGAAAACTAACTTGTATTGCTTGAAAAGTATTACAATGTGCTTTTTGGCTTCTACAGCTCAAAAACATGAAAAACTACTGAAAAAGGAAGCCTAAGGGTCCTATATCTCATCCAAAACATAGGAGAGAATATAGGAACTAGAAAAAACTAAATTACAAAGCACAAAAAATAGCTAACCTACTTTGGACGCCCAAGTAACCTCAATTTTGACTTGGTCTTCAAAAGTTAGTCACTTGACCTCTTCAACTCCTTGAAATGCTCTAGCTTTTATCTTTGTCATAAAATTGCTCCTAGATGCCTGCAAAGTGGTCAAAATTGCCTAAATGTTGCTCCAATTTCTCTTAAATACTTGCTTAGTTCTCTTACTTGCCTTCGTTCCTTCCAACTGCCATTTGAATGCAAACATGACACGTGTCTTTTTTGTTTGAATGAGTCAAGACTTCCTTGGGCATTTGGAAAAAGTTGTGCCTCATTAGGAGTCTCCAAATTACTCATAACCATTCATTATTTCCTTGAAAACACTCTTCACTTCATCCCTTACCCTTGTACGGTCTTTGTCAAGCTCAAAACTGCCTTTTAGTGTTCTTAGGTTGAGTTTGTAGCCTCTCAATGGTGACTGAAAACTTTATTTTTCATTGCTGCCTTGGTTGAAATGCACACTATGTATTTCAATCCTCTTCTATTCTACCTATTTTCCATGGTTTAAAAACCTTTTAATCTTCTTCACATGCATATTGATGATCTCTGATACCTATCGGCATTCACCAACAACCTATCAATGTTTCTTATACCTTATCAATGTCTTCAATGTATTGTCTCAAAGTCTTAGGCAGTCACACCTCTTTGTATAGTATGAGTAGACCACTATCACAAGAATCTCAATTAACTGAACTACTGTCTTCATAGTCCTTGTCAAAGACTTGTATTTTTATGTACAAGGTTTCAAGGTCTTTCTCAATGATATGTGAGCTTTCAAGATATTTGAGCATTCTTCCTTCCTATCTGTGAAACAATGGTTTGCTTCTCTGCTCTTTCATATGCAAGGTCACTTATTGCCTTTAACTCCCACTATGCATACTTCAACAAAATAAGGCTGCCACTATACTGTTATACCTCATTTCTACCTTGCACATAATACTAATGTTGACTGTACCTTCGTCCATTGTTGTGATTGCTCCTAATTCTTTTTATTCTGTCTTCTAGGTATTATTTTCTTGATGTATTTTTCTCTGCACTTTGTGATTGTTTGTTGATCCCTCTTTTCACTATTTTGAACTTTCCCACTAACATATTGTTCACTGCTCAAGCTTTGTGCTTAGTTCTACTCAGAATATCTTTCATCAACACTGATTTAGATCTTTGTTTTATGTCCCTTTTTTAGATCTCTTAGGGATGATCTCTTGCTCTTTGATAAGTCTCTTACTTCACTTGACAATGCCTTGTGATTTACACGAGGTATTGAAAAACTACACTGTCATCTTTTATGACTTGCGAGACCTACCATATCATGCTTTCACCATGTTCAAATATAATATTTTCATCTTGATGGATGTTCATATTCTTCATGCAAGGTTATGACATGGCCTTTCAGGTCTGAAACTATCCTTAGAGTGATCCATTATCCATTTGACAAGAAAAAGAAACTTACTCTTTCCTATCGCTGCCCATACCTTGCAACTCTCTTCTAGTCTTTTGACCCATAGGTGATAGTGAGGATTTGAGATCTCTTAAATTTCATGTTGGGCCTCCATGATGTATGTTATATGTCTCCTTCAATCCCTAAACCTTAGACAATAAAGGTCTCAAAACTGTGGACAGATCTCTTTGAGGTAATGGCGTAGACTCTTTCTTAACTGTGACATTCCCCTTGGACGGAGTACAAATGATGGTGTAAGTCTCTATGTTTCATGAAATTCTCATGTCCCATAGGTCTCTCCCCTAAGAAAACTAAGACTCTTGACCCAATATTCAAACCTTTAAATGTACCTTGGGACCTGCAAACAAGCCCTAATACCTTTGACATAGAATGATAACACTTCTAACTAAACTTGATAACATTCTAACAAAAGTACAGACCTATAGGTTGTCATAGTGAGCCTTCAAAGAATGTCCAAAGTCTTATTAACCCTACAAAGCTGTAATAAGAGTTGACCATTTTCAATCTTCACATGGTATTTAGAACTTGCAAACTGCAACATACTGTCACTGCAGTCCTTCAAAACTTAGACATACCCCTACAACATGGACATACTTCTCTACATGATTGTTATACAAGTTGAAAATGTTGTCCTAAATGCATAGCCCTTCAAACTATTTGACATTGACTCCTATGAAACTTCATGGTTTGTATAGATTTGTACCTTCCAAGGGTATGTAGTCATGCAAGTTGAAAAACAAGTGCAGCTTCACCATCATCCAATACAATAGGATCCTCTGTACTCTTATCTTCTACACCATAACATCATAAAACAAAGAGAGACCAAGGTAAAGTTGTCATGAAAAGTTGCAGGCCTACCTCCATTTCCTCACTGTTCTTCACTATTTGACAGTCATTAAGACTGTTTTACTACTCCTTCAAAGAGCTTTTTTACTGCTGCTTTAAAGACCTTTTTTTGCTGCTGTTACTATACCTCATAGACTGTTCTTTTTAACTATTTGTTATTGTTCCTTTGCAGCTGCTATTGTTGTTCCTTTGATAGACTTTTATCTCTATGAGCTTCATTTTCTTTGAAAAAGTCTCTACAGGGTTTCATGATCATGCTTACTGCTCCTTTCATTGCATTGTTTGCTTCTCCTAACAGTCTTTATATATGACTGTTGTCAAAACACTCAAACCTCATTTTGTTGTCCTAGCTTCTATATGACTATACGATACACCTTGCCAAGCTTGAAAGAACCTGTCCAAAACTTTTAACGTTGTCCATGTCTTTTATCCTTTCTTCTTTGCCCACGAGCTCTTGGTATGCTTACAAGAATGCTCCTTTACACTTTTGTTTCATCTGTGTGAGATGATGAGCTCGTAACGAAACCTCTTCCATGCATAATCCTACAAAAAAAGGTAAGAAACCCTAGGGGAAAACATGCGAACTCTAGAAAAATAACCTAATCAAACTTGATTAATCCAAAGAACCCTAATCCTAAACATGTAAGCCCTAAAAACAAAAATGACTCAGGACTCTTATTGAATGCACAGTACAACTGAGAGGGAGGGGGGGTGAATCAATTGTACATTAAAAACATTAAACCCTCAAGCTATTCAATCTTCAAACACTTATTATGCATTAGCAGAATGTAAACATATGAAGCATCAATACAAAACACATCAAACACATAAGAACACCAGATTTACATGGAAAACCCAAGAAGGGAAAAACCACGGTGAGGATTAGCTCACATATATATGAATAGGAACACCGAAAACAAATAGGTTCACTGCCTAAAAGGACTCACTATCCAGAAGAGAGAAGAATAGAAGAAGACTGTTACAGAGAGATTCACTATCTCAAAGCAACATGAGAAGTCCGCCACTTCCACTTCTTTCCATCTGCAACCTTTGGCTCACTGCCTCCAGCAATTTCAAGCACATTAAAATGTAGACACCTTCTACTCACTGCATTCTGGAGTCATAAGCACTTAAGCTCGTACACAACTCATTACCATTGATTCACATTCGCATCATCTTCTCTACATTACTCCACTCAACATCATCTTGCCTTTATACCATCTACAACCAAGATCAATCTCAATTAGGTCGGTCTTGATGAAGCTTGTGCACCTCAAACGTACAATACCAAATAGGTCAGCACTAAACACTTCCATAGTGGAGGGAAGTGAAAGTGGACCATATCAAGGGTTAACTAGGACCCAAATCTAGATCAGCACGTTTCTCATCACATCCACAATCCACGAGGTACCTCCACACATGGCGCAAGTAAGCCAGGTCAGCCAAACCTAAGCAAATGACCTCACCCATGCTTCTCCAAGTCCAACAACACCATGTGGACCAGAGAGAGACACTCCACAGCATTCATACACCTTTCCATACCATTCAACACCATCAGAATCTCTTGCAACACCTTCGCAACCTCATGAAACAAAGAATGTCTTCAATCTACACAACATAATCCACTACTTCTAACATCAACACAATAACTGAACTTGCATATCAACCCATCACTAGAAACTTCATGGGAAGGTAGATATAGACTATATAAGCACATCCCTAGATCCACATGACAAGAAACCACAATGTAGAGAAATGAAGAGCAATCTCATTTCTCCCCGACAGTCTTCTACACAGGGCAGACACTCTGTCAGACACCTCTTCCACTTCCGCATTATCTAGAACCTAAATCTTTGGATATAACACATCTAAACACCTCTAATCAACACTTCCAAACTATACAAACATATCTTCAACTATGCAGAAACACAGAGCACAACACCGAGCACACCTTTGTCACACTGCACACCCTTTTATCAAATTTTCTCAAAAGCACTTAGAAACCAAGTGAACTACCTGGTAGATGTTGACATCAATGACAACACCAACAAGTTTCCAACAACTCTCACAAAGACTCGACCATTTTTCAAATGAAAGTTTCCCTCTTTGAGGAGTATGTAGACATTTGGAAACTTTAAGGTACCCTTACTAATACTAAGGTGGTCTTTACTCCAAAATATGTGACCTTTGGTATTTCAAAATTACTTTTTTAAAAACATTTTTTGACTCCTAAGGCCATGAAACAATGCATTTGATACTCTATTAGAACCTTAAGAACCTTCAAAAACCCATTACCAAGACATAAGACCTATGAAGGCTCTCAAGAAACCCCTTAACGACCATTTGAGCCTAGAAGGTGAAAATGTCAACACTAACAAGAAGTTAGAAATAAAACTACAGAGCCAAGAAGGAACCCCCTAGATGAAACATGGGAAATTGAATATGGTAAGGTCCCTTAGACATCCCTTCTTCACCCTATTCTACAAAAGAATCCCCTACTCAAGAAGAAGAAATAGAAGCCCGAGTTCAACCAATTCCAGCCCAAATTATTATGCAACCACCAGGCCAAGAGCAAATTGTTGAGTAGCCCAGGCAACTTCAGGTTGTTGTACCCTAGACATTCACAAATATATGGATAAGAACTAGGACCTTTGAATATGAAGTACTTAGCCACTTTGCAATCAAGGCTTGAAGTACCTCTAGAATTTAGGAAGTGACAACCTCAGCTCCCTAGGAAGGATCATCAGTAAGAACAAATAAGACATAGGATAGCTAAGCCAGTGGAGATGACCTTGAGGATACAAAATGAAAAGAGCTATAGAAAGGAGATGAATAACCCAAGAGAAAAAAAAATAGGGGTAGGAGCAAGAGCAACAACCATAGGAGAAGTAGCAGAAGCATCCCAACATAATGGAAGCAGACCCCGTTGTAAGTATGCTTTCTCTCCCTCCTTCGAGTTTTAATGTGCCATACATGTAATCACTCAAATAGGTTCCTCCTCAATTTACTTAATTCCTATAGTACTTGATGGGGTAGGGATCCAGTTCTGCTCAATCCTTTGCTCACCTTCAACAATTTCCCCAGCTCCAACCCTTTACATAGCAATCACCTGTATACCCCATGCAGTATCTTGCCTCAATTGAGTAATCTCTCATCACCCCACCCTAATTCTTTTCTGCTATGGGGGGTTATCAATCCTCACCTTTACAAATGACCCTAGTACAACATATGGTATAGGAACCCCACCAACCCCCACTTTCTTGCACAACTTGCTATTCAGGTGGTTTCAACCTCATTAACCAAAGTCACTACTTCACTTGTTGCTAGGCGGTTGTTACCTCAACTAACCCCATATTATCTCAGAGAGGATCCAACCCTCAACAGAAGATTTCCATAATAATTGATCATGTAGTCTATGAGAAATAAATGCAACAAATATAACTGGTGATACAACAAAAAGAATAGAAAAGGAAAATGTAGCAAGATGGTGTGCCCGCCTCTAGAAGAATAAAAATAAAGTATAACTAGATTGAGGATTCAATTCATTTCACCCATCTCACTCCTTCAGTGAACAAGCCATGAGGGCAAATGAAAGTTGTTGATTACCAAATAGAAGTTGTGGGAATCAACATTAAGGATGCTCAAGCTAAAGTCATGGTAAAATTTATATGAGAAGGTGCAAAGGCCATCGACAGTTCATTGATTGCTACTAAGAGGAAGTTAAAGAAGAAAACTGCCAAGCTGGACCAGGTCAGATAGAAACTAAAAAAGGTTGAGGTAAAAATTAAGGCCTTGGAGAACTAAACAATATCTATCACAGAGCAAGTCAATGAGGTTAAGGAGATATAAATATAGAGTGCCAAAGAGAAACTCACATAAGTTGAGAATGCCTTGGAAGTGCCCAGAATTGATGCAACTGACTTGAGAAATCAAATAGGTTAGGATCTAACTCGAAAGGAAAAAATGTCTAAGAAACTAGAGAGAATACAAGCAAAACTACTCCAAGAGGCCACAAAAAAAGGTGTGTGTACAATAGAAATGGAAACCTTGAGGTAGTGGGTGTAATAATAAGAGTATGAGTTGGGAATATATCAAACCCAGCTAGAAACACACAACTAGAGGATTTAAGGGCTAACTAATGAGGTAGACTTGGAAGCGAAGTTACAGGCATCAAAATAGGAGGTTCAGGCCCTAAGCAACCACATCATGTTAGAAACAAAGGTGTGAACCACACAATGAGAATCTGATTCAAACCTTATTTATGTCCTCTAAACAATGTAGAATCAATGGAGATTGTAACAGAAATTAAAACCCACTACACAAAAATAACATGCATTAAGAACTAAACACATAACACAGTATGTAACATGGAAAAAACCCTTTCAGGTAAAAAACTCCACCAAGAAAAGAGGCTCCAAGTTGTATTATCTTCAAATATGAGATTACAATACATGCACTTCCTCTGTTTCTTCAGTCTTAAATCTAGCAGCGCTTGTTACTCTCAACTCTGTTTAAAACGTAGTACAAATATCCTTATAAAAGGGGGTTGCCTTCTAGTGCAAGAAAACTGACATAATATCGACCATCAGATATGTGACCTAATGATGAATGACCTAGATTTACAATGATAAAATATAAATAAAATGTGGTTTCGGGGGCGCTGCCCCCAAACCCTCGCCGAGGTGCACAACCCCTAGACTCTCCATCGGGGGGATGATCCCCCCAGACCCCTCGTAGGGGGAAACCCCCTTGCTACCCTCCATTGCAGATGAATTAGTGTCGAGGACCAAATATAAACATGCACTTGAAACAAGATCGTTGCTGGTGAAACCTTTCATCCCTTGTGGGTATTTTATAAACAATATTAGGAGTAATTAATTACATAGGATTTACAAGGTTGATGGCACCTTAATCCTAACACATCAGTGAGCTAGAAGGATCACCATGATGTCAAGAAGTCATCAAAGCTTTAAGGGAAATATTCTGGCAATATATACAGTTAAGTATGATAACTCTAGTTCTAACTTTGTAGTACATTAAAGTAGCCACTATCCTAAGTAAGGAGGTACTTAGGGGAATGGAGGCCAGAGAAATAGTTGTTACTTCAATTGAAGAAAGGGTTGTGGCTGTTAGAACACAATGATATACTGAGAGGGAGGTGAATCAGTATATACCAAAACTTTATTCTAGATTAACTTTATCAACCAAATCTTCTTACTCCCTTAAACAAATGATAAAGTAGATTAAACAAATCAAAGCACAACACATGAACACACAACCACAACACCAGATTTATGTGGAAAACCCTAGAAGGGAAAAACCACGGTGAGCAAGCTGCTTAAATCTATTGTCCAAATCCAACCTCACAAATAAAACAAGATGTACAATATTATTTATGGGCTACAACCCAAAGGAAGCTGCAACTCCTTAAACAGTTACAACACTATAGTACTTATAGAATGAGGCTACAACCTCTAAACATCACCTTCAATAGACCTCATCGATTAGACACCTCCACAACATCCACACACTTCACTCTGACTAAAATCTTCACTTCCTCTGCACCGCAAACACTGCTCCCTTCAACACATCTTCACATATACACTCACTCACTTTCCCACTCATTCACATAACCTCGCACCATCTCACTTACTCACACAATCCACAACAAACAAGTTCTTTTATTTATACTTTTTGCAAACAACAAAAACTTTCTCCTTCATCGACCAAGATGAAACATGTAGAATGAAACATGCAACAACTTCACCAAGTTGACATACAAACAATGTAGAAATTGAATGCGATTCAAGACAAGTGATAACCAAGACTTATTCTTCATCAACACATTCTTCCAAGATGGCTCACACTTCCAAGCATCTGGTGGGATCATCAAAGCACATCAAGTCGACCCAACAAACCCTTATCCTTCCAAAAAATAGCTCCAGACCTAAACTTCACAAGAAACATAAGACTTGCAAAAACCTTCTCAAACATTCCTTCTTCTGAATTGTACATCTTCTTTCTGGTGCAAATAAACAAATACTAAACTTGGCATCATATACAACCACTGAACACCCAGTTTTGAGATAGAACATTAATCAACCAACTTGCAGTGCACTTTAGCACCTGAAACCTAAAATGAACAATCATCCTGAATATATGAACACATCCTCCAAACGTCAAGGCCAAAAGATGAACTGCAGTGAAATGCGACAGCTTTTGCTTTCTCCTCCAGACAACCTAATCAGCAACATGATATTTCTTTGCTCTACTGACTCCAGAGGACCTCTGCGATACAACTTATCAATTGAAACTTTAGTGTAATGATCTTCTCAGTTATATATAACCATCCTTCAATCAACATGACCTCGTATTCAAAAGCGGAGAAATGCAAAGCACTTCTTAGATATAACTTGACTACAACCATCTTGAATCTCTATCTTCACTCTACTAGCTCTAAAATCTTCTACAGTAACTTTCAAGCTATGAAATCAGAAACATACTTTTCTCTATCTAACTCTCAAACCGCAAGGCCATACCTTCAAATACAAAGGAATGCAGAGCATTCTCCCGAATTGCTTCAATGCAAACACCAGTGCCTTGGACCTCCTAAATTTTTCTTTCAAGACTAAAGCAGTGCCTTTCCTCAGGAAACAAGAAATACAATATTCACCACACCAGAGACTTCATTCTAAACATCAAACACAACTCCTTCCATCAAAGCAAGAATCTTCATGTTAGCACAATAATTTGCTCACAAATTTCACTTCTGCATGAACTTCAGAAGATGGGGTACAATCGTGTATAGATGATATTGATCCAATCATCTTACCCTTTACTTCACAACTTCTCTGATCCATCTCTTCCTTTGTCTTCTTCTCTGATTACCTCAGCATATACTCATCACTTTGCATCACTATCCTTCAACATTGTTGACATCAATGACAACACATATGCAATAGTGGCATCCTTCAATATGTTGTGCAAGGCACCAACTTCCAAATTGATAGTAGTTGGAGTCCAGGATAGAAGAGAAGAAACCTAGATGTTGAATGATGTATTGGATACAAAGCATGTTGTGAGACTTTATAGAGAGTAGTTTGAGAAATGATCAAAAGAACCCAAGAAATGAGGAAAAAAATAAGCACGTTGATCCAAAAGGAAATACCTTGCCCCTGGGATGAAAACCAAGAGCTCATTAGCCTCAATAATTATAGGGAGCAGCTATAGCAAAAGGTAAATGATGATTTTAAGGTTCCTACAACAGTGTTTCTAGAAGATGGGCATGCAATGGTCAAGAACTAGGCAAATATAGAGGAAAATGGCAAAGGTTAATACAATTCAATTATAAAAGGTTTCATACCAGCAAACCTTGGAATTGGAAAGGCATCTCAAATTGATAAGGCGAATTGATGTCCCAGTAATGAAGGCATTTGAGATTTTTTTCCTATCTTCAAAAGCTATGAATGATTTAAAAAACTCTTGTTTGATAAATTATGTTATAATTTTGCAAACTTTCACTTTCTTGAAATTTTGAAGTCATGGCTTTGATACCCAATGGATCTAATTTAAAATCTAGGATTGATACTCTTTTCATGAAAAGAGCCCTCATAAGTTGCCAAAACTGTAGTGGATTTTCCACTACAAGTGACTGATATTTCATTTTTAGCCTTACTTTGTATGAATATGCTACAAGGGATTGGTAATTTAGTTATGTTTTCTTTTGATATGCTTGTTATTTTGTAAATGTAATTTTCCTTCCTTCAATTAAATATGGCATTCCATTTTATGGGTGGCATCTAAGTTATATAGTTTCAACACCATGCTGCCTCCTGCATCATCTGATTAGCCAGCTTGCCAATCTCATCCAATAGTTGATGGGGTTCATAACAAATGGAGTTGAAAGTAAGGTATCAGGCTTGTGCCATTGGTCTAACTCATCGGTGGAATAATCAGCAAAAGAACTGAAACTGTATGAATTCTTAAGTGGGACCTACATGAGTTTAAGTGCACAAGGAAAAGTATTGAAACATGCTACATGGCACCACCAAGGGAATTTATAAAGGATCAATGGGAATTGATTTCAAACTTCCCCACAAATTGTTTGATTCACCAAATCACTAGTAGCTTCATCCAACGACTTGCGAGACCCTACAAATGAAGATAGGCTATTGGGTCTTGTTTCTTTCAAAAGGAGGCAAGTGATGAGGACTCACTAGTAAGATGCAATATTACATTAGGATTATTGATATATTAGATACAATTATTTTCTACTATTTAATTCCTAACCCACCAAATCAAGCATCCCACCTACTAAAGATTACTGCCATTATTCACAGGTGACATGAAGAATTACCATGACACCCCAAATTTGTAGAGCGATCATTCACAACACATGAATGAATGATGAACAATCTCTTTTAGAGATTGTGTTCATCAACATTATTGCCCCTAAGATTCTTTGGGCATATATTTTTGGGTGGATGATGGGTCATCCCTTTTCTCTATATATTGTAAAACTATCACCTTTACAAGTAGATTGTCTCTCTATAGTTGAGCCATTTTTCAACCTAATGCATTAACTTTTGTCTTTGCATACTTAGAACTAGAAGACCTCTATGATTGTGTCTCTAGACAAACTACTTTCTATCTTTTATCCTAAGAAGCAATATCATAATCTTTAATTTATGAGGATGTTATCCTAGAAATTTTGACTCATCACTGTTGTGCATGAAATATTGCATTCATCGTGGTAGTATCAACTACTCCTTATTGACTATGTTATAGTGTGGCATTGATTCTTATCTAGCTATGCAAAGATCTCTCCTTTAAATTATGTCCTTTTAATTTTAGTTATTTATTTTCATGTAACCCCTCTCTCTTTTCTCATAAAGTTATGATAAGCTTCATAGGAGGGGAGTCAACCCTAATTTGGAGATTGATCTGTTGGTTTGGTTAGCACCCAGGCAGACTTTTCTTCCCATTGTTGATAGTTCTAAGTAGTGTATTTGAAGGGTAAAATCCCTGAGCATAAAATGACCATCAATAGGATGATGTTGGCAAGACATAGTTGCACCATTCCTATTAGTTTGAGAACCTAAAAGGGTGACGCAATGGAGGTTAACTATGAAAATATGCAAGGATGCCAAGGGCTGAAAACACAAATAACACACCCCAAGCAATATACAAGATGATAAAGTCACCTCGAGCGAAATTCAGCACGTACTATCAGATTGTGGCAAGAACAAAGAGACATACCAACGAAGAGGGACACATCCCTATACCCAGTCATGTAGACGTATGTATTGGATATATGATATATAAAATATAACTAGGAAAATGCAATATAGAATATAACTAGGAAAATGCAATATAGAGGGAGATAGGAGGACATATATATGTGAGAAAGGGAGAGATCAAAATAGAATAAGATTTATGACATGTAATTGAGAGGAATATTGTATAAAGAGTAAATATATCTTTAGATTCTAATGATATACCGCAAGGTGGAATGATGAATATATAAGTATTTATATTATGTGCCATGTGTATGAGATGAGTGTATACATGCTTATATTTTAATTTATTTATTTTGTACTCCACGCTAATTTGTAATTCACTGCATAAGTTCTAATAATTTTTTATCCTTCAAACTAGGGTATAAATACAACTTTAAAGAGCATAGGCCCATAACTTTGATTTGTACTCCCTCTTTTCCAACAATGGGCTTAGCTTGAAATTACATTTACCAATTGTTTTAGACTACCCATTAATCTAATTGTTATGTATCAATAGTTTTATTCTACCTAGAGGAAACTTAATGAACCTATGAGATTATTCAACACCTAGTTCCATAGGTTTTACAATAGGTTAGTGACACTTTGTGCTCCTATCGAAGATGTGTCTATACAAACGTACTTGAGAGCTCTTGATCCAGGCTTAACTTTAATGTTTGTAAGAGGTGCTCCTACAATTGCAAGTCTACTTCAAGCCTACAATTGAGCTACAATAGTAGAATAATAGTTTATGCTCGGGGTTTTGGTTTAGGATCTTTACCTTCACTAGGACAACTAGGATCATATAATGAAATACCATCGATCAATCTAGAGCTTATTCAACATGCACCAATATTAAATCAAATTCTAGGTGCATCATGGCCTAATTAGAATCGAATCTTGAATCCCAATCCATTGAACCAAATAGCTCCAAAAAACACTCAACAATTTATTTATGCATTTCTAAACCCTCATGCATTTACAAGTAATGTGACTAGTCAAGTTGAACACAGTTTACCATCTACTACAAATATTGAAATAAACAACATATAGAGAATGGTACAAAAATTAATCAATGACATGCTAAATCTTTAGAGAAGAGTCCCTCAAAATTAAGAAATGTGTTATGAAAGATGTCTCACACTTGCATCCTAATGGTAAAAAAAGAGCTCAATTGACTTCTCAGATCAAAAGTAAAGGTCTCTAGAAGTTAGGTTTTTAGTGTAAAAAATGTAAGAACATCCATGATACATATGAGAGATTTAAGAGGTAGTTACATTTGTTGACCAACTTATGACACATGTTACGACATGTCACAAGACATCTTTGATTAGAGATAATAGAGCCAAAATGGAGCACCCAAGTTGGTGAGTGGATTATGACAAACTTATGATAGGTGGAAGGAATATGGTATTTTTACATTGTGGACTCAACTTGGGATTTGGGTGTTGGATTTTGACTAGGGATTTGGGCACCACATTTTAGGTGGTTTTAGCTTATGACTTTGTAATTACCATTTGATGGTTTCATCTATTGATTCTCCTATTTATTAGGTGCTTGAGATGGAAGTTTCACAATGAGTTTTGTAGGTACTGTTATATTGCCAAAATTACTCTAGATATCTTGTTGGTGATACTCTTGTAAAGGCTTAGACTCTGCAAGTGTATTGTAATCATTGATTATTGAATAATACATTGAATTGCTTTGGAGTGTGGGGTTTTCTCCCAAAAGAGTTCCCCCCACATAAGTCACTGTGTTATGGTATATTAATATTGTGGTTATATCCTTGTAATTGTATTATCAATTTAATGTTTGCACATGCCCCCTCTCATATATTAGTGTAGTAAGAGTATTTTATACTTGTACTTCCTTTCATTTGGTATCAGAGCTTGATCATCTTGGGTCTTAATTGTTAGGTATATATATATATATATATATATATATATATATATATATATATATATTTTCTAATCTTGGTTTGAGTGGGAGCTTTCGCAAAAAGAAATGTTATTACAAAAGAAATAATAAACATGTTAAGGATAGAGATGAAGAGGTTCACTAGCACTAACTTTGAGCTGTAGAAGCTCAAGATGGAGGATATGCTTGTAGACATAGATCTATTGGTTTCTATATCTAGATCTAAATCCTCTACAATGTCACAAGATGATTGGGATCTATTAGGTAGAAAGGCAAAGGGCCTTGTTAGGCTCTGCTTGGCAGATTCCATTTTGTTGAACATACATGAAGAAACCACCACACAATCTCTTTTGAAGAAGTTGGGAGACTTGCACTAGGATAAATCCCTGATTAATAAATTTTTCTTAAGAAGTTACAAGTTGTACACCTTGAGAATGGATGATGATGGTTTTATGGCCAAGCATTTGAATGCATTTAATATGATTATGACCCAATTACACTCTATTGGAGTGAAAATGCAGGAGGAGGATTGTTGCATGATATTCTTTGCCAGACTCGTGGGATCACTTGGTGATGGCAATCAGGAGGACTACCTCAAAAATCAAAATGGATGAGGTAGTTGTTGCTTTACTATTTGAAGAGACTAGGACTAATAGGTGGCCTATGTGTGCTATTGTGGGGCCGGTCAATTCAAAGTCAAAGCAATAAACTTAAATAATAAGTGGTTTGTTATGCCGAAAGGCGTTCTACACTCACAACAAGGGCTGAAAGATTTAGATTCCCGTAAGCATTTATATTCTGTAAACAAAAATCGTAAAATATTTAAATAAATAAATTCATGTAAATAAGATTCATTGGAAAAAAATTCTTCTCCAATTTCTTTTTCGGTTCCACAGTTTTTGTGATTTTCTTATTTTTAATTTCTTTTTTGATATTTAGTTTTTTATTTTTTCCAATTTCTTTTTTAGTTTTTAGTTTTTATTTTTTCCAATTTCTTTTTTGGTTTTTATTTTTTATTTTTTCCAATTTCTTTTTTGGTTCGATAGTTTTTGTGATTTTCTTATTTTCAATTTCTTTTTTGGTTTTTATTTTTTATTTTTTCCAATTTATTTTTTAGTTTTTATTTATTTATTTTTCCAATTTATTTTTCAAGTAAACCATGGAAAAGAGATATCCCTCAGCGTACTTTAAATATATTATTTAGACAAATCAATTTTAGATTAAAACAGAGGCCAAAAAACATGTTGCAACCACAAACCAATGAATTTGAACCAACAATAAACTCAAAACAATTCTTAACGCAACTATAAATAACTTACTTGACCAAAACAAAAGAACCAAACATTTAAAAAAAAAAAAAACAATAAAACAGAAAAACGACCAAAATGCCCCTACAAGCGCTACAACTCTTGTTTACCACTAGAACTCATTCCCTTTAGAAAAAACTATTTAAAAAAAACAAAAGAGTTACCAAAGAAACCCAACCCCTAATGTGCATAGCTTTCCCTCGAATTCAAAGGCGGGCAATAGTGCTCTCATAAAAGAGAGTTGTAGTTGGTTCTAGGAGCTTCTGCAACGGCCACATTCAAAAACATAGTAGAAATTCTTTGAACAGAGAGAATGCAATATATATTTTTTTTCCTGTTCTAAATTTCGTCAAGAACAAGAAGAATTTGTAAACTAGGTGGAATGGCGAATAACTCAGGGAAACTGCTCAGGAGGCTCTATGGCGTTCAAAGGATCTCTTCGTTTTCTGCCTGTAGTTTGCCAAGGAACGCCCTTTTCCGAACACCACAGAAAGATAGTCTACCAAATGTAGCGGCAGTAATAGTTGCGAAAAATAAAATTGGCACAATAAGACAGATTAGCGGTTTGTTTAATGTTAACAAGGCAGCTGGAGCTAGAGGTGTTGTGCAAAGACAATGGTTTCATTCATCTCCTCACAGTCAATACAGTGCAGGAAGGTCTGCTCAGGTATGTTTTAATTTCTTTCTTGTAGTTCTTTTTGTTTTCCATGGATCATCTAGTACTTGAACTTTCACCAAAACTTCTGTCTACTTTGAGCTGATGCTCATTTGAATGGGCAAACATTTTTTTAGGTATCCAGAGGATATATATATATACTGTCTACTTTGAGCTGATGCCCATTTAGTATGCATTGCCTTATTGCCTTGGACAAATTTTTAAGATTTATAAATACAGAGCATGCTTGACTCTATCTTACTGCTATTACACTATTCTATTAGCTACAATTGCTCTCTCATTGCTGTGAAGAGATTTGGCCTGGTATGTTTATGAATAGATACTTGCATGGGACACATTCTTTCTTAAGATTTGTAAATATGGGTCTAGGTCATGATTAACCATACCACATGATAATTACCCTAGTGATTACCCTGTTACCTACAGTTACAGGCTGCCTTACTGCTGCGGGGAGATTCTTGCCTAGATTATATACATATCCAACTTAGTAATTATTGCCTGAATATAGACATATCCAACTTAGTAATTCTTGCCTGAATATAGACATATCTAATTTAGTAATTCTTGCCTAAGGTTATAGGTCGCTTTTAATGTGGTTTGGGGTATCCTTGGGCTTATATTCCTTTTTAAAGATTTGTAAATATGAGTCACAATCAAATGTTCCCCATAATTGTTTTTCCACTTCATTAGCTAGAGTTATGGGCTTTGTTGTTGTGGTGGGTATTTCAACTTGGGTTATCTCTTATGAGGCTCTGCTATTAAACATCACAGCCTCTTGGACCATTTTAAATAATTATTTGATAAAAGAAAATCTTAATTCAAACTAAAAGCTTTGGTTCTCTATGAGATTCTTCTAGCTGAAACAGGTACATTTCCTATTGAAGCTATTGTTATGGTGTTGTCTTCTAGGATATCTGAAAACAATTGAACAAATGGAGGCAAATAAATGGCCCAAGGTTGTCACCAAAGAAGTCTTAAATGAGAGAAAGAATTCCTAGATGAAACAAACTTCAAGTGGATGAACAAATAGAACATTCACTTGAATGCATGTCGTAATGATTGCAAAAAAAATAAAGATTTTTGTTATAGATAAATTTCGCAAGTCTATGTGGAAAAAGGTGTTAGGGAGAGAGAGGAAATATTACATCGATGAATTTAACCCCACTTATGATCATCAGCAAAAGGCCTATATAGGGGCAAATATCTTTTGGAGGCAAAGATTCTGATAGCTCAATTAAGGACTAACTAACATCATCTTCAATGTGAAATGGGTAAATGGAAGAGACCAAAAGAAGAATGGGAGTAGAGGGTTTGTGTCTTTTGCACAGCTGGGGCAGTTGAATCAAAAGAACTCTTTATCTTAGAGTGCAGAGTTCACATTGACATCTGGGCCAATTACATAAGTACTTTAGCAGAAGCTTCCTTACAGGATTTGTTCCAAGAGGAGACGGTTGAGAAAATGAGGGAATTCATCATCAAATTAAATAGCAGAAAATCAGCAATTCTGAAAGCTAAAATGGCAGCGTCTACTGTCCCATAGGCTATCTTTGGCCTTGTGGACATAAAAAAATCTTCTATTCTATTCTATTCTAATGTATGTTTTAATTTTTATTTGTAGAATGAAAAAATTTCTATTGGGCTATGCCCTTTGGATTCAAAAAAGATACAAGGTCATTTGATAAAAGTTATACATTCATGTGACCAACAAATAGACTTGGATTTCATAGAAATGTCCATATCATAAGCTACTTGTACCTTCAGGAGCTAAGTACTAATGCGTAAACAAGGCATTTATGGAGTCCATAATATTAATACTGTGTCATTAAACAAAATAATTATAGGGCAATAAAAAATCTCGTCACAGAGTTGAAGGAACTGAAGAGAGACAATCGAGAGTAGAAGCTGAAAAGATGAACATTGAAGTAGTTATTTAGTGAGTTTAGTTACTATAAATGTCAAACAGGAATCAGGTCACTCTGGATTAAAATCTGCACTCAAAATCTGTCCATACCAATATCTATACACCATCCACAATTAGGATTCTTGATATCCAAGTAGAATAATGACCCTTGCTTACTATAAGGAGATTTTGCAGCGATTTCATTAAATAATTTCAAAACTGTTGTACCCTTAGACTGATTCAAACAGAGATATTTGTAATTTTTTAGGCCTTAAAAGTGGACTAGGAAACATGAAAAGCTCATTGAGATGATATGCTAAGGAAATGTCTGGAACTATAAAAGAACTTATACACGCCATATTCTAAGGCTGTTACCAAAGCACTAGAGTATCCTTTATATATGTACGTGTACATAAATCTGACACCTGTAAATGTGTGTGAAGACATCACCAGAGCCGAAAGGAAGAGTAATGAGAAACCTCAGTTCTCCTCATCCGAGGAGCCAGAAACTTTCCATTATATTATCCTTAGAACAAGGACAATTGTCTCTCATCATCCACTAGGGAGCAGAGATGGGAAGATAAAGGGACTTCAGAAATGGCCACATCTAGCTTTCCACAGAGAAAACCCAATGACTTGTCATTCACCAAAAACAGAATGGACACACCCTTAAGAGGATTCCAACTGCTGGAGTGCTCAATGCTGGTGTTGGCAACCATGGCATATTTTTCATTTGAAATAAGAGTGGCACTGGAGTTATTTGATACGTATTACAATCCACTAGTCTCAACAATCTTGTACATCTTTAGGCTAGATCTTGACTGGCCAATTCTGGAATTACTTGGACATTTTGTTAGGACTTGCTTGTGTTATACATCCTTTTTGAAAGTTTGGTGTGCACCAGATTTGAGCATATCCACTTCCACTTTCTTTCATTTCACCCTATTTTAATTATATGTATGTGCACACATAAAATAATATAAAGTTTTTCAAAAATTACAAGTTTTTTGTATATTTGATATTACTGTGCTCTTTGAGCCATATTTGTAAATATCTTTTCAATATTAAAAAAAATTAATAGTTTCATTATTGAATTCTGTGTTTGATGTGTTTTCGGAGAGCATATCAAAGAAAAGGTAAGAACCCATCTAAGTTCTCAACTCAAATCCCTCTCTCAATTCTTTTTGCAGCACTTTCAAAAATTGAAACAGAAATATAAGCCATGGAAGGTGAAGAAACCAGTGAACATGCTGCATAGAAGCAACCCCAAACGAGTTATGCAAACAGCCAGGAGCCCTCAGATACTGTCCGATTCATCCCAATAGCTTGCAATTCCAAGGTGGTCAACAAAAATAGAGGTGGCACGAGTGCAGATTTGCTTCCTAATGCACCCCACCAAATATGAAAATTTAAAAACCCACAGAAAATCAAAATGAAAACTTCCCCCAAACTAGCCCTAACAAAACAAAATGAGAATATGAGAAAGGCTGGAAACTGGTTTTTCAACTACAAGAAAATGTCTTCCAACATGAAAGCACATATTTGGAAGTCGACTAGCTTGTGGATGCTTCTTTCTGCTGATGCAAATGCCCTTATGGAATCTAAGGGGTCTTGGTGCCCCAATAAGTGGCACTTTCTTCATAAAAAGGTGAAGCAAGATAGAGTAGACGTGGTCCTTTTCCAAGAAGCCATCGGAGTTGGATCATTGAGGAAGCTACATTACAAAGGAATTTGGGGTACCAAGCAAATCCTACAATGCTACAACAACAAAATCATGATCCAATGGGATCTTGCAAAGAATGCTTTCATACCTATATTGTCTTCACCTTGAGAATGGTTGTATATTTTTCTTCTTGAAATTCAATTTCATATGTATAGCCAACACTACCCAAATGGGTAAAATTAGAACCATAAACAACCCAATCAAGAGGACGACTAGGTTAATACTATAGAGGAGCAACCACTAAGGTAACAACATAAGGAGTTTGAAGGAAAAATATAAGACAATTTTCAGAGAGCATATCAAAGAAAATGTAAGGGACCATCCAAGTCCTCAACTCAAATCCCTCTCTCAAGTCCTTTGTAATGTCCCCTTCCTAAGCATCTGACAATTAGTAATGGTTAGCCTATTACTTGGGTTCCCGTAGGCTAATGTGGTGGTTAGAGGACTACTTCTGAGGGGGTTGATGGCATGATAGTACAGCCGTTTGAGTTTTTCAGAGGTTGCATTGAGCTTAGAGATGTCAGGAGATTCACGGTGATGCTTTCCGGGGCATTTTTGGACATTGGGTCCGCACTTACTATTTTTAGCAGGGGCACTTTCTGACATCGACCTCGCCACATGGCATCGATTATGTTCCAGCCTAGTTGGGTCATTCATCCTATGCCGTTGGTGTCCGTTTGAGTAGAGATGGATTATTTTAATTAACGTTAATGCTATTAAGTTAAATTAAAGATTTAACTTAATGTTAATTAATTTAATAAAGGTTACTTTATTATATTATTTGGAGCGCTCAACCTTGCTAAGACTTTATGTTATAAAGTTAAGTTATTTCCTCCTCGAGTGTGGTGTCCATATTGAGGGAGATATAAGGGATAGAAATAAAGTAAATAAAATAAATAAAAAAAAGCCCAAGTTGAGTGTGGGTTTTTGGGAGGAGGAATAAAAGGGTTTTTGAGCTCATTTGCACTGGTATGCGTGAAAAATTATTCACAACCATTGAACAAATTCTTTTAACTGCTGAATCATTGAACACTCACATGCAAGTGTTGATCACTAACATGCAAGGATGAAATTTTGTTCCTCAATTGAAGATCTGCAAAATGGTTAGTGTTGTGACCAAATCACACATCACCCCATAGCAAATGGGGAACCCCCAATTTTTTTTATAGGGTTAGTTGTCTGTCTTATCTTAAAATTTAGTCGGCTAATGAGCTTTGCAAATATAGTATGGAGTCTTCCTTAGGTCAAAATTGAGAAGGATCTTGCCTGGAATGTTTGCACTCAAAGTGTTTCAATGAGAAAGAATCTACAAAGGAAATGTGGCGAGTTAAGACCCTAGGCGCGCTTTGCTATTTTGGGCGCCTAGGAAGAAATCCAATTGAGTATGCAAATTTAGAGAATTGTTAGCTTTGGGCAGGATCTCTAAGAATGTCTGCAAGGTTTGAGCACACTAGGAAGGTGAAAGGGAAAACTCATCTATACCTAGGCGCTAATTTACATTCAAATGTTCATCAAGGTGCACCTAAGAGATAGGAGGCCAGGAATCTTGAGTTTTGATATCACCCTGGAATAAGAAGTCTCTAAACCAGAGTTGCATGGATACGGATACGGTATCCGATACGGATACAGTATCGGATACGGATACGGCTATTTTTCAAGGCCCCCAATATGGATACGGCTGGATACGCCTTTCATACAAAGCACATATACACATACATATATAACACAATTTTATAATGCCACATATTTAGATATAGTTTCATCATCAAAGAAAAATATAAGTATATTGAATCTTGATAGAATCACATATTATCAAAAATGTCATCACTATTCTCTTGATGTTGGAGTTCTAGATCATCATCTACACTCTCAGAAACGAATGAAGATGCACTAGAGGATCCTCCTGCTGTGTCAGAATTCTCAACAATGGGACTAAGATGTGTCAATGCATTAATGGATACATCAATGTCACTCATCTCGGGCTGCACATCCCAAAATCTACTAGGTCCCTTCATGTAGTTTGTGGAGGAATGTGACAGGAGACGAAGATTGGAATGGACATATACAAGGTCCTCTGCTTTACTAGCTGCTAGCCTATTTCGTTTCACAGAATGGATGAAGCCATATGTGCTCCAATTCCTCTTAGATGCTGAAGAACTCGAAACCTGAAAAATAAATTGATATTACAAGTTACAAAGAGTAATACAATCAACTAAAAATAAAATAAGAAATAATTTGAAATAGAATATAATTTGTATAATGTTAAACTTGTGATAGAAGTTTGATAGCCAGTTTTTGCAAATGTTTGGTCGTGGCACCATGGAAGTTCCACCACTTCACAGGGTCCATTATTTTCTTATCTGCCATTGCATCAACATCCGCATAAGTTCCATCAGAGGATGCAGAGCTCCCAAACTCATCTCGAATCTCTGCTGCAACTCTAGGATTTGTAAACATCTTCTAGAAAGCTTTTTTATATCCGTCAACTACCTCAAGATCCATATTTGGTGCTGTTCTATTTGGCATTGCCAACATGTCAGCATGGTAGTACTTGGGGTTCAAAACATATGCCAAAAGTTGCAAAGGAGTTGTCATTTTATCCCAACTCTTCTTGATTATCTCATATATTTGGTTATAAAAAAATTCTGAGTGGTCTTGCTCTTTTGCCATGATTATGTCTCTAACTTGCTCCACCATTGTACCTATACAATCATAGATGTCCCTCGATATTGGCTTATCTGTGTCACAACGACGAATGAGGGCATATATTGGCTCTGTGAAAGAGAGCACATAGTCTACTTTAGCCCACCAATCATCATGAAGAATGATTGTCCTGATATTATTTGCTTTATTTGTTTGAGATTGCCTCCAAACTACTCAAATATCACTAATCACCATGCTTTTCAAGGCTTGTTTTACATCCACAAGCCTTTTAAGAACAATGTAGTGCGTGGCAAAGCGAGTTTCAACCACCTTCAATTTAAACATTAAAAAAAATACAAAATATAGTTAGAATATATTTCAAATTACAAAATGATATATTTCAATTTTCAAAATACAAAACATAGTTTAGAATATAGAAAAGTTACCTTCAATAGCTCCAACTTAGCGAATTGTCTTTAAATGGCTTGTGACATGTGGTGATTACAAATAAACATTTGAATTTCTTTGGCATCGTCATAAATCTTTTGTATCCATTGTATTTTGCCAATTTTTTGTAGCATCAAGTTCAAAGAATGCACTGCACATGGAGTCCACCAAATGTTTGGAAATCTTGCCTCCATGACCAACCCTGCTTCTTTGCATACCTTCGCATTTTTTTTTTTAAAAAATGGGAAAAAAATTTATTCAATCCAAAACGAGATACAAGGCAAGAGCCACAGGCTCAACAGAAAGGAGAACAGCCAACAACCCAAACAACAACACTACCTAGTCCTGTCTTCCAATAAAAATCTCTCCAAAATCCCTAGATAATCAGAAGGTAACTCATTCCTACCACTGATATCCCAACCAACCCCTTCCTCCGAGGCCCACTTCGCCAAGCAGTCAGCCACGCTGTTCCATTCTCTAGGGATGTGACAGAAAGAGACAGATTCCAAAGAACTGCATACACTTAAAATCTGTTTGACCATCGAAGCTAAATGCCAACTAACACCATCCAATCTTTGGTTGTTCAACATATCCACAACAATCTGAGAGTCAGACTCACAGATAATCGTCCTCCAGCCAAGAGAGCAACCCCGCTCAACAGTAATCTTAATAGCAAGGGCCTCCATCAGGTTATTAGAGTAATGCCCTTTGTAGACAGAGAAGCAAAAAACATCACCATCTTTACTTCTACCAATACCCCCAATACCAGCATGCCCAGGATTCCCACGAGAAGATCCATCAGTATTAATCTTCAGGACTCTATCTGGAGGAGGCGCCCACTTCCCATAACGACAGACCCGTTTCTTGACACGACGGGGCATAATACCAGTAATGCAACTCCTACTATTAACACCTAGGCTTAGCGCCCGCACAACCGCAACATCCCCAGGATCAATACTTTCAGACATATCACATTTAGCGGAAATAGTCTTTTGAAGCCTACTGATAATCTTCGTCCACAGTTGACTAGTATCCAATCTGGAATCACAAAAAACTCTATGGTTCCTTTCCAGCCAAAGGTTCCAAAGAATGAAAATAGGCCCAATGAACCAGGCCACCTGGAGAAAAGGCGTCTTCGCAGGAGGCCTGCCCAGGCTCTCCCAAAACTCAGTAAGAGAGGAAGCATGAATGCACCCATGATGCCAAGCCTCCCACCATCTGTGCCAAATCTCACGAGAAAAGGGGCAGTGAAAGAACAAGTGGGAAGAACATTCTTCACTGCACAAACAAAGAAAACAAATGGAAGGTCCCTGAAACCCCCGTTTACGAAGATTCTCCCAAGTGAGACATTTCCTCTGGGCAACCAACCATAAAAAGAAGTTACACTTGGGCCAAGAAAAGTTGTTCCAAACCTTCCTCCACCAGGGCACCTCAGCAGGACCATGTAATTTCCTATCAAGCATAGCATAACCTTGAGCAACAGTATAATTCCCTTTTGGGCTAGGACTCCAAGCCAACTTGTCCCTCTCATTCAGAGAGCTGCAAAGCCTGCCCTCCAAGACCTTACACAAAGCAGCACGATCCTCATCAGAGCCACCCACAGGCCACTCCTGCGGATCCTTCCAACAAGACACCTCCAGTTGACCAATACACTTAACTGTTTTAAAATGCTCCACCTTAGTCCAACCAGCATCAGAGAACATCTGGCTAAGAGGCAGAAGCTGAGGGAAACTAGACAGAATGGGAGGGTGACCATCCCAAGAGTCCAGCCAAAAAAGAGCATCAGAGCCATTATTACAGATCCAGAAGAGACCATTCTGAACAAGCTGAGCTCCCTTCTTAAGAGTATCCCAAATGCAAGAACCTTTGCCCAACAAAGCAATCCGCGGCACATCCCGGCTCTCCACCCCAGGAACATACTTGCAAGCAAGAATCTTGGCCCAATCCTGTTCCTGGTTGTTGCACCATCTCCAGTACAGCTTAGCCGCCAAAGCCGTAACCACAAGAGCCACAGACCTAAGGCCAAGGCCCCCAGCATGCTTCGGCCTACAGACAGACTCCCACTTGACTAAACTCCATTTCGAGGAAAGAAGGTTACCCGACCAAAGGAATTGCCGGGAAAGAGCATCAAAATCCTTCACAAAGGAGGCAGGAGGAATCTGCACACAACACCTATAAATAGGGAGAGACTGCACCACAGCTTTTAGGAGTATCACTCTACCAACAGAAGAGAGCCATCTGTAAGTCCAATGACTAACCTTACTCCGGAACTTATCCAAAATCCCCTGCCAAAAATCTCTACGCTGAGGTCCCAAAGCCAAAGGAATCCCTAGGTACATCAGGGGAAGAGAGCCAATTTGGAATCTAAGAATCCGGGCAATCCTGTTTTGAATGGGACGAGGAGTATTAAAGAAATAAATGGAAGATTTAACATCATTAATACTCTGACCAGAAGCTTTCAAGTAGATGTCTAAAGTTCTCCTGAAAATCACTGCCTCACTAATTCTAGCCAAGCCCATCAGTCCAGTGTCATCCACAAATTGAAGGTGAGAACAGGGAGGGAGATCATTGTTCCAGCTCCAGCCGTGAAGAAGACCCAGCCACACCTGAGATTTAATAAATCTACCAAGACCCTCCGCCATGATAATGAAAAGATACAGGGACAGAGGGTCCCCTTGCCGAAGTCCCCGAGAAGCACTAAACCAATCTGAAGAATCCCCATTAATGAGAACAGAGAAGGAGGACGAGGTCACACAATTGAGAACCCAGCTCACCCATTCCTCTTTAAAGCCAAAGGCCAAGAGGATATTCTGAAGGAACTCCCAGCTCACCCGATCGTAAGCTTTAGCTGTGTCAAGCTTAATGAACATCGCCTTCTCCTTAGAGGAAGCCATAGAGTGAATAACCTCCGTAGCAATCACGACACCATCCAAGATTTGTCTCCCTTCCACAAAACCTCCCTCCTCAGCAGAAATCAAAGCACCAAGGAGAGGTTTGAGTCTCTCAGCAATCAACTTGGTTATGATCTTGTAGACAACATTGCATAAAGCAATAGGCCTAAACTGATCCATCCGATTAGCCCCCTCCTTCTTAGGTATGAGAGCCGGAAAAGTAGAATTCAAAGACTTAAGCATTTGTTTGTTCCTAAGAGATTCCTGAACCACCTCAAGGAGATCAGACTTTATTATTTCCCAAAATTCTTGGAAGAACTCAATCGGAAACCCATCTAGGCCAGGAGCTTTGCCTTTTTTAATACTAAACACAACTTTCTCCAATTCAGGTAACAAGATTGGACACAGAAGAGCCCCATTCATCTCATCCGAGACCAAGCAAGGAATACAATCCAAGATAGCCCTCTCCTCAGATCTAGCAGCAATATCCTCCCTAGTAAAAAGATTAGAAAAATAGTTGACAGCTTCCTTGGAAATTTCACCACAGGACGAGAGTTGAGTCCCATCTCTCGAGACAAGAGTGGAAATAGAGTTCCCCTGCCTACGGGCCTTAACCGAGTTATGAAAAAAAGCCGTGTTCTTGTCCCCCTCCCGAAGCCAATCAATACGAGATTTTTGCTTCCAGAAAATCTCCTCCCGAAGCTCCCACTCTTCTAAGCCCTTGAGGGCTAGGGACTCAGCATTCAAAAGGTCAGAGGATAGCCCATGGTCACGAATCTGATGAGTGACACTATCCAGCTTGGACTGAGCAGCAAGCTTCTGAGCATGCAGGTTCCCAAAACATTGTTTATTCCACCTCTTAAGACTATACTTCACATGTTGAAGCCGTTTACTAAAAGTGTACATGGCCCTCCCATGGGTAGGAAGCCCTTCGTACCACCAATCCAGCACAAGATCCCAAAGAGAGTGATCCCGTAACCACATCAATTGAAATTTGAAAGAAGGATTTTTAGTGACCCCATAAGAGGAGACACAGAGTTTGATAGGCTAGTGATCGGATCCCCTCCAATCCAGGATTTCAGAACTGGTAGTCCACCTGTTGCTCATCCAATAACAGGAAACCAGAAATCTATCTAGCCGTTCTGAGATAGCCTTATCACCACACCTCCTATTATTCCAAGTAAAGACACCATTGATTGGCTTCACGTCAACAAGGTTAAGGAAACCAATATTATCTCTGAGCAAAAGAGAAGAAGGATCAAGCCTGGCTAACCCTCCTCATTTTTCATCTATACTAATAACAGCATTAAAGTCACCAGCCAACATCCATGGGAGAAATGGGTCCAGAGAACGGACAAAATTGATATGATCCCAAAGATGTGTCTTACCTGGAAGATCAGTAGGAGCATAAATATTGGAGAAAAGACATCTTTCGCCAGTTTCAAAGATGGAGGCAACCATAGAGATGGAAGACCGACTAGAAACCCACCATAAGGGGGAGACTTTCCTCGGGTTCCAGAAGCAAGCCACCCCCCCAGAACTGCCCAACGCCCCCACCCCCTGCCAATAGCCTTGGGGCCAGATACGCAGAGCACAATTATTCAAACCATCCACTGTAAGCTTGGTTTCCTGTATAAAGACCACATCCGGAGCCTGAGACTCAATTAATTTGCGAACAGCCTTTTGTCTAGGGATGCTGTTCAACCCCCTTACATTCCATGATAAAACTATCATTTAGGGGGGTGGGAGAAATGGGAATCAATGGGTTTCACAGACCCAGACTCAACCAAAGTATCACCCATAATCTTAACCTTCTCTTGATCAGTCTTTCTTCCACTCCTTGACTGTTTATCTAGAGGCCCCTTTTTAAAAGATTTTTGTTGCAAACCTAAGGCAGGAGGAGCCTTAGCACCCTTCACAGGATCCGCGGATCCCTTCGTAACTTGGGAACAAGGAGCCGAACCAGCAGTACCCACCGGAATTTGTGACTCCTGGAGGCCACCAATATTCTGAACTTGAGAAGGCAAGTCCAAAGTCGGCTGGCAAACCTGTTGAACCCCTGACGATAAAATCAGCTCCTCCTTTGCATCCATCTCCTGAATCTCTACCTGACCCTTAACCCCAGAAGAAAGCTCAACTGGAATACCATCTTCGTGGACTACGCTATCAAGAACCTCAAACCTATTAAATGTGCCATCATTCTGTCTATCCATCCAGGATCTCTTCTTGCCTTTGCCTTTATTCCGGGAATTAACCGGGGTAAATCCCTCCTTATCAACAGGCCCATCCGACACTGGAGCTTTCCCCTTGTCCATCCTAGGAGGTCCAGAGGTAGACATGGGGGAAGATTTCAATCGGGGACATCTGCGGTGTAGATGACCATACTCATGGCAAATTTTGCATCTGAATGGTAGGGTTTCGTAATCTAGCTGTTGGATCCAGGAGGAAGAACCCATGCAAATTTCCATAGAGTCTGGGAATGGATTATTCAAATCAACTTCGACACAAATACGAGCAAAAGAAATTACCTTACGATCTTGAGTTTGTGAAGCCGATCCAACAGGTTTCCCAAGAAGCAAAGAGATTGAATGGAGGATATCTTCCCTCCAGAATTCCAACGGAAGCCTCGGCAAACGAACCCACACAGGCACCCGCGAAGGGATCTCTTCGGCATAGTTGAAGCCCATATGCCAAGGCTTGATGAAGAGCCCAACCTGGTTAAAGAAATAAGGGCCACCTTCAAAAGCCCTATGCCTGTCCGACATGCTTGAAAAAATAACCAGGAAATAGTTATTAGCCGCTAAAAGAATCTCCATATCTCCTTCAGGGTTCCAAACCCGACGTGCCCAGGATTCCAACACGGGAAGAGAAAGATGAAGGCCCAAAAATTTGCAAATAAGAGCATGCTTGCACCAGTAATCAACATCCTCTGAAACCTGCTTAGGTTGAATAACCAAAACCGGTCTATCTTCCGATCTCTCCAAACATCCATTTACTTTTTTAATTCGAAATGACCCTTTTGATGAGGAGGTACCCTCTCCAGAAAGAGGTAACTCAGTCCGATCCTTGTTACTGGCATGCATCAGAGAGGATGGATCTACCATCTCCAAATCCAGGGAAGAAGCAAGACCCTGAATCTCCATGGCTAAAAGAGCCCAAGCACCAGACAAAAGAGGGAAAGAGGCAAGGTAGACGGCCCAAATGCCCCAGCCGCCACGCACCCCCCGTCCAAGCGACCCACGCACCAGACAGCGGCCAAAACAGCGCCCAGCCACAGAGAGGAGGAGATCGCACCCTTGCCCGAACCCCTCCAGACCCCTGCAAACACAAAAAAACTCCCCTCGTGAGCTCAAAAAGGCGACCCACGCACGCAGAAGCCAAACAAAGCCAGCTAGGGCACGTGGGCCCTAGCTCGCACCAGAGCTCCGCGAAATGCCATCACTTTTTTCCAAATCTATCTGCATACCTTCGCATTATCTGTGATCACTTGAACAACATTTTTTGGCCCCACTGATTCAATTGCTTTAATTAGAATATTAGCAATAAATTCAGTATCCTTTTCATCAACCTTGCATTCAACTGCTTTCAAGAACATTGCCCCCTTTGGGGACATTGCAATCACATTGATCAATGGCCTATTTTTAGCATCCTTCCATCCATCACAAATGATAGAAACTCCTTATATTTTCCATGAAGACCGAATCACCTGCAATTGTCTATCGATAATATCTTTTTTTTTAGCCAAAAGAGTGGTACGAACCTTCTCATAACCTGGACTTTTGTATCCTTTTGGGGCCTCATTAATTGACCTAACCATCTCTTGCCAATATGGAGAGCGCACCACATTAAATGCAATCCCATTTGCATACAAGCAACGAGCAATGTTTTGATCTGTATCCTCTCGACTTTGCAAATTAAACAATTTTTCAAGAGGTCCTAAATTGCTCCTCTTATGACCTGCAGATGTCCCTGAAGCTGATTGTGGATGCAAAGGGGGTCTATTTAAAGTTGACTTTTGTTTTGCTGCTTGAGCAAGATTATTGGCTTCATCTTGTTCTTTTTGATATTTTGCAATTTTGGCAGGTGACAACCCCTTTCCTAGTCGGTCATCAACATTCGGACCAGGACATACAACACACCCTGTCCTTGTTATGTGGCAAAGGTGCCCACGAACCCTGGTATAGGAACCTTTATACTCTTTTAGACACTCCTGACATATCCATTTGTAACCTCCACGACCTTTGTATTTCCACAACGGAGATCTAGGGTCCGGTTTGATCCACTTCTTATTGTTTTCTGATACTTCAACATGGGATGATGATGATGCCATGAATAATATCCTAGAATAATTAAAACTTACAATTTTAATAAGACATTTAAATCAGAATAATTAAAACTTAAAATTTTAATAAGACATTTAAATCTAAAACAAAATAAAATGAAATAAATCTAAGATTCTAAAGTATTTGCAAACCTAAATATATTCACTTCGACTTTTAATTTTTTTAAATAATTAATTTAATTTTACATATATTTTATAACTGAAATAAATTAATAAAAATATATATTTAAATGATTAAATATTTTTATAAATAATCTTTAATTACAATAAATTAATAAAAAAGTCATCATGTTTATATAAACATTTTGAATTTAATAAAATAAAAATATAAACTCATAAAATATAATTTATAAATATAAACTTCTAACTTTTTAAATTTAATAAAATAAAAATTATAAACTCATATAATATATTATTAATAAACATTTTACTATTTTACATTAAGCATTTTAAATAAAATAAAATAAAAATAAAAATAAAAATTATAAACTTAAGTATATATGACATTGATATTTTAAGGTTCAAATTTAATAAAATAAAAATAAAAAAACCCTCATATATCTGCGATCCTTGTAGAAAACAGGTTTCGTCGACTGAGGAAATGCCGACGCTCACGAACTGGATTTCAAATATACAAACTTGAACTCGAAATGCCGATGATCACGAACTCGAAATTGCAGGGTTTCGAAAATACGAATGTCAAAAGACTCAAAACAATTGAAACCCGCGATGCTGAGATAGGGTTTTGAAAATCATGGACTTGCTGCAGAACAGGTTTCAAATCACAATACGCTGCCGTTGAAGCTGGACGAGATGAGTTTTTATATAAAAAAAACCTGCGTTTTTAACTTCTGTTCTGAAGAAAATGCCGACTAAAATTGTGGCTTTTTGAAGATTTCGCGCACTAAAATGTGGCGTTTTGAAGATTTTGCGAACGAAAACTTGGCGTTTAGCAGATTTCGCGGACGTAAACTGTGGCGTTTAGCGTCTAAACCTACGGATGAGCAAAATACGTTAAGATTTTTCGAAAGAGCCGTATCTTAGCGAATCCGGTGCGGCAGGAGGAATTAAATTTTTAGGGCACGGGTGGGTACGATATCCAAGCCGTATCCGCACCGCACCCGGATCCGTACCGGATACGCAGGTACGCGTGCCCTGTGCAGGGGGTAGCCGTATCCTGCAACTCTGCTCCAAACAACAATACCTTGGTAAAGAGAGGCTTGAGTTCATCGCAATGCCTAAGAATAAGCCAAGAAACATAGGCGCATTTCAACCATTGAAGAATCCATTTTGGCGCCTAGGAGGGAAACTATGTTTGGATCTATCAATATTGAAGGTATTGAGTTTGACAAGTTCACAAGGGCATATACAAGTCATAAGTTCATGTAATTTTGAAGTAAAAGGTTACATCAATACTAGGCGCACTTTCTTGTTGCTATGGTCATCTTGAGCGCCTAGAAAATAGATTGTTTTGAGAGATGAATTTGGCGCCTAATACCTAAAGGGCATTTCATTGTCCAATTTGAAGGAGTATAAGTATCAAGGGGTACATATTGAAACTTCACAAATGTTTAGAACCTTCAGGAATGAAATAAGCATCTTCCAAACACAAGGCACACTTTCCTGTCTCTTCAGCTCCATTTGGGCACCTTGGATGTAAAGAGCTCAAAATCATGAAATCTAATGCCTAAGAGATAGGATAGCCTCTGGGAAGTCTGCACAAGTATTTGAAATCATTAAATGTCAAAAGCAAGCCAAGTGATTTAAGGCGCCTTTTCTTGTCTAAACTACCCTTTTTAGCGCCTAAGACAAAATACCTTTGATTCTGTGATGATTGAGTGTTAAGGTTTCTCCTGAGACTTATGAAGAGATTTTGATTGATGGAAGATGAAGAAAACTATTCTAGGCGCCAATTCCTACCTATACTAACCTCAAATTGCGCCTAGAATAGGAGATGATTACCTTCAAGAATTAAAGCGCAAATTTGCCTCTCTGTAGACCTCATTTGGCGCCTAAGCATGAAAAGAGTGTCTAAATCTGTTTGAAGGTGGCGCCTAATGAAGTCTAGCCTTCCTCGAGTTCATGAAGTTGATCTAGCATGTTGAATTGCCCATCTTGAACTAAGGCGCCTTTTCACACTCAAAACATCATCAAAGTGCGCCTTTGGGAGATCAATATCATTAAATGAATCTAGGCGCCATTTCCCACTTGGAGCATCCTAATCAGGCGCCTTGTAAGAGGAGAGCTTAAGAGCATGAAATTGAATTTCATTTTAAGGGTTAAAACCATCAAATTGCCAAAGAAATAGGCCAAAAGGATCTAGGCGCATTTTTATGCCTCTGCCACTTGAATGAGCACCTAGAAAGAACTTACATCAGATAACCCTTTTGAATGATTTCCTTGATGAATATAACATCTTAAAGATCTCTCCCATTGCTTGAAACCATTGAAATATCAAAAGTTAAGTCAAAATGAATCTAGGTGCCCTTTACTCCTCTTTTTACCTATATGAGCGCCTAAAGATGAAATGGTCTCATAGGGATGTAAATAGGTGTTGAGAGCCTCAAAAATGCCAAGAAACTAGCTAAGTATAGCTAGGCGCCAATTCATATCTAGGCAACTTAGTTCTAGCGCCTAAGCTTGACAAGACATGATTCCATGAACCTAAATGAGTGCCTAAGGAGGGGATCAATTTGAAGTCTTGAAGGTGGTTAACTTTGAGAGGTTTTTCAGAACAATTTTAATGATTGGAAGTTAATAGAAATGAAAGAAGTCCTCAAGGAGTCTAGGCGCCCTTCATGTAGTTTGCTATCCATTTTGGCGCCTAAATGATTTTAAACTTTGAAAACCTTAAAAAATGCATTAAATGCCTAACCTGGCCGACCTCTCTACTTGGCCGACCTACATTTAATGAAGGCAGGTTATCTATATAAAGAGGGCGCTCTACTTCATTTGGACATCATTCACATCACAATCTCACTTAAGGAGCAATTTCTGGAGCAGGAGCAGCATTACTAAAGGCAGATCTGCACTTTTGAAGTCTGATTTTTGTCATTTAGAACTGATTTTTTGTCATTTCCTACAGAAATCTGCACTTATTCTAGGTCTGAAAATTGTTGTAAGGTATGTTTCAGCTACTTTTAATCGATAAAATTGCCTTCTTGCTTACTTAAATTGCAAATTTTCATGGTTTTATTATCCAAAAATCAGGCTTGTGAAGGTAAATGTCATCATTTCAAGTCACTTATTGAGGTGTTGTCTTGTAGGTAGATGGGCATGACAGCAAAGGAGCGTCAAGTGATGATCAAAATGGATGCCAAGTCAACTATACCCGACTCCAAGCTCGAGACTCATTGGAAGAATGTGGGAGACACCAACATGGGACACGTCAACCTAGAGGAGATGAAGGATTTCTTGCTCGCCGTTACAAGGAATGAAGACATCAAGGCCATTGCAAAGAGTGGAATTGTACAAGCAGCATGCTTCCCACCTACTCTACCTAGCACCGAGTTAGTGTTAGAATACATTCAACACTATGACAAAGAGAGAAGACAAATTGTGGCTAAAGCCGGGACTGCCCTAGCCTACTTACAAAGAGAAGCCATTCAGGAGATCTTCAACATCCCAAACCGGAAGGCAGTGTTCATTTGTCCTACAACTGCCCAACGTACCTTTGAAGGCAATTCCAAGCAGTACATGCAAGAAGTAAGGAAGAATGAATGATAGATTCTTCAATCAAAATATACAACTCTAAAGATCCGAAGTTTCACAAGGCAGATTTCAAACAAGAGATAAGTTACTTCATCATGTTCTTGAATAGAGTAATAGGTAGGCCTCAATCATCGACTTTTGAAGGATGGATGTATACATACTTTGATCATGTTTTTACAAAGAATAAGATGATTGATTGGGCTGGGCTTATAAGTCATTGCCTTGATGAGCAATTTGAAAGCTTTGATGAGTCAAAGTCTTTCTTCATGACTTCCTATCTTGTCTACATACTGACAAGAAATGTAATATACAAGGGATTGATATCTAAGGGAGAAGTAGGCATAAAAGCTGGCCAAATCCTATCACATCAATGCTATACACAACTCCGTTTGAAGAACATCAATCATTATAAGAGGTTTAATGATGCATTTGCCATGTACATAGTGAGAAAGTTGCGAGGAGAGTTGCATAGGAAGTTGACTGGTGCTGCTAGGAACTTCATTGAACAATATGGGAGATATTATATTCAATATGATAAGTTCACTTATATCAGAATACAAGGCTTCACATCCTTTCCATATAGATTGCCGAGGTATCCTACTAATAGGATGGTGTTGCTGAAGTTTCAAGACAGTTGTTGGAGTTCCATAAGATGCAAAGGACAAGAAAGAAGGCCGGGGTTCAGTTTCCTCTCAAGCTGGGGAGATATTATTCATGTCCATCACTTCAAGCAGCTGAGCATTCCGAGATTGAGCTTCAAGCATATCATTTACATCTTCATGATTCAAGGAGGGAGAACTTCGACCCACATGGAGCTATTAAGCAATCATATCCTACCTACCAGCATATAGAGCGACTTGAAGATCACTGGGCAAATGCTATTGATGATGATGATATAAGGATGCAGAAATGTTCAAGGTTAAGATGGGATTTGGTGAGAGCTACAAAAGTATTGAGGATTCCTGATCAGCTAGATGATGATAGAACTCTTTCGGGTGATGAATACAATAAGATCCAGAACTTGCCTTATGACATTGACTGGACTGATAGAGAAAGAGTATATGATGAAGACTTGATAGAACCGATCATTGCTATCACTAAGGAACATGCAAAAGAGCAAGTACAAGCACTAGTAGATGAAGGAAAGAGGCTCACTTACACCAAGATGGGAGAAGTTGAACAACAGGAACAACATAGTGCACCTGGTAGAAGTTCACGAAGTAAGGATAATGAAAGAGATTCAAGCCAAGCAAGGAAAAGAAAACAACTTGAATCTACACAGGGAGAATCAAGTAAGAAGAAGAAAAGGATAAGTATTGAAACTGTTTCATCTAGTCAACCAGGAGATATTCTAGCGAATCAAGATATAGTTGTACATGTTGTTGAGGATGTAGTCCTGGATACCCCATTTGAAGAGGTACCTTCGAGTCCACATGATACTGAAATCATTGATGAAGCTAACATTGAAGACAAAGATGAAGTTGAAGAAGAATCATTGCCCATGCAAGGAAGGCAAGTAAAACAGCCAGGAGATTTTTCAACATTGCCGGAGTGGTTACAAGATAGAATTAAAGAAAGTTGTGAAGTGGAAAAATATCATCCCATTCCAGTTGAGGAGTTGCTTCTAGACATGTCGACTGAAAAACTAAAGAAGAAAGCAACTACTCTTTCAAAGATAACAAAAGATGAAGCTGGTGTAAGGAGAGTACATGTAGCTGTTCGAAGACTTGAGAAGAATGTAGAAGACATTGCACTTGAAGATTATGACATCAATACGATTGACTTGGGTCCGTTGACTGGGGCACAAGTAGAAGAAGAACTTCAGGATTCAATTGATAATGCTCGAGCTATCATAAGACAGGAAAACAAAAGGTAGGATTAAGGCTGAGCAAAGGTGTCAAGCATTGGAACAATATATTGAACACTTAGTTCATCCTATTCACCAGCAGGATAGAGTTTCTACACCTCCACCTGTTCTTCCTCCAGAAACAGTTGTACATCTTGAGGGGTTGAGGTCTTCATCTCATAGGTTGAAAGACTGGGTGAAAAGGTCAAGGGAAACAACATATAGGTATCTTGAAGATATTATGCAAGTGTATGATAAGGTTGCTGATCTCAAGGAAAGAGTGCTTGCATTGTTGACAGTTTGTGCTGAGTTTAAGGCTATCAAAGAACAATATGTGCCACATTTGAAGAGTTTGATGGAGACTTCAGTTGATGAGTTGATACATGCTGAGGTGATTGAAGAAGGCATAACGTATGATTTCTCTTCTTGGTATTATTGCTTTCGCAATAAGGGACAGCTACTTGATAAGGTTGAAACAGATATGTCAAGAGTAAGAAGTGTACTTCAAAGAATCCTAGATGGAATACATGCATACTTGATGAAGATATGCAACCCCTTTGGAGAGATGACTATTGATAATATGAAAGAACAAGTCCAAGCCTTCTACTTCCAAGAGGATGATGTTTCTGATGATAAGCTTGATAGTATATTCTTACTTGCTGTCCACCTTGGCGCCAACAAAGCTAGAATGACCGATTGGGAGAAGACACTTGGCCTTTATACAATTGATGTACTTGAAGCTGAGGGAACCACTAGGAATAAGCCAAATGTACCTTTTGACGATGTCAAACAAGTGGTGTCCAGATTCATTGAATTTCATAATACTAGTGATGGTTATTCACATGGGGATTCGTCATAGGCTATTGATTTGTCATCCTTATCTTCTTGGGAAACGTGCCTTTGTTCCCTCTTTCATATACTAAAAATAGGAGTTTGTTGTAACTACTTGTGAGGTGGCATAATCTGCTCCATTGACTTTGCCAATCGATCTTGACCATTCATGTATTCTTGAGGCCTATATAAGGACTCCTTTTGCTCTCATTTGTAAGGTAGAAGACTTTGAAAATTGTTGCAAGAGCTCTTTTGAAATAATATAAGACTCATTGTTTGGTGATTCTCTATATGTTTCTAAGTGTTGCATGGTTTCTGATTTCTTCAAGCGAATGTTGAGTTAGATTAAGTTTTCTTTTAAGTGTTATGTTAGTTGGTGGAAGGTTTTATTCTTGTTTCGTGGTGAAATCTTTATATTCACACCATTTGTAGTTTGTGGCTTACAAATTATAGTGTATGGTTAGCCTGAACGAAGTGAGCTTAACTTTGATCGTTTATGTTTGTTGAATTTCCATGAGCATAAGTGATTTGAATATCTTGTATAACCTTAGAAGATAGCATCAACTTTGTGTAGTTGTTTAACTTGGCAAAGCAGAGTTGGTTTATTTCACCTGAACAGTAATCATCTCTTACATCTAGGATTAGATCAGTTTCACTGAACCCGTTATCTTTTGTCTTTTTTTTTTTCATCTTGTTAGAATTTAGGATCAAGTACTTCATTGCCACATTATACGTTATAAGTTGTAGTACTTAGATACTCTAAGTGTTTGCCTCTTTCATCGAAACAATGAGTTGTTTGAACAATTGCGTAAGTCCCTTTGTGATTAACAACAAAATCATATCAGGTCATTGAGTTATCCATCACGAATCATAAGAAAAGGAACCTTGGAGTTGTCTCGATTGATCACTTTGTTTAGCATTCGAGAGGCTTTATTCAAGAGAGAGTTGGATACTCAGTATTTTACTCTATTGTTGACTTGTCTAAAAACAATCATCAACAGTTAGCTTCCCAAACAGGCTGGCAAGATCACTAGCTTTGATACCACTTTAATAACCACCCTCAAATTTTTTCCCAAAACTCAATTTTCTTTTGATTTTAAGTGTGCTGGCATTCTGTCAAACACTTTGCATGCATTCTATTATGAAATAATTCTGATTGCAAACACTTTGCACATTCAAGATTAAATTTTTGAATCATAAATCCATTATAAAATCGTGGAAATACTTGCAGATTTCACATGGGCATTTTGTCAAACAATTGGCATACTGCTCATAAAACCGAATTTCTGATTATGATAATGTGGGACAGCTTGATCAAGGAGTTTAAATGACATTTCATTCACAAATTTATCATCAAACACAAAGATAGTGACATGGCATTATGACAAATAGTTGGTTGTCCTTCATTAGAGCATGACAACAAGTAGAGTGAACAAACAAACTGCTGTTATATCAAATCAGAACTTCAAGATAGAAAATAGCTAAGTCTTCTAACCTCCAAGGATGCCAACGACATTATAATTGAGTGTTGAAATCACTGGTTATTCAAACTCCAACTCTGCTACACTTGAATACTCTTCAATATGTGCTGCTACAGCAATGAACTCTCTTCCAAATGAGGGCGGCAGGCTGCAAAATGCAAAGGAATGACTCCACAAGAGGTTGCACCTCTTTTCCTTAGCTCCCACGCACCAACAAGATCATTCAACCAATGTCTTCAAGTCCAAGCCTTACGCATCACTTAACATATTCAATAAAGTCTTTTAAATATGGCGCTGGACCCCACACCTTCTCTACATCAGAAAAATAAACTTACACCAAAGCTGCAGCAGATTTTATGAGATTTTTCAAGTCTTAGAAAATTATTAAAATATTCCAATGTTGGCAACACTAGCTCATCAACCTCCTCACATCTCTTTAATGTTGAATCTCCTTCAAAAAAGGTTGAGATAGACTCCAAATTGTGTGGGCTCCACCAAGAAATCCCCCACGCTGCCTTTTAGAAACTCACGGCTTGCTTCTCATAAAGCTGTGGCTCCTTGGTATTAATTAGAGCCTCTTAGGTGAAGCTGCGGCTGTAAGGAAAAGCTGTGGCTAGTGTAGAATAGGCATTTAATTAAATAAATGGCTTCCAAAATGAAGCGCTTCCTCCAATATATGCACAAACCTGCTAAGCGTGGGAATAGGGTATAAACCTTAGCAAAGCTTCAACACTATCTGCAATGAAATCAACAATATCTTCAACAAAAATCTTTACACAAACTTTAAATTTGTATTTGCAAAGCAAATCACACAAATTTATCAATAAAACCTCCTGCAAGGCAAATACCCAATTTCCTGTAGAAATAATACATCCTTTAGCACAAATACTTCAATCCTGCAACAATCTGCACACCTGGAAAACTCGGCCTAACAATAACCAAACACTACAGAATAAAATGGCACAAATTATTCTGCACCAGCGTGAAATCTGAATGATTCCACCTGCAATCGACTAGGGAAGATCTTTCATTTCCGAAATCAATTAACCTCTAGGGTTTTCGTCCTAGGGTTTCAAAGAACCAAAGGTTCCAGCTCTCCAAGAGACTTCAAGAAAAATAAAATATCCAAAATGAATGGCTTTTTGCTCCCGAACTCCTTTTAAATCCTTCTTGGAGAGAAATAACTTTATTTCTTTTATTAATTTCGTTCATATAAAGTGACCCTCTTTTATTTTCAATTGACGAATTATAAGGTCACTTTATTAATTTTGTCCAACCTTAATAATTAATTAAATATAAATAATCCTTAGAGATAACCTAGGACCATTTATTATTTAATTAATTAATATTCCCTTAATTAAAAATATTTTCCGCACATTTATCAAGTTCCCGAAAAATATTAAATTGGCCAAAAAGGGACATTACATCTCCGGCCTTGCCCCTAGCCACAGGGGTAGATGCATATTAGGAGCTTTTTCACTAATACAAGGGTTACTTCGGTCTTGGATGTTAGATGTGATCCTAGGGGGAGTATCTTGCTTAACCCTCTCGACCCTCGACACTCCCCAACGAGCATTATTAGATCTTGTATTAGTCCCTTCATAGTGATCGATGATGGCATCAGTGACTTCACCATTTCTAGTCCAACCAATGATACTTGATGATCTCCAATCTTCCGCAATGTTTGCTCTTTGGGGTTCTTGTTCCCCCTTCATGGCTACATGGACTAGTTTCTTGACCACATGTACGTATGAAGTAAATGGAGGCACTGTGAAATTTGGAGATAATGCTACAACTAGGATAACTGGAAAAGGTACTCTTACTCTTGATAATGGAAAAACAAAAACAGAAAATGTTTTGTATGTTGAAGGTTTGAAGCATAATCTTCTTAGTGTTAGTCAAATGTATGATCAAGGACACACCCTCACATTTCATGCTCAAGGTTGTGAGATTAGAAAGGCAAGTACGGGAAAAATAGTTGCAGATGCAAATAGAACAACAAATAACCTATACATCCTCAGTGAGATCAAAGGAGAAAAATGCTATATGGGACAGACAGATGAAAGCTGGTTATGGCATAGAAGAATGTGCCATATGAACTTTGATAATCTAGTGAAAATCAACACCAAACCAGCTGTAAGAGATATGCCAAAGATTGCTAAACCTTTAAATACTCTTTGCAAACAATGCCAGCATGGGAAACAGACAAGAGCAAGCTTCAAGTCAAAGGAGTACTGAACAACGAAGCCATTGGAACTTGTCCATACAGACCTCTGTGGGCGTATAAGAACACAAAGTTTGCAAGGTGAAAGTTACTTTATGTTGTTTATTGATGATTACTCTAGAATGACATGGGTTATTTTTCTAAAAGAAAAATCTGAAGCATTTGAGAAGTTTAAAGCTTTTAAAGCCTTGGTTGAAAATGAAATTGGTTTAAAAATCAAGTGCTTGAGATCAGATCAAGGATGTGAGTTTACCTCAAATGAATTTGAAGACTTTTGTGAGCATCATGGAATAAGGAGACATTTCTCAGCTGCAAGGACTCCACAACAAAATGGAGTTGTAGAAAGAAAGAATCCAATCATACAAGAGATGGCTAGAACAATGTTGAATGAATCTAAGCTATCAATATTTTGGAGAGAAGCAGTTAACACAACAGTCTATATTTTGAATAGAGGGCAAATCAGGGTCAACAACAGTAAAACACCTTATGAATTATGGAAGGGTAGACCAGCAACAGTTAAATACTTCAAAGTTTTTGGGAGTAAGTGCTACATAAAAAGAGATGATGAGGACTTGGGCAAGTTTGATTCCAGATCTGATGAAGGCATCTTCCTTGGTTATTCCTCAAGAAGCAAGGCTTATAGATGTTACAATAAAAGATTGCAAAAGATTGTAGAGAGTGCCAATGTAAAAGTGGATGAAGCAAGGTATCAAAAAGAGAAACCACAAGAAAATTACCCAGAGAAACCAAGCTGCAAGGAAGAAGAAGAAGAAGAAGAAGAGGAAGAAAAAGAAGAAATAGAACGAGAAAATACGAAGGCACCTTCTAGATTTGTCCAGAAAAATCATTCAGAAAATCTAATTCTTGGTGATAAAGATACTGGAGTACAGACTAGAAGAAGACTAGCAAATGCATCAGAACATGCAAACCTCTCTTTGCTATCTAAAATAGAGCCTAAGAACTTTACAGAAGCTAGCGAAGACAAGCATTGGATGAAGAACACACAATTATATTGAGAGGGTGTAATATCCCACCCAGGTGGAATATAGCCAAACAAATTTTCTGCCTTATATCTGTTCTACTTTTTTTGATTGCTTTTTATGAGTTTTATGTTTTTGCATTTACTAGCACACATGCATGGATATATTTTGCGAATAATAGAAAATATGAAATATGCATAAACTGCTGAAATTTCTAGATTTTAATATCTTCTAAAATATTCAATGTTTTGATAAAATAACAAAGACCCAGTTGAGAAAATATACTCTAATATTTAAATCACAAATACCCAGAAAATCGTATTTGCAAAATATGAAGATTTTTTACATACTCAGTTTGCTGTTATGAAAAGTACAGGTCTGATATGAATGCAACAACAGCAATAACTTTGATTCTCCTTGATTCTTCAAGAGGATGGATTGATACAATATTAAAATGTTGGCCTTTGCCACAACGTGACTTTAAAGTGTGTAATCAACAATTAATTTGTCACAACAGATATGCCTTTGATTTTCAATCAAGAATCTTCTCAAACCCTTGAATAATCTGTAGATAATCTGTTCAATAATGTACCATATGATTCCCACGCGCCAAGAAAGTATGCACAGCTCAGCAAATAAGATATTTAGCAATGATAATCTTCAATTTGCTATCAAACCCTTGAAATACTTCATCAATATGCACAAATTGGACTCCTGATTGAAGCCCACGCTGCAATGATTTAGCTGATATTTCACAGCCTCAAGATTGCAAATACATTGAAGATTGAACGTTCTTCAATGGCTGATATACAGAAACCCTTGTCTTCTCCAGAAAACCACAAAGCAAATTCAAGTGATCATTCAATAATGAGTTTGATTTGCTTTTTGAAACCTTTTATAACTTCTCCAAATGAAGTGTATTTAATTTGCCTTTGAAGTCCACTTTAGGTTTTTAATAAAAACTTTATTATAAGTCTCATAAATGGGTGCTCCAATCCATGAAATATTAAATGTACTTTAAGTGATTTTAATGATGGGTCATGGCCCCATTGAATATAAAGTGACTTCAAAAACTTTATAATATAACTTCACTTGAGCGCTTTAATCCATGACTTTATTATTTGACTTTAATATCATTATATGACCCCCCTTTTAATAAAGTCAAATAAGTCATTATTATATGCACCTTTAAAAAATATCATTATAACCCCCTTATAATAAAAGGTCTATTAACCCCATGATGTCCTTTTAATAATAATTAATTATTATTAAAAATTACCTTTAATAATAATTAAAAATCACTTATCTCCATAATTAGACATTTCTCAATTCTGTTTGAACTTGGGGGTTCACCATGACACGCTCTATGCATCCAACCATCTTACTAAAAATAGAAGGGGTCCATCTCTATCAACCTCTGTCGGTTAAAAATAGCAAGAGCCTCCAATATGGGACTAGAGACCTCTAAACAACCTTATCACCAACTGAAACTGGGGAACAACACTGAAATCACCACATGACCAGATACCCTGCTATAAATAGAAACTCAGGAAAGATGACTTACTATAAATGGTAAGTGTGTAGAATTGAGTCCAACGAAGGCCAAACCTGAACCCATACTGAGCTTTGATAGAGAAAACACACTGATCTCTGCCAAAAGGGACCCTCTAACCATCTGAGTTAGCCTACGAGGCCCAGTGATAGGCTGAACCATCATAAAATAGGATCACGCTAAAAAGGGGACATTACAGTCAACCCTCCCTGAAATTGCTTGTCCCCAAGCAATCTCAACAGCAAAGTTAACACCACTCCACCCGAATCCCAAGGAAAGTGCTGTGTAATGTCCTTCATGTCACCAATCAATTCCTATAACACCATCACAAGTACAACTGATAGATCCTGTCGAATCAAATCAACCCCAAGACCAGGTGTCGCAAGAGCATAAGCATTAAGTGGAAGCACCTCTGAATATTGACAATGTTTGCTTCTCATAACTGCGCAAGCTAAGCTGTCATACACACTATCTAGCATGTGCGCAACTGAGCTATGCATCTGAAACAGATCATGTACATAAAGATCAAAAGTGCAACTGCAAGTAATCACCGTCATATACACGTTGCAAAACTCAACATTGAACCTTGATTGGAACCTGGATGCACACAAAGGATTCCTCAACATACTGGAGAGTATCCCACAACTAATGCCCGGATTCCAAATGAATCTGTAAGGAACTGCATCAGAATCTTCGCTGAAAACAGCTGCAGCCATAGAACCTGCCAAAACTCAGCAAATTGTGCAATTCAGCAGCTAAAGTAAACATATCACTTCTGATGTCAATCCTTGGGTCCCAGTGCCAAACTGGAAGTTCGTCACAAAGCGCACTTGCTGACTTCCACTATACCATTCTACATAAACCACCGACATCGCACCAAGAGTGGTGGAACACCTCATCAGGACCAAAATAGAGTGACGAATCAAACACGTCACCACTAGGATCCCAAAACAGAATCAACAATCCACTACCAATGACAACTGGTGGCACTTGCTGCACCATATTGTCTGCAACTGGATCACTAATCTGCCAAGAGGCTGCTCCCTGATACTGAGACCTGTGGGTTATGGACCCACAATGATAATCATTTTGAGGCAAACTGACAATCCTGCACGACATGGCTTCCTATTCCGTGAAGGGAAGCGTAACATACCAGTCATCCATCCCACACCTAAACGTCATCTGGAATAGCAAGTCCACTGTATGTGGACTGAATGGAAAACCAAATGCATCCCACACAATGTAATCATAATGTGATGCACTAACCAACTCCTTTGGGAATCGTGAATCAGCACTAGGATTCCACAATGCATTGGCTGCATCAAGAATTGAACAATGCATATCGATGTGTGAAGAGTTCACACTAACATGCACAATCGGCATACCAAGCTCAACAGCGCCATATTGAATATACTCTATGCAAGTGTCAGCATCATGCTCAACTGCTGTGATGGTAGTGCATCTAAAACCACTGGAGCAATTGTCTCCGCAAAGGGACTGAGTACCAACAATATGAAGAGGAGAACGAGACAAGGAAAACCCATCAACACTGTCTTATCTCCCTATGAACTCCCTGGCAATACTGATAGCCAAATCTCTATCCAAGGCTGATTTGCAATCAGCATCATGTCCACCTATCAAGTGTGACAAGGCAACCACCTCTTGGTTGCAATCAACACTAAACTACGAAGAACTCTCCTCATAAATATGCCACTTTGAATGTTCCTCTTGCTCAATCAATACAAGAGGCTCTACACTCTCATATGGAATGCCCCAGACTGAAGAACTCATGCCACTATCATCCACCTGAATTGGGACTGCCAAAGATGATTGTACTTCAATTGTGGATGAAGAAGCTCGTGCAATGCTCAAATCCAAACAAAGTTCTTCAATCTGATTTTCTGTTGCTTGAAGAGCCAACTGAGTGCTCACCAACGTACCCTGAGCAACCTCAAGCTCACGAATTAACTTATCCACTTCTTCCTTCCTTCCCACTCAATGCACGTGAATAGATTTCAGCAAGATCAAGGAGGTGATCTCAATCGGAGAGGAGATGCATATAGTTTGATTTCATTGCAATCAAAGCCTCTTTGATCACCAGTAAGTGTGGTTGGGAAGATTCTTCTTCGTTACCTATTTGACTCCTCACAAGCTAATCATGCCATAACTGATTTTCAATCAGCTTGTGGATACTATCAAAGTGAGTCAATGCAGCCTCAATCTGGTCTTCATTGACTTTCAATTGTTTTTCCAAACTGTGAGAGGAATTGGCCTTCTGAAACAAAGCTGATTCACACACTAAATCCTCACACTGAGCCTGGAAATCTTGTCTTGTACTGCTGTGCACATTCATGCTGTCAACTAAACTAATAGATTCAACACTCTCCATGTCATCTTCATGGTACACTTGCTGATTTGGAACTTGGACAGCAGTAATTCCAATCAAAGGATCATCAATGTTTGGTGCCAAAACACAATCCAGCTCACTAGTCATTGTGTGAGCATCACCAAACACACCTAACTCAATTGTAGATGACAAAGATACTTCATGGAGTGAAGTAGGATCAGCAATAGTATCACTCACCGAATCAACCAAAGAATCCATCTCATCCCCTGATTTGTCAAGGAAAATCTCTAAGTTGCCCACAAAGAAACTTGTGAAGCTATTACCTATAACATTATTGGATTCTTTGTCAACACCACTAGTTGTATCTTCCTGCTGAAATGACACAACACACAGTCCCTCCTCAGTGTTGTTAGCCAAAACACTTGAAGAGTCCTCACAGGTAGGCTGAAACACATCTTTGTTCTCTTCTTCCACCATAGGGCTGTCATAGGCTGACTGATTTTCGTTCTCCTTAGGAGGCAAAGCAAACGATAACACATCTTCTTGCGTTTCTTCTGCATACCCTGCAAGTGGCTGATCCTTTATGGTGTCTTCTTCTTCAACTTCCTGGTCCTTATGAATGTCAATACCTTCATCCATCCTAGGGCTTCAACTTGACTGAATTTTGTCTTTATCATGAACATGGATAGGTTGAAACAAATCTCCTTTCTTTTCTTGTAACTCTTCACACAATGGATCATTCTGCTGCAATGAATCTGTGTTGCTTTCCTCATTGTTTGACTCTATTTCTTGATCAAAGCCACACTGCTGTTCAAGCCTTTCTGGTACTTCTATAAGTTGCAAATCATCTTGTAGCAATTCACTTTTCATCCCTCCTTCCTTTCCTTCCTTCCTTCTCACAACTTCTACTTCCTCTTCTTCAGGCCCACCCAAGAATTGATTGAAGGTGAGAACATCTCGGATTTTCTTAGGAAGAGATTGATATTCAATAAATCTGGGATAAATATAACTATGAAACTCCATTACCTCCATAGTTCTAGATGTAGAAGGCATATCTATCAACTGCTAACACCACAGGCTGGCAGGATCAAGGGCTCTGAAAAAACTAACATGCAATTACAAGTACTAACATGCAACTACTGATACCACACATGCCACCACTGAGCATTGACATGCAACCATTAAAACTGACATGCAAGTGCTGATCACTAACATGCAACCCTCAGAATCGACATGCAAACATGAAGTCCCTAACATGCAACTGAATATTTCTGAATAACCCAATAGGATGGCAGGAAACCGCTCTAATACCATTGTAATATCCCACCCAGGTGGAATATAGCTAAACAAATTTTCTGCCTTATATCTGTTCTACTTTTTTTGATTGCTTTTTTTGAGTTTTATGTTTTTGCATTTACTAGCACACATGCATGGATATATTTTGCGAATAATAGAAAATACGAAATATGCATAAATTTTTGAAATTTCCAGATTTTAATACCTTCTAAAATATTCAATGTTTTGATATAATAACAAAGACTCAGTTGAGAAAATATACTCTAATATTTAAATCACAAATACCCAGAAAATCGTATTTGCAAAATATGAAGATTTTTTACATACTCAGTGTGCTGTTATGAAAAGTACAGGTCTGATATGAATGCAACAGCAGCAATAACTTTGATTCTCCTTGATTCTTCAAGAGGATGGATTGATACAATATTAAAATGTTGGTCTTTGCCACAATGTGACTTTAAAGTGTGTAATCAGCAATTAATTTGTCATAGCAGATATGTTTGATTCTCCTTGATTCTTCAAGAGGATGGATTGATACAATATTAAAATGTTGGTCTTTGCCACAACGTGACTTTAAAGTGTGTAATCAGCAATTAATTTGTCACAGCAGATATGCCTTTGATTTTCAATCAAGAATCTTCTCAAACCCTTGAATAATCTGTAGATAATCTCTTCAATAATGTACCATATGTTTCTCACGTGCCAAGAAAGTATGCACAACTCAGCAAATAAGATATTTAGCAATGATAATCTTCAATCTGTTATCAAACCCTTGAAATACTTCATCAATATGCACAAATTGGACTCCTGATTGAAGCCCACGCTGCAATGATTTAGCTGATATTTCACAACCTCAAGATTGCAAATACATTGAAGATTGAACGTTCTTCAATGGCTGATATACAAAAGCCCTCGTCTTCTCCAGAAAACCACAAAGCAAATTCAAGTGATCATTCAATAATCAGTTTGATTTGCTTTTTGAAACCTTTTATAACTTCTCCAAATGAAGTGTATTTAATTTGCTTTTGAAGTCCACTTTAGGTTTTTAATAAAAACTTTTTTATAAGTCTCATAAATGGGTGCCCCAATCCATGAAATATTAAATGTACTTTAAGTGATTTTAATGATGGGTCATGGCCCCATTGAATATAAAGTGACTTCAAAAACTTTATAATATAACTTCACTTGAGCGCTTTAATCCATGACTTTATTATTTGACTTTAATATCATTATATGACCCCCCTTTTAATAAAGTCAAATAAGTCATTATTATATGCACCTTTAAAAAATATCATTAGAACCCCCTTATAATATAAGGTCTATTAACCCCATGATGTCCTTTTAATAATAATTAATTATTATTAAAGATTACCTTTAATAATAATTAAAAGTCATTGATCTCCATAATTAGACATCATTTCTCAATTATATTTGAACTTGGGGGTTCACCATGACACGCTCTATGCATCCAACCATCTTACCAAAAATAGCAGGGGTCCATCTCTATCAACCTCTGTCGGCTAAAAATAGCAAGAGCCTCCAATACGGGACCAGAGACCTCTAAACAACCTTATCACCATCTGAAACTAGGGAACTGTTGTGACCTTTTACAACATCAACCCCAATTGCAAATTGGGTCCCCCTCTTTTTTTGACTTAGTCCGGATTCTTGGTCTAGTCCCATACTCTACGGCATGATTTCAGAACTCAAATGATGTCAATGGCTTAGGCTGGCTCACCGGTGATCGAAGAAGTGAACACATAGATTTCCTCCTGCATGGGCTTGCAACCCTAATTGCCTATTCTGAACTGTCCTCGGGGAGGGGTTTTGTATTTCCATCCTTAGGAAATGAACCCATTCCATCCTTGGCATGGAACTCAGTTCTAGTCTGGTTACAAGACTCCATGTCCCACTCAGGAAACCCTTCCCGGACTCCAATCCAGGAATCTAGCTCGGAGGTCCAATCCGGAGTCCTGCCCGGAAGCACCTATCCCAGAGTCTTGTTCGAGTTCCTGCCCGGAATCCTGTTTCAAGGTCTATCCAGATTCTTATCCCAACCAAGGCCCGAAATTCAACAAAGACTGCAACTCCTTGGCATGATCAACCTTCAGTCATGGAACTCAGTTCCTGGCCCGACAGCTGTAGTCCGGAAGTTCAATCTAAGGGGTATCCTTCTGATCCCAATCCGGGATTCAATCTCAGGTCCTAGCTCAGAGGATAGTCAAAACAATGAAGTTTTTTTCAGGTACTTAGAGTGATTTCAAATTAAATGATGTTCCAAGAAAACTCAGAAAGAACATGGAAATGCAGAACAAGAACATCCCTGGTCGCATATTCCAGTACCAACTGGAATATGCGCCTAGGGAAGAAACTTTATCCTGGTTGCATAATCCAACATGTACTGGATTATGCGCCTAGGACAGATTTTTGTCCTGGTCGCATATTCCAGTACCAACTGGAATATGCGCTCAGGGAAGAAACTTTATCCTGGTCGCATAATCCTGCAAGTATTGGATTATGCGCCCAGGACAGATTTTTGTCTTGGTCGCATATTCCAGTACTTCCTGGATTATGCGCCCTAGGATTAGGGTGTCCAGTTCAAGGTCCTGTCCAGTTCGGACTATGCAGTGGCTTGAAAATCACTCCCTGACTTCTCTGTAGATGCTGGAAACAAAGAATTCACAGTTTGGTTGGAAAAATTCACCATGAAAATGGGAGATTCCTTGAGGGGATGGAAGAAACGAAAACTCCGTGTTCACCTTGAAAGGGGAGATTCCTTGAGGGGATGGAAGAAATGAAAACTCCGTGTTCACCATGAAAATGGGAGATTCCTTGAGGGGATGGAAGAAACGAAAACCCTGTGTTTCGGATCCCGTGTCGTAATTGAACCTCCGATGAAACAAACTAAAGTTCACCCTTTGCCAAAATTGAAACAGAGGAATAACTCCTTAGACAAAACTCAAAATGTGTAGGTCGCAAAATCCACCTCCTATGGGAATATGCGCTCTAGGATGCTTTTTATCCAGGTCACAAATTCCTTGACCTGTGGGAATATGCGCTCTAGGAGGTTTTTTATCCAGGTCGCAAATTCCTTGACCTGTGGGAATTTGCGCCCTTGGACAACTGGCCTACAGGATAGAATCCCTGATCCAACCTTCTAGTTCTACCTTCTTGTTTCCAGTCTGAACTTTGCAAATTGGCAGATAGACATTCCTAGACTTGTCCATGAGTACCTGCATGAAAATTTCACCGTCTGTTGGTCTGGAAGATTTCGCCATGAAGATTGAAATTCCTTGTAGGAATGGAGGAAAACTCCTTGTCCCCGATCCCGCATCAACAATCAAACCTCCGTAAAACGACCAAAGTTCACCTTTCGCGAAGAAGATTCCTGTTCAAGCAACAAAACTGAAAGAAGGGACAAGTCCTTAATTGAAATCTTGGAAACTGAATCTGCAGGATTGTTTTTCTAGCTAGGGCGCGAAATCCTGCACCTGTGGGAATGTGCGCCCTTGGAGGTTTTTTTGTCCAAAGCACAAAATCCACCTCCTTAGGGAATTTGCGCCCCTGGAAGATTTCTGTCCTAATTGCAATATCCAGGGCCCAATGGAACATGCCCTCAAAGGGACACTGCACTGCGGGATGACTCTCCTGACCCAGCCTGAGGATGTAACTGAACAACTTGATCCGGGACTTGTAGGAAGATGTGCCAGATGGATTCCAGTTCCCTCCGCGGGTGATTCCTATCCAAAATGAAACAATAACCTTCATGAAATTCATCAAGGAAAATATCTCCAAAACTTAGCAAAGAAGGACAAGAGAGTTTGGAAGAAATCCAGGACTGGAAGAAATCCCCGATTGGAAGAAATCCGGGACATCAAGAAATCCCCGACTGGGAGAAATCCGGGACATCAAGAAATCCCCGACATCTGAAAATCCTCGACATTTGAAAATCCCTGACACCTCGGAATTCGCGCCATCGCCTGAGGAGAATAGGACAAAACATTATGGCGGCCAGTGAAGGTCGGCCAAGGGGGGGTTTTCCTTTATTTTTATTTTCCTCTAGTGGAGGTCGGCCAAGTGGCAAAGGAGGACAAATTCCCTATAAAAGGAGGGCGCTTCCCTCATCTTTTATCATTCAAATACAAATCCGAAGCAGAAAATTACCTTCTAGGAGCAGAAATATACATTCCAAGGGCAGATTTCATCACTTGAAGGACAAATTTATCCAAGGATATTGCAGATTTCATCATTTCCAAGGCTGAATTCTTCATTAGGGCAGATTTTTCTGTAGGTTAAAGGCAGATTTCTGAAGTATTCAAAGGCAGAAATACATCTTCCTAGGAGAGATTTCATCCTCCAAGCCCAAGACTCCATTCCAAGGCAAGTTCTTCACCAAGGCTTATATTTCTGAATATTCCTAGGGTAGATTTCTTGTTGGAAGACCCATTAAAACTCAGAAATTCCTGCATAAAAATCAGAAAATCCATTAGAAGGTCAGAAATCCATCAAAAAATCAGAGATTCCATTAAAGGTCAAAAGTTCCTTGTGCAGAAGAAGGTATGTGGATGCATAGGATGGCTCTTCTTATTTAGAATATTGTCATTTTCTCCTTCCTATGTACTTGAAAATTCGGGATTTTAGTCCCAGATGCATAAATCTGTTGTACTAACTTCCCATGTGGGAATAAAAGCCCTCATCCCGCCTCCATCCTTCCCCCTTAAAAAATTTATACTTTGCTATTTCTTTCCTTGACTCCACAGGTGAATGGCGAGTGCCAAGGCGAACTTTTCAAGATAGACTCAAGTGAAGGCTGCCCTCAAAGGGACACTTCCGCAGTCCAGAATCACCTCAAAGCGGGCGAACATCGGAGACACCAACATCCATCCTTCAGTCATGGAAGAAATTGGGAAGCGAATGTACGGAGTGGATGGACATCCTCCATCCCAGCTTGCAGCCAAGATCGTCCGGAATGGAGTTGCCGCCACCGCATGCTTCCCACCCGCCATTCCTTGCCCCGAGCTGATCGTGGAATGTTTCATGCACTATGATCCGGAACGAAGGATGGTCGTCGATCGCAACAACACAGTGGTGGCCTATTTCACCAAGGAAAAGATTGCGGAAGCTTTCGACATACCTGTCTATAATCCCATCGAGTACACAAGCCAGGAGGAGTCGGCCGACATGTTCCAGGCCTATCCGGCAACCTGTTTCGGGATCATAAACAAGTCATGGATACAGAAGAAAAGGCCTCATTGTTCCAAGTTGCCAAGGACACTCCTTAAATCCGACTTCAAGCAAGAGCATGGAGACCTCGTTGTCATGCGAAACAGGATCATGGGAAGTCCGCAGTCCTCTACCTTCAAGCCATGGATGTTCTACTACATCGAGGAAGTCACTGCTGGGACAAAGATGATTGATTGGGTTCGACTCCTCAGTGACAGTATTATTGCACAATTCCAAAACCTGGAGGAATCGAAGGCCTTTTACTTGACTTCCTATGTGATCTATATGCTGGCAATGAACAACAAATATCGAGGACTGTCATGGAAGGGACGTATCGGCAATCAAGAAGGCCAAGTCAAGGTCTACAATTGCTACACCCAACTCCATCTCCAGAACATAAACCATTTCTGGAGGTTCAATGACGCATTCGCCATGCACATTACAAGGACTCTCCAAGGAGGCATTCACCAAAGGTTATCACCCGAGGTCAAGCAGTTGATCATAACTTATGGTTCCTGGTTCATCCAATTCCCGAAGTTCACATACATCAGGGTGCAGGGATTCTCCGGTTATCCATATAGACTGCCAAGATATCCGTCAGACAAGATGGTCCTATTGGAATTGACAAGGCAACTCTCGGCATATTGCAAAGTTCAGAAGAAGAAGAAGGCCGGGGTAACCTATCCAGTCGAGACGGAAGGTGCGGTTGAAGCATGGCCATCTCTCCAAGCCGCCGAAAGATCTGAAGAGGAGCTGCAGTTCTATAACCTGGTGATTCATTCCTTGCGGGAGAACTTTGACCCGTTCAATACCACCTAGGTAGCATATGGAAGGAGGCATAGACATAAGGTACACCTGGAGGACCACTGGGCAAACGTTGAGGATGACTTCAAAGTGCGCAGGAGGACATGTTCCTGACTTTCACTCGACATGATCAGGGCCACCAGGATCTTTGCAGTCTTGGATCAAGTCAAGGACAATGGAAGGCAAGTCCAACCATTCTTCGAACAGGAAAAGGATAAGCCTCTTCCACTCTTGATTTGGTCCGATCTGGAGGTCACCCACTTGGATGATCTAATGGCACTCGTGCTAACGATAACATAGAAATGGATAGGCCAACAAACAGAGAAATTGCACAAAAGAGGTATCTGCCCGACTTATGACCTGATTGGAGACTTGGATTCTCAATCTTCTGAAGAGGATATGACCGAGGACACTCCTGTGAAAGAACAAGGGACGGGAAGACAGGAAGTGAAGGAAAGGACTGCAGAAGATCCACCAGCGAAGAGAGTGAAGGCTCAGAAGGAACCTATCAGCAGGCCTGACCAGGAGGAGCAGAATGCATCCAGGCCTCACTCTGCCAGCACTTCTTCCGTCTGGGAGGTGGATCTTTTGAAGATCTGCAAACAGTTAAAGGTGAGGGACCCATAGAGGAGGAAATGCTCCCAAATGAGCAGGATGATCAAGAAGATAATGAGTCCATGGATTCCACCCGGGAGCGGACTCCCAGACTGATGGTCGGAAATCAGCGTAACCCTCCATCGCGGAATCCAGGGGAGGTCCATCTTGAGGACATGCTCCATCACCCTGATTTGGAATTCCTCAACGAGGAGTTCAATTTGGGCGAAGTACCGACATCCACACCTCAAGTTGGTCAGGATCCTCAGGAACCACAAAAGGAAGTCATTCCGTCCACAAAACCCAATTGGCTATAGGATAGGTTGCGGAAGAAGACAATCAGGAAGAATGATCCTTCCACCGAACTGGGTGATTTTCTGGCTAGGATAGGGAAATCCGCAGGTCCAAAGAAGGCGAAGAAGTTTTCCAGGATTACAAGGGATGAATCAGGATCCCGCCGAGTAGAGGTGGCAATTCCCAGGGTAACCGAGGCGAAGGAGGACATCAGTTTGGATGACTTTGACATCTTGAAGGTCGACTTTGGACCAACCACAAAGGATCAAGAAATGGAGGAGCTGGAGGATTCCGTTGCCGCCATCCGAGAAAGGTTAAGGAAGGAAGAAGAAAAGAAGAACCAGTTGAAGCAAGAGAATGAGGAACTGCGGCAGCACATCCAGCAGCTCATGGGTCCATTGCAATCCGCCCAAGGAGCAACGTCCCAACCTCGTCAGCATAACTAAGGATTCATTAGCCGAGGTTGAAGTTTTGAGGACGACCGGCCACACAGCAAAGGGTTGGATAGAGGGTCTCGAATAGAGCCCATAAATTCATAGAAGACCTCGTCCAGGTGAACGGGAGAGTTACAACACTCATGGATAGAATTCAAGCAATTCTGGATACATGTCAGCAATTCATAGTCGTCCGAGAGGAAACTATCCCTAGACTGAAGGCACTGATGAACACTCCGAAGCCAGACTTGGTCAGGAACAAGGTAATACATGCAAATTCAGTATATGACTTCATCAGTTGGTATTCCGCCTTGGTCATGAAGAGAGATAACCTGGAGAAGATTGAAGGTGACACTTCCCAGGCCCACGCCATGTTGAAGGAGATCCAGGGCAAAATCCTTGTATCATTGGAGACCTGGTTTGATTTGGAGGTAGCACCGGATGGAGTCATTGACTTGGAGGAGTTGAAAGGCAAGATGTGGAGCATATACTTCAAAGCGGCTTATCCTACCCAGGAATCCCATCTTGAGGATGCATCCTCATTCATGATCCTCATTAACAGTATCCAGGAGCTGAGGGTGGATTGGGAAAATATCTTTGTCGCCTGTACCACCACCACGTCCGTCATGGAGTTCCGGATGGAAAACATGCCCAGTATTCTTATGGAGGAGTTGGAAGTCGTCCTGACCAGGTTCCTGGAGGCAGAGACTAAAGAGCAGGAAGAAGTTCCAGATAGGCAGGACAGTCTTGTTCGGGAGTCCTAGTCAGCTGGGACACCCTGGACAGCTGGAGGTCATCTTTTCACCTTCTGACGCCCAGGACAGGTGGCAGTCTCCTACATGAGCAATCTGACGACCCCACCCACTTTTTCTAGGGTTTCTGACCCATGGCACATGTTTCAAGGAAATCTGATTTCCTTTTGCTCTAATGTATTTTGATCACCTATATAAAGGCTGAGGGATGCCTCATTATAGCTCTCTCTCTCTTTTTCTCATTTCTATCATTCTGATGCTCCTAGAGCACCCTAGTAGTTAGGTTTTATTTCTGCATTGTATTTCTGAGTTGAAACTCCAAGGATCAGTTGGATTGTTGTAATATAGACTTCTGAAGCAAGGATATAAGCATTGAATATTGGTGTTCATATGATTCTTTGGATGTTTGATATGGTCTTATTGATTCCTTGAAGCAAATCTGAAAGTTATTCATGTTATTTCCTTTATTGCAAGCTTTATTAGTTAGTATGATGGAAAATGTTATTGTTGAATGATTGAGTGCTGACTTGTTCATACCATTCGTGATCTGTGGCTTGCAAATCACTTTGTATGGTTAGTCTGAACTAATTCCAAGCTTAACTTCGACTGTTCCTGAGTGATCAAATCCCATGTTCCATGTCAGGATAGTGTGAAAATCCCTGCCTCTATCCCAGAAGATCGCACCATCTCTGCCTAGCTGTTGTCGCATGACGAAGTAGAAGTGTGGTTCCAGCATCAATCTTTAGCAGTAGTCCTTCCCGTCATTTAGATCCCTCAACTCTCTTCCGCCATCCCTATCTTTTTCATTTTCTTTGAGTTTTTCCTTAGGAGTAGATTATAGAAGAGCCAACTGCAAAATCATTCGTTACCCACACAGGTTAGTCTAGTTGAACTTAGATCTTTTCCGCCAGAAGTTGAAAATCCAGTCCATGAGAAGAGAAATCCACGTCCAGGACTCCAGAATCCATCGAAATCCCTCCGACTTTCTTCCTTGAGCACTGAAACACTAAGTCTGATACTTAAGTCCCTCTTGTGATTACCAGCAAATCACATAATTCAACTGAATCTATCCCTATGCACGTCAAGACCTGACATAAAAGGAACCTTGGAGCAGTCTCATTCGATCACATAGTTCAGCGTCTGAGAAGCTTTATTCAAGAGAGGATAGAATACTCAGTATTTTATTCTATTGTTGTGGTGTCACGAAAACATCATCAACAGGAACAACACTGAAATCACCACATGACCAGATACCCTGCTATAAATGGAAACGCAAGAAAGATGACTTACTATAAATAGTAAGTGTGTAGAATTGAGTCCAACGAAGGCCAAACCTGAACCCATATTGAGCTCTGATGGACAAAACACACTCATCTCTTCCAAAAGGGACCCTCTAACCATCTGAGTTAGCCTACGAGGCCTAGTGATAGGCTAAACCATCATAAAATAAGATCACGCTAAAAAGGGGACATTACAGAGGGGGGGGGGGTGAATCAGTATAATTCAAACTTTTACTTTTTCACAACTTAACAACCACAACAATATCAATCACACAAGATCTATCAATGATGCACCACAAGAAGAACACAAGATTTACGTGGAAACCCTTACGAGAGAAAACCACGACAAAATATTGCTTATAAATAAATCTCTTTTACAATCTTTGTAGGCTCCAACCTATAGGAGACACCAATCCCTTCTTATACAATTTGTGAGCACCAATCTACTGGAGAAACCAATCCCCACTTGTAGATTTTGTGAGCACCATCCCAGTAAGAGACACCAATCTCTTGTTAAGGCACCAACCTTCTATGGATCTGGATCACTTTCTTCTACAAATCTGATCACACTCACATGACATCCTTTCTTTACAAATCTGATCCAAGTTACACAATGTTCTTCCTTTCAAATCTGATCCAAATGACACATGGTCTCTTTTCACAAACTAATCACAATCATGATTGCTCTCTTCCTTCAAATCTGATCCACTTCATCACACAAAACTGGTCATAACCATAGCATCAACTTCTCATAACTTTCTGCATTATGTTTCTTAGCATACAGCCCTTAATCCTCACATACATTTGTCATAAATATGTTTGCGTTTGTCCTTCGTACATGGCAGCATATACTCTTCAAAAGATATCTGAATTACTTTTCATTTCTGCCACTATTTTTCTCTCAAACTTGCGCTAACACTCAGAAATAAATCATTTTTTTAATTTCATCCTTTTCAACTCTCACCTTCACTCCTTTTATACACTTCAAGGGAGACGATCCCATGAAGGATTGCATTCTTTGGCAAAGGGAGGAAACTTTTAATTTATATCCACCTTTTCAAACTTGGGCGCTCACCATGAGGGGTCGGCCCCACCTTATTATTAATTATAATTCTTAACACAATCTTTTAATCTTAATCTGTGATCTCCTTCATGCATGTTCATCATAAACGAATGCCACTACACTATGTATTTACTATTTGCTGGTTTATATTCATCATCGATGAATCAGGGCGCCACTAATATCAATTTATTTTCTACTTCTTAAGCTCTTCAAATGTTTGTTAAAACCATCAGTGGAATAATTATGCTTTCCTGATGCCTCGTCAACATATATAATCACTGTTCTACCTTAGCCGACCGCATATAGTTCTATAATCTACACGAGTGGCTCTCTTGCTTCATTGCGAACCTGATTGGACTTCATCTGCAGGTTTTCCCTTCCTCTTTCTTCGACTTGAGCACCTTCTTTGGTCTACACTATCATCATCATCATCAGAGTTATCATAATCAGCGCTAATGCTTTCTTCCTCGTCATAACGAGATTTCCTTCTTGTTTTCGTTTGACTTGAATGCCTTCTCCAGTCCCGACTATAATCAAAATCAATGCTTAACTCGTCATAACAAACATAATTGACAACACCTACATTGTCACTTATGCTCCGATATACTCCACTATTGACTCTAACACATAGTGGCATAACACCAAAGCTGATCTCCATTAAACACATCACCATTCTTCTCATCAAGTTTCTCATCATTGTATCCAACACTATCCTTGAATTGTTGACCATCATCACTTACAGGTGTTCTTTGCACCTCATCCTTCAGAATACGATTCTCGGTGTCAAGTAGGCAAGCTCCTCTTATAAGCTCTTCGGTGGTCATGGAAGCAAGCTTGTCTTTGTCTCTGTGTTGATGTTTAATTTTGCAAGAAATCACCAACAATGGGAAATTTAAAAAATGTGGGACTTGATTCTTGAAATAACCTCCAGATTTTAAAGAAGTTGGCTCTTCTCTATTGTTTTGAGGTAAAGGGAAGAAAAAACAAGATTATAAAGGAATACTTAAAACTGCTAAGGCGATGCGCCAAAATCATTATCCAACTCCAATCAGCATAGTGATTAAACTTAACAGAGTCTATTGGTAAAGTTAAAGAGCATAAAGCATGATTAATATTTCCAGCATATATATTAGATCAATCAAAGGCTCATAACAGAAAGTAAGAAACAAGAATTAGAAACAGATTACGACTTGCACAGAACACCATTCTCTCTTCATTGATTGATAGGAGAACAAAGAACAATAGGCAAGATTTGCACAAAAATACAATATTCAATCCCTCAGGAGAGGCACCTGTTGAGGCAGTAAAATGCTTCTAATCTAGCTCTGCTGATAAAACTCTCTGATCTTATGTATCTATATCTATTATATCCATCTATATATCCTTTTGTGTCTTTGATCCATCGCTATTTAAAGCACAAAACTCCTTCAAAGATCCTCTGTAACTGCCAAAATTTTCTAATTGTAAATCTCGCAAATATCGGTTCTGATTGCTCCATCCAAGTGACTCTTTTCTCTTTTGGCTCCAATGTTGCAGATCTTCCTGAGAATCTTGACTCTCTATTCATTTGTGCCATTGTAACTGTTTCAACTGTGAGCTCCCAGGTGTAGACACTTAGAAAACTGACACATGGCGGCCTTTGTTGTTCTCTCTGAATCATATTATATCATAGGTTCTCCTTATGACTTTCTTGTCCCAGCGCTGACACCTGTCTATAACAACCAATGGCGCAATAGACAGAGTCTTTGAAAATAAGGCTCATTACAAAACATGCCGTTGAAACATGTGGTGTCTTCCGCTTCCTCAACAAAATGGACGCGTGGCAGGCTGGCGCATCCTCATAAAGCTTTAACAAAAAGGGACTCTGTATTGTGCGCGGTGCTGACACGCGGCCTTTCGCTACATCTGCTGAGACTCACGATTTATCAAAAGCCGACTATGACATCACAAAACTTTTCCTTCGCCTTTTTGCTTTCGAACATTGGAGACCCTTCATTCCACCACGTGGAGCCTTGACGCAAACTGGGAGTCTTTTGTTTCAAGAGCTCTTCAAATGAGCGCCAAGCTGACACTTGGCAGCTTCCGTTATGTATAGACTCTTAAAGATTCTTTTCTTCGCTCTAATGCTCCAACATGACTCAAAGCTTTGATATTAGCTGAATAATATATATTGGATATATATATATATATATATATATATATATATATATATATATATATATATATATATATATATCAAAACATAGAGTTTTAACTCTACACTTTGTCTTGAGCGTCAACCCTTGTTTTGTACTCCTTGCATTCTTGGCATCAATGATAACCTTCAACAATGTCTTCAACCTTTGACATCAATGACATCGTTAATAGCTTTGTATCTTGCATTCAATCATATTGCTATGTTGACATCAATGACAACCATTTCTTATACTCTCGTTGGTTCATTAATGAATACAATCATGACTACCTTCTTGATATCAATGACAACACGTCCAACATTGGATTGATGCTATGGAAGAAGAGTTGAATCAAATTGAAAAGAATGAGACATGGGAGCTTGTTCCAAGACCAAAAGACAAGAATGTAATTGGTACCAAGTGGATTTTTAGGAATAAACTGAATGAAGATGGTCAAGTGATAAGAAACAAAGCAAGGTTAGTTTGTAAAGGTTATGCTCAAGTTGAAGGTATTGACTTTGAAGAAACTTTTGCTCCTGTTGCAAGACTAGAGGCTATTAGAATGTTTTTGGCATTTGCTTGTTTCAAGAACTTTAAAGTTTATCAAATGGATGTTAAATCTGCCTTTCTCAATGGCAATTTAGAGGAAGAGGTATACATTGAACAACCAGAAGGATTCCTATTATTAGAAAATAAGGATTATGTGTGCAAATTGAAGAAAGCACTTTATGGGCTAAAACAAGCCCCCAGAGCTTGGTATTCAAGACTCGAGAAATATCTACAACAAGGTTTCAGAAAGGGAGTTGCTGATAGTAATCTCTACATCAAGACTGAAGGTGATGATCAGTTGATTGTTGTGGTTTATGTAGATGACATCATTTTTGGAGGTAGTAGTAACAAAACGTGCAAAGAGTTTGCAAAGGATATGCAAAAAGAATTTGAGATGTCTATGCTTGGTGAGTTGTCATTCTTTTTTGGTTTACAAATCTCTCAATTTGATAAAAGCATATTTATCTCACAAACCAAGTACATGAAGAAAATGTTGAAAAAATTTAAAATGGAAGATTGTGCACCAGTTAGCACACCCATGGTCATAAGCTATAAATTAAGCAAAGATGATGAATCTCCTGAAGCAAATCAGACACTGTACAGGTCAATGATTGGCAACCTACTATATGTGATAGCATCAAGACCAGACATTATGCAAGCAGTAGGCATGGTGGCACGTTTTCAAGCAACACCAAAAGAAACTCATGTGCAAGCAGTCAAAAGAATATTTAGATATCTAAAGGGCACTTTGGACTTTGGTTTGTGGTATCCGAGAGGTGAAGATTTCACTCTAGCAATATATACAAATGCAGATTGGGCTGGTAGTATTGATGATAGGAAGAGTACGAGTGGAGGAGCATTTTCTTATGGAAACAATTTAGTGTCTTGGTTAAGCAAGAAACAAGATTCTGTTTCTCTATCCACAACAGAGGCAGAATACATAGCAGCAGTGTCATATTGCACACAAGTTCTTTAGATGAAGCAGACATTGAAAGATATTAAGGTAGAATATGATCATCCAATTTCAATCCTTTGTGACAACACTAGTGCAATAAATATTTCAAAGAATCCTGTTATGTACTCTAGAACAAAGCATATTCCCATCAAGTATCATTTCTTAAGAGAATAGGTAGTAGGACAACATGTCAAGTTGGAATACATTGCCACAAGAAAACAGATCGCAGATATTTTCACGAAGCCTCTTCCAAAAGAGACTTTTGAGTATCTTAGGCAGAAATTATGAGTGATATCTTTCTCATCTAGTCATTAAATTCTTCAGGAGAAGCATGAATTCAGGGGGAGCAAATCATTGCAATGTATTTGAGCTCCGTGAACTCTTTGCCATTGATGTCAAAGGGGGAGAATTACAGAATGTGGGAGAATTATATTCTTGCAATATTTACAAATGGTCTCTTTGATTGCGAGGTTGCCATCAATGACAAATGGGAGATTGTTGGAAATATTGTTGTCATTGACGTCAAAGGAGAGAAAAGCATAAGTGCTGTCAAAGAAGGAAATCTCATGCCTTAACATGTAGCGATGGGGGTTTAGAAGTGTGAAGGCCAAAGGCCACTAATCGCACCATTCCAATGCAATCATTAAGATGTAATATCCCTAATGGGATCTGCCCTAAAATTCTGAAAATAATTTTCTGAAGTCTGCCCTAATTTTCTGCACTTTAGATTTCTGCTCAAAACCCTAAATTCTGATTTTATTTCTGATCTTAAACAAATTATTACAGCCAACTCATATATGCCCAAACATGGTAAATAAACATGGCAATTGATGCTATCAAATGATATTCTTATCAAACATGAATTACATCATGAAATACACAAGATATACCCATCAAATGTCACACAACAAGTATGATTTTCAGAATAGAAGTCTGCTGCTATAAATCAGAATATGAAGTCTGAATATTACATCAAAACAAGGGCTCAAACATGACAAAACATGCCCGGAATGCTGCTGTCCAAATCTGCCCTAAACCCTAGGGTTGTACATACCAAATAATGATGAATGATGCTCAATCAAACCCTCCAATGGTGGCACTTGCAAGGAAATGGCAGCTGCTGCTAGCTCTAGGGTTTGGAAACCCTCAATAGATAAAATCGCCTCCTCCAAGCACAATTTGCCCACCTCCAAGTGTGGCGCTCACCTCCAAGTCTAGGGCAAAACCCTAGTGCCAAATGAGCACAAAATACCACCAAGAAGTGCTGCTCCAAATCTGATCCAAAAATGTGAATATGCAATCACGCTTCAATCCTCCAAAGATCTCCATTGAAGCGCAAGTTGAACTCCGTAATGAGTCCACCACAATGATGAGCTAGGGTTTCATCCAACTCACCAAGAATCACAAGGGTTTTTGTTCTTAGATTCGGGTCCAACAAACGTTGCGGCCAAATGAGATAAACTCAGTGAGAAATCATGAATGAATGATGATGGAAATGCCTCAAATGATCTTATATTTATACATAAATCTTCTTTTCTCCTCAAGCTGGCTGACCACCTCTTGTAATAATATTTTATTTTACTTTTTTCCCTCTCATAGGGTCGATCTCATGCTAGGCGTCCAAAACACAATGGAAATATTTTATTTTATTTTTCTTCTTCTTCCTTGGCCGACCCAAACAAGATGTTTTATTTTTCATATTGTTTCTTTCCCTTCTCGATGTGGGGCGAACCACTTAGGCATCTTTACATCATGTTTTTTACCTCTAATCAAGTCGTCCTCCTCCAAGGGAAATATCATTATTTATTCTTATTTTTCCAAAGACATTTTTCCATCTATTTTCTTCTCTTTTCATTCTCCTCCTTGGCCGCTCCTCATTAGGGCAAATTATTTTATTTGTGTTGACTTCACCAAAAGATTCACAAAAATATACCAAGTCATCTCCCACAATCATTTTGCCCTACAAAATTGGCTAAGTATGAAATCTCGCCAATTAGGTTATTCCTTTAGCCCTCCGGCTTAGCCTACGGGAATGGAATAGGCTAGCCAACTCTACTAGGTGATCACTCGGAAAATGTGGACATTACATAAGATCAAAAGATGGCCGACCCTCATTTATGGTAGCGCTGGAATTATTATTTTTAAATGGGCCGATCCATGAAGATATTTTGCTTTAATTATAATTTAATTTATATGCAAAAGCTGGCCAACCCAATTTGTCTTATGTTGGGGTGCCCTTGAGAGGTGGAGTTTCATTGGGTAAATCGCCTCCCTTTGGACAAGTCGTCTCCCTTGGAGAAATTTCCCCAAGTGGTATAAAAGGAAAATGAGTTGAGGGGAAAGAAGTAAGAAAACAATGTAACATCATTCCAATACAAGCAGATTTTTGATGAAGAGTGAGTGTGTGAAAAATGTGATATCATTCTAATACGAGCAGATTTTTGAAGGGGAGTACATGTATGAAAAATGTTGCATCATTTGCAAGCAGATTTTATAAAGGAGATTCAAATGATCATCATCAATTGAAGAAGCAATATTCAAGAAGGTGAAAACTTTGTGCATTTGGAGATTGGTGCCTCCTAATAGAAGAGATTGGTGTCTCTTGCTAAGTTGGTGCTTAGCAGTGGGGATTGGTGTCTCTAGTAGGTTGGTGACTACAAATTACTGAGTAGTGGGGATTGGTGTTTCCAGTGGGTTGGTGCCTACAAATATTTGTAAGAGAATTTTATTTTTCATGGTTGGATTTGGGCAGTAGATCCAAGTAGTCTTTCCTTGTGGTTTTCTCTCGAAAGGGGTTCCACGTAAATCTTGTGTTTCTTAATTGTTAGATCTTGTGTGATTACTATCATTGTGTTTGTTAAATTTTAAATAAGCAAAAGATTATCTTATACTGATTCACCCCCCCTGTTGGCAATATGTGTTGTCATTGATGTCAACATAGTATACATTGATGTCAACATAACAGATGGAAATGTATAGACGGAGGTAGAGTCAGTATGGTCAAGGCAAATCAGTCTGGGAGAAGAGAAAATAGTCTAAGTATAGATTAGTTTTGGGCTTGAACATGATGTGGAGGTAAACACTCGTATCCTTGCATGGTTCCTGCATACACACTTACATATCTCATTAGTTGGGAGTACCGCACTCAAGGGTAAGAAGTAGAAAATAGGCTAAGACATGCACAGTACACATCCTAAGGCAGAGTCAACTTGAATTGGTCCACACTTCTCCGCAAAGAAAGATTTGGCCATGCGGTTCTCATGATAGCTTTTGATATGTGCTGACATGATATATCCAAGATTTGAGCTTCTCACGTTGTAAGAACCCTGTCTTATCTAACTATTTTTTTTTTTGAATTTTCCTTTCGCTTTCCTAAAATTTCTGATTTACTTTTCTTGCAATCTATTCGATATTTTCAAGATCCGTTTTCTCCAATGAACTTAGAATACCATGTAGATGGAAAGGTTCAAAGCATAGGATCAAATTGCAACAAAAGAACATGAAACATCAACATTAGATAACAAATCAATGCATATAAACTATGAATGAACATACCCGAAATGAATGCGTCACTTCTTTATTCAATTCAAGAGCTGATTACAAATGTCATTGGCTGTAGTTTATAGCAGACTTATCTGATTTTCAAATCAGACTTCAAACAATATGCAAAAATGCTCAAAACCCTAGCCGATTGATATGCAATGATGCTTAGCCAAGGAACAAAGATAAAGCTGATGATAAATGACTGATCATAACCCAGATTTCACAAAATATGTCAAAAAGTGCCAAATTCAAACTCCAAATGCAAGTGACTAGCATTAGGATGAAGGCGATTAGGGTTTAGATGCCTCTAAGATGTTCAAACCCTTCATACAATGTCAAGTAACACTCAGATCTGAAGAAACTGCTGATACAAAAATCTGAATGTGTATGATGACTGAAAATGACAAACAATCACTCTCTTTGCCAAGCGATCCAACCAAAATGCCTCTAATATCAATTGTAGATGAACATAGCTCCATATACAAGCCAAATCTGCATAACAAGCTCCATGAAAACCTTCAAATTAAGCTCCATGATGAACTCCATGTGAATTCATCTCATCATGGTGGAATGGGAGCATCACCAAACCACAAAAGCCAAGGGTACACCACCTTGAGCAAACTGAAAATACAATTCCAGCCAAGAGAAACTCTCAATCACAAAATTTGCCACAGATTCAATAGTTGCAAAATGAAGCCAAATGCCTCTATTTATCCTCTTCTCCTCCTAGGTGTCCAATTTTGCCAAATAATGAAAAACTTCAAATCCACCAATCAAAATGCAACTTTCAATTTTACAATTTTAAATGAATTGCATCTTCAACCACCGACATTAAAAAAAACCAAATAAAATAATATTATTTTATTTATTTTTTCCTCCTCCAAGCGTCGATTTTTCCTTGGGCAAATAATACAATTTTTTATTATTTTTTCCTTTCTCCTTTTGGGCTCCAATTTCCACACAATAAAATAATATATTTTATTATTTTTATCTCCTTGTCCCTTGGGCGGCGATTTTGGGCTCATTTAATAAAAATAATAATATTTTATTATATTTATTTTCCTTTTCTTCTTTGGCGTCAACTTCATAGGAAAAATAATAGAATATCGAAAATACAATTAAAGATTGCATTTTCCATCTTTTCCCTTTTTCAACCTTCAAATTGACCAACGTTTATTTTTTCCATCCTTGGCTAGAAAATCATAATATTTTGGCTTTATGAAAAATACCACAAAATAACACTTAGCCAAAATCTAAATAAAACAAGTATTGAGCCAACATTATAATTTTCCATCCTTCAACACCAAGCTCAAACCCAAAATCATTCTCTTACCACTAACATTAGCCTACGGGAATAGTGAATAGGCTAATCAACATCTCCACAAGTGATCACTCCGGAAATGGGGACATGACACACGTCACCATGAAAAGTTACAAGGAATAGTGTATCGGTCATCACCTAGATAGAGCAAAGTAGTAATGGGGAGACAATGGAATCCTCCGCATTCCTTTGGAAGAGATTTGTTTGTCATGCGGTTCTGAGGAATAACTAGGACATGTATTACATATGTTTTTATGAAGTTTCAAGTGCTCTCGTGGTCCGCAAAGACAAGCAAGTAAAGTTTAAGTATAATTGTTGTTCGGAACTCTGGGTACCTAAGTCATTTGTTGAATTCCTCCGGAATCTTCAGAAAAAGGTGTGCGGATCTGGTAAGTAGCATACATTTATGTCTATGATCATTTCCAAAAGGTTTCAGGCTTGCACTACATCGTAACATCATATCTTGGGATGTGAAGCATTACATAAGGTCCGGAAGACCATGTTCTCTACAGATAGATATATTTCTTGTCTTGTGGATGTATAGTTTGGTATGATATTTCTCCAGTAAGGTGTATGGATGTTGTTGAGCTCTTGTATGATTGAATCCTTGGTCCACATTGAGTTTTTGGCTTTTTCCTGGCATTGGAAAGGTGAACAGTTAACAATGCTAAGTAATATGAGTTGATTGATTAAGTACTAGATGCATGAGGAGGCTCCTGACTAGTTTCTTCAAGTCTAGAAGGTATGGAAAGATGTGCCTTGATGTTTTTCATAATGCCCCGAGGTCCACAACAATTTTTTTTATCATTTTGCATGTGTTGAGGCCGACCAATGACAAGTTACATGCTACATTCAATATTGATCTTGATGCCAACCTAATCAATGTTTCAAGGTGTTGTGGAGGATATATATGGAAGATATAATTCATTTGAAATGTAATCAAGGTGAATGTGAATATAGCAGAGCAGAGGGAAGATATGAAATGCGCAAAATCAGTTTGAAAATATTGAGCAAGAATAGTAGACTGCACCATCAGCATACAACAGATGTGTTCTCCATAGCAATCCTTATATCTATATTGTCATTGTAAATCCAATAGCAGTGAGCTGAGCATTTAGGGAGTAGCAGCTTCCTTGGGTTATAACCCTAAATCAAAGTTGTAAATCAGGGAGTAGTAGCTTCCTTGGGTTGAAGCCCTAAAACAATGTTGTAATACTTTTTGCAGTGAGCATATTATATTGTGAGCTAATCTTCACCGTAGTTTTTCCCTGTTTTAGGGTTTTCCACATAAAACACTGGTGTTATGTGTTGACTCTTGAATTGCATGTTGTCCCTTATGTTCTCAAAGTTATTCAATCTTATCTGCAAATGTTTGGTTAAAGTTTTTAAGTGTGCTAATTCATCCCCCCTCTTAGCACCCTATTGTGTTCAACACTGTAACATACACTGTCGGATAGGGTTCTTTGTGCCAAGTTTTTTTGCCTTTTCTGAATGTTATTGCTGCTGTTCGGTTTAGGGTTTTATGTGTATGTTTTGCATGTATGGTTTTGGTATTGGAAACATAGAATATAGTGCATATAAACAAAACCCTAAAAATCTAAGGCATATATGAACAAAATATCGAAGACCCAGATTGTATTATACCAAAATATGAATTACAGTGACATACCCATTTTGAGTTCTCCAACTTCATACATTTGCCATACTGGACCAACAATACATAACAATGAAATCTCCTCCGAAAGACTCAATAATAAAGGTGATCATGCATTCAGTAACATAGCAACATTATACAACCCTAGGCGCCATGGACCAAAGGAATATCAGCTGCAAATGCCATATAAAATACTCCCAGCAGTCCCACGTTTTCTCCAGCAGTTGTATGGCCCTCATAAGTAAATACCAGCCCCAAACACAATGCCAAACTCCTCCAAATATCTCTGTTTTGCACTAGAAATCTCTGCAGTAGCTAAGCGACTAGACTGAGATGAAAATACACAATGAAATCCACACCAAAACTTCACAAATTGCTGTCATGGAAGGTACGGCCTTGCCTGTAGGTGTACGACCTGCATATGGGTCTGAAGACAGCCTCAAAAACACCTTAAAATCACTGCAATCTGATATCAAATGTTACCTCTAATGCTGCTAACAAAAACTGGTAAAGATAATGCCTTTATTCTCCTCAAAACTCCATCAAAAGGTATCAGCTGAAGCCCAAATGAAGCTCCTGAATGAAGCCTCCATAATCCTTCCTGATGTGGTCTTGCACACATGAAGAAGGTGACTCTGAAGAGGGTTTCGTCTTAGCAGAACCAAGTTACAAACCCTTGATGCCAAGCTCCAAAGCAATGTACGACAAACAATATTTTCAAGTGAGTGAATGAATGCCCAAAATGAGCTTTTCCTTATTCTTTTATCTCACTCAACCCCAACGCCCAAGATGAGGAATAATTTATTAATTTATTTCATGACTTATTTTAAGTCCCTTATATCTCCATGAGGGCACCCATCTCCTAGCAATATAACTTTAAGTTATAACTTGCATTATAAAGTGAAGTCACTTAATAACTTAAAGTCACTTTACCCCTTATAAATATTATAATTTAAATCTTCAATTTAACTTATATTTCGATAAATAATGCTTCAGGCATCTCGAAACCATAAATCTTGTGCTAGGCCCCTTGACTCGGCAGTGCTATAAATAGCAAGTCGATCCGCACTGCCCCGACCTGACTTACTATAAATAGTAAGTCCTAGTGAATTGGTCCAATTTGGCTCCCTAACCAAAGCCATTAGCCTACGGGACCCAGTTGATAGGCTAATTCTCATCAACTAACCAAATGGGCTAAATGGAGGACATTACAAACACCCCCCTCAGTATAAGTGTGTGCTCATCAGAGAGATCTTTTCGGAGAGGGCAAATAGCTTGGGCAACTCAATGCTTGGTGACAACCACAACTTCATCCACATGTAATAAGTCTTATCATGTGGATATACAGTCTATTCTAGATAAGCACAACATGGTGTTTAATGACATACCTTCAAGATTTCCACTTGATAGAGGATTTCAACACATAGTAGAGCTTGAGACAAATTCCAAACCTGTCATTACTACTCCTTACCACCATCCGAGAAATCATAAGGAGGAAATAGGGAAGACAATTAAGGAGCTCTTGGATAAGGCTCACATTAGATCGAGCTCTAGTTCCTTTGCTTCTTCTATAGTCCTTGTTAAGAAGAATGATGGCACAATGAGAATGTGCATCGATTATAGGGCTCTCAATAAGAAGAAGACAATCAAGAATTAGTACCCCATCCCCAAGATTGATGAGCTGATAGATGAGCTACATGGAGTAGTATACTTCTCTAAGATTGATCTTAGATTAGGGTGCCATTAGATAAGAGTAAGAGAGGAGAATGTCGACAAGACAACCTTCAGGTGTCATTATGGACACTATGAGTTTATGATCATGCCCTTTGGCTTGACAAATGCACCTGCCACTTTTCAATCTTGCATGAATCAAGTATTCATCAAACAATTGATGAAATTTGTGCTAGTATTCTTTGATAACATTCTTATTTACAACAAAACTTGGGGGGATCATTTGAGGCATCTAGATGAGGTACTTGGCATTCTTGAGCAGCAGTCTTTCTTTGCCAAGGCATCTAAGTGTGAGTTCGGGATGACCAAGAGTTTGTATTTGGGGCATATCATCAATACCCAAGGTGTTCAGGTGGATCAATACAAGATATAGGCAATCTAGATTGGCCTCCTCCGAAGACTTTGACATAGTTGAGAGGTTTCTTTGGCCATTGCAGTTACTATAGGAGGTTTGTTGAGGGCTTCTCACAGTTGGTAGTTTCATTGATAGATTTAACAAAGAAGGGAGCTTTCTCATGGACAAATTCAACACAACGAGCTTTTGACAAGCTCAAGGAAGTGATGAGTTCATGCCTTGTGTGTTAGTTGTTCTGAATTTCTCACTTACCTTTGTATTAGAGTGTGATGCATCAGGAGAAAGGATTGGGGCAGTTTTGATGCAAAATGGGCATCCCATAGCTTTTGAGAGTTGGAAACTTAGATAGAAAAAAGATTCTCAATCTATGATACAAAGATGTTGGCCATAATGCATGCTTTGGCCAAATTCAGGTAGTGTTTAGTTTGTGGCATATTTGTGGTTAAAACTGACCACAACTTGAAATTCTTGCTCAACCAGAGAGATTTGAATGACAAACAACATAAATGGGTGAGTAAACTTTAGGCTTATGATTTTGATATACAGTATGTTAAGGGTAAGAACAACGTGGTAGTTGATGCCCTATCTAGTAAACCAACTTTATGCTCTATGTTTGATATCTTTGCTGATTGGAAGGTTACTATAATAGCATAGTATGCAAAGAATGCATTTACTACTGATGTCCATGAGGGAAAATTATAGGATGACAAGTATAAGGTAGCAAATGATCTCATCCTTTACAAGGATATAATTTATCTCGTCCCAGAAGCAAAGGTGAAGGAAAAAGTCTTGAGTAGTGCATGATACACCCTTGGTTGGTCATCTAGGATGCTGCAAGACTTACAAGCAAATCAAGGAGAGATTATCTTGGAGAGGACTCAAGGGAGATGTCCTCAAGCACATCAAAGAGTGTATTACCTGCCAACAAAACAAAACAAAGTAGGTATTTCCAATAGGTTTATTGCAGCCCTTATCAATTCCCAAATAAAAGATGGGAGAGCATCTCTATGGACTTTATCACCGACTTTCCAAGAGTTCAGGGTAAGGAATGTATATTTGTTGTGCTTGACAGACTGACCAAATATGCTCACTTTTTTGCTATATCTTCTGAGTTAAAGGCACCACAAGTGGTTGGTTTGTTTTTCAAAGAAGTATTCAGACTTAAAGGGTTGCCTAAAAACATAGTGAGTGACAGAGACATCATGTTCCTTAGTTTATTTTGGCAGGAGCTTTTTCATTTCGTAGGAGTTGAGTTGACACCCAACACTAGTTATCACCCTCAAATGGATGGGCAAACAAAGATTGTTAATAAGTGGATTGAGGGTTTTTGAGGAATTATGTAGCAGCGTAGCAAATGGCTTTGATTAAATGGCTCTATCTGGGAGAGCATTGCTACAATACTTCATATCATATGTCTATTGGTATGACTCCATTCGGAGCTTTATATAGATATGACGGACTAAGTTTTATGGATTTGGTCATCACAAACAATAGAGTGCTAGGGGCAAGAGACTTGGTCAAGTAGAGCCAAGAAATTTTGGAGTCACTTAAGGAAAATTAGATCTCCAAGTAGCACAAAATCAACAGAAGATGTATTTAGATTGGCACCGCATTGAGAGAACTTTTCAGGTTGGAGACATGGTTTTCTTGAGGTTGCAGCCTTATAGACAATCTTCTTTGAAGAGAAGTGGATCTGAGAAGCTCAAGCCTCGTTTTTACGGGCCTTATAGGATTAGGTGGAGGATTGGGGAGGTTGCTTACGACTTAGAGTTGCCAAAGCACAACAAGATTCACAATGTATTTCACATAGTTGCAAAACTCTCCGAGTATTCGGCGAGTTTTAAAAAGCTCGCGAGTTTTTTTGCCTGGCGAGTTTTTACTGCAAGAACTCTCCGGAATTGCTCGCAGAGTCAAGGGGGAAAAACTCTCCGAGTTTTGCCGATATAATCTTCGGCTGCGCACAAGAAAGGAAGAGGAAGAGGAAGATGTAAATTTGTAAAATATATTAATGTAGTATTTACTTTCAGTTTTACAAAAAGAATTTGCTATTTTCATTTTGTTTCAGACTATCAGTATCAACGCATTCCACATGAGGATGCCATTTTGTATCCAATTTGCTTTCAAATCAATCAAATACAACTAGACTCAACTTGTTTCTTTTATGTACTCATTTATTGACTCATTGGATGCATCTTATCATTGAATTTTGCAAAAAAATGCGTTTTTAATGAAATTTAAGCAATTTTTAAGTTGCCGAGTTTTTGCCGAGTCGTGTTTTTTGGGCTTGGCGAGTTTTTCAATTTGGCGAGTTTTTCAACTATGGTATTTCATGTTTCATTCCTCAAAAGGGCACTTGGATAGCACATCACTCCTTCAGTTGAGTTGCCTCCTTTGGATGATGAAGGCAAGTTGATCTTGGTTCCAAAAGTCGCCATTGATACTAGAGAGAAGGGATTGGGGAATAGAAGCATAATTGAATATCTGGTGCGTTGATAAAATATCCCAACTGAAGATGCAACATGGGAAGGTGTAGAGATGCTTGAGCATCCAAATTTGCAATTGCTTGAGGGCAAGCAATTCTGGGAAGGGCGGACTGTTATGTCCTCTTTTTTGAACTAAATTAATTGGGAGGCCCATAACTTGTTTCTTATTTATCGTAGGCTAAGAGATAAAGTTAGGGAAATAATTTAATAATAATATTTAAAGTTGTCCTAGTAACTTTATTTTTATAACTTTGTAAAAAGACGACTTCTGTATTATTATTTTAATAAAGTGGGCCTAATGTAATATTTTATTAAAAGTGTTTTTGGAGGGAATTTTAGGAGGGAAAAGGAAATACAAATTAAAAGGTGATTATAAAAGGAAGAGTTTGGCACAGAAGAAGACATCCATTGTTTATTGAAATCAAATCCTTTTCTTAGAGTTTGAGAACTTGTGTTCATCTTCTCACTTGTGGACGAAAACTCTTTGGTGTGTGGGAATTTGGAGGATGAAAACCCTTTTGGTTTCTAGATTGGATTGGAGGACAAAAACTTTCTTGTCCATATGAGGTGATTCCATCTAGGGATTGCATTTGCGTTGAAAGATTGAAGTTTATTCCAGTTCAGTTTGATTTTGAAGATTTCCATTTGTATTGAAGATTGCAGTCAAGTTCCAGATCTTTGGTGTAAGGTTTTCAATTTAACATCATTCCATTTGCTGTTATACAACAAATCTGATTGCTGCTTAAGTTTCTAGAGTGCTGTACAACTCCCAAGTCTGCCGTACTATTATTGATGCTAGCTACACATCATAAAAGAGTCGTCATTCCTTTGCAAAGTCTTCCGTGATATTTTCTTCAGCTGCTTTACGAATTCATATTCCTGCCATACCATCATCTATAGCTGCTGCTTATATCTTTAGTCGCTGTACCATCTACTTTGGTGGCCATACAAATTGCAATCAGCCGTTTCATATTGTGAAGGCATTTTCATGTGAGTTAATTTTTGTTGTATAATTGTTGAATATTATATGCAAAAGCTCTTGTTGAATCGTGGCTAACACTTGGTATTAAGGGTTTAATATCAATATTTAATGCTGCTGACCAGCATTTCATAATTATCAGTTTCGGCTTATGTTCAAGTTTGGTTATTGGTGTGTAGTAGCTTTTGTTCTGTATTTCATATTCATTCTAGTATTGCATAAATCAGAAAATACAAAAAAATTGTAGGCTTTAATAAAATCTTGAAAAGGGTCATTACTAACAGTGTCTTGAATCATTTGCTTTAGTCATACAAACTTGGTGACATCATTCGAACTGAATTCAATATATTCATGGTCCAGTTTGTATCACAGATGCAATCCACAAGTAAGGCTACCTTACATGAGGACTGTTCTCCTCTTAGTGGGAGCTGAGGCTTTTTAGGTAGGAAGTGACTTTTCTGGTCAAAAGTTGAACTGAACCATTTCTGCAAAAGAGGCTAAATCCTTGCCTTTTGGGTCACAAGGAATATGTTTGCCTTTTTTAGGTTTTTTGAGATGAGAACTTCCTTGCATTTTTGTTAGTTTGATGTAATCGTTTTTCCTTTGAAGTAATATAATATGAATTTGTCAAAAAAAAACTGTAGTACTAGAATTTCACTTTCTTAGCATGGTCAGTGTCAGATGAAAATATTTTGAGCAGTCAGCAAATAATAGGATGAAGTTAAAGTGAAAAACCGGCCACTCACTGCTATCCTCATTGACCATTTAGGAGGAAGACAAGGAACTAGGTAATAATGTGTAATGCAATGATATAACGAGAGCTTGATACTGGTTCTCTGTTTTTGGAGGAAACAATTAATGAAGTTATTCTGTTGAAACTTGAGTGAGGTAGTGTAGATTGGTAGTTATCTGTAACACTTCATTAGTAGTTAATGGTGTAGAAGTATACAAGAAAATATTATATGCATATAATATCTGCAACACTTCATTAGTAGTTAATGGTGTAAAAGTATACAAGAAAATATTATATGCATATAATGTGTTTTCAGAGCAATACGTGATAGTTGGGCTAGTGTGTTGAGGTGTTTTGGCTTTCTCTCATAGTTAAGAGAAGTCAGGAGATGCTGAATATGTTCCCCAATGAAGATAATTCATCTTCTGATTGTATAATCCTTTTAAAAAAAATTCTTTGTTCTTCACAAAGAAGACATAATTCCTTTATATGCTAGTTGGCCAAGGCTAGAAGGCATATGATGTATACGGATCTTTTCTCTGATGTAACAGTTTTCTTCCCATTAACGTTTCATTCCAGTTCTAATAAGCATGTGTTGATGCTTTCAGATTGATCAATCAGAATTTACAGAAATGGCATGGGAGGCACTTGCAGGTTCAGTGGATGCAGCAAGGGTAAGCAAGCAACAAGTCGTTGAAACAGAACATCTAATGAAATCTCTACTTGAGCAAAAGAATGGACTAGCACGGAGGATTTTCACCAAAGCTGGAATTGATAATACAACTATTCTTCAAGCTACAGATCAATTTATTTCTCAGCAACCGAAGGTATGCCTGCACATAATCTGGATGATAGAAAATATGTTAGAAGATGTATTTACTATTACTGAGATGTCCTTTATCCGGGCACAGGTACTTGGCGACACTACAGGTCCCTTGGTAAGTCCAAATCTGACTGCATTGCTAGATCAAGCTAGAGTTCACAAGAAGGAGTTTGGAGATGATTTTTTATCAGTGGAGCATATGGTGCTAGCATTCCTAAAAGATAAACGGTTTGGACAACAAATATACAAGGATCTTCAACTTACAGCAAAGGATTTGAAAGATGCCGTGCAAGCTGTGCGAGGGAATCAAAAGGTCACTGACCAGAGTATGTTAAAATCTTGATCATATCTTTTGCTTTTCTTGAGTTATTTAATTATCACCTAGTTTGGAGTGAATAATTTCATTTTATAATGTGTGTAAACATTATACTGTGGCACAAGTAATTTCATTTTATAATGTGTGTAAACATTATACTGTGGCACAAGCAGTTTTTCCTTTATGCAAAAATAAGAAGAGAATCACTTAAATTGTGTAAACAGTATACTGTGGCACAAGCAGTTTTTCCTTTAAAGCTCTTCTTTAGGCTGAACCTGCAGTGTGAAAACACAATCATGCACTTTTCTGTATTTTCTGCAACCAGGGAAATATCATTTTTCATTAGAGATGCTTAAACAATGATATGACAAACCTGTATTAAAATGTACACAAGATCACATGTTGTAGGAGATTATGAACGAGTTTAACTGAATGTTTTGATGAACAAAATTTTCAGGGTGGCACATACATTGATGCATAGATGTACTGTCTATCAGTTTTAGGAACTGTATAGGTTCTCATTTTGCTTATTGGTAGTTTCTTTCTCCACAAGTAATGCTGAGATGTAAATTGAACTCCATTTGTATTGAATGTTCATTTGGAAACTTTAGCCCAAGTCAATTAGGCCTTTGTCCCAATATCTTAGTCCATAGTGCATCTCTTCCTTGCCCCACCACAAAATCCTGGATCACAATGCCATTCACTTTTGTCTTTAACAAGTTTCCTTCGCAATTTTGCATAACAATACCGTCCACCTTTGTCACTTACTGGAAGTACAAGCCATTCATACAAACTGTATCGTATTGAATATGGATTTGCATGTGTTATCCATCCTTTCCTTGATGGTAGTCAGACCAATTATAACTTTGTGAAGTACTTTTTATGTTACACTATCCATCCTTAATAGAAGATATCTATATTTGGTATTGATTATTTTCAAAGCCCTATAGCCAATGTGCATTCTCCATGTCCCATCTTTCTTTGGCACAATTGCAATTGGAGAGCCACATCGAGATGTACTTGGGTGAATGATATTCCAATAACCATTGGAGTTGCTCTTGACCTCTTTAGACTCCAAAATCAACTGCCCATAAAGAGCAATATTGGAAAGTGGTGATTCCATAGCAGTTGGACTGTTGATGTTCATTTATGTTATTACCGATCTTCTCAAATATTTTTTGGAATAGTTAGTTGAACTTGCTTTAAGTTGTATTCTAACATATTCTTGATCATATTTTCTTCTGTAATTTTGTTTTCCTTTTGTGGATATTAATAATGTTCACTTTTGAGCAACAAAAAATGGTTACAAGTGTCAAAATTGAGCGGTTTTTTGTTAATTGTTTTTGAAGTAAATTATAAGGATCTTCTTATTAGTGTTGGCTAGCTAAGACACAAAACATAGCTCAGAATCATGGAAGGCTTAAGAGACATTTCTCTCCTTTTGTTGACTGAATCTGAATAGCAAGAAAATGTTTAATTGTAGATCCTGAGGGAAAATATGAAGCTTTAGAAAAGTATGGAAAGGATTTAACAGAAATGGCTCGACAAGGGAAACTTGATCCTGTTATTGGTCGTGACGATGAGATTAGACGATGTATTCAGATTCTTTCAAGGAGAACAAAAAATAATCCTGTTATTATTGGTGAGCCTGGTGTTGGAAAGACTGCGATTGCTGAGGGGTAGGTGTTTTCTGCTTCTATACTTTCAATTTAGTTTGCATATTAAAGATTCTCCAGCTTTCTGTTAGGCTATATAATAGCTATTTGTCAGGTTGTTTGGCTTGAGAGATGTCTGTTTAAGTCAGCCTTGTGGTATATTGGTCAAGATTCCATCAAGGTATATATGGAAACAACTAGAACAATAAGCTATCATATCTGATTTAATGATGATTATCTTTCATTAATAAATTGTCTCTTTCTTTCGATTGCTTTATTGATGTTGTGTAGATATTATTTCCATTAAACTAAGTTGCCAAATCAGAATTGGGCACTGGTATGGGCACTTGGGTGGGGCAATTTCTTTTTGGTTGGGCTGGGTATGTTCTGGGTACATCTGTACAAGAACTTATAAAAATTATAAATATATACATATTTGAAGACTAAAAACATGAATTAAATTCAGAATACCACATATCATGCATATGCTAAAAAAAGTGAGCACTACCAATGGATCAAATTACATCCAATTGCCCCAAAATATATTTACATGCATACTAAGCCCACTTACAAAAAACAAATTGCCGAAATAATTTTAAACATCTTGAATATTTCGTTTGATAATCTCCCAATTGGCTATGTCTAACATTGTTAAATCATTATATTTAAATATTATTGGCTAAGCTACCTTCTTCTCCTCTAACAGCAGGGCATAAATAACACCAATTTTGAAGAAAACAAAAAAAACATATTTATCATGTAGAAGGGCATATTTGTAAGCTGCACTGCTGGCAACTAAGGCAGTACCCTTCCTCCATGGATAACTACAGTTAGCGCAAACACCCTCTATAGAGATGTCGTTGTCGACATGGATTTGAGCAACAGAAGCCTCTTCCATGGCAAATCCATCTACCTGGCCAACAACACAATCCAAATAATTGCACCTTACAACACACGAGATGCACTCTGCTCTTATCTCGACCCATCATTGGTGAAAGGGAACATAGTATTGTGTGACCAAGGGCCATCAGTAATGGCCTGCAAGGACAAGACTGACTTCTAAATGTAGGAGTGCTTGGAATAATTGTAACTCAAGGCCTGGTTCATGCCCAAGAAACCCTTGTCTTAGTCGACATTTTATCATCTACACACGTTAGTTTCAAAGAGGAAGAGACAATGAAGGCCTACATTAATTGGAAGATTGCCGAATCACCTTGGAATTGCCGCAACCAAGCTGGAATCGCCTAGGTACACTCATGACCAATTCCAAACAAATGTGCCCCCAAAAAACTTGCCCGGACGATTCCATAGGTGTTTCATACTCGAATCTGAAATGGCCACCCTAGTTTTGCCCTGAATTTCTGATTGTTAATGCTTGGACATTTCGTCAAACATTTGGCATATTGTTGATTATACTGTGTTTTCTGAGTTTGTTAACTATGATAGCTTGTTTTAAGAGATGAAGAAGATATTTCATAAGCAAACTCATTAACATAGACAAGTATCAAAGGAGGACATTATGTCGAATAGTTTGCAGCCTCCTATTAACATTTGAAATCAATACATATCAACAGAGATTATGCTGATATAAATCAGGAACATACAGAAATGAATGCCAAAGATTCTGACCTTTTTAGAATGTTCATTGATAGGAGAATGAGAAGACTTCATACATAATAATGTTATACCGTGCTCAGAATCTACTGCTGTTTTATATATCAGACTGCTGTAATAACTTGATGAGTCTCTAAGATTTATGATCTACAGTCTTGTGTTGTTGCAGAAGTAGCATTGGATCTTTTAGCAATGATGAGCCCTTTTTATGTCACAGATGACCTTCTAGAACTGGTCTGGTACAAAACAGAGTGTGCTGGAATTGCACAGAAATCCCATAAATTGCTCACAGCACGCTCTCTTCATGAAAATCCCACACCAAACTGCCAGTAGTGAATCTGTTATGGTTAGGCGCCCATACTGCAGTTGCTACACAAGCCAAATATGAGGCGTTTCTCAACAGAGATCTCCACTTGCTTCTTCAGCCATACGGTCGGTACAAATAGTACGGCCCTTCTAACTTTCTTCTCCCCTTTGCAATTTCAGTTTTGACTATTTCACAACGTCTCAGGCATTGCTGCGCTTCAGATTAGAGTGATGCAATGTGCATATAATAACATAAATAATATTTCCAGCACCCATGTATGAGCCATATGGCAGGATGGGTACGGACTCCTCAATGACTCCTCAGCATATATTGCCCATTAATTGCCACTATAATTCCTTGCTAACCCTGATGATAATATTGTAATGAAGGAATGAATACAATCTTCAGCAAAACTAGATCATGAAATACCTTGTGTGCAAATGTACAGCGCCCAGGTGTACGACAGGCTTAGAATCTTGGTTAAAATGTAATTATTGCTCTAATTGCCTCTTGCACAGATGATTACTGTTCTTACCACCTCAAAATATCTGTATTACAAAGCAAACTCAGAAGACATCAAAATCTGGAAACTCCATGATAGCACCAGGTGATTCTCTGTATGAAAATCACACCTAGCTGACTAGGGTAGATGTTTCACTACCGAAACCAACAAATAAATGGGTTAAACAATGCTGAATGAATTCAAGCTGAACAACTCTGATTCATAGAAGGAGAAAACTCATATTCATCTCTGCATATCCTCATGAGCGTTCAACTCAGCCATAAATAAAGCTTTCCAGTGCATGTTCCAAATAATAAATTTATTATTTCAGATAGTGGGCACTTTAATGAACTTTTATAACCACTAAGTGAGTGCTCCAAAAAGTAATAAATTAGTACTTTATTTCCCAACGCTTAACTCACTTAAACTCACTTTTAAAATAATATAAAGTTGCTAACTTTAATATATGCAAGTAAAATAAGGCAACTTTATAACTCATTTTAAAAGTCATTTTCCTTGATTGAACCTAGTTAGCCTTCAGGAAATTAAATAATTAAGGCTAATGTTCACCATGACTTACCTATGGAAAGGGGACATTATAGTCCACCCTTCCCAAAGATTGCTTGTCCTCAAGCAATGCCAATACAACCTCCAAACAGCAGACTGATCCAAATTGGAGTCAAGAATGATCCCAGGATCCCAAGTCAATCTAGGAGATCTATAGTCCCATCTACTGAAGACACTATCCTGTAAGGTACCAATACGAGAGACCTCCTGAAAACCTTCTGTAAGAAGAGCAATTAGATACTGCATCAACTCAGTCAACTCCTCAAGGAATTGCTCTTCGGACAACCCCAACTGTGTCACTCTAAGAATATTCTCAAGAGAGTCAACATCAACTCTCTCATCCCCAACAGCTGCTAGACTGCAAACCCAAGTGATCCCTGGGTTCCAAGTCAATCTCAGGAAAAAACCACTGCTCTGCCGCTACACCACTCTGATTATAACTATAAACTCATCATGCCAAAACTGTGCTCCTCTCCTGTGACCCAATAATATATCCATCACCAAAAACCAAATTGAAATACCTGAAAAGGCTGAAGTCTATACCTTGAAACATCTCCTGCCAAGGCATCTCGGTGAGATCCATAACTGCAATCCCTACACCTGACATGATCCTGGGTAACGGGAAAGATAGCCTGCTCAACCCTACAACATACACCTCAGCGTCTCTCCTCATGGTGCCCCCGAAGTGAGACAAATCAATCCCGAACAAGTAGCTGGTGTAGAAGATGCCAGCAAAACTAACTCTGAAAATAGCTATCCTGGGAATGTGTCTGTGGTCACAAACTGATAATGTAATGTCCCCTTCTTGAGGGTGTTAGTCTATACTTGGTTCCCGTAGACTAACCAATGTGGTTAGAGAACTTTAGGAGTTTGTTTCGCTGTTTTCGGGCACCTTGGCTGGGACTTGCTATTTTTAGTAAATTAAGGTTTGTGCTGGTTGGGGAAATTCAAGGTTGGAGGTGGAGCGTTTTGATGAGACCTTTCCAACGATCTATTGTTCATGGGATTTCGAGTCCATTTGCTATTCCAATTTAAAGTCCGTAAGTTATAATTCATATTTAATAATGGGACTTTATATTATTAAGTTAGTGACTAGGAAAAAGGTGTAAAATGCAAAAAATAAGTCACTAAGGACGTGGACGCCACCTTATGGGAAATAAAATAAATTTAAAATGTTTTATTTCCCCCCCAAAAGGGATCGACCCTCACGAGGAGATAAAAGGGTGAAGAAAAAGGGAAAAGGTATTCATTCATAACATTACATTTGACTATGCTTTTTGCTCTGCAAGTTGAGGGTTTGTAGAAGATTTCCAGCTATGGTGTTTGGTGACGAAAACCACCATTAGTTTCAGTCTTCCACAGGTGTGAGAGATCACCCAAGGGGACTCTAGGGCAGCCATACACAGTGGTTGCAATTGTGCTTCAGTTGATACACTTTTGACGGAGTTTGGAGGAGTTCAAGATATATCTTTGCAGATTTTTTGGTGCAGCTGAGAGAAGTATTGGAGTGACTGATTTATTACAGGTTTAAGGTGTTTTTTGGACTGCATTTTCCTTTCCTTTGCTGGGCTGTACACTCCCATATGCTGGCCGTACTACTGTAGAGGGCATCATTTGTGGTTTTCAGTGCAGATTTCTTCCTGTGTTTGGGGGTTGATTCAGTCCATATGAGCTGCTGATATTATTGTGTCCAGATTTCTTAGCAATGATGCATTGTATATGATTAATCCAATTTGTATGTTGCTGGTCCAGCTACAATAGAAGTTCGAAGATGAATATTTTGACATGGGTATGTGATGATAATTTATTTTGTGTCATTCTATGAACTGGGTCTTGATTATATTGTTCATATCTATCATAGATTTTCTGGGTTTCTATTGCATGCTTATATATCTGTGTTACAATGAAAAAACATTACATGCAAAACAAAAAAAAACCTTTCTGCATCTTCCGTCTAGTTCTAAAAGATCACCAATGTAATAAAAAATAACACAAATATAAATAATCAAAAGAACAAACAGGGGTGGCCTATTTCAGATAACCTATCATTGACACTTAATCTCCAAGTGTCAAGGAAGCAATTCTGAACACACTAATACACCTAACCCATCGCAAACATCATAGCATCATCTGATGATATACATACCAATATCATGAAATGTTTGTAGTAACCATCACTCACCGAAGTGGAAACAAGAATTAACTGAACTGAAGCCAAAAAAACTCTTACCACCAGTTGTCCAAAAGCTCGCCAAAGCTTAGAACCAATCAGCTCAATAAAAGATGTCATCATACCCAACGTGGAAATACGAGGACAGCAACAATCAATCTGAAATCCCACAAAAAATATAGGAGATGAGTATGGATGTAGGTGAAGAATCATCTCCTATGATCAAAACACCTCTACCAACTAGCCTCCATAGAGTACTAAATCGTTGGTCTGAAGAAGCTGTCCAACTCACCTGCAGACTGAGGACTGGAGTCATGTATAGGTTGATCGGAAAGTGGACAACAGTACTCACACTGGAAATTGTGCCACTACTCCCAACTTGAGACAACACCTCATGGCTGAGAACCACTCTTGGATCCCAAATCCTGTAATCAATTCCACTGTCCTCACCGAAATCGGTTGGGTCTCCGTCATCCAACTCAAATAAAGGATTATCATGAATCAAATCAGCATCTAACTCAAACAAAGGATTATCCACAAACTGTAGATTACCCTCGACTCCAGAATCAGACCAATCATCTTACTGATCCAAACTCCTGTATTCTGACTTTTAAGGGACAATGTGCAAGTTCAAATTGCTCTTGAATGCAATCAAGCTCCTCTATTATCTGTTCTATCTCCTTGGCCCTTTCTCTGTTCCCCTGCTCTCTAAATTGTTTGGCCTCATGGAGCTGTTTTTCCACTTCAAGAAGAGTCATTTGTACATTCTTCAAGGAATTCTTAGTTGCACTAAGCTCAAATGAAAGCTCATATGCCTTAGCCTCAGTTTCCCTATACAAAATTAAAGTCTCATCTGCAATCTTGGTAGCCATATCTCCATCATGAATTATATGCAAGAAGGCTGATTTCATTTCCTCCATAGTGCTCTTCATCATGTGCAAATCAGCAAGGGAAATATTTTGCTCATATTGGTTTCTTGGTGTCTTGTGGATGATATTTTCAAAAAAGTTTTTTATATCATCCAATCTAGATAATGTGTGGATTTCATTTTCAACAGACACCAACAATTGATTTTTCCAAACATAATCATGCAAGGTAGATGTATTGCTGTTATAATGCAAGCAAGAATTAAAACCTTTTCCATACCTTTCAGCTGTGATTCTAGGGCTGTCCCAAAACTCCCATGCCTCTCTATCAAAGCTTGTCCCATCATCATCTTTTAGCCCTTGATTAAATTCAGCTTCATGCATTATATTTTCTGATTTGGACACAAGAGTATGCCTTTCAAATTCAGCTTCCTCAATGCTATTCTCTTGGCATACATTATGTCCCAAGGTAAGGACATCATCATGATCAGAAGGGAGTTCATCCCAATATGGATCCTCATCAAACTTAGGTGCCAACACACCCGGATCCCAAAGGTTAAAAGGCTGATTGCTTTGTTCAGAAAAAGTAAGTGCCTCATGTGTGATGGATTCTCCAAACAAATCACTTACCAAGTCACTAGTATTGAAACCATCAAGTACACTCCTCTCCGTAGGTTCTGATTGGTAGTCAAACTGATACTCACTAGTGTCATCAGGGAAGCTAATAGTCTTAGAAACTTCATTTGATAGATCTGATTTTGTACCCAAAGCTGTTGTTTTGGCATCCTCATTAAACACTTCTTCAACATTTGTAGATGCATGCTCTTCAAAAGTGGTATTGTCTTCATATGTTTGATCAATATTTGCTGATTTGACAAATTCCGTATCAGTATTCCTATCAACTTCATTATCATCATCGAGACTCTCACTTGTAGATGCACTAAGTGATTCTTCTTTGTTTCCACATGTATGACTAGGTGTCCATTCTTCATGGCATGTGAAGCAACGATGTTCATTCCTTAACTGATTTTTGCTCTTCCTTTGTGGCTGATTAGAAGATTGTTGAAATGGTTTATAAAGTTTGAAGCTCTTGTTTTCACCTTCTTTCTTCTCTTTCTTCCTTTTTTCTTCTTCCTCTTTCCTTGTACTTCTGATGTAATTTATAAGACCCTTTCTGTTAGGATTTAATAGTACACTTAATTCCATGTACCTATCAAAGGAAAATTTATTTTTGAACCTATCAGGAAGTGCTTGGTATTGGTCAAGAGCTTTGGTGGTCTCCTGTTCATATTTATGAACTCTCTCCACTAACTCTTGAGTAAAAACTATATCTTTGATTCCACTGTACTGGGAGCTGTTGGCTTCTGTATTATGTTTTGGATCATGAATTAAATTCTGATCCATCTTGTTCATAAGTTTGGCCATCATATCGAACATCTGATCAAACTTCTTCTCTATTTGGTCACCCGGAATATGAGGTTGCCAATTTTCTTTATCTTCTTTTGCCATGACTGGGTTACTTTTTTTTCTCTGGCACTAGTTTGTTGCATACAGAGTTAGAATATTCTCACAGGCTGACAGGAGACTAGCTTTGATACCACTGAAATGGCCACCCTAGTTTTGCCCTGAATTTCTGATTCTTAATGGTTTGATATTTCGTCAAACATTTGGCATGCTGTTGATTACACTGTGTTTTCTGAGTTTGTTAACTATGATAACTTGTTTTAAGAGCTGAAGAAGATATTTCATAAGCAAACTCATTAACATAGACAAGTATCATATAAGGACATTATGTCAAATAATTTTCAGCCTCCTATTAACATTTGAAATCAATACCATATCAACATAGATTATGCTGATATAAATCAGGAACATACAAAAATTAATACCAAAGATTTTGACCTTTTTAGAATGTTCATTGATAGGAGAATGAGAAGACTTCATAGATAATAATGTTATACCATGCTCAGAATTTGCTGCTGTTTTATACATAGATGGAAAACTCGCCGAAATTTTGCCGAGTCACACAAAACTCGCGAGTTTTATTCGAAAACGAGTTTTATTCGAAAACGAATTTTTTTGACTTATATCACAGAATTTTTTTTGCCGAGTCATGCCGAGTCATAGCCGAAAACTCGGCGAGTCTTTGGCGAGTACTCTCCAAAGACTTGCTGAGTCCGTAAAAAAAACTCGAGGGCATCAGAATAAGAGGGCTCTGCGGCCAGAAAAGTGAAAACACAAACAAAAATTAGTTTTTTTGAGCTCTGAATTCCCGAGTTTTTTGCCGAGTTTTTGCCGAGATTTCTCTGAGTTTTTTTTGACTCTCCAAAAATTGGCTTGCCGAGTTTTTTGCCGAGCCGAGTTTTCCAAGTATGGTTTTATATATCAGACTATTGTAATAACTTGATGAGTCTCTAAGATTTATGACCCACGATCTTGTGTTGTTGCAGAAGTAGCATTGGATCTTTTAGCAATGATGAGCCCTTTTTGTCATAGATGACCTTCTAGAATTGGTCTGGTCCAAAACAGAGTGCTGGAATTGCATAGAAATCCCATAAATTGCTCACAACATGCTCTCTTCATGAAAATCCCACACCAAACTGCTAGTAGTGAATTTGTTATGGTTAGGCGCCCATACTGCAGTTGCTACACAAGCCAAATATGAGGCGTTTCTCAGCAGAGATCTCCACTTGCTTCTTCAGCTGTACTGTCAGTACAAATAGTATGTCCCTTCTAACTTTCTTCTCCCCTTTGCAATTTCAGTTTTGACTATTTCACAATGTCTCAGGTATTGCTGCGCTTCCGGTTAGAGTGATGCAATGTGCATATAATAACATAAATAATATTTCCAACACCCACGTATGAGCCGTACGGCAGGATGGGTACGGACTCCTCAATGACTCCTCACCATATATTGCCCATTAATTGCCACTATAATTCCTTGCTAACCCTGATAATAATATTGTAATGAAGGAATGAATACAATCTTCAGCAAAACTAGATCATGAAATACCTCATGCGCAAATGTATGTCGCCCAGGTGTACAACAGCCTTAGAATCTTGGGTAAAATGTTATTATTGCTCTAATTGCCTCTTGCACAGATGATTACTATTCTTACCACCTCAAAAACATTTGTATTACAAAGCAAACTCGGAAGACATCAAAATCTGGAAACTCCATGATAGCACCAGGGGATTGTTTGTATGACAATCACACCCAGCTGACTAGGGTAGATGTTTCACTACCGAAACCAGCAAATAAATGGGTTAAACAACCCTGAATGAATTCAAGCTGAACAACTTTGATTCATAGAAGGAGAAAACTCATATTCATCTCTGCATATCCTCATAAGCGTTCAACTCAGCCATAAATAAGCTTTCCTGTGCATGTCCCAAATAATAAATTTATTATTTCATATAGTGGGCACTTTAATGCACTTTTATAACCGCTAAGTGAGTGCTCCAAATAGTAATAAATTATTACTTTATTTCCCAACGCTTAACTCACTTAAACTCACTTAAACTCACTTTTAAAATAATATAAAGTTGCTAACTTTAATATATGCAAATAAAACAAGGCAACTTTATAACTCATTTTAAAAATCATTTCCCTTGATTGAACCTAGTTAGCCTTTGGGAAATTAAATAATTAAGGCTAACATTCACCATGACTTACCGATGGAAAGGGGACATTACAGAGTCTGATTTGGAAACGAATCGTACCTGGGTATGCCTGGTTTTTCTGCTGATTCAGTACCATAGCTTTTAAAGTTTGTTGTCATGTTTAATTTATCACAAACGGTTTTGAAGGAAATTCTTTAAACATTTTATTAGGCAAATACTTATATTTTGCTATAAATCTGGAAAGCCAATTCTAGATAATAGGTTTGATTGTTATAACAGTCGCTTAGAATAGGAGAATATGACAGATATGCAGATGGTAATATGCTTATATCTCGAGAAAATAGGATCAAGCATAGTGTATTTAAGGGCTCTCTTGTTAATGAATAAGCATATTGCGCGTGTTCAAAATATATCTTGAGTGATACGTGCATTTTATAGTGACATTTCAACATGTTTGGATTTTATTTTATGAAATTGTAAACATTTTTTATATCACTGAAAATTCATTTGACGTGTTACTTTTGCACCAAGCTTTCAAAAAGAGTATTTTGTTTGATAATATATAGATTTAATTCGGTGATCTAGTATGGGGCCCTAGCCTAGAACCAATAAGCAATAAAACAACCAAGTAACAAATACTAATTGGCTTGCAATAACAACCTCCAAATAGGAGAAGAAAGCCCAAGGAGAAAATATAACAAGGAACGATACTTGGATCCCTTCCAGACAACCTGAACTTCTAATGAGATTGAAGAACCATATGGCCCAAAGATCTTTTCTTAGGAGTAGCCTTTCTAATGTAGGAGCATCTAGGTCCACAGGCAATCTTGTATCACCCAAAAACATGACAGTTTGATTTTGGCTTTTGTTCTCGTTTTTGGTGTGTTTTTCCAGGTTATCCCTTGTTGGTGTGTCTTTTTGGGTTTTTGCTTTAACTCTTTGGTGGGGCCCACATTCTTAGTCAACATATGTTCTTGATTGGGTTCCACACCCCTTCTTTGAAATGGTTCTCTTGCTTTCAACATTTTTGAGTTTCCTAGCTGGTCATGTGGGCTCCACAGGACAAAGAGGGACACAAAGGATTTAATTTATTTTTGAGATTGATTTGTTATAAATGCTGATTCTACGGGACCTACATTTCTTTTGTCTTGGAATAAGCATCTAAGTCTAAACCTATTGGGACCCGCCTGATACCCCTTAAAATGTGAAGTTGAGCTAGACATAAAGGACAATTTATTTCTTCCTATGCTCTATGTTGGGCGATGTGTAATGTCTCCATTTTCGGAGTGGTCACTTTTGCAGAGCAGATGGACTAATTTCGACATCTCGGGATTTTTGGTAGAAGAATTGATCATGAAAAATGAATTATCATATTTTTCTCATCATATTGGTGTATTTCTTGCATAACCATAAATTGCTCTCATAAGGAAACATCCTATTGAAGGTGGATAAATATGGAAATTAAAAATGTTTTCAAATCTTTAATTTGAGAAGATCATGTCGGCCCAAGTTGAAAGGATAGGTTGGCCCAAGTCAAGGTTGGCCATTTTGAATAATGAAGGCTAAGTCGGCTTCATAAGTCAATTTGAGTGCCAACACTTGATAAAATCAAGGTTGGCCCTCTTTGAACAGTTTAAGTCGGCCCAAAAGTAGTTTAAGTCTGCCAAGACATTATGAAGTCAGCCCTAGAGAAGCAAATCCATTTATTTTTAAATTTTATTGCAAAATGAGTGCCAAGTTGTGATCAAGGTCTGCTAAGAAAAGGATAATTGTGGTCGGCCAACTTTGGAGGTTAATTGATATTAAATTGAATATTTAAATTTCATTGTGGGCGCCCAAAACTAGTAAAGGAGGTCAGCTTTCTTGGAAAAAATAATAAAATAACAGTGTCTTCTTGCTAAGTCGGCCAGCCTTTGGGAAGAGGATTTCAAGTATTTATACAAGTTTTGTGAAAGCATTTTGACATTATGAATCTAGTTTATTTCTGATTTTTCCCTTAGCGGATCTGCAACTTCGTTGCATCTATTCCAAGGACAAAAACCCTTGCAAATATACGGTGAGTTGGACGAAAGCCTAGCTCATCTTGAGGAGGCTTCATGACGGAAGTCTAATTGTGCTTTATTGGAGAATTTTGAAGGTTTCTTGAGCATCCATGTTACATCTTTAGCAGCAGATTTATTGGAGACATTAGGTTGAAGACATTGAAGGTTCATTGCAGATTTGAGTATCATCATTGAAGACATTGAAGATCCCTTTGAGTGCCGATTTGAGGAGAGACCTCATTGCACCCTTGAGTGCCGATTTTGTGAGTAGCATTGGAAGAAGAATTCAGATCAGATTCAGAGCTATCGCCATTGTGAAGGATTGTGGAGATCTTGAAGACCATTCATGCCTTCTAGCCGATTTTGTGAGCAGCATTGGAAGAAGAATTCAGATCAGATTCAGAGCTATCGCCATTGTGAAGGATTGTGGAGATCTTGAAGACCATTCATGCCTTCTAGGAGAGCTGATTGATGTGATATTTTATTCATATGCTAGAGCGCCATCATTTGGGAGGCTTGGCATCCTTGTATAAGCTGCGATCATCCTTGCAGATCTGTTCTTGCGTCAGCGTCACATTTTTCAGACTTGAAGTGGGTTCATAAACCCTAGCCGCTGCCCACACTAGTGAATGATACCTTTGGTTTGGAGTGACTACATCTTGGAGGCCATTGCTAATGTTTGGGAACTATAGTTGATTGTTGACAACGTCATCATCAAGGCTGATCTACATTCATTGAGCATCATTAAGAGTGCGTTGGAATTGTTGAGGGAGATCGCCCCTTGTTGGGTGTGCAAATTGATCCTTGGCATCACCTAATCATCATTGGGAGGTCGTACAGCTAGCAGCCCCTTGACAACAGTTTGTGTAATGTCCCCTTTCCTAGACAGTGTTAGTCTATGGTTTGTTCCCGTAGACTAACCAATATGGTTAGGGAACCCAATGAGGTGTAGCCTTGGTTGGTTATGTCGGTCATCGGTTGAGGTTGTTGGATTTAGTGTGACCTTCGATTTGGAGCTTTCTGGAGTGTTTTCAATCACCTTGGCCGGACTTGCTATTTTTAGCAAGTTAGTGTTTCTGTCCGTTTCGGGAATCTTAGAGTTGGATGTGAAGCGTTTAAGCGAGACCTTTCCAACAGTCTATAGATCTTGGAATTCTGATGTGTTTTGAGCCTTCGTTTTAAAGTCCGTAAAATAATAATGTTTATTTTAAAAAGGGACTTTAGAACATTTGTATTAAGTGACTTTATATTATATGGTACTTTATGATATATTTTAAGTTATAAAGTCACATGACTTTGGGCGCCCAAGTATGAGGAGCAATACAAGATTAAAATATTCACATGACTTTGGGCGCCCAAGTATAGGAGCATCTGCAGGGTTTCAAGGCACTCTAAGGATGTTGTTTTTGTGTGGCTTCATCTAGGGGTCACCAATGAGCTTATTGGAATGAACCAACATTGTCGTAGAGGGTTTTTCTTGGAGATATTTGTAGTTTATTGTCATGGTAATTATTGAGGAACATCAAACAACATATTGCAAGTGATAGAGAGCATTTTGGAGGAGATTGTGAGGAGTTTGCAGCTTATACAGGCCGTACCTCTTTCAGCAGTTATCTTTGTTTGGAGGACTTTCTTTGTGGTTGCTACATCTCATTTAGGCGCATGTCTGCTGCAACTGCTACAGACCAATTTGGAGAAGAGTTTGTGTTTGCTGTGGTGATATTTCAGACCTTTTCTTTGCTGCTAGGGCCGTACCATACAGTCAAGGGACGGGGGTAGTCATTGTGGACATTGCTATGCATTTTTGTGACTCCATTTTGGAGCGGCCATCTTCTAGTCTTGGTTTTACATTGTATTGAACCTGGTAATCAAAGTGAAGGTGAAATTTATGAGAGTTTTCTGCCTATCAGCTGCTGTACTGTAAATTTCCAGCTTGTATTTTCATGGACAGCAAATGGGTATGTTGAAACCCTAGCTTTCTTGAGTATATTTTATGTGGGTATTGCTTATTTGTTGTTTGTGATTCATTTCAAATGAAATAGAGCAACTGGGTATTTCCATTTCGTTGTATTTGCAAATATATGTATATGCATGGGTTTCCTATGTCAAAATGCAAACACCAAAACACAAGCAGGTTACAACTAAACCATAGAAAACCCAAACAGTAAGAAAAAATCAGATCCAGATCAGAAATATAAAATACCGAATAGGGTGGGTTATTTCAGTTTGGCGCCATATATCATTCTTTGAAGACACTTGCCATCATTCCTCATCAGCGATCAGTATTGGCATCACATAGTTTGATATCTATCATCATCAACATTGAAGGCCGAATTGTGTGAAGAGGTTCGTTCATTTGTTGGCTACATAACTTGGTATGTACTAGTTGATATTCAGATCTGAATTGTTTCAGTCACTTGTGCATGATTGTAAGGTCTCATTGGAGCCACAAATTTGATGTAATTGCATTGCATATAATGCCATATTGAAGCAGCAGGCCTGCATTGTTAATTTGCTTATTGTATTTGTATTCCATGGTGTAATTCATCACTGTATAGGACAGCATATATATGTTTCCATTTGCCATCATTTTGCATATGATAGTTTATGTTTCAAGCGCGGAGAGGTGAATTTAATAAGGCACAGAAAATAAAATCAGAATTCAGTCCTAGGGTTTTTAAGTTGGAATTTTGAAAATTCAGAAAAATTGGTCAAAACCTACTTCGGGACATTACAGTGGTATTAGGGCCAAGTTCCTGCCATCCTGGAGGGTTTGGAAAATCTATCCTTTAGCATTCAGGAGCATAAGATCCAAAGTTAAATCCTCCTACACTTGGATGTGATTTGACTCGATTCTATCCTTGCATGTTATGTGGAAAAAGATTTGACTTATCCTTATGCAGTTGTGAATCATGGGTTCCAAGGTTGTGTCGTCATTAGCGGATGGGCTGGCTACCATATGTGATGAGTATGATGCACTTCCGAACAACATCAAAGAACGTCTAAACTTCAATCAATATATGGAGCAACGAAAGGATAGAATGCGGCGAAGACAGGAACGTAGACCAAAGAATTATCATGCGAGTCACGGAAGACATGTGCTGCTGAGCGCTAAAGACATATTGAAGAAGTTGGGCCAATGGATCAAAGTAAAGAAGTTGTGAGAAAGAAGCTTCATAGAGCCGGTAGTAGACTTGAAAATCTATCCCAGCCAAAAGATGCACTTCTTGGCACTTTGGAGGAAGTAGAGGAATGTCTACACATGATGGATCAGTCACTCTCTCGGGTATTGCAAGCAGCCTTGATTTCGGCAAAATATTCCTTGGTTAAGCAAAAGTTGTTAAGACACAATGATAAGGAGATACGACTTCTTGATACTTCATGTTTGAGTGAAATCATGAGAATTTCAGCACCTAACATTCCTTACAATGATAACACATTGAAAGAGGTAATTCAACCGATGGTGGATAGTTTCCAGGATCTTGATGATATCACATGTTCTCACTTCTTTAGAAGGGTTGTTTGTCATGTCCCGTTCTAGGTTCTTGAAGCAAATTTCTGAATCTTGCTAATTTCACTCTAAAACCCTAGGACTGAAATTTGATTTCTTTTCTACTCTTCGCAAAATGTCTTTAACAAGCATGAACAATGAACTAACAAATTGCAAATTGATGATAGAACAAACTATAGATTGGCAGCCTTATTACAACATGAAGTACATGATCAAATATGCAAATTCATATATATGACTGCTGATCCAAAATGGAATACAATAGAATGGAATTGCAATGAAGATTGGCCTCCAAATCGGTCTTACAACATAAGTATCACTGCTGATGCAAACAGAATTTAATGTGCAATGAAACATACCAAGTATGATGTCAAATTTACAATGCAAAGTCTCAGATCTGATTGACCAATCGCTGAAGCAAGTGAAGGGAAATGGACACCAATTATGCATACTTCGTCAACCTATCAACCACCACAAAGATGCAATCCCTACCTTGGACTCTTGGTATATCAGTGATGAAATCCATTGAAATACCTTCCTATCCCTGCTTTGGAATGGGCAATGGTTGGTACAATCCTATTGGAAAAGTATTCTTGGATTTGTTCTGCTGACAATTTAGACATACCTTGACATGTTGCATGACATCATCTTTGAGTCCCTTCCATGAAAATCTGTCTCACTTGCTTGTAGGTTTTGAAGAAACCCGGATGTCCCGCAAGTGGGGCGTCATGCATAGCCCTCAAAATTTTCTCCTTCAACTTCGACTCAAGAACCAAGTAGATTCTGTCTTTGTAGTAGATCACATCATCAATCACCTTGTACCTATCATCCCGAATCTTACCATCCAACAACATTATTCTTTCCCTTTACATACTCAATATCAAAATCATATGCCTGAATCTTGCTCACCCATTTTTGCTGCCTCTCATTCAAATCTGTTTGCGACAAAAAGTGCCTCAGACTATTGTGATCAGTCTTAACCACAAATCTATTAGCCACCAAATACTGCCTGAACTTCGCCAATGGATGCATGATGGCGAGCATCTCCTTATCATAGGTGGAATAGAGCCTTTCTACATCCCTCAACTTCCTGCTCTCAAAAGCATTAGGATGTCTATTCTGCATCAATACTGAACCACTGCCTTCTGCTGATGCGTCACATTCCAATACAAAAGACTGTGTGAAATCTGGCAATGCCAACATTGGACATGAACTCATTACCTCCTTTTGATTTCTTCCTGTCCCTCCTCTCGTTCATGTATTGAGTGAGGTTCATGTTCCTTTTGACTACATCAGGAAGTGCTTCATAATCTTGACATATAGTGGCCAATTCATTGTCAAGAGATTGTTCCTCCTCATTTTCCTCAACTACTTCCTCTTCTTCCTCACTAGGAAGGAATTTAGGTCGGAAAGGACTATCTGTTAATGAAACATGTGTTCTTCCACCACGAGGTGTACCCATCACGCTGCTATCTCCTGTTGGTGATCCATTCATTTTCAAGTTACTCAAGGTCTGAGTCATTATCTGTACCAAATGGTTTTGAGTATTCATCAATTGTTCCAAACTGCTGTGTTATTTGTTGCCCTTCCAAATACTCATTTCCATCATTCCTGGGTGGGTTTCCAGCTCTTCTGTTTCGATCCATTTGTGCAAAAGGATAGTGCTCTAGTTCCTGTCCACTTCTTCTATAGATATAACCGTGTGGAATCAGCATAACAATCAAACTCCGACTAGGTCAATCCTTCGCTCATAACACCCGGATAAGAATTGAGTTAAATCGCAACCCAATGTAGGTGGATATAACTATTAAACTTATGCACGAAATGCTATTGGAATGAGACTTGACTTTCATCAATCCAATGGCACCCTGCAGGCTGATAGGATCTCTCGCTCTGATACCACTGACATGTGCCGAAGTATGATTTGATGAAATATTTTTTTGATCTTTCCAATTACACAATGAAGGTGATGTATCTTTGCAACTCACAAATTGTCTCCGACACAAAATCTATAACTAACAAGATGCAAATCTATGACAATGTAGATATAGGCAGCCTTCAACTTGGATTACAATAAAAATTTGCAAATTACAAGGATAGTAACATTCATAAGACTATTCAGATCTACTGTGTAAATTAGACCTTGCAATATTTTCAATTACATCAATGATTAATGGCTCAATGTTAGCCGAAATATAACTTAGAAAATGCTTATTACAACGCTGCAACTGGAATATAGTTGGTTACATACCAAGTTGGGATGAGAAAGCAATGCAATGAGGCAACTCCCTGTAGTCTGAGCTGATATGGAATCGCTGTTGTAGATCCTATTATTACTGTGTCCAATCGCAGTCCCTGTATGATGGAATGCTGCCACCTTTATGATAAATCGCTGTCTATATTGCCATGAACTCCCCGAATGTATTGAATCAACCCTTATCACAAACACGATCTCCTTTAGTGTGGGACGTTGGACCTCTGTGGATGAATTCGTTGACGAAAGCTAGTGCAATTTTGGGCCAAGATGCCAATGACCAAGGCTGTCGGAATGTGCTCACGTTTGGATTGTACTTGCTGCTGTAGGAGTGCCAAACTTATCTTGAATGTTAGTCGATGGCTTCTAAAATCCCAGTGATGGCTTAGACTGAGATCATTGATGCAAAGGTGTTCGCTGCTAAATGAGACAAGGCTGCAGTATAGATCGGCGCTCAAGAATAGTCTTCAACAATATTAATTTTGTCCTTATGATGATCCAGACCTCCACGAACTTCAAACAATGTCTTCAATGATATTCGAACCAGCCTCCACTCAAATTTGCGAATGATGAGGATGAATTCTTCAAACAAGGAAAAAAATTATCTTCAATCTACAATCAATATCCAAGGTCGCCGACCCAAAATTGAAGGTTCAATCTATGAAGCTCAAGAAGATTTCGACGAAGCACAATTGTGAACTCCGTGTGAATTCGCCTCCACGTGTGATTGGGTTTTCGTCCAACACACGACTCCGCAAGGGTTTTCGTCCTTGGAAGATCAAGCAAAGCAATTTGCTTTGCAAAAGATTCGTGATCCAGGAAATGTGCCTCGAATCCCTCTTTTATACCAATTCAAATTAAAGATTTGAATTTCCATGTCGGCTTGCAGTCAGCTCCAATTATTTGCTTCTCCAAGATGGGTGCTTGATCCAATGCAATGTTTTATTACTTTATTTGAGTTTATTCCTCCAATGTATGAGCGCCCAAATCAAATAGTCATATTTTATTTATTTGGCACCTTCTCCAATGTGAGCGCCACTTAGCCAAGGTCTATTTAATTATTTTTTATTGAACATGCTATTCTCCAAGAGTGAGCGCTCAACTCAAAGCTCTTATTATTTTATTATTTTATTTTCCAACCTTCACAACAAGCACTTTATTAAATAATATTAAAATAATATTATTTAATTTAATTTTATTATTTTCTTCTCTGGCACTATAATTAAATAATAATAAAATATTATTATTATTTAATTGTCTTCTATTGATGATTAATGCAAAGTGCATTAATTCATTTGCCGTCTTCGCTAGAATATTCCCTTGCTCTAATGGGTTAGCCTACAGGAATGAAGATAGGCTAACTTAGTCTTCCGCTTGGTGATCATGTCGGAAACGGGGACATGTCAAATATAATGTCACTTTTAGGCTGACTATCATCTTGCTTGAATTGGGCCGACTTAGACAATGCTTTGGCGCCTTCAAACAAATTAAATTCGTTTGTCTTTCCTCCTTCCTAGCTGACCTGATTTCAAATTGAAGATTTGAAATCTCCAAAATAATCACTCGAAAAAATGGGGACATGACATTGTTATACTTGAAACTTTTGCAAAGGTAAGAGTGCATACTATCATGTTGGATTTGGGATTGAATGAGTTAATCGACACAATGTTTCTCCGTTTCTTTGCCATGGTTAGAAAAGAACATGCTGATGATGTTGTTGCATCCATATATACTATCATGGTTTTGACTATTGAGGAGAGTGATGACGTGCCTCAACCACTTCTTTCTATTCTACTGGCTAACAAGAAGAAGGCTGATCATGTTAAAAGGGACTTAGCTAAAAGGGTGATTGTGTGGTGTGAGAAGAAGTTGAAACCTTTCTTGGTTAATGAGGAGCAGGTGGATGAAGAGTTCATAGCAGATCAATTGGATGAACAAGAATCACTTGTTTGTGACTTGCATAAGTAGGACAAAAATCAATCAACATGCAGCCCTAAAGACTATGTAGACATAAGTTCACTTGAAGATGCCTACAAGGTTGAAGAAGAGACCTATGGAAGAGCCTATGACACTTCCAGATGACTATAAGATTGAAGAAGAATCACCGATTGAAGCTACAAATGAAGAACACATGAAGATTGAAGAGAATACCGCCATGGAGTTTGTCAAACCAGCCGAGTTAGATCAGTTACATGAAGATATGGGTTCTTATGATGTTTCACTAATTGAGCCTAGCATTGTTTCATCACCTTTACATCATTTCGGTATGGAATCAAATTGTGGTTTGGGTGTCCTTGAGTGGGATGTTGATCATACCTATGTGAATTGTGAACAATTCAAAAAATTCAGTATGTGGTGAACGAAGTGAATTGGATAAGATTGGCTTGACATTGCAAGATTCGAAGGATCCCTTGGTGGTTAAGGAGGATATAGTGGGGCACACTCTTTCTAGATCAGACATTGTAGGTGGTCATGATGTAGAAGATTCTACCCACTACTTTGGTGGTGACCCTTTGATGGAATATGATGGTCTAGTTTTTACACATGGGTATAATGAAGAAGAGGCCATGGAGGACGCTGATTGGGAGGATCATGCTTATGTGGACCAATCAGAAAATGCATTTCAAGATGATGAACTAGAGATTGGTGGTTTGAAGGATCAGCTGAAAGTTACAGAGGATATGATTGTAGCAGCCTTAGTACATTTTGATGACATTCACAAGATCATTGAAGATCTCTACTGGAAGGCTCAGACTGAGAGAAGACAGAAGGGCATGGATGGTGAAGTTTCTCTTACATATTTACAGGTAATCAAGGAAGCTGTGGTACCAATGAAATCAAATTTCTTGCAATTACTTTCAGACAAGGATCATATCTTCAAGATTGCCGGAGTGTATGCTAATGCTTTGAAAGCGAAAGAGGATGAAGTTAATAAGCTCACCTTGGAGCTTAGGGATCCTAAGGAGGCCTTGGAGATTACACAAGTGGCCCTTGAAGAAGCAGAAAATCAGATTTATGCATTCAAACAATCCAAGGAGAAAGAAAGAGAGGAAATGGTTGAGGAAATTAAATAGGTAATAGAAGAGCTTGATAGCATTCAAGTGGAATTTGATCTAGCTCATATCTCCAAGGAATTAGAATCTGGAAGTCTAGATCAACAAGAAGATTGGATCGAGTATGAGGATAATGATAGTATTTAGTTGATTGACAACCCATTGTTTGAGATGGATCCTGAAACAACTTTTGATAATCCACTCTTTGAGTCAGATAATGGAGCACCTCTTGATTTTGACAATACAAGAGAGATGTGGGATCTAGATGTGGTGTGTAACTATGAGGTGGAACATGTTGAATAAGCTGATGGTTTGTTTTCTGCAGTGAACCTGATTGGATTGGATGATCATGGTTTGATGGTTGACTTTGTGGGCTTACCACAAGGAAAGGAGTACCATTTTGGTGTTGTGTTTGATGGGGTAGAGACCAGGGGTATTGAAGCTTCAAGTATCATCAGATACACTCTAGGTGGAGTTCACATGAAAATTAGATTAGCACGACATCAACATGGTGGAGTTTCTTTTGGAGTAGGTGTTGATGTGTTTTTTATGCACATGCAAACTCAGAATAAAATACCAAGGTATTCTATCCTCTCTTGAACAAAGTCTCTCAAAGGCTAAACAATGTGATCCGATGAGACAACTCCAAGGTTCATGATATGTCAGGTCTTGACTTGCAATGGATAGACTCAGTAGTTGATGTGATTTGCTGAAAACTCACAAAGGGACTTACGTTGAATTGACTCCTTATTCCAATCAAATATGTTATTCTCCTTGTTATGAAGTGGAACTCACTCTAACCGGCTACAAAAAGAAAATGCAAAAGGACAAGGGTTTAGAAAACTATTGTAAGGACAATGATATAATAAAATATGTCGAGATAGACAAACTCCTCATGAAACCAAACTCCGCTTCGCCATGAGAACCAACAACTACACGAAGTCGGTGCAATCTTCTAAGGGAACTCAAAGATTTTCATGTTGTAAACTTCCATCCAAACACCCACTGTTGGCGCAGCTTGAACGAGCATCCACAACCGAACTAAAGCAAATGAAGGTTCAGTCTAACTTTGCAAAGTGGGTTACCTTCGATAATCCACAAAAAGTATGAACCAAGAAAAATTCATCAAATATCTTTACATATATTCATTACATCAATGCACTTCTAATCTATTTCTAAGCTACTTGGAAACATTTCTTCATCATATTCGAGAATTTGAAACCATGCTAACATTCCATCACCAGACAAATCACCATGAGAACCAACAATAAGCTTGTATTGATTTTGGAAATGTATAATTACAACAATTTCACAATGTCTCTTCAATGACTTCAAGAAGCCGCCTCTACTCTACTCCTACTCTAACAACATCTACTCCTACTCTTCTATCTTGATCTCTCTCTCTAATCTCTTTACAAATGAGAGAAGTGAGCCCTTTTATAGGTCTCAAAATTACATCAATGACCAGGATTGATTTGAGAATCAAAGGCCAAGATTGCGACAACAAGACAGTTTGTTACAAAAATTACTATTTTTAGAACATTGAATGCGGACTGATGATATGGCAGATTGTGATTGGATCAATGTTGTGCACATGTCACCTCAGCATTGAGCAAAACAGTTTGATTTTCTTTGTGTTCATATTTGTAAAGTCAAATCGAACTTATGATCTCTAACTTGGATAACTTTTGAATGTTGGATATTTGTATTGCAGACTTAATTTATTACTTTCTTTTATTTTGCAGATGCAATTTCCACTTCTCATACACTTCCGATTTTTGTGTCATTTTCCATGTTATTACAGGGCAAAGACGTTGATATATATATGAGTGACGGTAGGAGTCACATTTGTGATAGACGTGACTCCTCAAGGAGTCACGCCTATCACAGGTGTGACTTCGTCACCTTTCCATTGCTTTAGCAATTGCTAATCACCGTTTGAATTGTAGTCGGTGTTTATACTTTGGTAATATATCATTCGATCATGCTAAATTCATATTTATTTTAACATACCTTATTTATTAAGTATGAATATATAAGTAATATTTAATATTACTTATATATTCATATTTATTATGATCATAATAAATACGTTATCTGATCGAAGCTACAAACAACTCAACACTCCCTCTTAGCTCGGGAAGATAACAATATCACAATAATCTCTGTGAATATCAATTATCTGATCTGTAATGAATTACTCAAAGTAATTTAATATCACATAACTCATGATATATAGTATCACCTATCTCGTGATACGTAGCATCACCTACCTCGTGATACTAAAGGATATACTATACTCGAGAACGTTACATTCTCCTTATATATCCTAGTTATGGTATGTGCACTGACATTAAGTCACATAATGTCTACCATAACTTAATCACGATAACTCCATGATTCATACAAATATCAAGTCACATGATATTAGTCTAATGAACATTATAAGATCGTCACCTTATAATGTTAGGTACAAGTGTAGATTATCCAAAAATCGTCACCTTTTAGAAATAAACACAAAATGGGTAGGCCCATAATGTCATAGAGTCATACATATGACACAAGAAGTTTACACATTAAACATCTTTAATATATTAGTACAAATCAATTAGAATCTTACATTTCAATCATACGAAGATTTTTCCTGAAGTATTCAACTTTCACCTTGAGGAGTGGTTTGGTAAGAATATTTGCAGTTTGATCTCCTGTACTGATATACTCCAACTGAATCACTTTCCTTTCCACATATCACGCACATAGTGATGAGGAATCTCAATATGTTTAGATCTATCATGGAATATTGGATTCACGGATAGCTTAATACAGCTTTGATTATCACAGTGGATGATAGTTGGTTTCAGAGGTTTACCAAATAATCCCACAAGCAGTTTTCTAAGCCATACTGCCTCTCTAGCAGCCATAGAAGCTGCAATATATTCGGCTTCTGTAGAACTCTGAGCAACTGAATTCACATGATATTAGTCTAATGAACATTATAAGATCGTCACCTTATAATGTTAGGTACAAGTGTAGATTATCCAAAAATCGTCACCTTTTAGAAATAAACACAGAATGGGTAGGCCCATAATGTCATAGAGTCACACATATGACACAAGAAGTTTACACATTAAACATCTTTAATATATTAGTACAAATTAATTAGAATCTTACATTTCAATCATACCAAGATTTTTTCTGAAGTATTCAACTTTCACCTTGAGGAGTGGTTTGGTAAGAATATTTGCAGTATGATCTCCTGTATTGATATACTCCAACAGAATCACTTTCCTTTCCACCATATCACACACATAGTGATGAGGAATCTCAATATGTTTAGATCTATCATGGAATACTGGATTCACGGATAGCTTAATACAGCTTTGATTGTCGCAGTGGATGATAGTTGGTTTCAGAGGTTTACCAAATAATCCCACAAGCAGTTTTCTAAGCCATACTGCCTCTCTAGCAGCCATAGAAGCTGCAATATATTCGGCTTCTGTAGAACTCTGAGCAACTGAAGACTGTTTTTTGCTAATCCACGATATCATTGCTGACCCTAAATTGAAACAACATCCGAAGGTGCTCTTCCGGTTAGTTACATTTCCAGCCCAATCTGAATCTGTGAATCCATGTAGATCTAAGTCAACCTTTTCATATTTTAAGCCATAATTTAGAGTACCTTGAAGGTATCTCATTATATGCTTCACAGCCACAAGATGTATCTCCTTGGGCTCACACATAAACTGACTTAAGGCATTTACAGCATAGCAGATATCAAGTCTGGTATTGACCAAATACATCAAGGATCCAATTATCTGTCTGTAAAGAGTGGGATCTACCAATGGAGAATTTGCTGCTGCTTCCTTCAATTTATGAAGATTTGTTTCCATGGGGGAAGACATAGGTCTACATTCCATCATACCAAACTTTTTTAATATATCAATTGTGTACTTCCCTTGGTTTAGAATAATACAGTCTGATTTCTACCATACTTCCAGTCCAAGGAAGTAGTGTAATAGACCTAAGTCCTGTTGATGTTTGTTTTTGGACAAGTCAACAATTAGAGTGAAATACTAAGTATCTGACTCCCTCTTGAGCAAAGCCTCTCGAATGCTGAACTATGTGATCAAACAAGATGACTGCAAGGTTCCTTTCTAATGATTTTGTAAGAGATAGCTCAGTGACTAAGTATGATTTTGCTGTTAAACACAAAGGGACTTACGCAGACTTTTCTCCTTTCATTCAGCTTGTTCCTCCTTTCAATGTGGATGATGTATATACAAGGTTGCAATGATAAAGAAATGGAAAAAGATAAAGGTTTAGGAATCTAACCTAAGATCAATGAAGTAATGATGATGTATGAACAGACAAATTCTTAAGTAAACCTGACTCCACTTCGCCAAGGATGCCTACAACTACATGGGGTTGGTGCAATCTCCTAAGGTTACGCGAATGGTTTTCAAATCATGAAGGTTCATATGAGCACCCATTAAACGGCGCAGCTCAAACAAGCATCCACAATCGAATTTATACAAATTATAAGGCTTAGACTAGCTTTACACAACACTTCACCGGCGATGAATGTTAAAAGCATGAGCTAGGAGTTGATCAAATATCCAATACAACAAACATTACAACAATGAACTTCTAATCTACTTCTAATCTACTTGAAACATCATCTCCATTCCATTGAAGTACAAGAAACCACGTTATTTCACAAGATAACACTTGAACACCAAATAAACTTCCAATGTCTTTTGTATTAACCTTGAGAAATATTTACAACAATTTCAAGTCCTCTCAGAGAATTTTGAGAGTCTCCTATTCTACTCCTAAAATCTACTCTCTAGTCTCTTACTAATGATCTATTGAATTACAAATGAGGCAACAAGGCCTTTATATAGAAGCCCAAATTACAATGAATGGCTAAGATTAATTCAATAGCCAAAGGTCTAGATCGTGCCACATCAGAGGTAGTTACAACAATTTGCTAGTTTTAGCATAAAAGAGAGGCAATGAAGGCACGTTTTCCAATGTGATAAGGTAAGGTGAAATCATTTAAAACATCTTTCACAAAGGCATCCCTTTGGCTTCTTTTATTAAATGATACATTTAATGCATTTAAAATGATGTGTACTCGCCACATAGGTGCCACCTCAACATACTTTGAAAATTGTATCATCTTGTAGTGATGTATTCAATGTGATTGCTTTGATACTTGAATGTTTAGGAATACAACTTGTAGATCTTGCCTTATTCATTCTTCTTGTAGATTGAATGTATAATACTTGTTGCTTCACTTGACTAACTTTGCAATGTTTCTTCTTCTTGTAGGATGTAGATATGAATGATCTTCTTTGGATGCATCCTCTTGAAGAGAGTAGAGAGTAGATGATGACACTTGATTCCTTCATGAAGAGTAGGAGATCTCTCTTGATCTTGAAAATTGTAAAGGCTTGAAACTTAGATGGATGAATGCTCTTGCTTGATTTGAGGATGAAGTGATCTTGAACGATGATCCTTGATGATCATGATGTAGTTGATGACATGCTTCCATGAAGATGATCTTGAAGTATTCTCCTTTAGAGTGAAGGTATTTGATAGTTTTATAGAAGTCTCTGGAATGCTTAATGATATGAAGATCCTTTGGAGCAGCTACATGAGGTTCTTCTTTGAAGTAGAGTGGATGCCTTCGGAAAGTCTTGATGAAGATGATGTCCTTTGGATGGATGTTTTCTTGTCTTCTCTTCTAGCATGAAGGTGGTTCCAGACTTCTCCTCTAACGACTCCTTAGCTCCTGCAACACAAAGGAAGAAATAATATCAATCCTTAATCTTACAACACAAAATAATCATTATAAATCAATTTCTAACCTTTCCAACCTTAAGTGCATTGGATGTAGATTTTAACTCTTGAACAAAAGATATTTTACTTAAACAAAACCCTGCTCTATAAAGTTGGCGCACTAGTTGATAATTCAGGTTTCTCACTGATTTAAATGCCTTGAATCAACTTTCAAATCTTATAAGGGCTAGCGCATCGGTTGAGGGGTTTGGAATCCTCTAGAAATCACTTCAAACTTGAGTTAAATCATCCTCCAAGCGCATTAGATAAGATTTTTTAAATCTCCTTCAAAGTGTATCAAATCCTTCCCATATGTGGCACAGTGGATGAGAGGTTTGATTTCTTCTTGATCTTTTCTTACAAACCTGAATTCTTCTCCTCCTTCTAGGCGCATTGGATGGGGACTTCAAGATCTTCCTGAAAATGTATATTATATTCTTGCAAATTAGTCTTGAATCACTTCTAACTTGGTCGCTTTGGTTGAGGGTTGTGATATCCTATGGAAACATTCTAAAATTTGCATTCTAACACTTAGAAGCTGCCTCTCCATCTTGGCGCATTGCTTCAAGATTTCAAATCCTCTGGAAAGGTGTTGAGCACATTGGTTCAAGGTTGTTGAATTCCCCTAGAGTGGTGCTTTGGATGAAGTGTTTAGAATCCTCTAGATTTTCTTTCACATGTGGCGGGTTGGATGAGGTATTTACAATCTTCTAGGACTAGCACCTTCAAATCTCTCTTCCAATTACCTTAAAACGACGCGTTAGACTAACAATTTGATTTCCTCTAGAATTTCGCATTAGATAAGGGTTTCAAAATCCCCTTGAAACTTGTTTTGATTCAACTCCTTTTCATCCTCATAGAGCTGGCGCATTAGATCATGTTTTGGAGATCTCCCTTAAGCGCTTTGGTTTAACAATTGAGTTTCCTCCAACTTTTTCACTTTAAGACTTGATTTTAGTTTCTTCTTGAAGTAGTCGCACTAGTTCACACCTTTTGAATCCTCTTCCTCTAGGCGCTTTGGATGAGAGCTTTGATTTCCTCTAAAATTGACTCTAAGACTTGACCTTGGATTTTGAAGTGATCGCAGTGGTTGGAGGTCTAAGATTTTTGCATTGGTTTACACCTTCAATTTCTTCCTTGTGTTTGGCGCATTAGATAGGGTATAGAAGATCCTCTAGGAATTTGCATTGGATAAAGATTTGAAAATCCTCTTGATTTTGCCTTAAAACTTGAAAAGAATCACCTCCTTCTTTGGCGCATTGGACTAAGGGATTGAGATCCTCTAAAATTCGCATTGTGTAACAATCCCAACCAAAATCCCTCCTTTACCTTTGGTCGCATTGGATGAAGGGTTTGAAATCTTTGAAATTTCGCATTGGTTAAAGATCTGAAATCCTCTTGATTTTCGCATGAGATAAGGATTTGAAATCCTCTGGAAACATAAAAACTTACACCTTGACACCCAGCATTTTTCTTTCTCCTTGGCGCAATGGATAGGTGTTTGGAGATCCTCTACAATATGGCGCAATGGATGGAGGTTTCGAAATCCTCTTGTATTGAGCGCATTGGTTGGAGGGTTTGGAATCCTCTTCTATCCTCTATCCTTGGGCGCATTTGTTCAAGCGCAAGGGATCATCAACCTGAAATCATCTTGAAAGCGGCATGATTTATGAAGATTTTGCGCCACTTTGATATCCCGTCGCATTGGATCAGCGTTTTGAATCCTCTGGAAACTTAGGCGTTTTTCAGGGTTTGTGAGGTAAAGGTATATTGAAAAATATATTTAAGTATAAGTTGAGATACTTTAAATATTTTTCAATATACCTTTCAGGATGTTTGAGATAGGTCTCGAATCCACCGGATTTAACATGCAAAATATAGAATTTGGAGGATTCACCAGATTTCAGACTTAGTCAATTTTTCAGGATTTCAGGGTTTTAGGCTCCAGACTCAGTCTTTCAGGATCTCAAACATACATCAAGAAGGGTCTCATTATTCATTACTTGGATAGAATTCAATCAAGAGTGTTCATCATTGCAAGTTCATCCTCCAGATAAGACCTCCAGTTATAAAGCAAAATCTTCTAGGAGAGAGACTTATTGGATTGGCAGAGGAAATGAACCTAAGGCATCATCTAAGATCTCATGCAAAACATCGGAGCTCAAAAAAAAAGGGGGTCCCCATTTGCAATGGGGCGATGTGTGATTTGGTCACAACAAGTCCTTCATGTCAAATTCTGAAGCTAGATCTTTCTTACACTGATCAATAAGGTGATCTTCTCCTGTAATCAATTGATCATCAACATATAATATCAATATTAACATATCACCTTTGCTTTGTTTGAAGTAGAGATTTGGATCTGCATCATTCTTTGAGAAGCCTAATCTCAAGAGGTAACTGTCAGTTCTTTCATACCAGGCTTTGGGGGCTTGTTTAAGTCCATATAGAGCTTTCTTTAATTTACATACATGGGATCTTGCATTGTGAATCTCAAATCCTTCGGGTTGCTCTAAGTAAACCTCTTCTTTAATGGTTCCATTTAAGAAAGTAGTTTTTACGTCCATTTGATGGACTTGCCACCCTTTGGCTGCTGCAATAGCTAGAACTGCCCTGACTGATGTATATCGAGCAACTGGAGCGAAGGTTTCGTCGTAATCAATTCCTTCCTTTTGTGAAAATCCTCTGGCTACAAATCTTGCTTTGTATTTCCCTATATTGCCATCTGCAGCATGTTTGATTTTAAATAGCCATTTTGAAGAAACAACAGATTTCCCTTTTGGTCTAGGTACTATATCCCACACATCATTCTTCGGGATGGATTGATACTCCTCTGTCATGGCATCTTTCCATATTTGGTGCTTAAGAGCTTCTATAGCACTAGAAGGTTCTGATTTAATGAATTCACTCATTAAAGCTACATAACTAGAGAATCTCTTAGGGCTTGTGCTTTCCCTAAAAGTTCCTAATGGAGCGGCATAATTTTTAGCTTCTTCCATTGTTTTGGTGGCCCAAAGTGGTCTTTTCTTGGGATTTTCTAGTGATGTGATTTGTTCATGGTTTACATTTTCCTCAGGATACTCCCTCTGAAACTCAGGTGCAGGATCCTCTTCTATGCCTGAGTTGGAAGTTTGAATTTCTGACTCAATATAATTTCTGGCTCTTTTGAATGCTGTCTTCCTCAAAAATCACATTTCTGCTTAGTTCAATCTGTCTTTGACCAGGTATATATATTCTATAAGCTTTTGATGTTTCACTATAGCCTACAAAGATGGCTTTTCTCCCAGAAGGTTCTAGCTTAGTTCTTTTCTCTTTGGGCACATGAATGTAAACAGGACAACCAAATATCCTTAAATGACTAATGTCTGGTTTTGTGCCAGTGAAGGCTTCTTCAGGAGTTTTGTCATCAATATGAGAGTGAGGACATCTGTTCTGTATATAGACAGCAGTACTAGATGCTTCTGCCCAAAGTGAAGTGTCTATATTCTGATCAAGTAACATAGCCCTAGCAGCTTCTACAATGGTTCTATTTTTTCTTTCTGCAACTTCATTTTGTTGAGGATTATAAGGTACAGTGAACTCCCTCTTAATCCCAGTGTTTATAAAAAAGTCTTTAAAAATGTCTGAAGTTTATTCACTCCCATTATCTATTCTTAGGGTTTTGATTTTTCTCCCGGAAGAGTTTTCAGTAATGGATTTGAATTTCTTAAATCTTTTAAGGATTTCCTGTGATTCTTTACATTTAAGAAAATAGATCCATGTCTTTCTGAAGAAGTCATCAACGAAGATTACATAGTATAGAAACCCACCTAAGGAGGGTACAGACATGGGTCCACATAAATCTGAGTGGACTAGTTCTAATAGATTATTTGTTTTGCTAGAACTCTTTTGAAAGGACCCCTTTGTATTTTTCCCTAAGGCACACCCCTTGCATACCCCTGAATTACATTGTTTGAGTTTGGGTAACCCTATAACTAGTCTTTCCATGGAAGATAGGGCACGGAAATTTAGGTGTCCTAGTCTTCTATGCCATATTTCATTAGAGTTTGCAATTTCATGAATTAGGGCTAGATTTGGTTCCGTACATAACTCGTACAAGTACCTTTGTCTATGACCTATGGTTTTGGCTTTCTTAATAGTATAATTCTTTGGCCATGCCAATACTTTGCTATCCATAAAGGTCACCCTATATCCATTATCTTCAAGTGCAGATATGGAGACTAGATTTCTTTTGATGCCTGGGACAAACAATACTCCAGTAAGTTGGATGGAGATGCCAGTCTTTAATTTGAGGGTGCATGTGCCAACACCCTTGACTGGATGTACAGAGTTATCTCCAATTGTTACTTCTTCGTCAGTCTTCTACCATGGTGTCTAGTAGTTCCCTGAACCCTGTGATGTGTCTTGATGAACCACTATCTATAACCCAGGTGTTGGATTTATTTGTTACTTGGTTTGAAAGTGCAGAGTAAAATACATATTTCTCGGGTTCATGCTTCTTTATTTTGGCATAAGATGCTTGTTGCTTGGCTCTGTCAGGACATCTAACTGCATAGTGTCCATATTGGTCGCATCTAAAACATTGGATGCGAGAAATGTCTTTCTTGAATGAACCTTTCCCGTGATGATTTTTCCTCTTCTTGAAGTGTTTCTTCTTCTCTTTCTTGTGAGAGTTTGTATTTAGAACATGAAGATCTTCATCTATATTTTTCTGTTTTGACCCTTTCTTTGTTTGTCTAGATTCTTCTTGAAGATAGTTTGATCTTAGGCGATCAAATTTTGGAAATTTAGACCTTGCACTAATGCCTTGAACAAATGTCTCCCAGGAATTTGGGAGACTATCTAGGGCAATAAGTGTTAGTTCCTTGTTTTCAATTTGGTACCCAAGTGTTGATAGTTGATCCCTTAGTGCAGATATTCTCATAAAGTATGCATTGATAGATTCTCCTTTGTTCATACTTATATGATTTATTTCTCTCGTTAGGGCTAAGGTTCTGCTGGAGTTATTAATTTCATAAGTGCTTTCAAGTGACTTAAACATATGATATGCAGTCTCATGTTTTGTCAGAATCGGCACAATATGATCTCTAACTCCATCAACTATGATTTTCATAGCTTTGTCATTTCCTACAATCCATGTCGTTTTATCAGGTTCATTCTCTGGTTCCGTTTTGTTCTCTCAGAAATGAATCAACTTTATTTTCTTTTAGTATCATCATAATTCTGAATTTCGATGATGAGAAGTTATTTCCTCCTTCCAATCTGTCTTCGAATCGGATTGCTGCTGCCATTTGAGAAATGAGATGTATTAAATCTGAATTTCTCAAGTTCGATTTTCTGCCCAGATTCTGCTTAACCTGGCTTTGATACCATGTAAAGTCAAATCGAACTTATGATCTCTAACTTGGATAACTTCTGAATGTTGGATATTTGTATTGCAGACTTAATTTATTACTTTCTTTTATTTTGCAGATGCAATTTCCACTTCTCATACACTTCCATTTTTTGTGTCATTTTCCATGGTATTGAGGGCAAAGACGTTGATATATATATGAGTGACGGTAGGAGTCACATCTGTGATAGACGTGACTCCTCAAGGAGTCACGCCTATCACAGGTGTGACTTCGTCACCTTTCCATTGCTTTAGCAATTGCTAATCACCATTTGAATTGTAGTTGGTGTTTATACTTTGGTAATATATCATTTGATCATGCTAAATTCATATTTATTTTAACATACCTTATATATTAAGTATGAATATATAAGTAATATTTAATATTACTTATATATTCATATTTATTATGATCATAATAAATACATTATCTGATCGAAGCAACAAACAACTCAACAATATTGCTCGGAATGTTTTCCCAAATTTTTTCATCTTTTGGAGTAGTCTTTGAATTTGGATTTTCACCTCTGGAACTTGGCTGCTTCAAACTTGAAACTTAGGAAATTTTGTCGACTTTCTTGTTGTCGATCATGCAATTGTACCTTTGAATGTAATTCATGGATTGCTTGATGAACTTGCTCATTTCTCCTGTCCTCGTGCAAATGATGATCTTGATGCGGAAGTTCCTCTGTTTGGCGATGATACCTTCCTCCTCGAATGTTCTTGAACTTCCATGTTCTTCGTCCTAAATTCGTGAAGACTTATTGTCGGTGAAAAGCAATTTCCTTCTCCATGTTTGGAATTCTTCACAATCATCTTCACGAACGTTGTTCTTGCTCTTGGAACGAGTCCTCGTCCTTGAATTCCTGCAAAACAAAGGGAACTTCAAGTAGTTATTCTGAACAAAAAATTCTTAATTCAATGCAATGATAAAACATGATTAATATCATATGAAATTTTATTCAAGAATTTGTTTATTTTGGAAGAAGTGAATAACACTTGAAAATAAAACTTCTTCACAAAAAAATTCACCCCTCTTGAAAAGAAATTTTACCTTTTCCTTACGAAAATTCATCTCTTTTTAAAAAAAATCGACTTGATTTGTTTTGAACATTATGACTTGACAAACTTCTTAAATACATAACTTTAGCGAATTTGCTATATTAATAGGCCGACTTAATAAAAGTCTTTAACAATGATTTTTTTTTTTGATCAATTTGCATAAGTCGACTTCCTTAGGAAAAACGAATTTCATTTGTAATTTCGCATTTTTATGGGTTCAAGAACAAACTTTAGCGTATTATTTGAGTGGTCGTGAACAATCCCTAGCGGGGAAAAATAATTAAAGGGTCGTTCAGAAATGCAAGGCACATGTTCTAAAAGGGCGTTCACAAATTTCCTTTCACATTTTTCTTTCACAACTCTTTCACGAATTTCCTAGCGCACATTTCAGGAGTCTTTCACAATTGCAAGCGTAAATTTCCATAATTCATGCACGAATTTAGAGCGCAGTTTCCTTATTCACTTTCACAAATTCTCATTGCATTGTTCCTTGTCGAGATTTTGATAGTGTTTTGCAATTTTCTTTGAGTGAAATTTCCATGCTATTGTTCAGGATGTTAGGCACGTTTTCATGTGATTGCTCACACTTCTCCTGTGAGCACACTTCCCATTTTAACATTCAAGAATTCGAAGTGTTCATACTCAATCTGTGGTGCAGTTTCAAGGTTGACATGCACAATTCATTGCTAGGCGCAATTTCCTTATTCTTTGTCAATAATAGGCGCGAATTCCAAGTTTCTTTGCAATAATTTCTTAGGCGCATTTCCTTGATACTCTTGCAATGATGGGCGCTGATTCATTATATCCCTTCACAAATCAAAGCGGTGATTCATTTGTTTCTTTCACAACTCCTTAGTGGGGATTTCGTGTTACCTTGCAAATTTCTGAGTGGGATTTGAGGGATGTCTTTCAATTTTCCCTGAGCGCATATTCTTTGAAGGCTTTCATGATACAAGGCGTGATTTGTATGAGGTCTTTCATAAATTATAGAGTGCATGCTTCCTATGAGTGTTCACAATTGAAGGGCGGGGATTTCTTGATTGCAAGTCACAAATTTCCTGCTTCTCGGTGTGATTTCCTTAAGACTGTTCACAAAATTCCTGCCGCACTCTCACTAATCTATTCACAATTTCCTTCGTAATTTCCATGATGTCGTTCAATTTATTTGTCGGGATCTTCAGGGTATCATTCACCATTTGCCTTGGGTGGAAATTTCCTTGCTTGTTCTTCAATGCTTAACTTGGACTTCGTAAGATCCTAGGGCGGCTTTTTCATACTACCTTGCACAATTTCCTTGGCATGATTACTATGTAATCTTGCAATTTCTTGTTCAGGATTCACACTTGGGCGGAGTTTCCATGTAGGTGCATATAAGTTGTAAAACATGTCCAATGCAAACCTGCCCTCCATGTCCGCTTAGGCGGAAATTTTATTGGTGCATGTATGAATGTGTAATGCGAGATCCGGTTAAAAGTCCGCCAAAGGGATGAGCGGACTTCTTGGGCAGTCGTGTAAAAATTAATTTGTGCAAAGGGCACTCAAAAGTGCGCCGAAACTTTAATGAGCGAACCTTTCAGACTTAAACGCCCAAGATAGAAAATGCTAGTTCAAATTTGAAACGGATATGCTTCTGAATTAAATTCATGGGACCCACAAAATGGATGCGAAAGGAGCTCACAGTGGACGTTTAAAGGTCTTATGCATAAATACAAGCCAATCACTAATGTATGCTTAGAAAATTGAAAGCGGTGATTTAGATTGTTTCGCATAATGTGCAAAAGTTATCATTTATCCCACGCGTGCTTAGACGGACTTTTTGAGTACTTTATGCCTATTGTTTAAAGCTTGTGTTTGCCAATGTTTGAAACTTGATAAGCTGGAAATAAATTCTAACATCCAATTTACACACTTTGACACCGTTCCCATTCAAGTCAAACTCATGAAGCCTATCACTTGGGAGCACATCTTTAAAGTCATTCTTATTGCAAATTCCCCAGTTATCGAGGCATTTCAATTCCTCTGATGATTGGTTCCTCAAACATTCAAGAAACCTTGATACATCCCTCCGCAGCTCACAAACTTCTTTATTCAAGCAAGAATTCCCGAGCGAGATCACAGCCAAAACAACGCAGCTCAAGCCAAAAACTCAAAAAGAGGGGGTCCCCATCAGCGATGGGGCGATGTGTGATTAGGTCACAACAGTAGGTATCTATGCAAAAGGTCCTCTTTGTGGACTATTGGTGACTAATGATGATGGAAGAAGCATACCATGGAGCAATGATAATGCTACTATTATCTCTTGTTGCATCGTCTCATGAGTTCATTCTTGCAAGTGGATTGGAGGGAAATTTTAAGCCAATCTTGGAATTCGTCTGTGTTGGTAACTCTTGGGAGGATGTTTTCAGCCACTATTGTTATGACTACATATGTGGATAGCGATATGGGTAATGTAGATGTAGTTTGGACTTTGATCATTTATGGAGCATTTGAAGAGTTTTCTTGTGATGAGTCTCAACATGTTGATGACTCTTTGGCAGCGTTTGCAGCTGCCCTACTTCAGAGGATTTTGATGGTGACACTTGCCTTTTGTCAACATACACTTGGGAAAATGGAATTGCAGTGGAACTATAACACAAGGTATGGAGGCATTGCTATGATAATTGAATTTGAGTCACTAATATTTGTGTTTCACTTGGACTGTGGTGTAGGGTTTGGAAGTGAGCATGATGGCATTGAAGTTCCAGCCCTAGTTTATGGAGTGCTACTTTATACTTTGATGGGAGATGGCTATTCTACTTCATGGAACATGGATTTCTTATACAACTCTTGGAGGACAGTGATTGTTCGAGAGTTTGGAGGAGAGTTGCATCTTTTTCTCATCATTGGAGAATGGTATAGGATTGATACTCTACCATCCTATGACCTTGGCAATGTTATTTGCATCCACATAGGTCTGATTTTCAGTCATGAGGTTGCTGTTCTGTTCTAAATCAGCAACCTAGGAGAAGCTGTTATACATTTTCTTGCACCCATGTTGGGGACTCTTCACATACATGGGCGATCTACAGGAATTGGAGAGCTGTTTGGTGTTGCTAGCACTCTGAGTTGCTTTCATCTCTCCATGTTTGTTGTATGTGATGACATGGTGATTTGGGATCCAGGTGGTGGCATCCTTGACTCACTTCATTGGGATCTTGTCACAACTCGCAGAGCGTTGGTATTGATTGTGATAGAGTAGAGCAACGGAAGCTTGGAGACTTGTGGTTGTGTTTCAGAATTCACATTCCTCATCACTTGTTGATAGGCACAGTTTTCTTCAAGGCTTGGGTTTGGCATGGTGTTTGGTCTTTAGCACTCATTGAGGATGGAGTTTCTGGAGACTTGGAGATTTTGGTGCTTGTGGTTGAGAGCATTGCATTATTTGAAGGATGGGGCTAAGTTGAGTTCGAGTGTTTATGGCTTCTACCATCAGAACTCACTTCACAGGGCATTCTTCATATTCTTCTTGGGAGTTGCAGCCATAGGTTGAGGATTTGTGTGATCACAGGACATTTGATTGGATGGAGACAATTGTCATTTGATGGTATGTTGTAGGATGCAAGTTTGTCATTGATTGAGGACAAGCAATCTTGGGAAGGGAGGACTATAATGTCCCCATTTTCGAAGTGGTCACTTTTGCATAGCAGATGGACTAATTTTGACATCTCGGGATTTTTGGTAGAAGAATTGTGTTGGAGTACAAGGCCATTGAGAGGGGGGGGGTGAATCAGTGGTCTATAACATTTAACATTTCAAAACTTAAATCAAAGATCTTGTGCAAAGGGACTCATTGAAAACATAGTCATCATGATATGCAAACTAGAATACAAAACTTAAATAAGGACGACCAAATAGATACAACATAATCAACCATAAAGAGAAGACATGGCACAGGTTTTGATGAGCGGAAAACCCTCAGAGGGATAAAAACCACTCTTGAATCCTTTCACTTTATTGTGCCTCATTGGCTAAGAAAATCTCACTGATTACAACAAATGTCTGACTGACATACATGCCTCATTGGCAACAAATAGGCCTCACTGACCATGCAAGCCTCACTGGCTACATGCCTCACTGGCAAAATATACAATCTCAGAAAAACATAAAGAGTACAGAGGGTTTCTCTGTTTCAATACAATGCTCATAACAACATATCATTCTCCCACACAATCATAAAAATCAATTGCTCTGTATATCTACTCCATAATGTCCTCTTACTGTGTTTGAATCACCTGCAACATCAGCTCATACATCTCTCAATCTTCAGACAAAACATTCATCCTTGCAATCACCTGATTCACCTGCATTTTTATCTTCAAAAATCTTACATCTCATAACATAATTTTCTGCCAAAATATTATCTTCTGCTGCATATATCAGTCCTGCAATAAAAATTCACAATGAACCTGCAATATTTTCCTCTTCTCTACATGACCTTACCATCTTTCAAAAATCACCTTCAAAAATAGATTCCATGTCATTTTTTTTGAATACCCTTCCCAAAATTTTTTACAAAATTTGTCAAAGAATAAATTCACTGTCATAATGTCCATTCGGATTCTCTATCTGCAATAAGACAAGAAAAGGTTCTCCAAAAAAAAATCATTTAAAAACCACCTCTTAGTCTTCTCAAAACAAGCATTTGAAAACCCACTAAAAACTCCTCTCCTTATTTAAAAAAAAAAAAAAACAACTCTCCTTTTTATTATCTTCAATTGCATGACACCGATAAAATTCTCCTAAAAAAAATGCTTTAAATATACCCCACTGACTGCCTTTAGAAACCGACTAAAAATAGCTTTTAAAACAACAAAACACTGCAGTCATAAAGGAATGACGACAAAATGCACGTCAAAGTCCGATCTCCAGATTGGGGTCTCTATTTTAAACCTTAACCATTGATATATCATCGCGCACCCTCAAAAGATTAAACTTAAACCATCGATTGCCTTTTCCCGCCCGAGCGCTCATGTGATGACCTGTGGAGTCAGTGATGCTAGGCGAAGGTACCGGTTGTAAAATGTTTTAAAAGCCCTTCAAACGGTCACTTTAAGTGACTTCACCCGTGGTAGGAAGTCAACAACTAAAAAGACAAAGAGTGCCGACGGGTGAAAGAGGATATAGCATAGTTTAGACTAATAATTAGATTTAGGGTTTTGACATAGAATCTTAGGGTTTTAGACTTGAACAAAATAGAACTTTGAGACTTATAAATCCTCAAGAACATGCTCACTGCAAGGACACCATACCAACCCTGTGTTAAGAAGTGTCTTACTGTTATGAAATAACACAAAGCATTATAAAGGCCTTGACACATAAGATGACACCATCTTGGGAATGTCCTTTTGACATCAATGCACCAATCTAATGAACATGAAAATCCAACACATGTAGCAACCAATGACATCTGCATTGCTCCATGAAGATGTAACATCCTGCATGGCTCCTGCATTGCTCCTTTCAACAATACCTCATCTTTGATCACCTTTGAACATCTTGCTGCTCCTAGCTTCTAACCTGAAGGCATCCTGAATGCACATGATCCAAACAACATGAACTAAGAGCACCATCGAAACCATGAAGACCATGAGTTACACCAATGTATATGTCAGCAAGCAAGCATCTCCATCATAACATCATGAACTAAACATGATCAAGAACACTGAACCAACATCCAACAACATAGCACCCTGAATCTGCATGATATGAGTAACATCACCATGAATGAGTAACATATATGGATAACAAGCATTATGAAGCACCTGAATGACAATCACTATGAAGCACCACTGTGAATAGCATGACAACAATCTTTGCATCAACAATAAGCATGAACACAACATCTTTGACATCAATGACAATCAACCTCCATCTATCTTCCCCTTTGTCATTGTTGGCAAAACTACATGATGCATTCTCTCTCTCTCTCTCCCCCTTTTTGACATCGGATGACAAAGAATGAATTAACTCCCCCTGTAAATTATTTTTAAGCTTGTTTTGGATGCCATACCCTGTTCTAAAGGTTGCAGATTTTGAAAATAAACCTGTCCAACTGAAATTTCTGATTTTATCTCATGACAAATGACAGATCAGAATTAAAGACTGTTATGCTGCAGTCAAAAGACAGCCAAGTGCATACAAATACCACTGTCATATCAGGTCAATTACTATTGAAGGCTATCTCTATCTTTTCTTACTCCTAATGTCTTTTGAAAGTCACTGATCATCAGTTTCAATACAAACTAGCACTGCCATATGAACTGTCCATAGTGCCATGACAACTGATAACAAACTCAAAAGAATATCTGAACATTCTCATCTCCAAATCACAACATGAAGAAGCAAGACTAATCAAAGCAAGACTAATCAACATGAGGACCAGCAACACTTACAAACTCAACTTAACATCTATACATGAACTTGATGAACTGAAGAACTTGATGAGATACAAGGCACCACCATCAATGACATAAGCATCTCTAGATTGTCAAAGCTTGAAGCACATACCTGATACTACCTTCATAACTAGAAGCACACAACTTGCACATGCCTTCCTGAAGCCTATCAATGAGGAAGCCCATCAGAGAAACATGTCAAACTATCACTTTGTATCCATTGAAAGCTAGAACCTTGTATACTGGGAAGAGCATTAGCACTAGAATTGCATGCATATCTTTCAAGAAGATACAAACAGCAACATAGAAGATTGTGAACTTGACTGAGATAAATCATATATGAAGAATTATGTTAAGGTCCAAATGAAATTGAAATCATTCAAACCAATACTTTGTATTAAAACTACTGGCATGCCATGTTTGCTTTTAATGACCTCACAGACCCAGTTCTCACAAAGATTGACTCACCATTATTACACTGACCAAACAAATTCTGTCACCAAACTCTTGCTAACCCTGTCCAAAACCTTTGCAACAAGACCACTGTATAATATACTAGCCATTGTGCAAACAAATTTGTCATTGTCCCTGTCATAAAGCACATATAAATGAGCAAAGCATATCAACTTGGAAGATAAACTTCACCAACCACTTATAAATTTGCACTGTCATTGCACAAGTCAAATATCACTGTTATTTCACACCATAGTCATGAGACTTTGTACCTCTGATCATGCTATGCTTCTCAAACCTTTGTCAATTCCATGTCAATACAGTCCCTTTATAACTGCAGCAATTTGTTCTTGGTGACATTTTGAGTCATCCACTGTTAAATTACTACTGGACAATCACAACACACCAATGATGAAATATTGTTATGACAAATATGAAACCACTGTCAATACCTATGCAAAGCCAAATGCAGAGTCGTGTGCTATGAATTGACTTCTTCCATTTGCAACCTCCTCAACCAACATATGCTAACATCTGATGTGAGCTCCTTGAGTACACCCTGTCATAAAACTTCTTGACATGAAACATTCTAACAAACATTATCAGGCATGAATTCAATAGCATGATAAACAAGACAAAATCATCACATTGACAAGCACCAAATGATCTCCTCTTGAAACTTCTTGGGGGTAAGTGATAGGACATTGGACAACTCCCCCTTACTTCAAGCTGCATCTCATGCAACAGATGATGTGTCTTGTGCATTATGCACAAGTTCAGTATCTTCCATGTTTTGCTCAGGTTTTCTTCTCCATACTTTTATAGATTCTCTCTTTTGATCAGCTTTCTTCCTCTTCCAACCTTTCAAACTAGGTGAAGCTTTTCTACAATTGTGTGCTTTGTGTCGAAGAGAGTTGCATATATAACAAACTATATTGTAATCCAGATCAAATAAATGAAAGTTCCTCTTTGACTGTTTATGACCACTTCTGTTGTGATTCCATGTATGATCATGTCTCCCATGCATTCTATAGTTTCTTTGTATGTGACCAACATTGTTGCACTTATAACACACTAGATCAACATTAGATTGACTTCTTCTACAATCAACTGCTTTGTGTCCAAAATGATTACAGGTATAACAATAACCAAAAAATGAATATTTATACCTGTACATATATACTTGCCTTGCTGGAACAGTTTTTCTGAGATTTCTCCTTTGGTTGTGCATTTTGACAAACTCTTCTTTGGTTTTCACCTCAGCTTCAATCTTCTTTTTGCCTTCAAGAGCAGCAGCATGATAGCTTAGATCAATTTTCCTTCTTGGATTCTCTCTGACTTTAGAAGTCTGCCCTTGTTCATATCCTAGGCCAGTAGTGTCCTTGTAAAGTTTTTTTTTCCCAATATTTCATGCAACTTGTTTGTGCTTTCTTCAAACTCCTGGAATTTCTTGAACAGAACCTTGAGACCTTCATAATCTTTTCTCAGATTGACAGTTTCAGCCTCTAGTTTTAGACATTTAATTGATTTGATTTCACATTCAGACTTAGTAACATCTATTATTCTCTTGGCTTCTTCAATCTCAATTTTTAGGCTGATAATCAATTTGTCTGATTCATCAACTTGTGTTCTTAAATTCACAATCTGATTTCTTGCCTCTTCAAGATTTGAAGATACTCTTTTAAGGTCTGAAAGTGCTTTGTCTTTGGAGTCTTTTTCTTCTTGTAGCTGCAACTCTAATCTTTGGTTCTCCTTTTTTGTATTTCTTGATCTCACTCAGAGCACACGAGTTCTCCTTCTATATCAATCTCACACTCCTGATCATCATCACTCATAATGTAATCTTCTGCTTTTGAATCAGATTGGACCTCATCTCCTTCATGTGAATGTCTTCTATCATTGTCACTTTCCTCAAACACCAAGTTGTCCTCTCCTTCAAGTGCATCACCTTGATAGATTCTTATCAATTCCTTCCACACATCCTGAGCTGTTTCACAATGCATAACTTTATAGGAAACTTCATTAGATAATCCAAACAAAATGGCCTTCTTTGCTGTATGATTGCATTCATAAGCCTCTTTGTTACTTGTAGTATTAGGTGATTGAGAGGAAATAAAATACCCATTCTCAACTGACATACACACACTATACCCTAAAGAAGATAGATAGACTTGCATTCTAATACACCAAATAGAGAAATTTGAACCATCAAAGAAAGGAACTCCTGAAAACTCTTTCTCTAATTTAATACCTAACTCAATTTGTGAAACATTTCTATCAACTGATTGTATATCAACATTTGAATTTGATATAGATGGTGCCTTTTGACCAGTATGTGGCTTGGCATTTCTCCTGCCCTTATTTCTTCTACACTTTCCCATGGTACTCCACAATTAGGACTTAACCCAAGCCTGTTAGACTTCTATAGGGAACCTATGCTCTGATACCACTTGTTGGAGTACAAGACCACTGAGGGGAGGGGGTGAATCAGTGGTCTATAACATTTAACATTTCAAAACTTAACTCAAAGATCTTGTGCAAAGGGACTCATTGAAAACATAGTCATCATGATATGCAAACTAGAATACAAAACTTAAATAAGGATGACCAAATAGATACAACATAATCAACCATAAAGAGAAGACATGACACATGTTTTGATGAGTGGAAAAACCCTCATAGGGATAAAAAACCACTCTTGAATCCTTCCACTTTATTGTGCCTCACTAGCTAAGAAAATCTCATTGATTACAACAAATGTCTCACTGACCATGCAAGCCGCACTGGCTACAATATGCCTCATTGGCAAAATATACAATCTCAGAAAAACATAAAGAGTACAGAGGGTTTCTTTGTTTCAATACGATGCTCATAACAACATATCATTCCCCCTCACAAGCATGGAATCAATTGTTCTATATATCTACTCCATAATGTCCTTATTGTGTTTGAATCACCTGCAACATCAGCTCATACATCTCTCAATCTTCAGACAAAACATTCATCCTTGCAATCACCTGATTCACCTGCATTTTTCTCTTCAAAAATCTTACATTTCATAACATAATATTCTGCCAAAATATATCTTCTGCTGTATATATCAGTCCTGCAATAAAAATTTACAATGAACCTGCAATATTTCCCTCTTCTCTACATGACCTTACCATTTTTCAAAAATCACCTTCAAAAATAGATTCCATGTCATTTTTTTTTAAAGACCCTTCCAAATTTTTATACAAAATTTGTCAAAGAATAAATTCATTGTCATAATGTCCATTTGGATTCTCTATCTGCAATAAGACAAGAAAAGGTTCTCCAAAAAAAAATCATTTAAAAAACACCTCTTAGTCTTCTCAAATCAAGCATTTGAAAACCCACTAAAAACTCCTCTCCTTATTTAAAAAAAAAAACAAACAACTCTCCTTTTTATTATCTTCAATTGCACGAGAGACCCATAAAATTCTCCTAAAAAAATGCTTTAAATATACCCCAATGATTGCCTTTAGAAACAGACTAAAAATAGCTTTTAAAAAAACAAAACACTGCAGTCATAAAGGAATGATGGCAAAATGCACGTCAAAGTCCGAGCTCCAGATTGGGGTCTCTATTTTAAACCTTAGCCATTGATATATCATCGTGTGCCCTCAAAATATTAAACTTAAACTATCGATTGCCTTTTCTTGCCTTTTCCCGCCCAAGCGCTCATGTGATGACTTGTGGAGTCGGTGATGCTAGGTGTAGGGGCCGGTTGTACAATGTTTTAAAAGCCCTCCAAACGGTCACTTTAAGTGATTTCACCTGTAGTAGGAAGTCAACAACTAAAAAGACAAAGTGCCGACGGGTGAAAGAGGATATAGCATAGTTTAGACTAATCATTAGATTTAGGGTTTTGACATAGAATCTCAGGGTTTTAGACTTGAACAAAATAGAACTTTGAGACTTATAAATCCTCAAGAACATGCTTACTGCAAGGACACCATACCAACCCTGTGTTTAGAAGTGTCTTACAGTTATGAAATAACACAAAGCATTATAAAGGCCTTGACACATTAGAGGACACCATCTTGGGAATGTCCTTTTGACATCAATCCACCAATCTAATGAACATGAAAATCCAACACATGTAACAACCAATGACATCTGCATTTCTCCATGAAGATGTAACATGTTGCATGGCTCCTGCATTGCTCCTTTCAACAATACCTCATCTTTGATCACCTTTGAACATCTTGCTGCTCCTAGCGTCTATCCTGAAGGCATCCTGAATGCACATGATCCAAACAACATGAACTAAGAGCACCATTGAAACCATGAAGACCATGAGTTACACCAATGTATATGTTAGCAAACAAGCATCTCCATCATAACATCATGAACTAAACATGATCCAGAAGATTGAACCAACATCCAACAACATAGCACCTTGAATCCGCATGATATGAGTAACATCACCATGAATGAGTAACATATATGGATAACAAGCATTATGAAGCACCTGAATGACAATCACTATGAAGCACCATTGTGAATAGCATGACAACAATCTTTGCATCAACAATAAGCATGAACCCAACATCTTTGACATCAATGATAATCAACCTCCATCAAATTGATCATGAAAAATGAAATATCATATTTTTCTCATTATATTGGTGTATTTCTTGCATAACAATAAATTGCTCTCATAGGGAAACGTCCTATTGAAGGTGGATAAATATGAAAATTTAAAATGTTTTCTGTTGATGTTTGTTTTTAGACAAGTCAACAATAGAGTAAAACACGAGTATCCCACTCTCTCTTGAATAAAGCTCTTCAAAGGCTGAACTATGTGATCCAGTGAAGTAACTCCAAGGTTCCTTTTCTTATGATTTATGATGGGTTAACTCAGTGATTACATGTGATCTTGCTGATAATCACAAAGGGACTTACGCAGATTCTTCTTCATGCTCGTTTAGCTTATTCCTCTTTCAATGTGGATGATGTATATACAAAGTATCAATGATAAAGAAAATGAAAAGGGGTTAAGGGTTTAGAAAGCTAATCTAAGGTCAATGAAGTAATGATAATGTATTGAATAGACAAACTCCTAAGTAAACCTAACTTCACTTCGCCAAGTATGCCTACAACTACATGAAGTTGGTGCAATCTCCTAAGGTTATGCGAATGGTTTTCAAATCATGAAGGCTTATAAAAGCACCCATAAGACGGCGCAGCTCAAACAAGCATCCACAATCGAACTTATGCAAATGAAGCTCAGACTAGCTTTACACAACACTTCATCAGCGATGAATGTTAAAAGCATGTGCCAGGAGTTGATCAAATATTCAGTACAACATACATTACAACAAAGAACTTCTAATCTACTTTACTTGAAACATCTCTCCATTCCATTGAAGTACAAGAAACCATGTTACTTCACAAGATAACACTTAAACACCAAGTGAACTCCAATGTTCTTTGCATTAATTTTGAAAATATTTACAACAATTCCAAGTCCTCTCAAAAAATTTCGAGAGTCTTCTATTCTACTCCTACTTGCCTACAATCTAATTTCTATGAACTACTACTACTGAATTACAAATGAGGCAACAAGGCTTTTATATAGTGTTCCAGGATACAATGAATGGCTAATATCATTTCGATAGCCAAGGGTCTAGATCATGCCACCTCAGAGGTAGTTACAACAACTTTCTATTTTTAGTACAAAAGAGAGAGGCAATGAAGGCACATTTTCCAATGTGATAAGGTAAGGCGAAAGCATTTAAAATATTCCTCCACATAGGAATCCCTTTGACTTCTTTTATTAAATGATACATTGAATGCATTAAATAATGCGGCTAATCAAAATTGAATGATGTGTACTCGCCACATGGATGCCAACTCAGCATACTTTGAAAATTGTATCATCTTTGTGTGATGTATTCAATGTGATTGCTTGATCTTGCTTTGTACATTTCCTTGCAACTGGATGTATGATACTTGTAGCTCATTTGATTGACTTTGTAATGTTTCTTCTTCTTGCAGGATACATGATGATCTTCTTTGATGTTTCTTCTTAAAGAGTGGAGTAGTAGAGATATGATGACTTGAAGTAGAATGCATGATAATCTTCATTCATGAAGAGTAGGAGAATCTCTTGGACTTGAAGGTTGAATGGAGCTTGAAGTATGATGGATGAATATCTTTGCTTGATGTAGAAGACTTGATGAAGTAATCCTTCATGATGACCTTTGAATTGACCCTTTGGAGTGTGTTGATAACACCTTCCTTGGATGTGAAGTAGATGTTGATAGCCTCTAGAAGAAACTTTGAAGCTTGACGAACCTTGACTTGAAGCTTAGATGGGGAACTCCTTGTTTTTGAACATGATGCAAAGGATGAAGTATACTTTGAACTTGATATGATCTAACATGATGTCTTTGATGTAGGAGACTTGAGGTGTGATCCCCCTGCAACTTGAAGGCTTCTCAGGTACTTGTCCTTGATGACTCCTTAGCTTCACCAACACCCCTTCCTTCAATGATGCAACTTGATAAGCTTCGAAGGCGGCTAGCATGATGCTCCTTACTCCTTGCTTGAAGGTGATTCCTTGGATAACTCCTTAGCTTTGTTAATGCTCCTACAAGACAAGGTAAACGATATATCAATAACTTGTTAAGATAAAAACAACTTTAAACATGTAATAACGCCATTTCAAACTTAGGCGCAAATATAGGTAAAAATAAGAACAAAGTGCACCTAACATCATTTAGTCCCACATTCATTATTTCAAATGATTTCTAGCAATTGTAAAGGTTTAAAGAAGGTCAATCCCCTATAAGGTTCACCCAAAAGGTATCTTTCAACACAATTTCTTCCTTAGGCGCCCATCTAGTTTGGTAGATAAGTGGAAGTGCGCCTAGGACTAATAGCTTCATCTTTGGCATTTTTTCATGCTCTAGACAATTGTGAAGGTTGTGGGATGACTCCCCTTCCTTTAGGCGCCAATCCAGGTCAAAGTTTCCAATACTTCACTTTCACTCATCTTGTCTTCTAGGCGCCAGAAATGAGGTGATTCTTCCCAGGGCGCCAATGAAGGTGCAAGGCGCCTTGGTCAACTTGGACTTTATTTGTCAATTTTCATGCTTTAGATAGTAGTGAATGTCTTAGAAGGACCTCCCTTCTCTAGGCGCCCACTCAAAGGGATGTTTTATGTCACTTCTTCCAAGGCGCCAAAACAAGATGCTAAGGACAGGGAAATGCGCCTAGTGGTTTTGGAGGCAAAGGGCGCCCAACTTCTAGTGATCCTAAACACCAAAACTCTTTTAAACAATCAAGTTTCTCTAAGCGCCAAAATAATGAGTTTCCAAACACAAAGGGCGCTTAAACTCTTGAAAATGTCATTTGTTCCTTGGGCGCCAATGAAGGTTATTCAAGTGGAAAGTAGCACCTTCACTATTCATACTTGTTGCTCTATGTTAAGTGTTTAGAAAAGTCTCCTCTTAGGCGCTTATACGAGTTTGTAGAGGAACAAAAGGGCGCCTAAGATTAATAGCCTCCTCCTTGGAGTTTGTCATGCTTTAAACAGGTGAAGATGACTTGCAATGGTCCATTCTTGCAAGGCGCCTCATCAATAGTGTTATTGGAAGCAATCTCCCTCTAGGCGCTCAAGTCACCTCAAGGCGCATATTGAAGTGTCTCCCCATGAAGGGTGCCAGAATGAGTTAATTTGATCCTTAGGCGCTTAAAATCTCAAAATTCCCAACACTTCATTTTCTAGGCACTCACTGAGTGTTATCTTAATTTACTTACCCTCAAGGCGTTCATCCAGGTGACAGGAGTGATAAGGAGCGCCTAACTTCATTCTCTCAACTCAAGGCGCTATTTTGGTGATTGTATTGAGTGTAATCCTTCTCTAGGCGCTAATCTTGAATTCCAACCTCACCATGCACTCCAAGGCGCCAATATGTCATCCCTCCAACCATCCAGATGTAGGGCGCTAGGATGAGGTGATAATAGCAAGAAGGTGCGCCTACTTCAATTCAAGGCGCAATTGAATGAGGTGTTTGAAACTTGTCCTCCACCTAAGGCGCCAATTTGGATCTCTGCAAATGGGAAAATGCGCCTAAGCTTCTTTGAGTGAATTCACGCCTAAATTTGGAAGTCCAAGTGAGTAAGGTATATTGAAAAATATATTTAAGTATAAGTGAATTTCTTATACTTTAAATATTTTTCAATATACCTTTCAGGATGTTTGAGATAGGTCTCAGATCCACTGGATTTAACATGTAGATTCTAGATTTTTGAGGATCCACCAGATTTCAGACTTGGTCAAATTTTCAGTGTTTCAGGATATCAAGCTATCAGACTTAGTCATTTTCAGGATCTCAAACATACATCAGGATTGGAGTTAGTTTAAACACATCATGCTCTCTCATGCTAAGGCGCAACTTTGGGTTAGTTTGAACATCTCTTCATGCTAAGGCGTCAAAATGAGGTAATTCAATGCATGAAGGGCGCCTAGACTTGTTTGCTCATTCTTGACATTTTTTAGGCTCTCCAACACTTGATTACATCTTTGTAAGACTTCTTGAACTTTAGGCGCTATCTATCATTGATTTGAACTCCAACCTACATCAAGGCGCCTAAACCCATGACCTTCAACCTAAGGCGCAATTCTTATGATCCTCTGAACATGCAATGGGCGCCTAGACCTAAATGCCTCTTCCTTGTCAACTTTGCAGTGTTTCAAGCTTCCCGACATCCATTTCAATCAAGGCGCTTTGATTTGAAGCTCTCCTTGCCCAAAGCGCAATCTTGAGGTTGTCTAGATGATGAAAGGCGCCCTAATTTCTAGGCGGAGTTTTGAGGTGAACCTGGAGCAATTTCGCGCCCAGAATTGACAGTGCTCGAGGTAAGGTATATTGAAAAATATATTTAAGTATAAGTTTATCTCTAAACTTATACTTTAAATATTTTTCAATATACCTTTGAGGATGTTTGAGATAGGTCTCAGATCCACTGGATTTAACATGCAGATTCTAGATTTTTGAGGATCCACCAGATTTCAGACTTAGCCAATTTTCAGGATCTTCAGGATCAGGATACCAGACTTAGTCATTTTCAGGGTCTCAAACATCAGGATCAGGTCATCAAGGGGCTCTAAGACTCAAACACCACTGACTCCATCATGCAAAGGACATCATCCTGGACTTAGCAAAGCACTGGAATTCAAAAAAAAAAAGGGGGTCCCCATTTGCAATGGGGCGATGTGTGATTTGGTCACAACATTTTCAAATCTTTAATTTGAAAAGATCATGTCGGCCCAAGTTGAAAGGATAGGTCGTCGCAAGTCAAGGTTGGCCATTTTAAATAATGAAGGCTAAGTCGGCTTCATAAGTCAATTTGAGTGCCAACACTTGATAAAATCAAGGTCAGCCCTCTTTGAACAGTTTAAGTAGGCCCAAAAGTAGTTTAAGTCGGCCAAGACATTATGAAGTCGGCCCTTGAGAAGCAAATCCGTTTATTTTTAAATTTTATTGTAATTGAGCGCCAAGTTGTGATCAAGGTCGGCCAAGAAAAGGATAACTGTGGTCGGCCAGCTTTGGAGGTTAATTGATATTAAATCGAATATTTAAATTCATTGTAGGCGCCCAAAACTAGTAAAGGAGGTCGGTTTTCTTGGAAAAAATAATAAAATAATATTGTCTTCTTGTTAAGTCAGCCAGCCTTTGGGAAAAGAGGAGTTCAAGTATTTATACAATTTTTTTGAAAGCATTTTGACATTATGAATCTAGTTTATTTCTGATTTTTCCCTTAGTAGATCCGCAACTTCGTTGCATCTATTCCAAGGATGAAAACCCTTGCGAATATCTGGTGAGTTGGACGAACACCTAGCTCATCTTGAGGAGGTTTCATGACGGAAGTCTAATTGTGCTTCATTGCTGAATTTTGAAGGTTTCTTGAGCATCCATGTTACATCTTTAGCAACAGATTTATTGGAGACATTAGGTTGAAGACATTGAAGGTTCATTGCAGATTTGAGTATCATCATTGAAGACATTGAAGATCCCTTTGAGCGCTGATTTTAGGAGAGACCTCGTTGCACCCTTGACCGCCGATTTTGTGAGCAGCATTGGAAGAAGAATTCAGATCAGATTCAGAGCTATTGCCATTGTGAAGGATTGTGGAGATCTTGAAGACTATTCATGGCTTCTAGGAGAGCCGATTGATGTGATATTTTATTCATATGCTAGAGTGCCATCATTTGGGAAGCTTGGCATCCTTGTATAAGCTGCGATCATCCTTGCAGATCTTTTCTTGCATCAACGCCACATTTTTCAGACTTGAAGTAGGTTCATAAACCCTAGTCGTTGCCCACACTAGTGAATGATACCTTTGCTTTGGAGTGACTACATCTTGGAGGCCATCGCTAATGTTTGGGAACTGCAGTTTATTGTTGACAGCACATATTCATCAGCATGAAGGCCGATCTACATTCATTGAGCATCATTAAGGGTGCGCTGGAATTGTTGAGGGAGACCGCCCCTTGTTGGGTGTGCAAATTGATCCTTGGCATCACTTAATCATCATTGGGAGGTCGTACAGCTAGCAGCCCCTTGACAGCAGTTTGGCGCCATATGTCATTCTTTGAAGACACTTTGCCATCATTCCTCATCAGCGATCAGCATTGGCATCACATATTTTGATATCTATCATCATCAACATTGAAGGCCGAATTGTGTGAAGAGGTTCATTCATTTGTTGGCTACATAACTTGGTATGTACTAGTTGATATTCAGATCTGAATTGTTTCAGTCACTTGTGCATGATTGTATGGTCTCATTGGAGCCACAAATTTGATGTAATTGCATTCCTTATAATGCCATATTGAAGCAGCAGGCTTGCATTCTTAATTTTCTTATTGTATGTGTATTCCATGGTGTAATTCATCACTGTTTAGGACAGCAGATATATGTTTCCATTTGCCATCATTTTGCATATGATAGTTTATGTTTCAAGCTTGGAGGTGAATTTAATAAGGCACAGAAAATAAGATCAGAATTCAGTCCTAGGGTTTTTAAGTTGGAATTTTGAAAATTCAGAAAAATTGGTCAAAACCTACTTTGGGACATTACATGATGCATCAACTTCCCTGTTGGTTGGCTATATTTGTTGGGGCCCACACACTTTGTCCCCCCCTTCTTGGCCGAATAAGATTCTTTCTATTGGGCTGCCCCTTGGGACCCACATAACTTCATTCTGACACCTACTTCTATTGGGACCCATAAAGGATGTGAGGACAGAGAAAATAGAAATATATATATATATTCCTTTTGCTAGGACCCACGTATTCTTTTATAGTTTCTAAGAATATTTAATCCAGGGCATTTCATTTGTTGATTGTGGGTTAGTGTTTCTACGATTGCGATAGTCTACTTTATTGGTTGGCAGTTCTCCATGCTGGCGTTGTCTATTCCTTGGTAATGCTATTTCAAGTTACAGATAGACAATTAACTTGGTGGTTGTTCCTTTTCTGTCAAGCATTTTAATTTGCCTATTTTAGGTCGTGGATTTCCTTGTTGCCATTTTTGACAAGCTTATGCCTATTTTAGGCCATGGACATTATTGTTGGCTACCCCATGTTCTGACAAGCAGTTGTTGTTGACTAGCAGTCACTAATTCCTAGGCGCTTGATTTTTTCCTCTATTTTCTTCTATAAAAGAACAAGAACATATGTAGGAGATAGTGATAGACCTATGAAGAAAGCTATGTCACAAGGTTCGAGTTTGTGTTAATGTTCGGCAACGATAAAATTCAGATCAAGTTCAACAAGGGGAAAAAGTTTGAAAAAAATTTCGTTATTAAATTTGCCTTATTTTAATTTGATTTTTTTAATATATATATATATATCCTTGGCGCAAAATTTGAGAGTGCTTGACAGTGTCCTATGGTTGTTTGTGGCTATGGCGGAGTCTGCAAGAAAGCAAGGAAGGAAGACAGCCGGCGAGCCGGCGAGGAGGTAAAAGAAACACGCATTGGGGGTGGATGCTATAGTGGAATTCATCAACTTCATTGATAAGGAAATTGAGAGACCTGTTGGAAATGTTGTCATTGATGTCAAAAGTGGATAATGCTTCAAGACTTACTTAAATGTTTCAAGACTCAAATATACACGTTTTAAACATAAGAAAGTTGGCCGACTTCCTTAAATGTTTCAAGACTCATATATACACCTTTTAGATCACCCGAGTTAGAGTGAAGTAAAGAGGCCACATTATATCTGGAGGATGGAACAGACCATGTATATGTTGTTGACGCTCGTGGTGCATCGGGCTTAGAATTGACAGTTGCAAGTGAAGTTTTTGAAGAATCTGGTCGCCCATCTATACATGGAACACTAGACTATTTGCAAGGCCTTAAGAATAGATGTTGACAAGGATATTATATTTGCTGTGAAGGATATGGGAAGATTGGTTAGTTCTGGCAGCATAATACATTCTTATCTTTTCTGTTGGAGATCAGAAACACCTTCGCTTTATAATGGTCGTGCCAAGCTAGTTTATATAACAATGGAAAAGAAGATAATACAAGACTTAATACATATGAATATAAAGAGAAGTTTAATCCCATTGCTATGAAGCATAGAAAGAAGAGATGAAACAGCCACAAGACTTCAATCCATCTGAATATCAAGAATATAAAGAGGAACTGAAACACAAGGTGAAATAAATTATGGAGGGAGGAAATAGCAGTTCAAACATGCGTTGTCATCCTTTAAGGGCACGGAGTAGTAATAATAATGAGTACGAGACTCCAGAGCTAGACATACCTCAAATGATGATGCCATGCTTCATGAGCCTCCTTGATTGAACCAACCCTCTAGACGCCGCTCTAGAATTGACCCTGGGATTTTGGACCTCTTGAATGATAGGTTTGATTTGATCATGGAGAAATATATCAAGGTTAACAAAGATGATTACGTTATATGCATGGAGTTGCACGTAGGAGATTGCACGTGGAATGAGGAGAGATAAGGCTAAGTGAAAGAGCAAAACTCATAATAAGAGTGACCTGCAATTAGTTTAAAGAGTGATTAAGTTTAAATTGAAGATTTGAACTATGTAGAGAAGGCCGACTTCCCATAGTAAGCGCCAAAGATGGAGATTAAAGTTTAATAAATAATATTTGTTTAAAAAGGCCGACTCTCTTACATATAGCGCACTCCATATAAAGACAAGACTGTTCATTTTAGAAGGGTGCGAATGAGATAGTATTAAAGAGATGTGATTTGATAAAGGGTGGCGCCCATTTGCAAGAGTTGCATTCTTTTGATGGAATCAATTTTATCCAATAAGATATAAAAGACATTTGTGTTGAGTGTAGTGTGATGTGGAGAGTAGAGTATGTGAAAAATGAATATTATTTGAAGAGCAGAGTGAGAAGAGTGAAGTATGTAGTGTGAAGGTGTGTAGATTAGAAGATATATCTTATGTACACAAGCAATCTTGTGTGAAGAAAAGAACTAATATATATGGTCAAGGCAGATTTATACAGAATGAATAAGCAAATTTAGAAGAGACTTTTGAGAGAGATTGAACCGATTCATGAAGCATAATGGAGAGAGTATTTGAGCAGAGTTAAGGAGGAGAACAGAGTAGATTTGTGAAGGTTTAATGGGAAGATTTAAGAAGACATTTTGAATAGATCTGTGAAGAGGGTTGTAATGTCCCCATTTTTGGAATGGTCGTCATTAGAGTTGATTTGGGCCTTTCACCTCATTCCGGGACATTTGGAGGACATTTGGAGGACATCATGAGCAGTGGAGATGACTTGTCACATTGGTATGTGGTCTTCGATGCATTCATCAGGTATGTGGAGATTTGTCTCCATCGGAGTCAGCCATTTGGAGGGTCTTTCATATGGATTTGTGTTAGAGGTTCAGGTTTCATATGTTGTATGGGTGCTATCACTTCATCTTTGCGATGCTTTCGTATGGATACCTTGCTTGGGGTGACTTGACATCATCATGAAGATCATTACTCACCGTGGGTATTGTTGATGATGTTTTTGTGACAACACAACAATAGAATAAAATACCAAGTATCCTATCCTCTCTTGATCAAAGCCTCTTGAATGCTGAATTATATGATCAAACAAGAACGCTCCAAGGTTCCTTTGATGTCAGGTCTTGACTTGCACGTGGATAGACTCAGTAAATATATGTGATCTTGCTGGTAATCACAAAGGGACTTACGCTGAACTCCTCCTTCACGAACATGAATGTAATTTCTTGCTCCTTGGATGTGAATGAATGAAACTTCTCCAATCAAACTTAAAAGAAATATCAAAAGGAAAGGGTTAAGAAGGCTAATCTAAGGACAATGAAATAATGAACAATGCTACGATAGACAAATTCCCTTCCAAAACCTAGCTTCGCTTCACCATGAGAACCAACAATTACACGAAACAGGTGCAATCTCCAAAGGTAATCGTATGATTTTCATATTGTAAACATTCTTCCAAATACCCACAGCTGGCCCAATTTGAACAAGTATTCACAATCAAACTAAAGCAAATGTGGTTCAGGCTAACTTTGCAAATGACTTATCTTCGACAAATCATGAAAAGTATGAACCAAAAAGGAATTCATCAAATATCTCCACATATATTCATCACATCAATGAACTTTCTAATCTATTCTATTCTACTTGGAAACAAATCTTAATCATCTTGGAGACAATGGAAACCATGCTACATTCCAAAATCACAAGATCACCATGAAACATTCAACAACGAGCTTGCATTAATCTTGAAGTGTATCTTTACATCAATCTCTCAAAGTTTCTCTTTGACAATCTTTGAAGAGTCCCCGTTATTCTACTCCTAATTTGCTTCTAATGATCCCCCCTTTACAAATGAGAGAAGTGAGCTTTATATAGACTCCAAACATTACATGAATGGCCAGGATTGATTTGCAAATCAATGGCCAAGATTACACAACATAAGGAGTTTGTTACAACAACTTGCTATTTTTAGAATATGAGAGGCAATGAAAGCACGTTTCCCAATGTGATAAGCTTGAATAAAGCATCTTTGAAGCATCTTCCACATGGGCGTCCTCTTTGGATTCTTATCTGTTGTAGATACATTGAACTTGGACTGATGATGTGGCGAGCTGTGATTGGCGTGATGACGTGCATATGCCACTTCAGCAACTTCTAAATTGGTTTGATTTTCCTCATGTTCACATTGCTTGTAATTGTTGTCTCAGATTTGCACCCTTGCTGAGTTGTAAAACTTGGCAATCTAGAGAAACATGGGATCTTTCCAGGTCTGTGGGTCACCTGTGATGGAAAGAACCTCCGGAGAAGGCCGGCTTCGTAGCTAGTAATCACCTAATATCTACTGGACTTGCAGAGGAAAAAGGAGAAGGAATGTTTTTTTTAAAAAAGAAAGTTAAAATTGGAAAATTTGAAAATAAGGGTGATTCACCAAACTTGATAAGGTAAAATGAAACTCAGACCTGCATACACTTGGCCACAGACAACAAAAACTAAACCTGCACAACCTGTCATTGTATGTTTGCAAAAACACTTCACAAAGAGGCCTAACTCCATTAAAATCTTTAAAAGGAAGCTAAACTTCACAGTTTAAAGCCTTATAACAGTCTAAGACACAGTTTGCAACCTGCATAAACACAACTTCTGCAGAAAAAGGGTATTGAAACATAAGACAGTCACAAGGAAATAAATTACCTCACAAATGACCTGATCAAACACAATACTGCAAAAACAAGAAGGCAAAATCTGACTGTCAATGGTATCCAAGGTGTTCTCTGTATTTCATGTGCCCAAAAGAGTTACAAAAACATGCTCAAACTGAGTAGGATCGCAAAAAAATCACTAACTCCATAATGTACATGGAAAAGAACTCTCTTAATAAAATCTGATTGTAACCGGAATAGCCGTCTAGCAAGGAAAACCTTTTTGATCCTGAAACTACTTGGAGTATCTGCTCCATGGAAGGCAAAGGATGACGGTCTTTCAAGGAAGCTCTATTCAAGTGACGGAAGTCTACACACAACCTTATCTCCCCGTTTTTCTTCCTAACCGGCACAAGGTTGGAAACCCATGAGGTGTGCTTGATAGGAAATATTATGCTACTCTCAATCAGCTTATTCAGTTCCATTTTCATGAGAGGCTCTAATTTAGGATTTAAGGCCTCTGTTTTTGCCTAACAGGCTTGACATCAGGTTCCAGCTCAATAGTATGTTGAGCAAGTTGGGGATCAAACCCCTTTAAATCACCATATTCCCATGCAAAAATGTCACTAAATTCTTGAAAAAGTTGAATAAATGCACGTTTTTCCTTTGCTGTACATACCTTGCCCAGTTTAAGGAGTTTACCCTTAAAGATTTCAAATTCTTCATAGTGATCTTGCTGAACTTGTAGGCTGGACCTGGGTTTTGTAGCTTCATCATCAATGTTAAAAATAGATTCTAAGGTGACCAAACCCTTTGGCATCTTGTTATTCTTCAGTTGATTGATTTGGTCACCGTATTGGTGATGTAGCTTCCCTTGGTTGGCATGAGAGAATTCAGCTTCCTCTCTCAAGAAGTTTACAATCTGCTGATCACTATCAAACACTTGCCAATGTATGTTATTATCTGGCACAACAGGCCTAACAACAATCTTAATATGCTGATTTGTCTTATCACTACTAATTTCCTTGGGAATGTCATATTCAAGCCTTACAGCAGCCAGCCTATCAGCGTGTTTATTCTGATTTCTGGGTATGGATACCAAATTGAATGCATCAAATCCTTCCAAGAGGTCCCATACTCTATGCTTGTAAGACTTAAGCAGATCATTTTTTGTGACATTAAGCTTTCTCACTTGATTTACAACCAGTTCGCTGTCCCCATAAACTTTCAGACAGCCAATACCTCTTTGTCTTGCCCATTCCAAGCCTTGAATTAGAGCTTCGTATTCAGCCACGTTGTTAGTGCAGCTGAAACAGAATCTAAAAGTTGAATAGTACCTTTCAGCCTTCGGGTAAACAAGCATGCATCCACCACCGGCACCCATTCTACTCCTTGAGCCGTCAAAAAACAGTTCCCAGAATCTTCCTCATGATGGATTATTACACACCCATTTTAATTAATTGACCCTAAATCGTGCAAAATCAGAGAATTAGAATAGGTGTGTAATAATCCATCATGAGGAAGATTTTGGGAGCTGTTTTTTGACGGCTCAAGGAGTAGAATGGGTGCCGGTGGTGGATGCATGCTTGTTTACCCGAAGGCTGAAAGGTACTATTCAACTTTTAGATTCTGTTTCAGCTGCACTAACAACGTGGCTGAATACGAAGCTCTAATTCAAGGCTTGGAATGGGCAAGACAAAGAGGTATTGGTTGTCTGAAAGTTTATGGGGACAGCGAACTGGTTGTAAATCAAGTGAGAAAGCTTAATGTCACAAAAAATGATCTGCTTAAGTCTTACAAGCATAGAGTATGGGACCTCTTGGAAGGATTTGATGCATTCAATTTGGTATCCATACCCAGAAATCAGAATAAACACGCTGATAGGCTGGCTGCTGTAAGGCTTGAATATGACATTCCCAAGGAAATTAGTAGTGATAAGACAAATCAGCATATTAAGATTGTTGTTAGGCCTGTTGTGCCAGATAATAACATACATTGGCAAGTGTTTGATAGTGATCAGCAGATTGTAAACTTCTTGAGAGAGGAAGCTGAATTCTCTCATGCCAACCAAGGGAAGCTACATCACCGGTACGGTGACCAAATCATTCAGCTGAAGAATAACAAGATGCCAAAGGGTTTGGTCACCTTAGAGTCTATTTTTAACACTGATGATGAAGCTACAAAACCCAGGTCCAGCCTACAAGTTCAGCAAGATCACTATGAAGAATTTGAGATCTTTAAGGGTAAACTCCTTGAACTGGGCAAGGTATGTACAACAAAGGAAAAAGTGCATTTATTCAACTTTTTCAAGAATTTGGTGACATTTTTGCATGGGAATATGGTGATTTAAAGGGGTTTGATCCCCAACTTGCTCAACATACTATTGAGCTGGAACTTGATGCCAAACCTGTTAGGCAGAAACAAAGGCCTTTGAATCCTAAATTAGAGCCTCTCATGAAAATGGAACTGAATAAGCTGATTGAGAGTAGCATAATATTTCCTATCAAGCACACCTCATGGGTTTCCAACCTTGTGCCGGTTAGGAAGAAAAACGGGGAGATAAGGCTGTGTGTAGACTTTCGTGACTTGAATAGAGCTTCCTTGAAAGACCGTCAGCCTTTGCCTTCCATGGAGCAGATACTCCAAGTAGTTTCAGGATCAGAAAGGTTTTCCTTGCTAGACGGCTATTCCGGTTACAATCAGATTTTATTAAGAGGGTTCTTTTCCATGTACATTATGGAGTTAGTGATTTTTTTGCAATCCTACTCAGTTTGAGCATGTTTTTGTAACTCTTTTGGGCACATGAAATACAGAGACACCTTGGATACCATTGACAGTCAGATTTTGCCTTCTTGTTTTGCAGTATTGGGTGTTATCAAGTGTTTGATCAGGTCATTTGTGAGGTAATTTATTTCTTTGTGACTGTCTTATGTTTCAATACCCTTTTTCTGCAGAAGTTGTGTTTATGCAGGTTGCAAACTGTGTCTTAGATTGTTATAAGGCTTTAAACTGTGAAGTTTAGCTTCCTTTTAAAGATTTTAATGGAGTTAGGCCTCTTTGTGAAGTGTTTTTGCAAACATACAGTGACAAGTTGTGCAGGTTTAGTTTTTGTTGTCTGTGGCCAAGTGTATGCAGGTCTGAGTTTCATTTTACCTTATCAAGTTTGGTGAATCACCCTTATTTTCAAATTTTCCAGTTTTAACTTTAATTTTTAAAAAAAGCATTCCTTCTCCTTTTTCCTCTGCAAGTCCAGTAGATATTAGGTGATTACTAGCTACGAAGCCGGCCTTCTCCGGAGGTTCTTTCCATCACAAGTGCCCCATAGACTTGGAAAGATCCCATGTTTCTCCAGATTGCCAAGTTTTACAACTCAGCAAGGGTGCAAATATGAGAGACAACAGTAATACTTTCCCAAATTATGGACTTTTTGAAGTAGTCTTTTGATTTTGGATTTTCAACTCTGGAACTTTGCATCTTTCAAACTTGCAAATTTGGGAATTTTGTCAAACTTTCCTTGTTGTCTTTCATGCCTTAGTGTAATTTATGGATTTACGATGTACTTGCTCATTTCTCTTCTCATGTGATGTTGTTCTTGTAGGATTCTTTGGATGGTGCAAGTAGAAGATGTCTTTGTTCATGACTGCCAGAGTGAACTTGCGGATGATGGATGTTCTCTTCCTCTGCTTGACACATGAAATAGACAACTCTGGATGATGACTCCTTCTATGCAGATGCTTGCCATCTTTTGTCCATTACCTACACAGGAGAAGCAACTATTAATTGGAAAACACTTGATCATCAATAACATTTCATTATTAATCCCTAACATACTTGCTTTATGCAATGAAGAAAACCTTATTTTCATGCTTTAACTTTGCTTTTTATCCTTTTATGGCCAACTTCACTAATATGCAATGTGAATTTGATATTTCGGTGAAACATTTTCAAGGTCGGAAATTCCTTGTTAATGGGAATTTTGCACCTATGCAAGGGCACATATTGCTTGTATATGAGAAATTTCCGATTTTCAATTTGAAGACTTCGAATATTTTTGGTTCTTCCCTTCCAACTTTCTTCCCCTTGGGGAATTTCCTCTTGATGTTCATGTGATTTTGTCATTTTCATGGATTAATTTGTCCCTTTGTCTAGAGCGCACATTTCGTTGGCATGAGAACTTTCTACCTTGTATGGGCGCAAATTCCTTGTTAATAAGGATTTTGTGCTTTGGACACTTTTTATCAAGTTTTTAGGTCCTTCATTCCTTTGGCGTAGTCATTTAAGGATTTCAACTATGTTTTGATGCACTTTTGATGTCTTCAAGCAATTTCAACAAGGCATGTCATTGGCGCATAATCCTTATGCACGAGGATTTTCCACCTTTTGCAATTTTTACTTAAATAAATTTTCTGGACCTCCATCTAGGTGGGTGCATATTGCAAGGTCTAGAACATTTTGCGCCCTACTTCTTGATAATCATTTTCACCTCAAGCATTCACTCCAATTTTCAAAATACTTCAAACTAAATGAATCTTCCTCATGATAATCTTGGGCAGATTTTGCAAGCTCTAGAACATTTTGCGCAATTTGGATTCGACACTTCACCAAACTTCAACATTCCTCCAAACTCCCTCAAGCAATTTGCCATGTTCTTACATGTATTCTCATGAATTTATCTAAGGCAATCATATGTTTCATCATCTGTATTCCAAAAGGGAGACCTCCAACTAGAGCGCAAATTACAAGGTCTAGAACATTTTCCCCACTTTGGATCCACCATACTTATTCAAATTTTCACGTCTTCATCCTGAGTGCATATTGTTGATAGGTGAACAATTTTCTCCATGTTGTCAATCACAAAAAGTTCTAAGTATCAAAATGGCTTCCACACGCATCTCCTAGAGACTCTCAACAATGAAATGTTGTTCAAACCTTGCGACAACTTCATCTCCAGATACCTCATCACCCAGGGTGCATAATGCACCTAGCAGAACATTTTCCACCTTTTCCTTTAAACTTGTTATCACTTGCATTTCTTTGAACTTTACTCATGCCTTAGTGAAACTTTCAATTCTTAAGCATTGGATCTTCATGAAATCACTCCTTGCAAAGGCGCACATTGCATGTCAGTGAGAACTTCCCTCTACATGGGTGCAAATTCCTTATTGATGAGGATTTTCCACCTTCTACCTTGGAGCGCACATTCCTTGTGCATGAGAAATTTCCGACTTTGACACTTAGTGAATTCAAAACCTCATCATTTTCAACTTTCACAAGTGATTTTCCTTGCATTTTCATGAATTTATCTAAGGAGAACTATTGTTGCATTGTTTTGACCTCACAAACATCAAATCCCCTTTGGGTGCATTGTGCAAGGTGAAGAACATTTTGCGCCCTCTTGATCATTGAAATTTTCTAAGTGTTAATGTACTCTTCAAGGGGTTTTCAAAGGGTTTTCAATGATCACACTTCATCATTTTGCGAGTTTCATGCCTAGATGCCTCCATTCCCAGGGCGCATATTGCATAGGTAGAGGAAATTTGCGCATTTTGTTTTTCAACTCTACTTTGCCTTAGGCAAATTTCAACTTTGAATGTCTTATGATTCCAACTCACCTTCTCCAAAATGTTGAACATGGCCTTGAGCGCAAATTGCATAGGTATAGGAAGTTTCCACATTTTGTTTTTCAAAGGCTTGACCTAGGGCGCATTTTGAATGTGTAGAGGAAATTTCCGTCCTCCACACTTAAAACATTTTGTCAAGTTTCAAATCCTCTCACTCTTTGGTGTGGACATTTAGTATTTTTTCATGAATTAAGTGAATCTCCTGTGCATTGAAAATTTCCTTCTTTAGTTGAGCGCATACTGACTAGGCAGAGGAAATTTGCGCTCTAGACACTTAGGCATTTTTGTCCAGTTTTAACTCCTCTTAATTGGTTCTCAATGCAATTTTGATGAGTTTTAAACAACTTTGGCAAAGTTGAGCATGTCTCCACATGGGTGTATTTTGAATGGTTATGAGAATTTTCCCTTGGGCGCATACTAAATGGGTATGGGAAATTTGTGCTTCTCACTTTGGCACTTAGGCTTTTTCAAATGCTCACTTTCCTTATCTCTTGCCTTAGGCGAAGTTTTAACTTGAAATGTTGAAAATATCTGACTTGGGCGCATATTGCATGAGTGCATTCAGTCTCCTCTTAGGGTGCATCCTGACTATGTAGAAGAAATTTCCCTTTTTCCTTGGGCGCATACTGAATGCTTATGAGAAATTTTCGCTCAAGATTGAAGACTTTTTGACTTAGCTATTTTTTCAGTATCCTGGGTGGAAGTATATTTAAAAATATATTTAAGTATATGCATATACTTCAAATATTTTGAAATATACTTCCAGGATGTTTGAGATAGGTCTTGGATCCGTAGGATTTAACATGCAAATTCTAGATTTTTGAGGATCCACCGGATTTCAGACTTAGTCAATTTCAGGACTTTAGGACATGCATCAGGATGAGAAGATACGAACTCCTTAGCCAGAATATATTGAGACCTGGGCAAAAGAACACTACCAAACCCTACAAGCTCAGAGAAAAACTAAACCCTAAAGCAAAACAAAGACAGAAAGTAGGAAAAAAGAGGGGGTCCCCATTTGCAATGGGGCGATGTGTGATTACGTCACAACAGGTATAATCATGGAGGTCACTATTCACTTGGGTGAAGAGCTAACATTGTTCACATGCCTCTCCTAGGCGCTCATTGATGACTTATTATATTCTTTAACTAGCAATTGAGGTGGAGTACAATAATTAACTATTATCCTTGATGGCGCCCTAACTCATATCTTTAATTTGAGTTAGGCGCTCTCCTTGAAGGAGAACACACTACATATGGGTCGGCCCTCTAGAGAGGGAAAATTGTAATTTAAACATGCACTAACTACCCAGGTTGGCCAGGAGGAAAAGAGGAAACAAAATATGTATAAATACTCAATCAATTGGCATTCCAAAGGCATCATTCAAGGATTCATTCATTCATATTTGGAAAACAATCTCTAGGAGTGACTTGGGACGAAAACCTCAAGTCTTGGAGGGAGTTGGACAAAAACCTAACTTCTTCATAAGGAGGATTCCACAATGGGAGTCTACTTGTGCTTCAACATCAATGAGGGCAGATTTGATATCAGCTTTGAGAGCATTCAAGGGTGGCGAGGTTGTCTAGGGTTGGAGCGAATTGCCTTGGAGGAAGAGCGAACCACATGTGAGGAGGGCGACTTGCAGCTTGGGCTGCTAGGGTTTGATCCATAGCAGATTTTCACAGCAGATCAATAGACCACCATTCGCCTATCTTGAGAGCCTCTTCTTGGGCGATTTGTAACAACACTTAGGGTTTTAACCCTATACATTGGAGCACCCTATTTGGGATTAATTATCCATGATTTTTGGTATGTTCAATCTGATTTATTTGGACTGTTCTGTAGCAGCACTATTCTGAGTTGTATTGGTTGTAAAATCAGACATCTATATTCTGAATTATAGCAGCAGATCACACTTGAATGTTTGATGCTCCAAATTTGTGTATTTCATTGTTAACATGGGGCGAATCATATGATATCTTGTTTTGATGTTTTGAGATGCAATATGATGGTTGTTATGAGCATTTGTTAATCTGAAAATTAGAAAATCAGACTTCATCATCTAGGGTTTGAGCAGAAATAAAAGAAGAAGATATTTGGAAAGCCCATAAATCCACATTAGGGCCAAATATCCACATTTGGGATATTACAAGGGTTCATGCAAGTTTAAAGAAGAAGATAATGCTGATATAAAGAAGAAGACTTTGGTGGGATAAAGAAAGAGTTTAAACAGATATAAAAGGAGAAGATCATGCAAAGATAAAGAAGAGTTTGGGCAGAAACAAAAGGAGAAGATCATGCAAAGATAAAGAAGAGTTTGGGCAGAAACAAGAGAAGTTTATGCAGAGAGGGCAAGTTTGGATCAGATTTGAAGGAAGAGAGTAGTCATATTGTGGATCAGATTTGAAGGAAGAGAGCAATCATATTTTGGATCAGTTTTGTGAAAAGAGATTGTCTGATTTGAATTAGATTTGAAAGGAAAAACGTTGTGTGAGTTGCGATCAAATTTGTAGAAGATAGTGATCAAGATCCGTAGAAGGTTGGTGCCTTAACGAGAGATTGGTGTCTCTTATTGGGTTGGTGCTCAGTTGCGGATTGGTGCTCACGAAATCTACAAGTGGGGATTGGAGTCTACAGTGGGTTGGTGCTCATGAATTATATAAGAAGGGATTGATGTCCCATGTAGGTTGGAGCCTACTAAGATTGTAAAAGAGATTTATATATAAGCAATATTTTGCCGTGGTTTTCTCCCGTAAGGGTTTCCACGTAAATCTTGTGTTCTTGTGGTGCATCATTGATAGATCTTGTGATTGATATTGTTGTGATTGTTAAGTTGTGAAAAGTAAAAGTTTGTATTATACTGATTCACCCCCCCTCTCAGTATAATTGTGTGTTCTTCAAGCCCAATATGAGGAAATGGATGACAAGAGTGGGATATTTTGACTAAGTTGGATGGAAAACTGGAGGCGGGTTTGAGGGAGGCTATGGCCAAATTCCTGCTTGATCCTGGCCATACCCGTGGATGATGGAAGGTGTTTGACGCAGCCCAGGCCTTGTACTGTGCCTCTCTCATGTCGGTAGCTGCAAGCTCTTACCTGATGCATGATGATGTAGGGGACGTGGTGGACTAGGCAAACGTCTTCCATGACTGTGCTTCATGCGATAAAAATGACAGCAATGCCTGCAGTTGGCCGTTGAGGCCATTGCCAGGCATGTGGGTTTGCAGCTTCCAAAGGAGGCCATTCCTACCTTCTTTAGGTGTTGTGATTCATCGGATGAGAGCCAGGGGGTGGAGTTGACAAAGGTGGTGGCGAGTGCCCAGATGTTGAAGCTGACAAGAACGATGGTGGATAGTAAAAAGTATGTTTTGTCATTGGTTTTTTGTATGGTATGTTAAGTTGGGGTAGGGTTTCTAAATTTCTAGTGGGTTTAGACATTTTTTGTTGGTTGGAGGGATATCTATAAAAATGTATGTGTATGTTTATGTTTCTAGAAGAGGGCCTGTGTAATTTGCCCTCTTCCCTCTGTCTATGTTAAGACTGTTCCGGTGGTTAGCTGTGTTCTTTGGTACTAGCAATGACAGTTTTTGGTTAGCGATGGAATAGGTTTAGTTTGGTGAACTCTCTATGTTAACGGATATGAAAGTAATAGATACAAATATTATCATGTAGAGCATGCCTTTGGTTTTTTATATGCTTCCTCGGCCATAATCCAGGTGTTTTAAACCAAAAAAAAATATAATATAATATAATAAATATGATAATATATAAATATAATATTATAATATAAATATTAATATATATTAATATTTATATTATAATATTAATAATATATTAATATATTATATATAAATATAATATGATAATATAAATATTAATAATATGTAATAAATTAGAAGTGGCTTCCTGCCACAACTGATCTTGGTTGCACTCCCAAGTATATGTTGTAATCGATTGATGATACGAAATAAGGCTCTAGTACGTGTTAGGGGCGGATCATCATGCGGGGTTCCTCAGTGGTAGATGTTTGCCCTACAACAAATTGAGATCGATACCTAGCGTCAGTTGCAGAGGCGGGGTTGGGGAAAGGCACTCGACTGCATATATGTTTTAAAAATTAGTCAAATCTTTTAAAATACCAGATTTTTATCCTGATTTAAACGCAGGTGTTTTCGGTGAACGGAAAAAATGAGAAAAAAAAACCTTATTTTAAAAATATTTTATTAAAAATCTATGCCGTTTTTTCCGTATGAACAATTGACGAATTTAAGCAATTTTTTGATACCTTTTTGAAGTTCTCCGAATTTCAAACTTCATAGCAGAAATTTGGCAAACCTTGTGACATAGGCTAGCATTATAGTTGAGTTGATATTAATTTTAGTCATCTATGTTAAATGTGTCATTTTGTTGTCATAACACTAATGTTATTGATAGTCAGCTGTTGTCTGATGTTTAATTATTGATAGTAACACTGGTTGTTGAACTTGAAAGTTGTCTTTGCTAATCACCCAATTGAATGATTTCTATTCATTTTCTGTTTTGTAGGCTTGCTCAACGTATTGTACGGGGAGATGTTCCAGAACCACTTATGAACCGGAAGGTAATTTTAATTTTTCTACTTCAATGTAATATGGATTCATAGAAACAGAAGTCTTTACAAAATTGCAGTTAATTGTGATAAATCATTTCTTGGCATGCTGGGTGATTTTTTATTCAAAAAATTACATTTTCTTTTCCAGAAAATCAGTTAAACTGATTTTTTTGACTGAAAAATAAAAATAAAAAAACAATTATTTTTGCAATTAAATCACAAATTTTTGATCAATAAAACAGTTTCTGGGTTAGGATTAGGCCTTTTTCTGATTTTTGCAGCAATTTTTTCAGTTTTTCCCTAACCCTAATCCTATTCTGTTTTTTTCCCGATTTATTGAAAAGATCTTTATCTTTTGGTTTGCCAATTTATTCCTTAGAAAGATATCTGCTACTATGATGAATACACTAAAGGTAAATGAGCTATTGATGCACATAGATTCTCTTGATCAGCAGTAATAATGTCTTTCCATACTCTGGAAATATGAACTTAAGAATTGTTATTACCTAGAAATGTGTATAGCTAGTTTCATTGTTAAAATTGACATTTTGAAGTGTATAGTGTTCAAAATAGTGAATTTGTTAATGATGACTTATTTTACACTTCTTGTTGGGTCTTTGGTACAATTTATGGTCGCATGGCCAAAAAACTTGTTTTGAGGGTGATTTAAATAGGATTTTACTGTCTTGTAATAACACATCAGAAGCATAACTAGTTTTGGGGTGGTAAAATAGAACAATGACTAGTAATTTAGTTTGGGTGTTTTATGGGGTACGCTTTGAGGGACTAGGGATTATATATTTTTTTTATTCAGTTTTTTTCAAGATGGCTGACAAGAACAGTGGATAAATCATCTTAAACTAAGAATGAAGGAATCTAACAGGCTAGTCTTTGGAAACATCATCTTGATATCAAAAGACACCATGGAGAAGTTATAGGGGCTATAAAACAGATCTGAAAGGAGGCATTTACCAAAGAAACGGCAGAACATAAACAACTACTAATTCGGAAAGTAGTTGTCCAGCAACAATGGGAGGAGTGCTATTGGAGGCAATGACGGTGAGAAACATGGGACAAGCAAGGGGATAGCAACATGGAATTTTTTCTAAGTTTGTCTTAAGTAGGAAGAGCATCAATTCAGTCCAACAAATAAGAAAATTGAACCAATGCTCTTTGACAAACAAGTCTGGAAATTAAGCAATATGTTACTGAATTTTTCAAGACCTTGTTAACAGAAGAAAGAGATATGCAAGCACACAGAGCTCAGAATTAATTCTGGGAAAAATCACAGAAAGATGAATGACATTGAAAATACAACCAGAATGTGGTCTGTTACTAAAGAAGAACTGAAATACATTGTGTTCTCATTCTGAAGGGGAAAGGCCCTGGGGCCGGACTGTTTTTCTTTTGCCTTCTATCACATTTTTTGGAATAGAATAAAGGAGGACATTTTGGATGTCACTGAAGATTCAAGATGAAATTAACAAATATTGTAGAGTATGAATGCAACAAAATCACTCCTCATTCTGTAAAATCCCAAGCCAAAAAATGGATCAATGCAGACACATAGCTCTTTCTAACATGATCTACAAAATCCTATCCAAGTTGGTTGCCAGCCAAATTAAACTTTTGCTGCCAAGATTATATCAGATATGCAATCGGCATTTCTTTTGGGTAGACAAATAACAAATAACATAGTGGTGGTGCAGGAGATTCTCCACTCTCTTAAGAGCTTAAAAAGGGTGGGGATTCCTGATAAAATTTGATATGTCAGGGATTTGAAAGATGCAACTGGAAGCTCATCACTAAAGCTCTAGCTGGGTTTGTGTATAGCAAAGAAGTGGTCTCATGGATTAGCATATGCATCACTAATCCAACCTTCATGGTAGTTTTCAGTGGTAACTCTGGGGAAACATGTGTTCAAATTTTCAGTTTGTTGATGATACTCTAGTCTTCTCTATTCTTATTCCTAGTGAAATTTAGCATTTTCACCAGCTTTAATATTTTTTTTTTAAAATGCTTCAAGGCAGAAGTTAAATCAAAATAAGTCAAGTGTTACGTATGTCAATATCCTTGCCCAATGAAAGAGAACGTTCTTTGAATCCTAGGGTATTTAGAAGGCAACCTTTCCCTTGGTAAGAAAAAAACAATCTCTTGCTCTTGGCTTGATGTTTTGTTTGATTTCATCAGTTGTGAAAGTTATGTGTCTATGTTTTATAGAAAGTTATGGCTAGGCATGTCCATTGAAGTCTTGTGGTTTTTATGGAAAGAAAAGAAATAATGATGTGTACCAACTCAAATGAAGAGTGCTTACCAACTTCATTAGTGAAGTCACTTTATTCTGTGGTATTGTGCAGGTGGATGTGCAAGTTAGTATCCCCGGGGAAGGGTAGAGAAAATTTCTCAACGAAGAATTTATGGTCATTTAGCATGATTATCTTGTGAATATAGGAATTTTTCCCAAGGTTGCTCTTATTTTAGATTGTATTCAACCTTGTACAGATGAGGATGATGTTGAGATTGATGAGGATGGATGGAACATCAGGAAAAATAATTACTATGAACAACAGAGGGTTGGTGGAAATTATGATAATCAGCCTGTGGAAGAGTGATTCTAATGTTGGTAATAAGTAAAGATGGTGAGACTTGCTAATCTTGGTAGAAGGTATGAGAACTGGGTTAATGATGTAAGGAAAGCTTTGCAAGATGCAGCTGATAGAAAAAAGCAAGTAGAGGTACAGAACTTCTAGACCGGATTTATTTTGATTGAAGTAGAAGTGGGTGGGGAAAAAGGCAATGCAAATAGACAACACTTAAACCTTGGACTCTTCACTTGTAGATCTCCCTTAACTAGCTTCTGGTTATGGAGGAGTCTATCTTTTCCAAGTAGAAAAGTTTATGAGGAACATGTCAGTGGTATGATGAGACAGGTGGAAGCCATAGATTGGATTGATGCTAAGGGAAAGACTAAACACAAATCTAAGAATGCAAAGGGACCTGTGGCTGTTCCTGGGGACTTGATAGAGAGAGTGTAGATGATACTACTGGTGGAAACATGCAGTTTAATAGTGATTTTTGGATATACTGTTGGCTGTTTAGACCTCTTTGATTAGGACTAGTTTTACACTTTTTTGAAATTTGATGTAGTTCCTTGTTCCCTGGATCTTAATTTCAGCTACTCCTTGGGAGCTGATATGGTATGCTAAACAATCATGCCATTTTGATTGCTTGCTAGTGAGCATATACTTCTTTGTAGAGATTCTTATTTCAATATAAAAAACATCTATAGATCATATAGTTACAACCCATGCTTAGATTTTTTTGTTTAATGGATTAAATGGATTTGGGTTTTCTAATGCTTTTAGGATTGTAGAAATAGAAAATAACTAGAAGCATATTATTTGCAGTTGATCTCATTAGACATGGGTGCACTTATTGCTGGAGCTAAATTCCGTGGAGAATTTGAAGAGAGATTGAAAGCAGTTTTAAAAGAAGTAACAGCATCAAATGGACAGGTCATTCTGTTTATTGATGAGATTCATACAGTTGTTGGTGCAGGTGGGTACTGTAATTGAGTGGTCTATTCTAAATTTTGTTGTTTTTTCAAAGCCAATATGATTCTTTAAGGGTGTGTATGGTTGTTTGTTGCTTACAACATAATTTATGTCATGTCTTTTATAAAAAAATGTGGCTTAGGCATATGATGTGTTGGTGGCAGAAGTATCTTATTTGTAGGTAGTGTATTTCTTTAATACTTGAGGTATGAGATGCTGATGCAGGACCATCTGGGGTGTCAGAGCAATCATGCATCAGCAAAAAACATTTCTTTTAACGTTTGTTTGTTTTGCAGGTATTTTGCTGATTTACAGATGTCTTGCAGTAGTATAGGTCAGGTTTGGAGCACCGCATATCACCGCACTCATGTTTACAAGATCAAGGACTTCATAATTACAACTGCAGGCACAATCAAGTCATCAGAAGCATTGCAAGTCACCACATTTGGTTTTCATTGGTTGTGTTTGGAAACATAGATTGTTTTTATGTACCTAGAACCTTACATTTGAATTCTATGTATTATTAATCACCGCAAATGTGTTGTTCACCTGAGGAAGTTAGTTAAGACCTGGAGCAACTTGTTTGATCAATGCAGCAAGTATTTGAAACTCGTAACAATTCTTAATGTTACCTACTTCACTATAGGTCCTAGCTTATGGAACCACATGTGTATATGAAAATGAGCTATAAAGAACAAGCTAATGCAATAATAACCTATTCTACTCATGATCAAATGCAACCTCATGATTGATCTAAAAGGAATGCATACAAACATATGAAGCTAAACCATAGTTGGAAAACTCGGACTCGCCACGGACTCAACAGCCCAAAATAGGACTTGGACTCGGGACTCGGCTAGGACTCGGCAAAGAAGAAAACCGTAATTTTACAAAAAAAAACAAAAAGAAATTAATGCATTTAGAGAACATAAGAGCCATAATTCAAACATTACACATGTCATATGATCTTCAAACACTCAATATTTGAAATTTCATCATTCATGAACCATAATCATACGATTCAAATTTCATACTCATAGTTTCAAACTTTCAAATGTATAACAACATCATAAGTTTATAAATGTTTACATATAATGATGTCAAAATGAGAAAAACAACCAAATAAAATCTACATCTTCCTCTTTCCTCCTAATGTAACTCAATTTTTGAGGCCTCGAACTAGAAGGTGCTACAGTTGTTTCTTGTTCTTCAAAATCAAAACTGTCTTCGTCATCCTCCATTTCATCCAATTCTGCTGCTTCTGCTTCTACTGCTGCTCCTCTCTCCAATTCTGCAAGATCTTCAGTAAGGAGGATATCATCATCATTTTGTTCATTGGTAGTCCATTCACCATATGGATCAATATCATCTAAGTCGATGGACTCATGTGAAATGCCCTCCACCTTTCTAGTTCGAAGGCGAAGGTTGTACCAGACGAAGACAAGATCATTGAGCCGCTGCTGGGTCAACCTATTTCTCTTCGTCGTGTGAATGTTCTCAAATAAACTCCAATTGCGTTCACACCCAGAAGCACTACATGGCTGGGACAAAATACGGACGGCTATCTTTTGAAGATTAGGTGTGGCAGCACCATAATTCTCCCACCATAAATCTACAAAAAATCATTTAGAAATATAAGAATTAAGCAAAGAAATAGAAGAGTCAATTTTCTATTTTTTTCTTGTAGTATTGAACTAAATTTTTTACCTGGTTGTTGTTTTCCTCTCCTATCAATTGCTTGAGATGAAGAAAAAAGTTTCCCCTCTGCTCCCTTATAGACCTTGAAAGGATAAAAAATAAATTTAAATCAAACATAGAAAATTAGTTACTATGTATGTAAAATGCATGTTTCTAGATAGTCAACGACTCAACATTGCCAAATTCATAAATAAGATATAGCAAATCTCACCTCCAACTCATCAAGAACCTTGTCTCTCAACTCAGGTTCAGTGCCATCTTATCAATGCATGTAATAACACCTGCCATGACCTCCTCATCAACCTTAAGTGAATTAGAGAAGTAGAATTTTGGATTCAAGAAGTAGGCCAAGGCATGTATTGGCTGGTGGGGTTGGTTTGTCCATCTACGATCAATGATTCGCCAAATGATTGCATATTTCTTCTTGTTTCCGCCGTAGAAATGTGAAATGGTCTCTTTGGCCCTATCCATGGCCTCATAAATGAAACCCATTGGCATGCCCTTGCCATCCACCATACGAAGAACCCTTACCAAAGGTTCTGTCATCTTAAAAAATGAAAACAAATAATAAATCATTACAAAATTAACCTAAAAAAACAACAGATAGACTCTAGAGTATCTTGTATAAACTTATAAAGTTTATGTTTGTGTTTGTTACTTACCCTAACCAACTCCTCTGCATTTTTCTTGAATGACTCATCAAAAACAATTTTTACAATCTTCTCAGCTTCAGGTTTTTTGTGAAATGGAGACTGCATCCAAGTATCAGACACAAACATCTGTATGAGATGAGGAATGGCACCAAGAATGCTTTGCAATGTGAGGAAGTGATTAGCAAATCGTGTCACTCCTGGTCGCACAAGATCCTTGCCATTTGTGTGTTGTCTCATCAAAGAAAGGACCTGTTGTGACCAAATCACACATCGCCCCATTGCAAATGGGGACCCCCCTTTTTTTGAGCTCCGATGTTTTGTATGAGATCTTAGATGATGCCTTAGGTTCATTTCCTCTGCCAATCCAATAAGTCTCTCTCCTAGAAGATTTTGCTTTATAACTGAAGGTCTTATCTAGAGGATGAACTTGCAGTGATGAAGAATCTTGATTGAATTCTATCCAAGTAATGAACAATGAGACCCTTCTTGATGTATGTTTGAGATCCTGAAAGACTGAGTCTGGAGCCTGAAACCCTGAAATCCTGAAAAATTGACTAAGTCTGAAATTTGGTGAATCCTCCAAATTCTAGATTTTGCATGTTAAATCCGGTGGATTCGAGACCTATCTTAAACATCCTGAAAGGTATATTGAAAAATATTTAAAGTATAAGAAATCTCTCGACTTATACTTAAATATATTTTTCAATATACCTTTACCTCACGAACCCTGAAAAACGCCTAAGTTTCCAGAGGATTCAAAAAGCTGATCCAATGCGACGGGATATCAAAGTGGCGCAAAATCTTGGCGCAAAATCTTCATAAATCACGCCGCTTTCAAGATGATTTCAAGTTGATGATCCCTTGCGCTTGAACAAATCCGCCAATTTGAAGATGATTTTCGAGAATGCTATCTATTGCGCCATACTCTAGAGGATCTTGGAAGGCCTATCTAATGCGCAAATTGCAAGAAGATTTTAAATGCTTGAAGTGATGCGCTACAATGATGCGAATTTTAGAGGATCCTAATGCCTCAAACTAATGCAAATTTTAGAAGATTCCGAATACTTGAAGCAATGCGCCAAAAGAAGAGGAAATCTAATCCTTGATCTAATGTGCCCTTGTGGAGGGATAAGATAGAAGAATTCTAAAGGGCTAACCAATGTGCCAAGATGGATGATAGGTAGTTTCTAAGGGTCAAAGTGCAAATTTCATATTGTTTCTAGAGGATCTTGAATACCTCAACCAATGCGCCACTAGATAGGGTGGTCTAGTTCAAGATTTTAAAGGCAAATCAAAGGGGAATTCAACAACCTTGATCTAATGTGCTCAACACCTTTCCAGAGGATTTGAAATCTTGAAGCAATGTGCCAAGATGGAGAGGTAGCTTCTAAGTGTTAGAATGCAAATCTTAGAATGTTTCCAGAGGATATCACAACCCTCAACCAAAGCGACCAAGTTAGAAGTGATTCAAGACTAATTTGCAAGAATATAATATACATGTTCAGGAAGATCTTGAAGTCCCCATCCAATACGCCTAGAAGGAGGAGAAAAATTCAGGTTTGTAAGAAAAGATCAAGAAGAAATCAAACTTTTCATCCACTGCGCCACATATGGGAAGGCTTTGATACACTTTGAAGGAGATTTTAAAAATCTTATCTAATGCGCTTGGAGGATGATTTAACTCAAGTTTGAAGTGATTTCTAGAGGATTCCAAACCCCTCAACCGATGCGCTAGCCCTTATAAGATTTGAAAGTTGATTCAAGGCACTTAAATCAGTGAGAAACCTGAATTATCAACTAGTGCGCCAGTTTTATAAAGCAGGGTTTTGTTTAAGTAAAATATCTTTTGATCAAGAGTTAAAATCTACATTCAATGCACTTAAGGTTGGAAAGGTTAGAAATTGATTTATAATGATTATTTTGTGTTGTAAGATTAAGGATTGATATTATTTCTTCCTTTGTGTTGCAGGAGCTAAGGAGTTGTTAGAGAAGCAAAAGTCTGGAACCACCTTCATGCTAGAAGGGAAGACAAGAAAACATCCATCCAAAGGACATCACCTTCATCAAGACTTCCAAAGGCATTCATTCTATTTCAAGTTCTTTCAACCTTCAAGGAAGAATCATCAAGTGGCATCATGTTCAAAAGACAAGGCATCTATCCATCCAAGCTTCAAGACAAGATCATCTTCAAGGAAGAGATATCATGTAGCAACTCTAAAGGAGCCTTCCACATTCATTCATGCCAGAGACTTAGGATGGAAGCAATCACTCCCAAGGAAACATCACTTCAAAAGGTAGCCGCTCCAAGACGTCACAGCAAGATATATCTCAAGTCCTCTTCATCAATGACATCATGAAAGATCATACTTCAAGTTTCAAGACTCATCAAGCTTCAAGTCTCTTTGAGAAGTCAGGAAGCACTTCATCCTCAAATCAAGCAAGGGCATTCATCTATTCAAACTTCAAGTCCTTTCACCTTCAAGTCCAAGAGAGTCTTCTACTCTACATGAAGAAAGCCACATCATTATCATCATCATCTACTCCACATGAAGAAGCATCAAGGAAGATCATCAATTTACCTACAAGAAGAAGAAAGAATCATGAAATCAATCAAATCAAGTGAGTAACAAGTATCATACATCCGGTTGCAAGGAGATGTACAAGGCAAAGATCTATAAGATGTATTCCTAAACATACAAGTTCAAACAATCACATTGAATACATCACATAAAGATGATACAATTTTCAAAGTATGCTGAGTTGGCATCTATGTGGCGAGAACACATCATTTTAAATGCATTAAATGTATCATTTAATAAAAGAAGTCAGAGGGATTCCTATGTGGAAGATATTTTAAATGATTTCGCCTTACCTTATCACATTGGAAAACGTGCCTTCATTGCCTCTCTTTTATGCTAAAAATAGCAGTTTGTTGTAACTACTTGTGAGGTGGCACGATCTAGACCCTTGGCTATCGAATTGATCTTAGCCATTCATTGTATTCTGGGGCACTATATAAAGGCCTTGTTGCCTCATTTGTAATTGAGTAGTTCAGTTTGTAGACAAGTAGGAGTAGAATAGAAGAGACTCTCGAAATTCTCTAAGAGGTCTTGAAATTGTTGTAAATATTTCTCAAGGTTAATGCAATGACATTGGAGCTACTTGTTTGGTGTTAAGTGTTATCTTGTGGAGTAACATGATTTCTTGTACTTAATGAAATGGAGAGATGTTTCAAATAGATTAGAAATAGATTAGAGCTCATTGTTGTAATATTTGTTGTATTGGATATTTGATCAACTCCTAGCTCATGCTTTTAACATTTATCGCTGATGAAGTGTTGTGTAAAGCTAGTTTGAGCCATATTTGTATAAGTTCGATTGTGGATGCTTGTTTGAGCTGCGCCGTTTAATGGGTGTTCATATAAGCCTTCATGATTTGAAAATCATTCGCAAACCTTAGGAGATTGCACCAACTTTATGTAGTTGTAGGCATCCTTGGCGAAATGAAGTTAGGTTGATTAGGAGTTTGTCTGTTTAATACATCATCATTACTTCATTGACCTTAGATTAGTTTTCTAAACCCTCACCCTTTTCTATTTCTTTGTTATTGAGACCTTGTATACATATCATCCACACTAAAGGAGAGATAAGTTGAATGAAAGAAGAAAGATCTAATGTAAGTCCCTTTGTGTTTAACAACAAAATCATACTTAGTCACTGAGCTGTCTCTTACATAATCATCAGAAAGGAACCTTGGAGTTATCTTGTTTGATCACTTCGTTCAGCATTCGAGAGGCTTTGCTCAAGAGGGAGTCAGATACTTTGTATTTCACTCTAATTGTTGACTTGTCGAAAAACAATCATCAACAGGACCCAAGTATGGTTGTAGAGGAATTTGGTGACATTTTTAGCATCTTCAACCACACTTTTCACCCATCCAATCTTCCTAATGTCCTCTAACAACAAGTCCAAGCAATGTGCAGCACAAGGACTCCATGAAATTGTAGGATGCCTCGCCATAAGCAATCTACCTGCAGCTACATATGCAGCTACGTTGTCCGTGATAATTTGGACAACATTCTCAACACCAACCTCCTGGACCACCCCATCTAATAAATTGCACAAAGTCGCAGCATTTTTGACTTCATAGGAGACATCTACAGACTTCAGGAACACCAATCCACCATTAGAAGCCACTAAGAAGTTCAGGAGAGTTTTATTTCGTCCATCTGTCCATCCATTTGATAAAATGCTGCATCCTTTTCTCCTCCAAAATTTTTTTGTTCCTCAACCACAAGTGTATTTTTTACTGCATCCTCTAGCAATGGCCCACTCAAGTCGCGTGCTGTTGGGGTCTTAAACCCCTTGCCTGCAACTGTCAATGCATTCACCAAACCTTCCCAATATGGGCTGCTCGCCACATTGAAAGGTAAATTATTGTAGTACCAAAAATTTGCTGCTGCCATCCTAGCTTCCTGATGTTTTTCTTTATTCCAACCGGTACCTTCAAGTGAAGGTTGTGCTCCTGGAACATTGCGTGGAATAAAGTAATTCGGTCCTGATGAAGGAGGCATCTGACTAGCAGTAGAAAAAGAACCACCAGGAGTCTCACCAAAAGATGAATGTGCTTGACGGACGGTTTGACTTGGATCTGATTGTGTAGAAGTGTGAGACGGAGACATCACTACTGCTATTGCTTTGTTTTTTGCCTTTCTTCTTTTCTCGTCTCAAAACTAGAAAGAAGAGCCTTCATCTCTCTAACCATCTCCAGAGTTGAATTAGTGCATATCTCCACATTTTGTCCAAGTATTTTGGCAAGGTGGTATTTTAATCCATTGATTCCTCCTGTCATCGATTTACCACATTCAGTACAAGTGACATCACCCTTTTTATTTCCTTGTACTCCATACTTCCATGTTGGGTCTCTTCTTGATGGCCTTGAAGTTGACATTGCTGTTTTAACATGAAAAAAAAAATCAGTAGGGTTTTCAATTTTGTGAAAAATCAGCAAAAAAATGATAATCAATCATTTGAAAAAAAATAGAATTCAAAAACAAGCTAAAACTAGTAAGAAATACGTTATGAAGGGAAATGAACAAAAAATTGCCAGCATTTCCCCTTATTTTTGAAGATTTTTCGATTTTCAATCAAACAAAACAAAAAAAAAAGAGAATTAAAATCATTTACCTGGCTCTATTTCGATCTCCTTAGCTCGTAATCTCCTCTTCTCCAGCTTCTAATCCACTATGCAGACTTGTTGTGTGCCTCAAAGAGTGTTAAAATGAAGAAAAAAACAAAAAAAAAAAGAGTTTTCAGTGTTGCTGGGCGTTCAAGTGACAGACCGAGAGTCCAGGGTCGGGACTCGCGCGAGTCCCAGGATAGGACTCTGGAGTCCCGACCCTGGACTCTTTAAGACTCGACTCGTGAGTCCGCCGAGTTTTGGAGAGTCCTAGCAGAGTTTTCCAACTATGGTATCTATCACTACCAAACACTGAACACACATGCAAGTACTAATCACCCACATGCAAGGCTGAAAATTTTGACTCACTCTTGAAGATCTACAAAGATTGAATAGTAACCCAAACAGGCTGGCAAGATCACCAACTTTGATACCACTGTAATATGATACCCCAAAATTTTTTCAAACTTATACAAATGATCACAATAGGGTTAGCACAAATATGCAACCAACTAAAATACCTCCACACTTCTGATCACCAAGTTTCCAAGATGGGCGAGGTGAGAGCATACAGTGCTTAGGCTTACAATTCAAAGCTTTGCATAAAACACTAATACAATCATCCGCTATTTAGCAGGCATTGCTTAGGCTTACAATTCAAAGCTTTGCATAAAACACTAATACAATCATCCGCTATATAGCAGGCATCCACTTATCCAGTGGGAATACTCCACTTATTCAGTGGGTGATTGAACTAAGAAAGATAAGCAATATTTTTCTCCACACTAGCGGTTGAACCATCCAGGGGTTACAGAGTGTTTGGATCATAAGAAACAATTACACGAAATAATAGTATGAAGCAACACACTTATTTAACATAGATGAAACCCCATAATCAAGAATGAAAAGACTTCCTTGCTATCAGCCTGCATGAGTTAAATTACCAACATCAAATGCTCACACAAATCACCTCAAAACTGATCATTACCAGTGATAGCTCCGCAATATAACATGTTGCGATCCAGCAGACCAAAAATACATGTTGTATGGACTGTATCAGCTGCTAACAACTCTGAAAATGCATGACAAACACTAGTATCTCCTCCCAATGAAGAACAATATTGCATTATATGATCATGGCACCACAAATGCACAGATTTTCAGACCCAAAGACACAACGACCAGCTGAGAGAATACCCATGTCTAGCTGCAAGGTACAGCCCTGATAGGATAGTACGGACTGCTGTTAAATATGGTAGAGTTTTAGCAATCTAAATCAGCATGAAACTTTGTAAAAATAGCCCAGAACTGATCACCCTTACTCAGCAAATAAAATACTAACTTCATACAAATGTTTTTTTCCTAATTCAATGCACAATCAAAACAAGACCCTCATGCAAATGGTACAGCCATGGCTGGAGTGGTATGGACTGCCATACTCATTACAGATCTGCAATAAACAACATCCAAACAATATAGAAATAGGCGCCAAGAAGGCTAGATTAATATCCAAACGAAGATCTATACAATGGATCATTCAAAAATATGGATCGCCTTATGTATGTTGTACGGCCTGTAAGTGCATGATCTGCATCAAACTCATCAAAATCTTTATCAAACACATTAAATCCTTTCAAGAAACTCCCCAAAATCATAACAAATATAATAGCATCAAATTCCAAAACCAAAATCTTCAAAAAGTATCAAAATCCATGAAGCTTTGTGTGATTCCTAAGTGAAATCACCTTGCACCAACTAGGGTGGATCTTTCACCACCGAAACTGATCATCTTCAAGAGGGTTTTCGTCTTCAAAAAGGAAAAATGGAAGAACTCACAAGTTCAATCTGACAGAATAATAATACGAAATCCAAAGCATCCCCCCAAATGAGCTCTTATCCTCCTTTTATAACTTTTTGAGACGAATATAATTAAATTATTTTTTTTTTACTTCTTCATATTTCTTCTCTCAAAAAGACCTTTTTTGAAATAATAATAATATATCATGTGTGAGGCCCCCTTTTTAAGTGTAACTTTTAAAACACTTAATTACCTTTCCAATGAGCTATAACACTTAGGTACCCTTTAATTATTTTCACCCTTAGGAGCTTAAGTGAAAATAATAATTAAAATAGCTCATTAAATATCACTTTTTGCAGAAAATCCCAAACTTCATCCATATGCCAAATAAATTGAACCAATATGCTCTGTAGGGTTTGGGATGCGAAACAATGCTTTCCAGGTGACTTTATAAAAATAGACGGCTCCTCCAAGAATCTTTGAGAGCAATCTTTGAGCCCGATCAAATATCAAAAAGCATCTTTGTAATCCTAAACAACCACTGAGCTCAATGTTATAGCAAAATAATCCACTTCCAGAAGGGGAGACCACTTTTATAATTAATATTACACCAAGTTGCTATAATTAATCACATTAGGCAACCTAAGTGAAATATTAATTAATTATCTGAATAATAGTCCCAAGCCATATAAAGCAATAGAAATGCACTGATTAAACAACTTCGACCATCCCTTGGTGAAATTGAAGACTTGAGACACACAACTGCCCTACAAGACTGAACCACGACCACCAAGAACATTGGAGTTCTCCCAACATCCCAGATAGCCTCCGAAAGGCTAGGAACAAGCATAATGCACACAAAAATCTATGCACCAAAAAAGGAACATTACAGGAAACCACTAAGCAAAGTTAAAATAGAACGAGTATAAAAGAATAGTCCAATGTAATATCCCCATTTTGCGCATAATCAGTTTGAGAACAATTAGCCTATTTTCTGAGTTTTCCCATAGGCTAATTGGTGGTGTAAGGGAGAACTCCAGCTTTCTTTGAGAACACAGAGGCGATCAGGCAGTGGCAGTGAGTTCAAGAGTCCAAGAGGAATTCAATGATACTTTCATATGCAATTCCGTCCTTTTGGGAGCTCTCAACACTTCTTGGAGAAAGGGCTATTTTCAGAATGATGCCAAGTTGCTACAATTCATCATCCCAAGTCCTCAAGATCATTATGGTATGATCAGAAGTTTGTGTTTGATTCATTTTGATGCTTTCCGCAACTTGGTTGGATAATTTAATTATTAAATAGTTATGACTTAAGTTGTCTAAAAAAGTATTTTTCAAAAAGAAAACTTGTGTGTAACTATTCATGGGAAAGGTTTTTAAGTTGTGCATACAAGGGCGCTAGGCTAAAGGGTACTTTGCACACATGAACAACTTATTATTTTTTAAATGAGTTCTGGAGGGAAAAGGAAAGTAATATTTTATTCAATCCATAAAGTTATAAAAGGAAGCTTGGAGCTCATTGTTGGGGTTATTAGTGATATGATATTTGCTTATGCATTTTGAGAGACCCTATGTTCTCCTATTTTCTTGAGGACGAAAACCCTCTCGAAAATACTGGTTTCGGTAACGAAAACCCCTCTAGCTGGTCTTGGTGATTTCATTTCAGGAATCACATTGAGCTGCAATGAAGTATTTTGTGGTTTTTCAACTTTTTTGATAAGATTTTAGAATCGATGATAAGTTTTTAAGTGTGGTAGCAATGATGTTGATTTTATATGATTGAAAGATTGTTTGTGAGGATCTGGTCTACTTTACTGGCTGCTTTTTCTTCCAGGTTTGTCGTACCAATCTGCTTGCTGGGTGAAGATTTTCAAGACAATGATTTACAAGATGGGTTGAAATCTTTCTAAGTGCCAAGGCACCTACAATAGCATGTTATGATTGTTGTTTTATCTAATTTTTAGTGGAGTTTATTGCAGGTTGTACCATTGCTGGGAAGGGGTGTGAGGGTTTTGGAGAAGCACCTCATTTCTCCTTGAAATTTTTGGCTGTACGGTGGCACCCAGGGTTGTAACTTCAGTTTGCAATGTTTTTAGGTTGAACAAATCATATTTGATTGAGTTTTTGTGTTGGTTAGGATTTAATCAGTGGTGTAGAACTTGTATAAGAACAACAAATTCAATTTAGTGGTGGTTTCAATGTGAAACATTGTGTTTGTCAACTGCAACTTCATATTGTCATCTTACTGGAGGTATTCATGAAATAAACATTTAAATAAGTAACGTTTTCATATGGACATTTACTTTTGTAATGTCCCCATTCTAGGAATGGTCACCATTAGAGTTAGTTTGTGCTTTCCAGTTGGCTTCGAGACATTTGGAGGACATGATTTGTCATATTAGTATGGATACCATGTTGATGCCTTCATTCATACCCAGGAAAAGATATAAGGGCACTTTGTTCACATTACATATATCACTAAGGAAGTTGCTAACTACTACCCTGGATGACTTGTGTATTCTCTATACCTCATGAGGAAATAACACATAAGGCAAGTGCTTGAAAAAGAAGACAAAAATAATAATAAATCAAATCTTTAATTTGATTTATTCTAGGCGCTACACTACACCTGGGTCGGCCCTCTTGGAGGGAAAATCATATTCAAATAATAATCATCTTTGCATGGGTCGGCCATATGGAGGGATAGGTGAATTGCATATAAGAAGGAGATCAATTGGCATTTGGAGAGCATCATATCAGCAGTCATTCATTCATACTTGGAGAGCAATCTCAATTAGGAGCTTGGAACGAAAACCTCTAAGTGTCCAAGAGGAATTGGGCGCAATCTAGTTTCTCTACTTGTGGATTCCTTGACGAGGATTCAAGCGTGCTTCATATCTTCATAGAGCAGATTTCATAACAGCTATGAGAGCATTCATGGAGGGTGAGCCACTTAGGGCTGGAGTGAATTACTATTGAGGAGAATTGGAGGTGGTTTTGAACATTAATTGTGGGCGAACTTGGCTAGGGTTTACCCTAGGCCTAGAGCGCTCTATCTTGTGGGAGAGCGACCTGCCTTTAAGGCAGAATTGTGGCAGATTACAGCAGTTGTGACATTAGGGTTTGGGCAGATTTATAGCAGCAGACTTATTCCTTCTCCATCGGCCCTCATTGGAGTCTATTCTTGCATGGTTTTGGTATGTATATGTGCTAATTAGGGCTGATCTATAACAGCAGACTTATAAATTTGTATTTGGGCATGTTTGCCTATTGGTTGATGTAAAAATCAGACTTCTACATCCAGTTTATAACAGTAGATTGATTTCTTCATTTGAGCATTGTTATTTTGCTAAGTTGCTGGTTCTGGTACGGGAATGGGTATGGAAGCGGGGTTTTGGTACGCCAGTATGGCGATTTTTTTTTATGTGGATACGGCTGTAATATATATATATATATACAAAAAAATACATTTGATATATCAATTATATTATTAGTAATGAAGTTTCTATTCCGGATGTGGTGGTTCATGGTAACTCTAACCTCTTTGTCAGTGAGAAGTGGTCAAAATTGTGGTTGTGTAGTTGCTGGAAATTTTATTACAGCAGCTAATAGAGGAGATTTCAAACTTGTCCCTTATGGAATCCTGAAGAAAGAAGGACCTAGTTGTGACATCTACTTGTTGGGCAATCCAATTCGTGGGAAGAATGGTGTTCTAACTCAAGCTAGTTCTTTTTTGGGGCTGGTTTTGGAGACAACAGTTACTCCATGTTCCTCAGTGGTTGATGCTTTTATGGTTGGGATACAAGAGATTTTCAAGGAAGTCACAAATACCCATGATCCTTGTAGGGATAAGGATCAAAATTTCAGACATTATAGTGTTGTTTCTTTCTCTACCAGCTATATGATGATCACATTTGGACTCTTACTAATGGTCTGGAGAGAAATTTTAGCTATGACTTTGGTGTATTTTGGTTTTAGATGGCCCAAATCTCTTGTTATTTTTAGAGGATTTCAGTTTTGTTGTTGCTGTTCCATTTTAAAATTACTGAAATCAGGTTTTCAGAGGTTAATTTCAGATTTTTATAGCCATGTGATTGTTTTTTTGTTGTCTTTGGCCTCTTATGGGAGGTTGACAGAAGGGTTCAGCTGGAAAGGACAAGTGTTTCAACTAATATTGCTCTTTTGATTGGTGAAAACCAGGTGATTCATGGCTGTTTGGAGTTACTTTCAGCTTTTGTTCAAGCTGATTTATGTTCTTCCTTGGAGGAACATTTCAGATTTTGGTTCCCTTTGGTTCCCAGTTGTAATTTCAAGTTGGATAAATTGTAATGATGATATGTTGAAGGATGCTAACTCCTTCACTCTTAGGGTTAATGATGTTACAGAAAATTGGGATCCAAAAGATGTGACTGGAAGAATGTTTCAGAATTGTATGTAGAATGTCAGTTGTGCAGTTCACAGATACATCAGAGTGGTGCAACAGAAGTGGTGTGGAGCATTCTTGAGATTGATTTGGGATCCAGGTATATTATTGCTTATCATGTGTCATGTCCCCATTTTCGGAATGATCACATTTGGTATGAGTGTTTAGCCTATTCTTCACTTCCGTAGGCTAAAACACATGGTAAGGAAGTGATATGGATGTTGGTTAGGTAATTTGCATTGTATTTTCATTAAAGCCAAAATGGTGAGAGCTTCATCATAAGGGAATTGTATTTTCTGTTGTATTCCCTCATTCTCAAGGGGGTAGGACCTATAATGAAGGGGCCAATTTATAAGGTCAAAGTAAAAGAGGGAAATGAAATCTTTAATTACATTTCCTCTAATCGATTATGATGGAGTGTTGAGTATATAGGCCCAAGCTAAGACAACTCCAACTAATACACATGGCATCGACTAGGAGGGAAATCAAATTCAAAGTTCAAATTCAAATATCCTTTCAAAAAGGCATTCGCATGTCTCAAGGTTCCAACGGCTCCCTTGAAGGATCGATTAGCATTTAAAATAATGTTTCATTGGGGAAAGGGCGAACACACATCAAATTCAAATACCTCCAAATGGCTACATAGGATCATGAGCCAACGATGAAGGAATGAAGACACAATTATTGGATCATGCGCCTTCGCTTAAGGCTCGACTAGCATAAGCATTCGATGGAGATAAGCTATGATGCATTTGCCAAAGCAAGAGACACTCGCCAATGTTGAGGGATCCGCCCAAGGAGAATAATGCTTGATTTCGCCCAAGAGAGGATTCGCCATAAGTAATAGGAAGGGTTTAATGCCAATAAACCCCATTCGCCAAGGAAGCATTGGATTTCGAATCACATTTGCCAAGAGATTCGATTTACACAAAGAGAATTCAAAACAATCACCTAGCCATTCCAAAAGGAGGGACATCTTTCAATGCAACAGCTCAAACGACTATCGTAAAGAGAAATGGCTAGCAATTGAGAGAATAAATATGAGACTCCATCACATTTGGAAGGCAGGTTGGATTTGGTATGTTTTCAATTTCATTACAAGCTTGAGAATTCCGATTTTCACGCTTATGTTTTAGAGAGGTGATTTTGCTTCTAATCTCACCATTGAGCTTCAATTTGCAGGTATTAGAAGATATTGCAGGTATTCTTTCATAATTTCATCATTGGAAAGCATTGTTGGACCTATTTGTATCAAGCATTTGTAGGATTTGGACAAGTCCCAGCCACACTACATTCAGCTACAGTCATTACAGCCATCTACAGGGTTATTACAGTCATAAAAAGGCTGGAATCATTGCATTTTGATATTATTCATCATTGGTGTCCATCCTAGGCCAATCGCTCAACCAAAGGAGTCTATTGCTTGGATATTGAAGAGGTTTTGGTGCCACATCTCATACTCTTCTTTCTGCTTGGCGAAATCAGTGATATCAGGCCTTTGCAACAGTCATAACAGCTTTATATCAGTCACGTTTGAGAGAGAAACCAGGTTCTTTGAAGACTGGACACATTCAATAAACATTCTTTGTGATACCTTTTCACTTGGCTTAAGTTCGGTAGCCATTTTGTAATAACTTGAAGGTCTGATTTGAACTATGTGAATGACTGTCATTGAGGACAGCAAACTACTGTTATTATCAGCATCATTTGAATAAGTAATCAATTGCTGGGTGTTTTGGTTTCATTGTTGTGCTTTTAAAATTAATCATTGTTTACAAGTTGTGTATGATTGAAGGTAGACAAAATTTCGATTACAACAACTAAGGAACATTACAGTGGTATCAGAGCTATGATCTTGCCAGCCTATGGGTTTTGAAGAAGAGCTGAAGCTATGAATGCTAAAAGACTAGGCAACCCTCCTAGAGGAGCTATGGAGCAAATACTACAAGAGATGGCATCATTGAACAAGGAAGAGTTGAGTGAAAGGCTTTTCAAAGTAGGCAATAAACTCGAACATTCATTTCAGTCAAGGAAGGTACTTCTCAGCACTTTGAAAGAAGTGGAGGATTGTTTACACATGGTGGATCAGTCACCTTCTAAGGTATTGCAAGCAGCTATAACTCCTATAATGTCTTTCTTGGGTAAGCCAAAGTTCTTGAGATGCAAAGATTATGAGGTGAGATTGGTTATCACTTCTTGTTTAAGTGAAATTCTGAGAATTACAACTCGTAACACTCCATATCCGGATGACACAATGAAGGAAACATTTTCGTTATTGGTGGAAAGTTTTGAAGGGTTGAATGATGTCACAAATTTTCATCTTCCTAGGAGAGTCGCCTGAAATATACCAAGCCAATTTTTTCACTTTTCCAATTTACAACAAGCAGAGCAATACACAATCGTTGAAGTTAGCAATTAATCCAAACGATGCGGAATTCAACTCTAACCAAGAATGTACACCAAGATGGCGTGATCATATGGTCAGAGGATCTCTATGCAATGCTGATAAAGGAACTCTAACCAAGAATGCGCCTGATGATGACGAGCATATGGTCAAAGGGTCTTGATGCAATGCTGATATAAAAAACTCTAACCAAGAATGCGCCGGATGTCGACGAGCATATGGTCAGAGGATCCCTACCAACTATTATGCTGAAATAACTCGACGTCAAGAATGTGCTTTCCAACCCGAAGTGGAATTGGAGCTACCATATGACGGAGATGCAAAGTATTATAAAGCAAATATGAGAAGAAGTATGAAGTGCTGACAGTACTACTGTTCAACTTACAATAATTAGAGACTTCCAACCCAACTCAAATGATAGAAGTTAGCAAACTGAAATGACGGATCAACAACTTTAAAAAGACCAGACCAGCAACATAAAACCCTACAATATGCTCACACCTCACTCATTTCTCAACCAAATGACCCCAAATCTGATGCAATGCACTCCTGTGACAATGGCGACCAAGCTACACACCAGAGACCACTCTTAAACCCAAGTATTTATTTAGCACGCTTTCCAATGCACTCCAAAGAGGGGCGGCCTGGCAAGAAGGGCAATTTCCTTCAAGAAAAATCAGATTCTTCATAATAAAATCTACAAATTGGCACAATGGGGCGCCCAGTATAGACAAGGGGAAATATGAAATACCCAGAACAAATGCATTTTTATTTTCAGATTTATGAATGAAACCACAGATTCAGCCCTGTTATCAGCAACTCCAAAAAAATGACATAAAATGCAAATAACTGAACTACAAATAGAACTCAAGCTACAATGCAAACCTCACTACAAAAATCACTACTATCAGCAAACCTCTCCCTAGGTGCTATCTCTCAAGCACGAAGTGAGCCCAGGCTAGGAGGCATTCATTCCTCGAAGCAGTCCCAGAACCATTACGGCAGCATAACATTATCAGGATTTCGGATCCCCAAATGAGAGCACTCTTCCTCCTTTTATACTTTTCCAACTGGGAGTCTCTAAAATCCCCTTGCATATGGGATAAAACATGAGAGGAAAAATAATATAATTTTCTTCAATTCTTTTTCAACCTCACCCTTAAAGTCTCCTCTTTTAAAACAACATTAAGTCGTTGAACCTAGGCACCAAGGTCCAATATTAAATAATAATGTTTAATTTACGGACTTTAAAACGGAGGCCAAGATGATGTCGGAAACCAATGATCTATAGGTCGTTGGAAAGGTCTTGACAAGACGAATCCAATCCCACTCTCAAAATCCCGTTCCGGTGCCAATCCCGAACTTACTAAAAATAGCAGTGACCAACTGGGACTAAGAGAACAAACCTAGAGAAAAAACCGCCAACCAAACCACATTCCACGAACAAAAGCAACCACCAAAACATGAAACCCCAATTTCAACCTCCGAGTAGCCTACGGGTCTCCGGAATAGGCCAACGGTCAACTGTAAAAGATCAAGCTAGAAAACGGAACATTACATCGCCATACTTGAATCATTTGCAAAACTGAGATTGAATAACATCATGTTGGATTTGGCTTTGGATGATTTAATTATCAAAATGTTCCATTGTTTCTTTGCCAAAATCAGAACATGTCATGCAAAAAATGTTAAATCAGCAATGCACACCATTTTGTCTCTAAATCCTGGATGAGAAAGATGACATTTCTAAGCAGTTGTTATCTAACTTGTTGGCTGTTTGGAGGAAACAGGATGTGTTATCAGAAGCATGAGTTGTCAAACAGATTGGTGGAGCAGAAAATTGAGGAAATTAAAGAACAGTTAACAGAAGATGAGCTGATTTCACTTGGTTTGCAGCCTATTCATGGTGATTCCAGGACCGAAGAAGAACACATGGAGGCGAGTGATAATACATTTGAGAGTGAACTCGAGATTACAATTGGTCATGAAGGGCATATTATTGGGGTTCAATCATACATGCAAGGAGAAGACATAGTCTTTGTTACAAAGATCATTCACGAGGAAGGTGACTCACATGAAGATAGAAAGGACATGATCAGCCATGAACCAGTTCATAAAGGTGCACATGAAGAAGACAGAGATCAATTCACACATGTTGAAGAAGTCAAGGCCTTGGATACACATCAGCCCCATGAAGAGGAGTTGGAAGAGTTGCAGCCCATGCATGTTGGAGACCAAACCCTAGAAGATGCCACCATGGAAGATATGGGTTCGTGTGAAGGATACCATTCATCAAGGTATGAGTTCATTAGATCACATTGTTTCATTCCCGCTACATGATATTGGCATGGGATCAAGTAATGGTGCAGGTATCCTTGAGATGGATCTTGTGTATAAGGAAGGAAGTGATCACAGTGTGTTGGATGAGTTTGATGCGACATGGCAAGGCAATGAGGTCATAAGGATGCACTCATCTTCATCCACCATCGGAGAGGATCACGAGATTATAGACTCTACTTTCTATTTTGATGGAGGTCCCTTGAGAGCAGTTTGGAGATTTCACACTGGGGCATCATTCATGGAGGGGTAAACAAGATATGATGGAGCCATGTCACTTGAAGGATGAGCACATGAAAGACCTTTACCTCACAAGGATTCAAAGGTTCTATAGGTTCGTGGATGGGATGGAGGATGACTACTTGCAGCCTCTAGAGAATTGTGATCACCTATTCAACTTGTGCAAGATATATGTCCAAGTTTTGAGAAGGGAAGAAGGCATGTCACACACATCATACATTCAGCCTTCTACAACAGCCGCATGCATGAGACAACTTGTTGGAATGGATGGCAATCACGGAGACATAATTTGCAGCCATGGGACTGAGTTAGTTACACATCTTCTTCATTAGAGACTTGCCTTGGTCCTGCCCTAATTGATGGTCACCGAGTGGAGGAGAAAGAGGAGATTCAGATCTGCAAAGACATATTCCAAGGACATGATGTATGGTCTGATTTACTGATGCATAACAGCAGTCCTTTATCTTCACTTCATCATATTATTTCAGCTATATGAATCAACCATGGAGTATGTACTACCCATGAAGGAAATCAGGTCGAAGTGATAGTTCTAAGGTACATGGGCAGTTCTGATTTGCTTAGCTACAACAGTAGTCCTTTTCATTATCTCATACCAGACATAAGGGTAAGTTTTGAGGCCTATGCTTTCCATGGAGAATGTTATATTGGATCAGCTTGGAATGGTAAATATGGAACAACGTTAATGGCAAGGCTCAAGAAGGACGAAGGCATCATAACAAGGTATGATAGAAAGTCTGATTTTCTGATTTGGAGCAGCGGTCCTTGGCACTTGCATGAACACCTATTGGCAGCCTTTACACATGAGCATGAGTTGAGAGAGGTATCTTTATTTGGTGTCTTCTATGTCGAGCTAAGCAAGCATGATGCATTTGTGACCCCTCGTGAGGAGCTTGCTTGTAGTGGTCTACCTTATGTTGATGACTCTTGGATGGAGCACATAGTTGCCTTATTCCGGATGCATACCATGGAGATTTTGTCGAGACATGCTAGGGAGGTACAACTGGGTCATGTCACAAGGTATGAAGATATTATGGTTGCTTTGAAGATGCTAATACATATGTACCAGCTAAGTTGTGTCATTCCAACCCTAGTTCATAAGACTTCATTCTTCACATTGATAAGAGATGGTTGCTACACTTCATGGTGCACGAACACTTGGCAGACCTTGGAAGCTTCACTTAGTGGATTAGCCACTTACATGATGGTTTCACTTGGAGAGGGAGGCATAGGGGCTTCCGTTTATGATTACTCTTTGATCTTTCATAGAGATAGCACTAGTTCGGGAGCTACTATGACTTGGTGGATAGCCAAGATTGCTCTATGTTCATCCACGGAGGCACTTGCATTGGAGTACACCCTAGAGGTATGGACTACTCTTGCATCGAAGTATGATGTCATTTCTTCTTTGGAGGTGTTAGGGTTTGAAGTGTGACCCCTCGTGAGGAGCTTGCTTGTAGTGGTCTACCTTATGTTGATGACTCTTGGATGGAGCACATAGTTGCCTTATTCCGGATGCATACCATGGAGATTTTGTCGAGACATGCTAGGGAGATACAGCTGGGTCATGTCACAAGGTATGAAGATATTATGGTTGCTTTGAAGATGCTAATACATATGTACCAGCTAAGTTGTGTCATTCCAGCCCTAGTTCATAAGACTTCATTCTTCACACTTCATTCTTCACATTGATAAGAGATGGTTGCTACACTTCATGGTGCACGGACACTTGGTAGACCTTGGAAGCTTCACTTAGTGGATTAGCCACTTACATGATGGTTTCACTTGGAGAGGGAGGCATAAGGGCTTCCGTTTATGATTACTCTTTGATCTTTCATAGAGATAGCACTAGTTCGGGAGCTACTATGACTTGGTGGATAGCTAAGATTGCTCTATGTTCATCCACGGAGGCACTTGCATTGGAGTACACCCTAGAGGTATGGACTACTCTTGCATCGAAGTATGATGTCATTTCTTCTTTGGAGGTGTTAGGGTTTGGAGTTGGAAACATGTATCATACCTCGGCGCATGATGTTGCCTTGCATATTTGGAGGATAGACACTATTGCATGGTGCATGTGTTTCATGTTGTTGGCGTTTGCTTGGGTATTGTACTATATCTTCATCATTCAAGAGTGGCCTTCGGATGGTACTTCTTCACCCTACATCTTTGGAGGAATAAGTGATTGCCATGGGGAGATTGTTTTTAGTCAGGGGTTAGTTGTCTTGGTTCACACTAGTCACCTTGGAGGAATCACTTCATACATGGAGACACCTACGTTGAGGGTTTTACACTTTGACATGAGGTTGATGGAAGCTTGGATTGATGATCATACTGCGGGATGTATTTTCCTCTTCATATTTGACAAGAAGATTTGGGATCCAGGTGGTGACATGATTGGCACACTACTTCATTGGAGTGTTGATGAACATATCAGAGTAGCGTAGCGGAAGTATCACATTCTTCTTCACACTCCTGGATGGACCTGCTTTTGTCTCTCAGGATGTGACACCTTGGGAGCATTGGAGGTCATTGTATTTGTGGTTGCAAGCATATTTCATGAAGAATGCAACCACTAGAGGAGATTTTGCATGGTCGGCGGGCATGCGAGCAGATGGAGATACATGTCATTTGTCACTATCTCACAACATACACACTTGCCATTGCTTGAGGACAAGCAATCCCAGGAAGGGAGGACTGTCATGTCCCCATTTCCAGAATGATCACATTTGGTATGAGTGTTTAGCCTATTCTTCACTTTCGTAGGCTAAAACACACGGTAAGGAAGTGATATGGATGTTGGCTAAGTAATTTGCATTGTATTTTCATTAAAGCCAAAATGGTGAGAGCTTCATCATAAGGGAATTGTATTTTCTGTTGTATTCCCTCATTCTCAAGGGGGTAGGACCTATAATGAAGGGGCCAATTTATAATGTCAAAGTAAAAGAGGGAAATGAAATCTTTAATTACATTTCCTCTAATCGATTATGATGGAGTGTTGAGTATATAGGCCCAAGCTAAGACAACTCCAACGAATACACATGGCATCGACTAGGAGGGAAATCAAATTCAAAGTTCAAATTCAAATATCCTTTCAAAAAGGCATTCGCATGTCACAAGGTTCCAACGGCTCCCTTGAAGGATCGGTTAGCATTTAAAATAATGTTTCATTGGTGAAAGGGCGAACTCATATCAAATTCAAATACCTCCAAACGGCTACATAGGATCATGAGCCAACGATGAAGGAATGAAGACACAATTATTGGATCATGCGCCTTCCCTTAAGGCTCGACTAGCATAAGCATTCAATGGAGATAAGCTATGATGCATTCGCCAAAGCAAGAGACACTCGCCAATGTTGAGGGATCCGCCCAAGGAGAATAATGCTTGATTTCGCCCAAGAGAGGATTCACCATAAAGTAATAGGAAGGGTTTAATGCCAATAACCCCCATTCGCCAAGGAAGCATTGGATTTCAAATTACATTCGCCAAGAGATTCAATTTACACAAAGAGAATTCAAAACAATCACCTAGCCGTTCCAAAAGGAGGGACATCTTTCAGTGCAAAGGCTCAAACAGCTATGGTAAAGAGAAACGAGTAGGAATTGAGAGAATAAATATGAGACTTCATCACATTTGGAAGGCAGGTTGGATTTGGTATGTTTTCAATTTCATTACAAGCTTGAGAATTCTGATTTTCATGCTTTTGTTGCAAGGAGATGACCCCTTGCTTTGTAGGGAGATGATCCCCTACTCTTAGAGAGGTGATTTTGCTTCTAATCTCACCATTGAGCTTCAATTTGCAGGTATTAGAAGATATTGCAGGTATTCTTTCATAATTTCATCATTGGAAAGCATTGTTGGAGTTATTTGTATCAAGCATTTGTAGGATTTGGACAAGTCCCAGCCACACTACATTCAGCTACAGTCATTACAGCCATCTACAGGGTTATTACAGTCATAAAAAGGCTGCAATCATTGCATTTTGATATTATTCATCATTGGTGTCCATCCTAGGCCAATCGCTCAACCAAAGGAGTCTATCGCTTGGATATTGAAGAGGTTTTGGTGCCACATCTCATACTCTTCTTTCTTCTGGGCGAAATCAGTGATATCAGGCCTTTGCAACAGTCATAACAGCCTTATATCAGTCACGTTTGAGAGAGAAACCAGGTTCTTTGAAGACTGGACACATTCAACAAACATTCTTTGTGATACCTTTTCACTTGGCTTAAGTTCGGTAGCCATTTTGTAATAACTTGAAGGTCTGATTTGAACTATGTGAATGACTGTCATTGAGGACAGCGAACTACTGTTTGTATCAGCATCATTTGAATAAGTAATCAATTGCTGGGTGTTTTGGTTTCATTGTTGTGCTTTTAAAATTAATCATTGTTTACAAGTTGTGTATGATTGAAGGTAGACAAAATTTTGATTACGACCACTAAGGAACATTACATCATGCAGGTATCTCTGTGGGATAGTATGTATTGCTTGAGGACAAACAATCTTGAGCAGGGAGGACTTGTAATGTCCTTTTTTTGGCGCATAGATTTTTGTGCACATTATGCTTGTTCCTAGCTTTTCGGAGGCTATTTGACATGTTGGGAGAACTCCAATGTTCTTGGTGGTTGTGGTTCAGTCTTGCAGAGCAGTTGTGTCTCAAGTCTTCAATTTCACCAAGGGATGGTCGAAGTTGTTTAATCAGTGCATTTCTGTTGCTTTATATGGCTTAGGACTATTATTTAGATAATTAATTAATATTTCACTAAGGTTGCCTAAGGTTGTGATTAATTATAGCAACTTATGTAATATTAATTATAAAAGTGGTTTCGTCTTCTGGAAGTGGATTATTTTTCTATAACATTGAGTTCAGTGGTTGTTCATGATTACAGAGATGCTTTTTGATATTTGATCAGGCTCACGGATTGCTCTCCAAGATTCTTGGAGGAGCCGTCTATTTTTTGAAAGTCACCCGGAAGGCATCGTTTCGCATCCCAAACCCTACAGAGCATATTGGTTCAGTTTATTTGGCATATGGATGAAGTTTGAGATATTCTGCAAAAAGTGATATTTATTGAGCTATTTTAATTATTATTTTCACTTAAGCTCCTAAGGGTGAGAATAATTAAAGGGTACCTAAGTGTTATAGCTCATTGGAAAGGTAATTAAGTGTTTTAAGTGTTAGACACTTAAAAAGGGGGCCTTACACATGATATATTATTATTATTTCAAAAAAGTTCTTTTTGAGAGAAGAAATATGAAGAGGTAAAAAGAAAATAATATTATATTCCTCTCAAAAAGTTATAAAAGGAGGATGAGAGCTCATTTGGGGGGATGCTTTGGATATTGTATTGTTATTCTGTCGGATTGAACCTGCGAGTTCCATTTTTCCTTCTTGAGGACGAAAACCTTCTTTAAGATGATCAGTTTCGGTGGTGAAAGATCCACCCTAGCTGGTGCAAGGTGATTTCACTCAAGAACCACACAGAGCTTCATGGATTTTGATACTTTTTGAAGATTTTGGTTTTGGAATTTGATGCTATTATATTTGTTATGATTTTGGGGAGTTTCTTGAAAGGATTTAATGTGTTTGATGAAGATTTTGATGAGTTTGATGTAGATCATGCACTTACAGGCCGTACAACATACATAAGGGCGATCCATATTTTTGAATGATCCATTGTATAAATCTGATTCAGATTCGTTTGGAGATTAATCTGGCCTTCTTGGCGTCTATTTCTATACTGTTTGGATATTGTTTATTGCAGATTTGTAATGAGTACGGTAGTCCGTACCACTCCAGCCATAGCCGTACCATTTGCATGAGGGTCTTATTTTGGTTGTGCATTGAATTGGGAAAAAAACATTTGTATGAAGTTAGTATTTTATTTGCTGAGTAAGAGTGATCAGTTCTCGGCTGTTTTTACAAAGTTTCATGCTGATTTAGATTGCTAAAACCCTACCATATTTAATAGCAGTCTGTACTATCCTATCAGGGCTGTACCTTGCAGCTAGACGTGGGTATTCTCTTAGTTCATTGTTGTGTCTTTGGGTCTGAAAATCTGTGCATTTGTGGTGCGATGATCATATAATGCAATATTGTTCTTCATTGGGAGGAGATACTAGTGTTTGTCATGCATTTTCAAAGTTGTTAGCAGCTGATACAGTCCGTACAACATGTATTTTTGGCATGCTGGATCGCAACATGTTATATTGAGGAGCTATCATTGGTAATGATCAGTTTTGAGTTGTTTGATGTTGATAATCTAACTCGTGCAAGCTGATAGCAAGGAAGTCTTTTCATTCTTGATTATGGGGTTTCATCTATGTTAAATAAGTGTGTTTTTGCATACTATTATTTCATGTAATTGTTTCTTATGATGCAAACACTTTGTAACCCCTGGATGGTTCAACCTCCAGTGTGGAGAAAAATATTGCTTATCTTTCTTAGTTCAATCACCCACTGAATAAGTGGAGTATTCCCACTGGATAGGTGGATGCCTGTTGAAAAGCGGATGCTTGCTATATAGCGTATTATTTTATTAGTTTTTTATGCAAAGCTTTGAATTGTAAGCCTAAGCACTGTATGTGTAATGCCCCCCATCTAACCCATTGGATCAGTGGACAGGGATTAGCCTATGCCCAGACTCCCGTAGGCTAATAGAGGTGCTTAGGGGGTCACTTTAGGGGACTTACTATTTATAGTAAGTTGGGAGTTGTGCACTTGCTATTTTTAGCAGGGCAGTTGTGGAGGACCTTTGCACATGACTCATGGTTTTGACATGTCTAGAGCACTATTGGATACAATATAAGTTAAATTAAAGATTTAACTTATGATATGTTATTAGACATAATATAACTTTAAGTTATATTATAATGTCACTTTATAAATTTAAGTTGTAACGTTAAAAGTGACTTGCCTAGGAGTGGAAGCCCCTCATGGAGAGACAAGGGGATGTTTAATGAATTAAAAATTAATAAAAAACCCTCATCTTGGGCATTGGGCTTGGAGAACAAAAAGACAAAAAATGCTCTCATTTGCATATGCGAAGATTATTGATTTTGCTCTCTCTTTGTGAGTTTTATTGTGCTTTGGCTTTGGAGCTTGGCTCTAGGGTTTCAGTTGGCTGTGATGGGACGAAAACCCCGGCATTGGTCCCTTTCCTGGTGCGTGGAAGATCGTATCAAGAGAGGATTTGTGGAGGCTTCATCTAGAGGTCTCAGTTGTTCATTCATTGGAGGTATTTTGGAGAAGCTGTGAGCTGATATGAACCATCTTTGACGAAGTTTTGTTATGCAGATTGAAAGATTAACTTTATTGAGTAGATTCGATCATTTGTGGGGCAGTTTGGTGTTTGTTTTCACTTGTCTTTGCTGGCCGTACCATCTAGTTGCTGGCCGTACTTATTCCAGCCAGCCATACTGCAGTTAGGAGGAGTTTTGGTGTTGGTTTGTGGACTTTCATCACCCAAATCTGGTCACCTAGGCTGAGATATTCAGTGCAGATCGAAACAACATCATTCTATGGAGATTTGCAGTAGCTGCGAGCTGATATGAGGTTCCATTAGAGGCCGTACCATTCAGGTTTGGTTGTGGGGTCTTGAAGGTGATTTGGGTTCCATTCTAGCAGGCTATATCCTTCTTTGGTGGCGTCTAGAGCTCATTAGAGCACTGCAGATTTGTTGTTGCTAGCTGAACATTCTTTGTATATAATTTCTTGATGATTTGCCTTCATATGTATGCTGGTCCAGATTCGGCAATAAATGAAGTTGAAGATTTTCATATGGGTATGTCTTTGTAATTAGTTTTGTCACTTTTTATGATTTGGGTCATTGTCCGTTTGTGCAAATACATTGTAGATTTTCTGGGTTTTTGTTATATGCTTCATTTCCTATCTATTTCATGCAAAAACGCACATGCAAGCAAAACCCATAAAACCCTAAACAACAAAACATCAAAAAACCAAAAAAAATAGACATAGAGCAAAACATATACCAGGGGTGTATGTTACAGTATGCTCTCACCTCACCCATCTTGGGAACTTGGTGATCAGAAGTGTGGAGATATTTTAGTTAGTTGCATATTTGTGCTAACCCTGCTGTGATCATTTGTATAAGTTTGAAAAAATTTTGGGGTATCATATTACATTTCCATTATTGAGATGCCTATAAATACATGCATATAGATTAGGGTTAAACACAAGTGTGGAATATCTTATTGTATTGTGAATGGTCGAGTTAATATAGTAAGTGTGTTGTTTTTTGTTGAGTTTTTTTTCCTCAAAAGGTGTTCCTAGGGCAAATCCTTCTATTATACTATGATTGTGCCATTATTTTTCTTTGTTGCATTTAAGATTCTGTTAGCTGTGCTTCTCTTACATGGGTTTATTGGTATTTTTTCTTCACTCATAAAATATGGGCCAATGAAGATTGATTCGAAACGACAAAGGTGATTCCCTTATAAATCATCACATAATTTGATACATTGAGGTTTATTGGAGATGGATAAAGACACTAGGAAATGTCATTTGAATCCTTTTGATATTCGGAAATGTCTCCATACGCATCTCAGTGACGAGCAACATGGACGGTCCAAGGTACAAGTTTTTGGATAATTGTACTTGTCATTAATATGCAGTATCAAAATCTTGTAATGATTTTAATATGTAAAGTTTATATTAGTTTGTACCATAGTTACGAGACTCGGACTCGGCTCGGACTCGGCAAGTTTAATTTGGACTCGGACTTGGACTCGTCGCCTAGACTCGGCAAAAACTCGGCAAATTGAAAAACCCAAGAAATTCAGAGATTTTTAAGGATTTAAAACTTGTTTCATGTACCCTTTAATAAATAAACCTTAAAGACACAATAACGTGATCAAATAGAAGCTAATTTGATCACATACCCAAGTATACGTCGATCACATAAGTATAAATGCAAATTGTAGCTAAGCTGCTGAAGGAAATAGCACACTTAGATATATAAAATTATAAATATAGTCAAATGTATACAAAACTCATGGAATATGAAATCCATGACATCAAATATTCCAAACAAATATGAAATATCAAAACAATAACTAGAGTCTAGAAGTCTATGGCTCAGAGGAGCCTGCATCCTTCGCCTTCCTACGAAGGTGTAAATGATAGGTCTTAAATGATGCCAAAATTGACGAGTCAACAAAAACTTGAAGCAAACTCGGCAAAAAATCGACAAATCAATAGGATCTATCCCATCCAAATCAATACGATCCAATGATTTGTCCTCTACTCTTTTTGTGCAAAATCGAAACCCTGAATTTGAGTAAGTTTGAAACCTTGAAACCCTGAAAAATTGGTTAAGTCTGAAATTTGATGGATCCTCCAAAATCTAGAATCTGCATGTTAAATCCCCATGGATCCGGAACTTATCTCAAACATCCTAACAGTATATTTCAAAATATTTAAAGTATAAGAAAATCTTATACTTAAATATATTTTGAAATATACTGTCACTGTGTTCCTGAATCCTGATTTTTCCACTTTTTCCCGAGTTTCCTTGACGGGACTCGCCGAAACTAGCGAGTCCGGCGAGTCTACAGAAATCGGCGAGTCTAGGAAAAACTCGGCTGAGTCCTCCAGAGTCGGCCAGGCTGCCTCGCCTCGGACTCGCCGAGTTTAGACGAGTCTGGGCGAGTCTCGTAACACTGGTTTGTACTATGTAATCAAGAAGACTTGCCGCCACTAAATTTGGTGTGATATAATGTCATAATGTGTCATGTCCTTTTTTTTGGACTAAAATAAAAGTAATATTATTTTAAGTTGGGCCTATTACTTTCTAATTAAAGGGGCAATTTGATAATAATATTATATAAAAAGTGATTTTATTCTCTTACAAATAAAAAGTGTATTTTAACACTATAATAAAAAATAAAATAAAATAAAAAGTATTTTTAAATATTATTTATAAAAAACATTTTATTAAATGCTTGGGGCCAAAAATAAAAAGTATTTTTAAATGCTAGGGCCCAATTTTTGAAAAGAGGCAACTATAAATGGAGTGCTTGTCTTCTCATTTCATCATCATTCAAGTTATCCTCTTTACATACAATTTTTAGACTTGAGCAGTTTGTTCAATCAAGGGCATGCAAGGACGAAAACACTTAGTTTGTTCAGGGTTTGAGAGGACGAAAACCCTTTTGAATTCCACATTTGGGATTAAGGACAAAAACCCTTGTTTCTATTATTGGGTGATTCCATGGGGTTCACAATTGTGTTGATCTGTTGAGGATTTGAAGACATTTTTCAGCTTGCTGCAATGCCACTACAATGTTGTTGATTTTTTAAGGTTTCAAACAAGATTCCAGCGAGAAGCGATTTTGATTTTTGCAGGCAAATGTCATCATTTGGTTGTTAAAGCGTAATTGAGGGTTTCTAGGTTGATTTTCAGAATTTTGGTGAATTTTCCAATTATCATTTAGGGCAGATCTGAATTATTTCCATCATCATAGCTGGTCGCCACACTTGGAGGGAGAAAATCAATTATTTTGGCATTGAATCAGCGAAACCAGCCGTTGATTTGTATCATTTTAGTCATCATCAGCAAGTGGAAGTGGAGGGCCAACCTTGGAGGAAAGGAAATTGTGATTTTTAAACATTTTGCATATGCTTTTAGGGCAAATTTGAGTTGATCAATATTTTTGTAAATTACTACAGCCAGCCGTACCATTCCCAGTCATCAGCCGTACATTTCCAAGGCCTAGAAAAATCAGAAAAAATCATTTTGAGTTGGTTTCAGCAGCCATAAGATTTATCTTTGCATTTTCAGTCATTATTGTCATCTTTGGAGTGGCCGTATCAGGTGTACAACAGGCTGTAAGTGCCAGAAAAATTCAATAAAATTTATTTGATGTTGTAATTAGTTTGTACATTTAGATCTGCATTGGCAATAAATAAAATATATATATTTTGAGGGTTTCATTTGGTTGAGATTGAGCATTTTATATCCCTAGGGTTTGTGACCAGTAAATAGGGTTTTGAAATTTGTATCAAAACTATGTATTGGCTGTTTGGTTTCAATTTATACCATAAAAATCAGAAAGTTACACAAAATATTGTATAATTTTAATTGGGAACATTACATAATGATGTAGTTCAACTTCATGAATTGGTCCAACAAAGCTTATCATCCATTTTTGAGTGACGTGCAAGCCAACGCTGGTGGCAGTTATATTTCATCTGTTTGTACATTATCTTGTTTATTTGCATACTCTAGGATATGTATTCTTGGGTGCCTTAGGTTTTTGTAATGTTTCTTGCAGAACCGTTAGTTAAATTCACTAGAAAAATTTTCAAACTTTGTAATCAACACGAATTTAAGTTTTTTGATTACCCAGTTCCCGTTGTGGGCAAGGTGAGCATACAACTAAATTGTGGACAAAGAATAATAAACATACTGGTAGCAGTGACCAGTATAGAATTCGACACCAAATTGGTGGATAAGGTATTTCACTGGAGCAAAGACCAGTTTACAATCAATGCCCAACAAGCGGATATAATAAAAAAATGCACAACTATAGAATGGGTCAAGCTAAATTGGCTGACAGCAGGCCAATCTGGATCAATGCCAACAATGACGGATAATAAAATGTAAAGATTGACGGCTATGCCATCCAAATGTCTTTTACAATGCAATATAGAGAAATCAAGTTATTCGGGCGGATGACCTTCTGGAATATTACAATGTAATCCACTTCTAACTTTAGAGTGTTTCTGGTGGTAATCCGCACAAAAAATTACAAATTCATATCAGCTGGAACCTTTCTAGATAATTTCCAGATTTGATACTAAATATCCACTTACAATAACAATACCCAATGAGCAGATTTTTACAAATATTATCAGCTATAGATTAAAGCTAAAATATGCAATTGAACAATAATTATCAGACCCTATATGCTGCTGTTAACATCAGAAATAATACTCAGAAAACTAGAAATAAGCTGCAAATATTGTTTGCACTTAATAATATGAAGACTTCAAAAGGTATGGCCCACCCATGACATTGTACAACACCTTAGAAAACTCCATAAACTTCCAAAAATCCTCAACTATTCTCACTCCCTTAAACTCTTCAAATCTGCATTGACTTTGGATGCCAATATAATTTTTGATGGTACAACTCCTTTAAGTATTTAATATCAGCCCAAAGATATGGTACGGCTGGGTATGGGAATAGTGCGACCAGGCCAGCTTTGGGGACTTTTTTCCTTCACCAAACACTTGAAATATTATTAGTACAAATAACTTTAGTTCACTTATAATATTCAGATCATAAATAAATCTGCAACCTCACACATAAGCACTTAACTCACATAAATATGAAAACACACACACATACAAATATTTTTGTATTTTCTGAAATATAACAACACACCAACAAAATATTGGAAATACAAATAGATTCAACTCAATGGAAATCTCTATATAAAATTTAATCCATAGAAACAGAGGGTCTTCGTCTTCAATCCCATATGCCTTTAGAATTTTCCTCCTTCCGGCAAGAAGTTGGGCACAAAGCTCAAATTCAGATAATAAAATTGTAGAAGAGATGGAATCCCTTCAATGAGCCCTCATCTTTTTATAGGCTCGGGAGGGAAAAAAAATTAGTTTTTTACTTTTGCTTGAAAACCTAATTTTAAATTACCTTTTGTAATTTTCCACCCATTCTAAAAAGAAATAACTTAATATTACAAAAGGCTTTATTCGCCCCATTTATGCACCCTAAGTAATAATAATTTGTGCTCCATGGGGATGCATCCCCTACTCTAGGAGGCTCCGTACCGTCCCCGGGACATTCCGGGGACGTGGGGACAGGTAGGAAACGTCCCTTGACCATCCCCGTTTCCCCGGGGACCTCCCCTAATTTTTTGGGGACGCAGGGGACAACTAGCCATCCCCGACGGCCAGCAGCGACCCAACTCATTTTTAAAACAAAAAAACACATTTAAAAAAAAAGGGATGGGGAGGCCCACAAGGACCCCCACATCCCTCCAAACTAAACCTAAACCTAATACACAACACATCATGCAAAAAGAAAAAAAACACAACTCACTTTTTCATTTTGGCATTGGTGAACAGAAGTTTGAAGAGGAGCAACAACAATTTGAAGAGGCTAACAACAGTCAAGAGAAGACATTAGGGCATCAAATCATCATCATTTGAGGTAAGATTGACATTATTTGTTTATTTGTTCATATTCCTTTGTATTTTTTGAGTTTTTTATAAAATTTCAAACACATAGGGAGGGTTTTCTTGTTTATTTTTTGTTCTATGTTTGCTTGCAGCTGTGTTTTATTATTTTTCAAAAAAAAACAAAACAATGAGCAATAGTGAGGGTAGTGAAAGTGAAGGAAATGAGATTGAAATTCAAGTTCAACCAAGTAGAACTACTACTAGAGGTCATAGAAAGAGTGGGGGTTCTGCTGCTGGGAATGGTACAACCATAGGGAATGTGAGTTCATCTAATCCATTTGAATGCCCTACCAGTCTACTTGCCAACTATGCAAAAGGCCCATTTAATCCGAAAAAAACCTCTCTTGCAATTTGCAACCCGCATAAACAATGACAAGAAAAAGAATTCTGGGGGATCTAGAGTATGGCTTTGTCATATTTGCAATAAATTCTATAGGGGCAGCTATACAAGAGTTTATTCTCACCTTTTGCATTTGGGTGGAGTAGGGGTAAAAGGTTGTAGAATTATCACCCTAGCTGAGAAGGTTGAGGCAACTAGGTTGCACATGGAGGGGGAGGCAAGATCTAAGGGATTGTCAATGGAGAGTATGCCTAGTGTGTCATTGCCTACACAAAGCCAAAGGGAAGAGGTTTCTACTTCTAGTAAGGGAAAGAAAAGAACTACTAATGTTGCAGGGTTGTTTAATGCACAAACACGAGAGGTGGCCGAGTCTTCTGTTGCTAGATTTTTCTATGCCCATGCCATACCATTTCATGTGGCACGCTCTCCTTATTTCAAACAAATGTTTAAAGATGCAACAGCCGTTGGTCCTTCATTTGTCCCCCCTGGAGAACACAAGCTACGCACCACCTTACTTGATAAGGAATATTCTCAGGTGAGTGTGTTGATGGAAGACATGAGACAAACTTGGATTAAGGATGGTTGCTCTATTGTCATGGATGGGTGGATTGACATCAAACGTCGGCCACTCATCAATATCATTGTCACATGTCCAGTTGGCTCTTATTTTCTTAGAGCTATTGATTGTATAGGGAAGAGGAAGGATGCACACTTCCAATTTCAGATTTTGAAGGATGCCATAGAAGAGGTTGGGGCATCTAATGTTGTCCAAGTGGTAATATGTAAGTCAGCTGGTTTGATGGTGGAGGGTGCTTATAAGCACATTTTCTGGACCCCATGTTGTGTTCATGCGTTGAACAACACATTGAAAGACATTGGGAAGATTGCTTGGGTGAAGGAAGTGGTGGCAAAAGCTAGAGATATACAAATGTTCATTTGCAACCATCAAACCTCACTTGCATTGTTCAAGACTTTTTCGAAGAAGGAATTCCTCAAGCCCATGGAAACTAGATATGCCAGCTATTTCATTTTGTTAGAGAGGATGGTTGAGGTGAAGGAGCCTCTACAATTATTGGTGGTTAATACAGAATGGAGTAGATGGCCAGAGTCAAATACAACTGAAGGAAAAAGTGAGGGGCAAAAGGTCCTTGACAATGATTGGTGGTCCACAATAAGGTATGAAATTGAAATTTCAAATTTGAAATTGTTGATTTTCATTTTATTATCAATTTATTAAAAATTTAAATCTTATTCTTAAATTGCCAATTTTTGTAACTTGTTTGCACTTGCAACTATGCTTGCTCCTTAATTGCACTTGTTGTGGAAGTCATAAGATATGCTGATACAGACTCTCCTAGCCTTGGAGAGATTTATGAGACATTTGATAGCATGCTTGGGCAAATGAATCAAGCCATTCAGAGCAAGGATCCTACTTTGGGATTTTATGAGGAGCATCTTAGGCCCATTGTGACGCGGAGGTGGGACACTATGAACACCCCACTTCATATGGCAGCCTATGCTCTAAATCCCAAATGGTATGTAGCTAGACCTGGAATAGTGCCTGCATCTCATGATGATGAGGTGAAACGAGGGTTCAAGAAGGCCCTTGCAAAAATGTATACCGAGGAGGAGGCTTCTATACTTCGCTCATAATGGATGGCCTTTGTCAATCTACATGGTCCAAACTTTAGTAAACCAGAGGCGAGGGCGGATAGAGCTACATTAGCTCAGATCGACCCTATCGGATGGTGGATGTGGCATGGCATGGATGCAGCAGAATTGAGGACACTTGCTACTCGCCTCCTTTCATAGATTGCCAGTTACTTTGCTGTAGAGAGGAATTGGTCCACATATAGCTTCATTCAGTCGGTGGAGAGGAACAACCTTACCTCTAGACAGTCAGAGAAGTTGGTGGCAATGCATAGTGCCTTGCGGCTACAAGATTGACAGAGACCTGAGTATTGTCAGACTCCATCTGCACGTTGGGATATTGATCTCGAAGATGTTATGCAGATTGATGAGGAGGAGGCACATGAGGGATTGGTTGGGGTTCCACTGGATGAGGCAGACCCTCATGGTGGCAGTGATTCGAGCTTAGATTATGATTTTGATGCAGTCTTAGGAGAGGCTGATTAGGGACAGCCATATATTCTCTATGTTTTTGTTGTTGAAACTTGCAGCCTTTGGGCATTTTGATGTAATTTTGATATAATATATATGTAGATTGTCATTGAAAACAATTAAATTTTGTTTATTTGTTTGCCAATTCTCATGTGACAAGTTGAAAACTAAGTTCAAGTGTAATGTTATTGTTATGTATTCATGTTTTAAGGTTCTATAATGTCTATAATGAATGCCTTATCAATGTTATCATACAAATATTTGAAATTTCCTTCTATTTTAAAAAAATCTTATTTTTTAGTAGTCGTCCCCTGCGGTCCCCTAAAAAATGGCCAAAAAAAATGCCGTCCCCGAAACTCGGGCCCCCGTCCTCGAAACTTGGGGGAGCATAGTAATAAAGTGGCCTTTTTACAAAGTTATGACAATGTAATGTCCCCATTTTGCGCATAATGAGTTTGAGAACAATTAGCCTATTTTCCGAGTTTCCATAGGCTAATTAGTGATGTAAGGGAGAACTCCAACTTTCTTGGAGAACACAGAGGTGATTAGGCAGTGGTTTTATTAATAACAGTGAGTTCAGGAGATGTTAGCGAGCCCAATGGCACTTTCCGAGTGTGATTCTTTTTTCTAAGAGCACTCCACACTTTTTGGAGATCGTGTGTTTAGTCAGATTGGGTTTTTGGCAGTGGCAGTGAGTTTAAGAATCCAAGAGGAATTCAATGATACTTTCAGAATGCAATTCCATCCTTTTGGGAGCTCTCCACACTTCTTGGAGAAGTAGGCTATTTTTAGAATGATGCCAAGTTGCTATAGTTCATCATCCTAAATCCTCAGGAGCATTATGGTATGATCAGAAATTGTGTTTGATTCATTTTGATGTTTTCCGCAACTTGGTTGTATAATTTAATTATTAAATAGTTATGACTTAAGTTGTCTAAAAAAATATTTTTCAAAAAGACAACTTGTGTAACTATTCATTGGAAAGGTTTTTAAGTTGTGCATACAAGGGCACTAGGCTAAGGGGGACTTTGCATACATAAACAACTTATTGTTTTTGAAATAAGTTTTGGAGGGAAAAGGAAAGTAATATTTTATTTGCTACAAAAAATTATAAAAGGAGGTGTGGAGCTCATTGTTGAGGTTACTGAGGATATGATATTTGCTTATGCATTTTGAGAGAACCTGTGTTCTTCCATTTTCTTGAGAACGAAAACCCTCTCGAAAATACTGGTTTCGGGGACGAAACCCCCTAGCTAGTCTTGGTGATTTCATACAAAAATTACAGATGTGTTGAAAGGAGATTTTTGGGGTTTGATGTTGATATAATTTGTTTTTGATGCGTTTTGGTGAAGTATTGATTATTTAGATGATTTGTTTTCAGTTTGGGTAAAGTTAATGATCTTTCTTGGAGTTGTGTAGTTGTCCAGGATTGCCGTACCCTTCTATTCCAGGTCTACTGCACCTCTTGCTATGTTGGTTGAAGTTTTCTTTACAGAGGTCCATCAAGAAAGGCTGAAATCATTCTTTAATTCAGGTTGCCTGCATTAGCTGGGTTTAAGGGTTGTTTTAATTGAGTTTTTTGTGGTTTTTGAATTATCTAAGTTGCTGGCCATACTGTTCTACAAGCAGTGCCGGTCTTGGTGAGGGCATGGGAATGTATGGGCATGAATCGCCCCCTTTTCCTTGTGTTTTTTGAGTGTTGGGGTGGCACCTAACACTTTTTTGTCCATTGAAGTTAGTTGGGAGTTGGACTTTTAACAGTTTGGTGATTTATGAATGATTCTATATATGCTGATGTAGGGTTTACAGAGCTGCAAACTTGTATCAGATCAGTAATTTTCAGTTTGGCAGTGGTTTCCAGTGAGAAAACATAGTGTTTGTGGCCTGCAACTGCATCAACATCAACAATACTTCAGTGGGTATGAATCTGTTTTGGTTTAGAATGATTTTTAGTGTCTTATCTTCATTATATTATGCTATAGCAATGTATTACAGTCTGAAATCAGAATTTATCTTTTATATTGCAGCCTTCTATCTCATTGTAATATCATTATTAGCTGCAATATTGTAATCTTGCATTACCATGGATGGTAGTACCGCTAGCAACCTTGTTTAATCATGCATTTCATATTGTAAAACTGGATGGTTTACCTCTAGTTCATATAGCATTCCAATCTGACTTGTTTGACATTGAACAAACTGGATGCTATTAACCATTTTGGTTTGAATCTACTTAGACATTCTGCCAGTGGCTTTGCATATATGCACACATCCGCTGAATAAGTGTAGATAAGGTTGACTCAACCACCTTGTGTGCTCATTCTATAATTGCATCCAACACACTCTGCTGAATAAGCGCAGATAAGGACAGCCCGACTGCCTTGTGAGTTCATATTGTATTGCATTGGCACATTCTGTTGAAGAAGTGAAGATAAGGTCGGCTTGCCGCCTTGTGTGCCATTGTGGAGCATTCAGTCATTATATTGATCAGATTAGTTGTGTGGTCCAAAGCACTGTATGCTCTCACCCTGCCCACACTGGGATCTTGGTGATCAGAACGTGTTAGGACATTGCATTTGTATTCCTTTAATTGAAAAAATAAATTTTTTTTGGGTGTGCATAGTACAAACAATAAATATAAAGATTGACTTTAATTATTATTTTTAAATCTATTTCTTGCTCCCACACTAAACTATAGAAAAGTACCAGAATGACTAATTAAATTATTTCCTTGAAATCTACTAGCTAAAATTGAGCAAGAAATACAGAACCTCTAAAAGTGAAGCTCTCCAAGGTTTGTGGACTTCTCCAAGAATCTTGGAACGCTCGAAACATGAATTGGTACAAGTGAAAATGGGATATGACAAGTCGACCCCGCTCAGAATTGCTTGCCTTTAAGCAATTGTAAATTTGGATGTTCCAAAATTTGTGGACCTTCCCATGTTGCATCTTCTACGGGAAGATTCTTCCATTGGACCAAGCATTTAGCGATTCTTCTATTTCTCAACTTCCTGTCTCTCACATCAATCACTGCTTCTAGAACCAAAATTAGCCTGCCTTCTTCATCTAATGGAGGCAACTCCATTGAAGGGACAATATGTTTTCCATGTGCCTTTTTAGGCATGACACATGGAACACGTGAATCTTACTCTCCTCAGGCAGCTCCAACTCATTGGCAACTTTACTGATCCTCTTCAAGATTCGGTATGGCCCATAAAAATGAGGCTTCAACTTCTTAGATCCACTTGCTTTGAGGGAAGATTGCTTGTATGGCTGCAATCGAAATCTCCAACCTCAAATGATCTTTCTATTCGGTGACGATCAACGTACATCTTCTGTTGATTCTGTGCTTGTTGGACGTTATTGTTGAGTGTTTTTAAAATTTCTTGTCTTTGGCTCACCAAATCCCTTGCTCCTGGGACCTTGAAGTTAGAAATAACAAGGTCAACAAAAGATTGAGCTTCATAACCAAACAGAGCCAAAAATGGTGTCATCCTTATAGATATGTGATAAGTAGTGTTGTAATAGTGCTCTCCTAGATGGAGCCATTTGATCCATGCCTTTTGATGACTAGCAACGTAGTTCCTCAAGTAGCCTTCCACCCATTTGTTCACAATTTCAGTTTGGCCATCTGGTTGAGGGTGGTAGCTAGTATTGGGTGTAAGCGTGTTTCTTGTCAAATGAAAGAGCTCTTGCCAAAACAAACTCAAGAACTGACTATCTCTATCACTCATGATATTTTTGGGCAGCCCATGAAGTCTAAACACTTTTCGGAAAAATAGATCAACAACTTGGGATGATATGAAGAAATAGCAAAGAAATGGGCATATTTTGTGAGTCTATCCACAACAACATATATGCAGTCCTTACCTTGGACTTTGGGAAGTCTAGTTATGAAATCCATTGAAATACTCTCCCATTTTTGTTCCGGAATGGGTAGGGGCTGCAACAAACCAATAGGAAATGTTTGCTCAGTCTTGTTCTGCTAACAAACAAGACATTCTATGATGTGCTTAAAGACATCATCCTAAAGTCCCTTCAATGAGAACCTCTCATGGATTTGCTTGTAGGTCTTGAAATAACTTGGATGGCCAGCCAAAGGAATATCGTGGACATCTCTTAATATCTTTCCTTTCACCTTTGATTCTGGCACCAAATAAGTTCTTCCCCTTGTAAAGAATGAGTTCATTGAATACAGTGTACCTGTCATCCAACAACTTTCCTTCTAAAACATTAGTTGCAAACTCATTCTTGGCATATTCTGCTAGAATTTCAGCGTTTCAATCAGCTGAAATGTGAGACATCAAGCACAATGTTGGTTTTCTAAACAAGGCATTAGCAACAACATTTTTCTTGCCCTTTACATACTCAATGTCAAAGTCATATGCTTGAAGTTTACTCACCTAGTTCTGTTGTCGTTCATTGAGGTCCTTTTGGCTGAGGAAATACTTCAAGCTGTTGTGATCAATTTTGACCACAAATTGGCCACCCACCAAGTATTACCTGAACTTGGCCAATGCATGCATAATGACCAACATCTTCTTATCGTAAATTAAGAATCGTCTTTACACCTTGAGTTTATGACTCTCAAAAGCAATAGGGTGCTTATTCTGCATAAGAACTGCTCCAATCCCTTCTCCCAACGCATCACATTCAAGAACAAAGGGAAGGGAAAAATTAGGAATAGCTAACATTGGACACGAGCTCAATACCTCCTTCATTTTATCAAAACCTCACCATGCCGTCTCGTTCCAAGTGAAAGCTCCCTTCTTTGTTAGATCTATTAAGGGGGCAGCCAGTTGAGAGAAACCCTTAATGAATCTTCTATAGTAATTGCAGAGTTTGAAGAATCCTCGTAGTTGAGTCAAGGGCTTTAGGGGAGGCCAATCCTGAATAGCTTTGATCTTTTCTATGTCCACTTGCACTCCCTTTGCACTGATGACGAGTCCCAAATATATAATCTCCGTCATGGCAAACTCACACTTTGACTTATTTGCAAAGAGACTCTGTGCTTCTAGAAATTCCAACACCTCATCAATATGCCTCAGGTGCTCCTCCCAAATTCTATTGTAGATGAGAATGTCGTCAAAGAACACAAGGACAAACTTCAACTATTTGATGAACACTTGGTTCATGCATGACTGGAAGGTTGTTGGAGCATTCGTCAAACTGAAATATACCCTTCTAGAATGACTGAAATTTTTTGCCAACTTTTAGATAAGATTTCTTGCACTAATCAACAAATAAACATCACCAATGAACAAAGCAATAATAGAACTTCAAACCCACATCATACTTGCTTATTTGAAACCTTCAAATGTGAAATACAAAAATGATAAGTTGCTGATATGATTTTCAGTCACTGTCTGATTTTATATCAGACCTTATTACATGCATATAAAATGTCCAAATGCATCAAATCTTTCATAAGATCAAAGCCCAAACACTCTAGAACAAAGATAGCTATCCAATGATGCTATAACAGCCTTGAAAGTAAAAGAATATATGACTGATATAAAACTTCTGTAGGCTGATATGACACCTGAAAGTGATGATTTTGACCAGCCAAGTTGTATCAATGAAAACTTCATGAAAACCACCTCCAAACCCAAGCGATGGATGCCTAGTTTGGTCTTCTATCAAATGCAACTCTTCAAATGTGAAAGCCTTTGTCAAATCCACTTCAAAAACCTTGTCATTGTCCAAACAATTCGCTGTCATAAAAATTAGACTTTGCTGATATGAAATCAGACCTTGAAAAATATGCAAAAGTCACTCAATTCTCGCTCTAAACTCAATCAACTACCTTGGTAGTCATTCCCATACACCAAGGGTTTCATTATTATGTCAAATACTCCTTAAATCCTTTCAAATAACCTGCAAATTCAACTTCAATGATGAAATCTGAATGATAACATCTCACAAATTGTCATGGGAACATCACCACAACATTCAAGGGAACATCTCCTTGAAAAATACTAGAAAATGCAATTTCCAGCTTTAAGAACAAAATGTAAAAGCTTACCAAATGATCATTAGTTGCAAATTGAAGTTCAAGAGCTCTATTTACCCTTTCCAAGGATAGGTGTCCCTTCTCTTTGTCAAATTGGAATGAAGCTTGGAATCCATCAATCAAAATTGAGTCTTGAACAAAAGTAAATGAATGACATCAATGAATGCAATCATTTAAAACGATCTTTAATTGTTTAAATGAACTACATCTATCTTGCAAGTGAATCGATCCTCTATGAAGTGGAATCCTTCTCTACTTGACGACGGCCATGTATTGGAGCTAACAATCATTTACAAACTTCTCTTTGCATTGAATTTCCCTTGCTAATGGCAGCGACTGATCATATGCAATCATTTAATATATTTTGATGCAATGAATATCCATCTTGGCATTGAGCGAACCTCCTCATCATAGGCGTTTAGCATTTAAAATCCTTTTGAAAGCACAATAACAAACCAAATGCAATCATTTAATATCACAAACCTAATCACCCTCAAGGTGCCATCGATCCAATGCAAATATTTAATAAATAAATATTGCATTTAAAATATCCTTCTTTCATGCTTGGCGGCGGTAGCATTTGCACTCATTTAATAACCAATACTTGCATTTAAAAACCTCCTTCAAAATCGGCAGCCAGCTATGAGTCATATGCAAGCACTTAAAATCACTAACCTCTTTTTATGTATCGACTGTCCTCATAGGCACACTATTCTATGTAATCGCCTCATTGCACAAGGCGTCAATACAAAACAAGAACTCATTAGTAGCAATCGCCTCACCTAGATAGCTGTTGGTTTCATGTGGGACCACCATCCAATGCATTTGCTCTTCAAACAAGAAAATAAAACCATCTTATGCAAATCGATCATCTTCAAGGCAATCGTTGGCATTAGCTTAGACCTAGAACTCCTTGGCGAACACATCACCTTTATTCATATGTACAACTCCATAGAAATCGATTATAGAAAATGCAATTAAAGATTCCATTTTCTAAAATCCATAAAATGAAAATAAAAATACAATTTCAATATTGCATTTTTCATTGATCACATACTAGTTGAGCTAACATTCCGAATCTCCATGTATAGACACATACCAACTTTCTGGTTCTCCATGTGTAGCAATAAGCTCAAACTAGAAATTCATTCCCTTATCCATGCATTAGCCTACGGGAATGGATGATAGGCTAATCACCAACTCCATGTGAAGTCACTCCAGAAATGGGGACATGACACAAACTAGACAGCATGACCAAAAATTCAAAGTGCCCATAATGGCACTTGAAAGCCATTTTGCGGATGTCCTCTCGGACTTGAATTTGATGGTAGCCCGATCTAAGGTCTATTTTTGAGAAATAGACCACTCCATGAAGTTCATCTATCAATTCATCGATCTTGGGGATTGGCTATTGATTCTTGATAGTCTTTTTGTCCAATGCTCTGTAGTCAATGCACATCCTTATTGTGTCGTCTTTCTTCTTAACAAGGATTATAGAAGAAGCAAAAGGAATTAAACTAGGCCTGATGTGTCCCATGTCCAAAAGTTCCTTGATTGCCTTTTCAATCTCCTCCTTATGCCTCCTAAGATGGCGACAAGGGGTTGTGATTGCGGGCTTGGCGCCCTCCTCCAACTCAATAACATGTTCAAAGCCTCTGTCTGGTAGTCTCCCTGGAGGAATGTCACTAAAAACCTTCTTGTGCTTTTCCAAAATATTCTGCACATTTGCATGGTATTCTTTTTTGCCTCCTAGAGAGTTGGTCATAGGCACAAGGCAACGTGCAACCCAAGCTACTTGTCCATGGCGAAGGGTTCTTGGTGCAGGAGCACCCCTTCTAAATACAGATTGAGTCTAATTATAGTATGTTTTACATGATGTGGAATAAGGTCCATGTGACCATTTCTTATGTTTTGTGATAGTCTAGGTTTATGTGCAGTCTGTTAGAAGTTGTTATTAGCTGTCCCCCCAGCTGCTGGGAATCAAGTTTGTAGTACTCACGAAGAGTTGCTATTTATGCCCTAGATCAGTTGGCTTTAGACTAGACAGAGGAGATACAGTGGATAATCAGAGTAGATAGAGGTATTGTGGAGATTTAACAGAGCACTGTGATACAGTGAGACTGAATGGTTGTATGCATTTTCTGATATTTGAATAAGAGAAGATCCCATTAGTGTTAATCATTTGATTTGAACTCCATCTGTGTAATCGTTCTTCCCACTTGCAGGCAAGATGGATTCATTTATCCATTTCACCGGATGATTCGTAGAATCGGTGGAATGGATCTGTCTATTAGATTAGGTTTCCTTTTTGTTTGTTCTGTTTCTGTATTTCGTGTTTCGGGATCGAAGGGTTGCATGCAGTGATCGTTCCTAGCATCCTCATGTGCTAGGGTTCGAAGGATGAGATTATAGATCGAATCTGTGAATGCAGTAGATCGTATCGATCCTAAGTTTTTGGTGAGAATTGGCAAAGTTGCTAGGGTTTTACATTTTCATGCTTTTGGAGCTTTCGCAGGTGTACAGAGCTCAAAACAGAGTCGAAGGCGCGAAAAACATCCATTGGCGTGAACATTGATATCGGCGAGGAGACATTGAGCTAGCCCGACGGTGTAAGTCTCACCGAGAGCGTATGTCGGGGTGATTGTTGCGAAGTGTCACCGACGAGGGATATCGGCATGATATATGATATTGGAGATAGAAATAAGAGTCTTGCCGATGGTTTAGGTCACAGCGACAAAGCGAGGTGCAGATAGCTCATCGGGGAGATATTGGACATCGACAGAAAAATCTTTTGGTAGACCGATAGCTATATGTCTTGGCGACAGGGAATTTGGTGTTGGTGTCAGGTGAAGCGTCGGGGAAACTTTTAGTGAGGAAGCCGATGACTAAAGTGTTGCCGATAGGCAACTTGACCAATGTGAAGGAGTTGGCGAGAGTTGGTGGAAAGTCTGACTGACGAAGACGGGTGTAGCGTTCATCGGTGTAAGGTAGGTTATCGGTGAACAAAAGGAGAAGGTGTACCGACGAACAAAGTCTGGCCGATGATGAGATTGCGGTTAGCATATCGGAGCGACAGGGGCGATTGGTGAGAGTTGTAAAGTGGCTGCCGATAGGAAGGGTCCTGCCAATAGGCACATAAGCGAATATCCATCGGTGTGAAAAGGGGTGTCGGGGTGAGTTGTATTGGAAGCGCCGATAGTTGTTGTTTGGCCGATAGGCCATATAACAAAGGGTAACCTCCATCGGCATAAGGGGAGACTTGGGCATGATAATTCCTTTGGTTGCCGACAGTTATTAGTCCCGCCGATAGGCGAAAAGAAGAGTCTTCATCGATAAGGAATTGGTGTTGGTGAGAGGTGGTGAGAGATCTGGCCGATAGGTGTAGTGTCGGCATGACCGAAGGCGTCGGTATAACAATCTTGAGGGTGGCCGATGAAGCATGTGTCACCGATGGTAAGGTGAATACGTATTTCGGTAAGAGAATAGGGATATCTTGCCGATAGGAAATAGTGATAGCTATTTCATGGGTTTTAAAGGGTTTTTCAACCTGTTTTGTAAGCTTCTGCTGGATGCTCTGCATCAGTTCTCTCCATTCTCTTTGCAGATACAATCCTTGGTACTCCATTTGTCATCCCACGAAGTACCACTTGTTTTCCTTCCGATTGAAATTTCAGCTCCATGGTTTGGAAATTCTGAGTAATTTCCCCTAATGAATGCAACCACTGAATACCCAAAACCATATCTGTCTCCTACGTTGACCGCATAGAAGTCATCCTTCATGTCATATCCTCCCAAATTCAGGTTCAACTAGGAGATCTTCCTTGTAGTCTATAGAGTGAATCCATTAGTGACCATAACATTGAAACCTTCGAAGTCTTTTGTTTTGAGACCTCATTTGGCCACCAATCCTTCATCTATGAAGTTGTGAGTCGCACCAGTGTCAATGAGCACGGTGACTCTTTGCCCTTATAAACTCCACAGATTCGAAAAGGATTGTACTTGGGAGTTCTTGAAAGCTTCGCAAGTGTGCTTTCCAAGACTTCTTCCTCTTGTGCCTTCTTCTTCTTCTTCAACCTCCAAAACAGGTTCTGTTGGAGTCCAGGATAACACTGAGATGGGGGGGGGTGAATTAGTGTTGTGTAAATTCTTAACTTTTTGCAAACTTTATCGTTCCAAGACAGATAGAGATGAGGACATTAATAATTTGTTGAGTTTATATGCACAAGACTTATAATAAATAATGTAAACAAAAACTCATGATAAATAATTAATATGCACACACACAGATGAAATCAATGAGAAGCATGACACAAGCTTTTTACTGAGTGGAAAACCCTCAGGGGCCAAAAACCACTCATGAAGTGCCTCACTGGCTTAACTTTCAAAACTTCTTACAAAGCTTCACTCGCTGAATATTATGTCTCACTGACAATTGACAGGTCTCACTGACCTGCAAGCCTCACTGGCAACAATGTTTAGAAGCACCAACTTCAAAGAGCACCAACCCCTAATACATACTCAAATTAAAACCAAGAATTCAGAGGGTTTCTCTGTTTCAATACAAATCACTTCTTCTTTCACATGTGTCTGTCATATCACCATCCTTCTTATCAACTCAAATCTCATACAAAACTTATCATCTGAATTTTCTCTTCAAGAGGATATTCAAAATATATTCAACCCTGTATGATGATCCACACAATCACAACTTCAATGTACCTGCATAACCATATATACAAGATGACTTTTCATATTTTGTCTTTTCTCCACAATTATTTCAATCCTTGATATTCTTGCATCTGCAAAAATGGTCTCTTCAAATTCACTGTCCTGCAAATCAATTTCAGTGTGCATAAAATCTTTCATATTCTTTTCTCTGCAAAAGAAATTCAATCACTTGCATATAATTCTTCTTTCAAAAAAAAATTTATCTTCATGAAGCCTTTCCCCTGCAAACAAAATACCCTTTCATTTGTATAATTAAAAAAAAAAAAATCAATATTAATCCAATTCAATTTGCCTCCTCTTTGTAAAAACCCCTTCAACTTCTTCATCTTTGCAAAAATATCTTCAATCTGCATATTAGACCTCCAAAAATAAAATCATAATGAAATGATATTTCATATTCATCTTCATTCAAAAAACCTTTCAATTTTCTTCTCTGCAAAAAAGAAATATTCTCCAATCTGTAAATATTGTCTTAAAAAATCTTCTCATTCTATCTGCAAAAAAAAATCTTTTCAAAATATTCTTCAATCTATATGCTCTCTTCATATTCTCTGCAAGAAAATAAGAAAAAGAAGAACAAAAGTCTTCAAATTTTTTTTTCCAAAATAGACTTCTCCTTAATCATTTCCTGCTTTTCCACATTTAAAAAAAACTCCTCATAAATAGCATATAACTCCTTATGACACTCCGTAGCCCATCAAATTAGAAAATAATAAAAATTTTCTAATTTCAAATTAAAGTTATAAAAGACTTAATTAAACTCCCCTCTTAAAGCATATTTAATGCCACAAAAATCGTGCTCTTCCAAAATAAATACTTCAATGCCTTTTCATAAGTCGTGCTCTCCTTCAAAAAAAAACTTTGAATGAATTAAAATATTCAATGTCTTTTAAAGACCTCTTCGCATTATATGAGGCTTATACGATGGCAAAACAAATTCGCACCCACACTAAGTATAGCCTTTTAAGGCTTTTTGTCGCCCATATGAATTCAAAAAGGAAATCTAAGCAAGCGGTGGGAATATAGAAGGGGGCCGGTTTCCTAATGAGTTTAATGGACATAAGTTATAACTTACCTGTTATAGCAGGTCATCGAAGGAATAAAACATAAAATGCAAGTTTTAAGACATGTTTGTTTAGGATATAAAGGCATATGTATTTGCATCTTTAGAGGCTAATATCTCAAGAGACAATATACTAAAGACTTTGAACCTCTTCAAACATATCCAAATTGATGCAGTCCTTAAGACATTTTAGGACACAAAGATTGATGTAAAACTCTGAGTTTGATGCAGAGAACACAAAGTGCTCTAAAAGGATATGCCACAAAGTGCTCTAAAAGGATATGCCATTATGCCTTGCTTTGCACACATAATGCATATAATGGAGTCACCAGTAGATTACTGTGTCACATGTCTATCAAATGTCCAATCGATAAGACTGAGACCTGATTTGGAATGACAACCCTTCCATTGAACACCTTGCTTTTTCTATCCTTAAGATAGCATGACAACAATCTTTACATCAAGTAAACCAAGTGAATTCCTGAAATGAAGCCATGAACCACATCAAATAACAACTCAAACCATCTATACAAAGTTACAAACATCTTGATTTCTGCCAAATACTGCAGCAACATTCTTGAAGGCACTATACTGTGTGAAAGATATATTCTTATCAAACATCATACATCTAATGCTTGCACTCACCATCATGTCAACATCATGTAAACCAAAGAACCAACATTATGTCAACATCAAGCTACAAACCTCATCAAGAGAAGAACTTTTGCACCATCAACTCAACATCAAGCTACAAACCTCATCAAGAGAAGAACTTTTGCATCATCAACTCAATATCATACCTTGCTTGAATATGAACACACATCAAGCATGTTCACAAAGTGAACTTCTGTAAACTCCAATAACATGACTTCCTGAAATCCTTTGAAGACAACTCAACATGATGAACACCATGAAGCAACTCCACCAAGATTCCTTTTTGACATCAATGACAACCTAACACCATCAGGTTCCACTTCTTCATTCGATGATTCAGGTTCATTAGCTCCCGACTCATCGTCATAAACTACTTCGATGTAGTGTACTTGCCCCTTCCCAAGACATCTGTGTCTTGGTGACCAAGGTTCTTTGCAATTGAAGCAAAGTTTCTTTCTTCTCAATTCATTCTTTGCCTCTTGGTCTTGCCTTGATGGCAGATTTTTGAGCCGTAATACATTCTTCTGAAAATACTTCTTTGTAGGAAGATTCTTCTTCTAGAACTTGTTCTTCGGTATGGAGGTTTCTAGTGCCAAGACCCTCTTAATGGCCTTTTGTAGAAAAGATGGTTCAAAGGCTTTGACCATCCCTTTAAGAGATTTTGTTAATCCCTCAATGAAAATCATAACCAATCTCCTTTCTGAGATGTCAGGGACCATGACAAAGTTTTTTGAAATCAACAATGTAGCTCTCCACATTCCCATACTGCTTGAGTTTAGCTAGCTCCTAGAAATACACTTTAGGGTTTTTCTTGTCAAACCTTTTAGTGAGTCTTCTGCTAAACTCATCATAGGTGTCTATGAGGCTATGTCCTTGAGTGACTAGCCCATGATACCACCATTCATGACCTACACCTTCAAGATGGAGAGTTGCAAATTTTATGTCTTTGTCTTTAGTCATGGGTTGGAGTGACAAAGAAGTGTCCAGCTTTTGAATCCAGACACATGTTGTACGCTTGTTACTTCCATCAAAAGGGGAAAGTGTCAACTTTCCCACTGCATGCTGGTAATCTCTTTGATGTGTTTGTGGTTTATTCTCGTCTAGGTCCTGTTGTGACCTAATCACACATCGCCCCATTGCAAATGGGGACCCCCTATTTTTTCATACTTTCTGTATTTGTTTTGCTTTAGGTTTAGGTTTTCTTTGAGCTTGCTGGTTTTAGTAGTGTGGATTTGCTCACGTTTTGTCATTGTTCTTGCTAAAGGTCTATATGCCTTCATCCTGACGCATGTCTTGAAGCCCTGGAATTGACTAAGTCTGGTGTCCTGAAACTTGATGTTCTGAGATCCTGAAATTGACTAAGTCTGGTGTCCTGAAACTTGATGTTCTGAGATCCTGAAATTGACTAAGTCTGAAATTTGGTGGATCCTCAAAAATCTAGAATCTGCATGTTAAATCCTATGGATCCAAGACCTATCTCAAACATCCTGGAAGTATATTTCAAAATATTTAAAGTATATAAAAATATACTTCCATCCAGGACATGTCAAAATCAGGCGAAAAAAGTTGAAGTATTGGACCTTGGGCGGAAATTGTTCTACACCATGCAATAGGCGCCCAGGAAAATGGAGGAAAATGTTCTAGACCATGCAAGATCCGCCCAAGAAGGAATGTACTTTAAGGATAGTCCTCAACCTAATTTCATGCATTGAATGATAGATTTTGAAATGTCAAGACAAAAAAGGTCTAAGTAAGAAAGGTGGAAAATGTTCTGGAGCTTGCAAAATCCGCCCTACAAGGAGAGGAAAATGTTCTGCACCTTGCATAAGCTGCCCATGATAGATTCCCTTTCAATGAAGACAACTCAACAAACAACTTTCAAGGAAATTTTGTCCTAAGTGTTGAATGACAAAGTTGAAGTTTGAGAGATTTCAAGGATAAAATGACCAAGTGTTGAGGTGCCAAATGATGCAAAATGTTCTGCACCATGCAATTTACGCCCAAGGAGATTAGTGCAAAACATGGAAAATGTTCTCCCTCATGCAATTTGCACCCTAGGTTGAAGGTCTCCATTTTCGAATTGCATGATTGCTTTAAGACAAATTCTTGAAAATATTTGCAAAAAACATGACAAATTGTTTTATGGAGTTGGAAGAAAGTTGAAGTTTGAGGAAAATGTTCAAGTGCAAACGGAGGAAAATGTTCTAGAGCATGCAATTTTCGCCCAAGCTTGTAACAAGGAATTTTGGCGAAGTGTTTGAAAGATGAAGGTCATGATCAAAAGCACAAGGTTCAAACAATTTTCAAGAAGGTGGAAAATGTTCTCAAGCTTGCATTATGCGCCCATGTAGGAAGAGTGCTTTCACATTCCTTCAAAGATCAAGGTGGAAAATTCAAAATTTGACTAAGTATGGGAATTCAAAATGGTGGAAAATGTTTTGCCAAGTACATTATACGCCCTAGGAAGGAGTGAACCTTTTGGCATACAAGTAGAAGTGATATTCCTAATTTGCATGAAAATAACTTCTTGAGACACTTCCAACTTATCTAGAATGCAATGAAGCGAGTTGTTGAGGGATGATGGAAAATATGATAACATGGAGGAAATTGTTTTGCCCCTTGCAAAAGCCACCCTAGGTTCTTAGGAGGGAAATGTCAAGTGATGTTAGCATCTCAAATGATTGTCTTGTAAATTCCTAGTAAACATCAAAGCATGATTGAAGATATAAGTGAAGATGCTCATCCAAAGAGATTTTGAAGGAGAAAAATGTTAAGTAGAAGATGGAAGATGATTATAGGTTGGAAAATGTTCTGGAGCTTACAATTTCTGCCCAAGGAGGAGGAGAATCCATTGACATACAAGATTGGAGTGAAGGTCTGTCAAAGGTTGATGCAAGGTGGAAAATGCACATATACTTGCATTTGGCGCTTAGGATGAAGAAGTGAAAATTGACTAAGTATGGTAGATCCAAAATTGGGAAAATGTTCTGCCAGCTGCAATATCCGCCCTAGAAGAAGAGTTGAAAATTGGGATAATGTTCTCCACCTTTCAAGACCCGCCCACTCAACAACTCTTACAAATATGTGAAGGGTGATAAAATGCAATAAGTGTCAGAAGGCAAAATGAAGGTCGCCAATTTCTTGTCAAGAAGGAGAATGCACTCTTCAACTTGATGAAAAATTGCCTAAGGTAAGAATGTTTAGGGCGGAAATTCCTCTCCAGTGTTCAAAATGCGCCCTAGCTTGGAGTGAAAGTTTGGTTAAGAGTGGCAAGGGTGCATAGTGTTCCCAACCTTTCAAAGCCTGCTCAGGGAAATTCCTTATGCCTAAGGGTAAGTTTTCAAGATAAGCAGTGAAGATCACTTGAAATTCCTAAGTGCTCAAGAAGTGAAAGAGTTGAGAAAAGACAATGAAAAGCCTAAGTCGGAAAATGTTCTAGGCCCTTCAAAATCCGCCCAACATGAAAGAAACATCAAAGGCGTGATCAAAGACAAATGCAAAAGGTTCATCAAAGAAGCTGTTTTGAAAGAAAAGCTAAGAAATGAAGGAAAATGCTCTGGAGTCAACAATTTGCGCCCTTCATTTCAGTGAAATGACAAGAGGCAAGGAAATTGTTCACTCTAGAACAATTGGTGCCCTAAGAGGAAGGGTAGTTGGATCCATCAACAAGTGTTTTACTTGCTCAAACAAAGGGTATCATGTCATCATTCGTCTAGAAGAGAAGAAATGGGACAGAAAAACTGAAAAATATTCTAAGTTTCCAAATTGAAAAAGGTGCAAATTGTTCTCAAACATGCAAAATCTGCCCATGCTAGGCGCATAATGTTCTGCATATTGCAATTTCCGCCCAGGAAAGTTGTCTTTGCATGATCAAAATTCGCTCAGCAATCAACTAAGTCGGCCTAAGGAAGAGAATTACAAACGTTTAAACAAGAAAAATTGCCCTTGAAATTGGCCGACTTGCCTAAAAGGAGGGCAATGAATGGTATATAAGGAGGGTTACAACTTCAATTTTCAACATCCAATTCAAAGCAAATAATTAAATCCGTAGAGCAGAAGTAAAAAGTGCAGCAAGGAAGAGCAGAATTTTGCCAAGGAGAGGAAAGATTTTATCATGTAAGTCAAGTCGTTCATAAGACAAGAGGTTGGTGGGTGAGTGCTTCTTCATTCCATATCAAGATTTAAAGCCTGAAAAATCAGAAAACTCAGACCTACAACAGCAGACCTAAGATATTTTTTTGAAATTAGTGAAAGTAATTAAGGTTTGCATGCTCTTCTTTGTTTCAAATTTGATCAATTTTGATAAGTGTTTAAAAATGGTTTGAATTTGAAACTTATTTATCCCACATTCGTAAGGAGGGCAAAAATATTCTTTGAATTTCCTTTATATCACATTTCATGCTAAAATACTAACTTAAAGTTTTTTGTAGGTGAAGGAGGAGAATGGCATGAAGTTTGCATATGAGAAGTTCGAGACTGGGAAGAGTGTTGTTCGAGTCTGTGAGGAAGATATCAACGCCACATGAAGGAGAGCTAGAGCTAGTCCAAGATGATCAAGTCCCAAGCACTGCACATCGTCAGGAAGTCATCAAGATTATCATACTACTAATGACAAAGACTTCACTTTTGGAGGAGCATTACTTCATCATGCATAGGAGCAAGACATTGCACGTCCAAGCTTCAAAGGAGTCACCCATTTCATGCGCCAGGCAGAGATAAAGAAAGATCAAAAAGAACATCCACTATGCATAAATCCACTACAAAGAGCTCATGTATGAAACATCTTCTACCCCAACAGTCCAGAGTTCAATCCTGCGCAAGAACAACATGAGATGAGAACGAGCATGTACATCAAGCAAATCCATGAATTACATCAAGACAACAAGAGGAAATTCAACAAAATTCCCAAATTTGCAAGTTTGAAAGATGCAAAGTCCCAGAGGTAAAAATCCAAGTTCGAAGACTATTCCATGAAAGATGATACAATTTGGGAAGTTATTCCAAGCAGTGTGAACACATTGAAGATTAAACTAGTTCACTCAATGTTGAGGTGGCATGTGTACGCCATGGATCCAATCACACTCTACCACTTCACCCATCTAAGTCCGACACATGTACATCAAGCAAGAGGTCAAGAAGGACGCCCATGTGGAAGATGCTCTAAAGATTCCATTTCATGCTTATCACATTGGGAAACGTGCCTTCATTGCCTCTCTTGTATTCTAAAAATAGCAACTTTTGTAACAAATTGTCTTGTCGTCTTCATCTGGACCGTTGATTCACGAATCAATTTGGGCCATTCATTGTAATTTTTGGGCTTTATATAAAGCTCACTTCTCTCATTTGTAAAAGGGGGATACATTAGAGATCATTAGTTCTTAGGAGGTAAAAATGTTAGAGTAGAAGCTCTTGAAGAATTGACAAGACTTTGGCAAATTGTTGTAAAGATACTACCAAAATCAATACATTCTCATTGAAGCTTGGTGAAACTTGTGTTGTTTTGGGATGTTAGCATGGTTTCCAATTTCTTGAAGATGATTCAAAGCACATTAGATAGATTTTAGATAAAGTTCATTGATTTGATGAATAAATGTGAAGATATTGATGAATTCCTCGGTTCATACTTTTTGTGGATTGCCGATGGTGATTTGCAATGCAAAGTTAGCCTGAACCTCATGTTGCAATAGTTTGATTGTGGATGTTCATTCAAGTTGCACTAGCTGTGGGTATTTGGATGCATGTTTTCAATTTGAAAATCCTTCATATTTCCTTTGAAGATTGCACTAGTTTCGTGTAGTTGTTGCTCTCATGGCGAAGCGAAAGCTCGGTTGGAAGGAATTTGTCTATCGAAGCATTGTCCATCATTTCATTGTCCTTAGATTAGCTTTCTCTTAACCCTTGCCTTTTGCATTTTCTTTTCGTAGCCAGTTAGAAGAAGTTCCATTTCATAAGGAAGAAGTAACACATTTGAGTGAGTAAGGAGCACATTCAGAGTAAGTCCCTTTGTGATTACCAGCATGATCGCATCAACTATTGAGTCTATCCATAGCAAACACGAATCAGGAACCTTGGAGTTGTCTCGATTGATCACATTGTTTAGCATTCGAGAGACTTTGTTCAAGAGAGGATAGAATACTTAGTATTTTATTCTAAGTTTGCATGTGCATAAAAAACACATCAACAGGGCCTCCCCTAGATTTCTTCTGACTTAGGAACTGATTGAGAGAGCTCATCCCGGATCTCCTTTGGAAGGGCCCGATACTCAACATAATCAGCTATAATCTCATCTACCATGGGAATTTGAGCCTTTGGTTTAGGGGGCTCTTCCTCCCTATGAATGAAAGTAGGTTGAAATGGTCTGGTTGTAGAACCAATAATAGTTCTACTGGAGATATTATTTACTAGTTGATTATTTGCCCTTGAAGTACTTGTTTCACTATTTTCGTTTTGGGGCATATTCAAGTTCTGATCCATCTTATGGAGCAATTGGGACATCATATCCAACATTATATCAAATTCTCTTTCAGATCTATCATGAGGACTTTTTGGTGCATTTGTTTGCTTCTCTTTTTGCCATAATTGTTTCCTCTATCACCACTTCTCAACCAACTGTTGGAATCTGATATTCAGCTCTAGCTTCTGAAAGTGTTTGCCCAATTGGGTAACTCAGAAATTGAAACTGCTTTCTAAGCTCTCTCTAGTAGTATCTTCTTTCATTGTCACTCGGATGCATGTAATCACAAGTTTTGTATGACAGATCAGTTTTTGAAAAACACAGGTTGGCAAGATCACTAGCTTTGATACCACTGTAATGCTCCTTGTGGAACCGTTAGCCAAATTCACCAGAAAATTTTTTAAACTTTGCAATCAACACGAATCCAAGTCTTTTAATCACCCAGTTCCCGATGTTGGCAAGGTGAGAACATACAACTAGATTGTGGATAGAGAATGATCAACTTATTGGTAGCACTAACCAGTATCCAATTCAACACCAAATTGGTGGATATAGATATTTCACTAGTTCAAAGACCAGTTTACAATCAACACCCAATAGGTGGATATAATAAAAAAATGCACAACTACAAAATGGGTCAAGCCAAATTCGCTAACAACAAGCTGATTTGGATCAATGCCAACAATGATGGATAATAAAATGTAAGCGATTGGGGGCTACGCCATCCAAACGTTTTTTACAATGCAACACAGAGAAATCAAGTTATTTTGGCAGATGACCTTCCGGAATATTACAATGTATCCACTTCTAACTTTATAGTGTTTCTGGCGGTAAACCACACAAAAACTTACAAATTTATATCAGCTGGAACCTTTCTAGATAATTTTTAGGTTTGATACTAAATACCCACTTACAATAACAATACCCAATGAACAAACTTTTACAAATATCATCAGCGACAAATTAAAGCTAAAATTTGTAATTGAACAATAATTATCAGACCCTATATGCTGCTGTTAACATCAGAAATAATACTCAAAAAACTGGAAATAAGCTGCAAATATTGTTTGCACTTAATAATATGTGAACTTCAAGAGGTAGAAAGCTCCATAAACATCCAAAATTGCTCAACTATTTGTTGGCAATATGTGTTGTCATTGATGTCAACATAATATGTGTCAATCTGAGGTTAGACTTGTATAGAGTTTGTGTATAGTAGTTGGAGAAGCTGATAGATAGTGGGAGATTTGAGAGAGATGGTTTGGCATAGTTGTTGAAGTTGATGGATAGTGGAAGATTTGAGAGAGACGGCTTGACTAAGTTAAAAACTTCGGATCAACATGCTTAATGGAGGTCAGTCCGGAAGACCTAACAAATGGAGAAAAACTGTCCAAGTATAAAAATGGTAATCTTCCTGATATGTAAATGCATTGTAGAGGTATATAAATCTGTTCTAACATGTTTTCTATATACCTACAATGATATCCTATCAGTTTGGAGTACCGCACTTAGAGAAAAGTTGCAGAAGTTTGGTTAAGGTCTTCACAGTGTATATCCTAAGGCAGAGTTATAGCATTTTGGTCTGCATTCCTCCGCAGTGCAAGATTTAGTCTTGCTGTTCAGAAGATAAGGTTATCTAGATATCAACATGCTATATCCAAGATCTCAGCGTATTACACCTTCAACAAAGAATGTTATCAATAATAGTGTTTCAGACTATGACTTGACAGTGAAAAGCAATGGTGGAGACATGTTGGAATGCTCCGCATTCCTCCGGAAGAGAAGTTGTGCCCATGTGGTTTTCTTATGCTTCCTCACAGTATTAGGTGTTCTTATGGTCCGCAAGGTCAGATTTCTTGTGACAGAAGTAACACAGACTGCTCTGGATGATGAAATACACCATAGAACACAGGATTGAGCACTTGCGGAAGATGGAAAGTATACAAGTCAGCTATAGGAGGTTGTGTGGAGATTCTACATACTTTAATGTATCTCAGGTTGGAACCGCATGCAAATCCTTCTTATCTTCGGTACCGCATAAGGCATTTAAGTCAGTGAAGAATTGCATATGATTGTCCTCTGGACTACATTATACTGAAGTCAAGTCTTTGATTTTCTCCGGAAGTAATAAGGATGTGCAGATCTAGGTACATATGCATAATGATGTATGAATTCCTTCCTAAGATGTTTCAAATGGTTTGGTGGCCAGCATTGCAATATTCTAAGTTGTGATGTGTTACAAGATGCCCGGAATGCCCTGTTTTCATCAGTTCAATATGTTCTTTGGTTTGCGGATGCATAGAATGATCAGATATTTCAGGAGAATGGTGTATGGATGTTGTCAAGAAGATACATTGTTGAAACACTGGTCCGCATGATGTTTTTGGCTTCTCCCCGGTGGTGTGAAGATGAATAGTCAACAGTGTTTGTGCCGACAGTCTGGTTTCTGTTATGTGTAGTGGATCTTGATCAATCGTTTTGACATTACAAGGTGTGTAATGATCCTTGAATTCTATTATGAGATGCTGTGGTCTGCAACTTGATTTCTTGACATATTGTATGAGTTGAAGCCGACCCTTGAAGAATTACATGTTTCATCTAAAGATTTTTATGATGCCGACCTGATCAATGTTTTGAAGTGTTGAGGAGGGTATTTATAGGAGATCAAAGTCATTTGTGAAATGTAGGAATGCGACACATTGGTATGTGAAGTATGAAGTGTGTGAAGTCAGTTTGATGGCACAATTTGAGCAAGAGGACTGCAATATCATCATAAGTCAGATGTTTTCCACATAGCAGTTCATGTAATTGTTATCTCTGTAATTCTTACATTAGATAGTGAGTCTGCAGGGAGTTGTAGCTTCCTTGGGAGTGACCCTAAAAACTGTATTCAAGGAGAGTAGTAGCTTCCTTGGGTTGGAGCCCTAAAACAAAGTTGTAATACTTTTTGCAGTGAGCATAATATATTGTGAGCTAACACTCACTGTGGTTTTTCCCTGTTTTAGGTTTTCCACCTAAAAATCCTAGTGATCTTGTGCTGCATGCTTTCCTTTCTGTTCTCTAAGTAATTCAGTTTTAATCTGCAAATATCTGTTTAAATTTTAGTGTGTGCTGATTCACCGCCCCCCAGCACTTCCTTGTGTTCAACACTATTCTCACGCCTCCCATAAACTCTTCAAATCTGCATTGACTTTGGATGCCAATATAATTTTGGATGGTACGGCTCCTCTAAGTAATATCAGCCCAAAGATATGGTATGGCTGGGTATGCAAATAGTACAACCAGCTTTGGGGACTTTTCTTCTTCACCAAACACTTGAAATATTATCAGTACAAATAGCTTCAATTCACTTATAATAGTCAGATCATAAATAAATCTGCAACTTCACATAGACACTTAAATCATATAAATTTGAAAACTCACACACACACAAATATATTTGTATTTTCTGGAATATAACAACACACCAACAAGATACTGTAAATACAAACAAATTCAGTTCAATGGAAATCTCTATATGAAATTTCACCCATAGGAATGGAGGATTTTCATCCTTCAAGCAAGAAGTTGGGCACAAAGCTCAAACTCAGATTATAAAACTGTAGAAGAGATGGAATCGCTTCAATGAGCCCTCATCCTCTTATAGGTTCGGGAGGGAAAAAAAAAATTACTTTTTTTACCTTTGCTTGAAAACCTAATTTTAAATTACCTTTTGTAATTTCCAGCCCATTCTAAAAAGAAAAAAACTTAATATTACAAAAGGCTTTATTTGCCCCATTTAGGCCCTGAGCAATAATAATAAAGTGGCATTTTTACAAAGTTATGACAAAAAATATAAAGACCGACTTCAATTATTATTTTTTAAATCTATTTCCTGCTCTCACACTAAACTATGGAAAAATACCAAAATGACTATTTAAATTATTTCAATGGAATCTACTGGGTAAAATTGAGTAGGAAATACGAAATCTTAAAAAATGAAGCTCTCCAAGGTTTGTGGACTTATCCAAGAATCTTGGAATGCTCCAAACATGTTGGAATCGGTGTGAACAAAAATGGGACATGACAGTTTTCTAGGTCTGCTCCAGCCAACATCTTTATAATATATCTGGTGATGCCCTGCAGCTACTTTTGTATGTGCTTGAATCAAATTTCTGAAAGCTGTGATGTAGAATGTGTGCATTAGGGAGGGAATCAATTTAAACTTTGCATTTACAGGTAATGTGCATCGATTTGTAACAGGTAGTGAGGTTTGACATGAGATTTGCTATGCTTGATAACAATACAGATTCAAATTCTTGGGAAAATAGAAAGTATTTACATATTTTTCCATTGTTTAGATTCATTTACTGGGCATTTGAAAGACTGTTGGTATATGAAGAAAATGTCAGTTACGCTACAAAGTAGAGAAGGATCTTCCAATAGTAGAGCATGATCATACCATTCCCTTTCCAATGTAATCTTTTTCAGCTGTTGTGAGTTTCATTCAAACATAGTTGATATGTTTGAGAGTTCATATTTGTTCACTGTTTTTAAATGTTCTCATGGACCAAAGATGAGGGAATGGTTTATTGTTTGTCCATTCTTCTTTTTCTAGAAGAGCTGATCGATGTAAATATGTTGTAATATTTGTTCTCTTCTATATTTATGTCTATGTGCAGGTGCTACAGAAGGATCTATGGATGCAGGCAACTTGTTGAAGCCCATGCTTGGACGAGGAGAGCTACGTTGTATTGGAGCCACAACCCTCAATGAATATCGCAAATATATTGAGAAGGATGCTGCACTTGAGCGCAGATTTCAACAAGTATATGTGGGTCAACCATCAGTTGAAGATACTATATCTATTCTTCGTGGATTACGTGAGCGTTATGAATTGCATCATGGAGTTAGAATTTCTGATGGTGCACTGGTTGCAGCTGCAGTGCTTTCAGAGCGATATATTACTGAGCGCTTCTTACCTGATAAAGGTGCTTCATTTGTTTGTGTATGTACTAGTTTCCAATGTAATTGATTGTTGGGTTGTGAGTAACTCAATTTGTTATACCTGAATCACATTTTTGAAGAACAAGAATTTTCACTTTGTGTTCGCAGCAATTGATCTTGTTGATGAAGCTGCTGCAAAATTAAAAATGGAAATGACATCAAAGCCTACTGAACTAGATGAAGTAGACAGAGCTGTGATCAAGTTGGAGATGGAACGCTTGTCTCTAAAAAATGATACTGATAAAGCATCAAAAGAACGCCTTAGCAAGTTGGATGCTGACTTAGAGGCACTTAAACAAAAGCAAAAAGAGCTTGCAGGGCAGTGGGAGCAAGAGAAAGCACTCATGACTCGCATCCAGTCCATCAAAGAAGAGGTGTGTAGTCAGCTTTTAAGTTTTTTTTCAAGTCATCACAGATAGTTGAAAGCTTATTTGAACTTATTGTTGATTGCCATTTTCGTTGTTGCACAGGTGGACAGGGTCAATTTGGAGATGCAGGCAGCTGAACGTGAGTATGACTTAAATCGGGCAGCTGAACTCAAGTATGGGACACTGATGTCTCTTCAGCGACAATTGGAAGAAGCTGAAAACAAACTTTTGGAATACAGGAAGGGTGGGAAATCAATGCTTCGGGAGGAAGTTACAGATGTTGACATTGCTGAGATTGTGAGTAAGTGGACTGGTATTCCAGTTTCGAACCTGCAACAAACAGAAAGGGAGAAGCTTGTTTTCTTAGAAGAAGTGCTTCACAAGAGGGTTGTGGGTCAGGATATTGCAGTCAAGTCTGTAGCGGATGCAATTCGACGATCCAGAGCAGGGCTTTCTGATCCTAATCGGCCCATTGCAAGTTTCATGTTTATGGGTCCAACTGGAGTGGGGAAGACTGAATTGGCTAAAGCTCTGGCAGGCTATCTTTTTAATACTGAACATGCACTTGTGAGGATTGATATGAGTGAATATATGGAAAAGTTTTCTGTCTCTCGTCTAGTTGGTGCTCCTCCTGGGTATGTTGGATATGAAGAGGGTGGACAACTAACAGAGACTGTCCGAAGGAGACCTTACTCTGTTGTACTATTTGATGAAATTGAAAAAGCTCACTCTGATGTATTCAACATCCTCCTCCAGTTGTTAGATGATGGGAGGATAACTGATTCCCAAGGGCGCACTGTTAGCTTTACAAATTGTGTGGTTATTATGACATCAAATATTGGGTCCCAATATATTTTGGAGACACTTCAAAGTGCACAAGATTCTAGAGAGGCAGTTTATGAATTAATGAAAAAACAAGTAATTGAAGTTGCTCGGAAGACATTTCGTCCAGAGTTCATGAATCGTATTGATGAGTATATTGTTTTCCAGCCTCTAGACTTTCATCAAATAAATCATATTGTTCGAATACAGGTGCACACTCTATTAAATTTTATGCGTTCTAGTAGGTAGTTTGAAAAGTTTACTTGGATTTTCTGGGATCTTTTTTGTTTTTGTTTATTTATTTATTCCATTTATCTATATTATTATATTTCCAATATTGGATTCTTTTCTTTTTTATATTATGCTTGTCATTGCATGGGATCAAATGGTTAGTTTCATTTATTTATGATGCCTGGATACACATGCCTTAATATGATAATTCCCAATACTGCAGCTTGAGCGTGTACAGTCTCGACTAAAGCAAAAGAAGATCAATCTCAATTTCACTGATGATGCTGTTGCTGTGCTTGGTATGCTGGGCTTCGACCCTAACTTTGGTGCAAGGCCAGTAAAGAGGGTGATCCAGCAAATGGTGGAGAATGAACTTGCATTAGGTTACCTTAAAGGTGAGTTCAAGGAAGACGACACAGTCCTAGTTGATGCAGAGACTACTGATCCTATGCATCAAAAGAAGCTGGTCATTAAAAAGATTGAGCCTACTGGTATCCATGCTAATAATAATAATGAGGTTTTGGTTGCAAGCCATTAACATGTAAACCAAGGGCTGGCTTCCATATTACTTGGAAAGGGGAAGATAATTTTGCTGTTGGTGTGCATACAAATATCTGTTCTCTGCCAAAAAATAGTTTTGTAAAGATATTTACTATCTGTTCGGCAGTTAAAAACTAAAATAAAAAAATAATTACATGCATACACCAGTTTAAGCCAAAGCCAATTTACAATGGAGTCAGTTTTATGTTTTTAGGTAAGCTATTTTGTCCATTCAGTCAGTCTTATAAATCTTACAATTGCAATTTCTATAAATGATTGACTGCAATGTATTGTCTTTGGTCATGCATATACCTCTAGGTAAATGAGAAAGCATACATTTGTGTTTAGCTTGTTTGTTAGTGGTAGTCTGTACTTCATATCCTCCAGATTTGCTATTAGCATAGTTGTCTTCGATGGGTTTGCCCCATTATCCAGTTCTTATGATTTAATGTGAGAATAATCTCTAAAGATAAATCATAACTACATATTATTGTGTATAGCTTCTGGAAGTGACTGTGTGTTGCTTTTATTGGATCGACGTTTCAGATCACACTCTGTGATCCATCATCAGGATATAAAGAAGAGTCGATCCAATAAAAGCAACACACAGTCACTTCCAGAAGCTATACACAATAATTATCATGGACTGTGGAAACATCATGCATTTTATAACTACATATTCCAAATTGCAAATGTATGATGAAAACTATTATAAAAATTGAGCACATAACAATTATCAAGATATTTGATAAATAAATAAGGAGCGAAAGCATCCTTATATGAGATTACAAAAAAATTATCTAATGTGGATAAGAACAACTAAACAATAAGGCAAAAAGAATAAAGAATATTTTTAAAGTCTATCCTAAAGTCAGAATGACTTTATTAAAGCTTAAGCTAAAAGCTAATTGACCATTACTAACTAAACATTACTTTAATACCTTTCCTTAATAGTCAATCTACTAACTACACCAAGCTTATTTCAAAATTTTACAAAATTGTCAGGACTTAAAGACTCTGTAAAAATGTTTGCAGTTTGATCTTCGAAAGGACAATATTACAACATGACCGATCCATCTTTTACAAGTTATCTGATGAAATGACAATGTAGTTTCACATGTTTGGTACACGTGGAAGACTGGATTCTTGACAAGTTTGAGCACCCCTTGATTGTCACATAACAAGGGTGAAGGCTTTGCGTAAGGCATCTTCTTGTCTGAAAGCATCTTTTTGAGCCACATTGCCTCACATGTTTTTACTACTCCTTGATAGTTTGCTTTTATCGAGAATAGAGTTGTTGCCTGTCGTTTTTTGTTGGTCCACATGAGTGCACCCGTGCCAAAGTGGAAAACATATCCAAAAGTGGATTTTCTGTCATTCATAAAACCTATTCAATTTGAATTTGTAAATCCAACCAGCTTAGGATCTTTGTGTCTGTTGTACAGAATGCCAAAGTCAAGTGTCCCTTTTGCATATCTCAACACTGTCTTCGCTATAGTCCAATGTTCTATTTTGGGTGTTGTCATGAATCCAAAAATAAAACTCACAACATAGCTCAAATCAGGTTTAGTGGCGGTTCCCTGTAAGCCGACTTATTGATGGTCTTAGAGTCAATTTGAGTTGAAAGTTTCAACCCTTTCTCCATAGGTGTTGATGACATTTTCTAATCTATCATTTTTAAGTTGTTGAGCAAACTCTTAACATAGCTGGATTGTGAAACAAAAATGCCGCCCCTTGTTTGCCAAACTTCTACACCTAGGCAATAATGTGAGAGGCCTAGATCGGTCATGTCAAATGCTTTACTCAAATTAGATTTGATCTATTCAATTGCATGCGCTTCACTCCTTGTAATAATGATGTCATTTGTGTATATGACTAGTAGAATGATATCATTACCAATGCTTTTGATGTATAGATTTGGATCCGAAGGACTATGTTGGAATCCCTATTCAACCAAATACTTGTCAATTTTGATGTGCCATGGCTTGGGTGCTTGATTTAGGTCATATAGAGCTTTCTTATGTAGACATCTAAAATTGACCACAGATGAAATCCCTGTTCATCCCTTAATTATTCCCTAAATTATCCCTTAATTATTTCCTAATTATCCCTAAATTTACCTTTAATTAATCCTAATCCTTACCCCTCACATAAGATTTAATTAATTTTAATTAATTAATTAAATCTTCCCTTTTACATCCCCTCTTGTAAATTATAAATTGAATTTAACAAATTTAATTTATTATTTACCTAAACCTGAACCTATTCATAAAAATTAAAAATAACTAAGAATCTGTTCAAACTACTTTTACTGTTCACCTAACTATTACCGTTTAATTACCCTTGTTACCGAACCTCTTTACCCCAAATATTATAAAAATCTACCTTTATTTCCAATTATCGAGGACACAATTTTATGGAGAGCTTGGAGTTATGCTGTAAAATTTAAGCAACCACATTTGAACGAGTTCAGTAATAATTTAATTTCAATTCAATAGTTTAATCTTTGATCATTATGTTACATCTAATATAGATTTTAGGGTTTCTGCCAATAGTTTAAACCTTTTCAATAAAATTTATATTTAGTGTATACAATGGTGAACCTAACGTGGACAACCCTCTTTGATCATTTGTTGGCAAATGTTTAAAGCTTGCAGGATTTGGATGCACATTCTTGTAGTATTTGAAGTGACATGTACTGGTATAGGCATTGGAAAGGTGATTCAGAGAACTACACAACAGTGCAATCATTTCTTTAAGATTTTGTCTTGATTTGTAGGTATAATCATTTGAAATTCAGGCTTTTGTTTTGAAACGACAAACATTTATCTTACTTGTGCATTTAACATTTTGTGGGTTTTTGTAGGATTATTTGCCTTGTGCTAACGTTTTTCTTGCAGCTTTACGCCTGTCCAAGACAAAATTTTGCAAACTACTAATCCAATTTCTTGTAGGGATTCATTGTGTGTTTGCGATTTTTAATTTAGGAACATTTGGATTTGGTGCTCTAAAAAGAACAAGTGTTTGCTGTGTTTGGTGCACTTGCACATCTGTGAGTCAGTCTACTGAAAGCATGTCCATTTATAGTTACCCCTTCCCTTGTATACGAGTCTTGGGTAACGGAAATAACACATTGTGTTGTCTTGAGTATCCTCTCCCCGTGCTATATGCGGTCTTGTGTGATGAGAAATAGCAACACCATGCTGTCTTGAGTACTTCCCTTGTACTACAATCTTGGGTCCAAGGGAATATGGTGGCACAATATTGTTTTGAGTATCCTCTCCCCTTGCGCTACGTGCGATCTTGGGTGAAGAGAAAGAACAATACACAAGCTTTCCTTTTTTATTTTAGTAGGTGGCCTGCTTGGGAGTTCACCACAGGGTTCGACCATAAGCATGTATCTCCAACGGGCTATATAAAGGGGCAAAAATTGAAAGGTAAGCTCAATTCACTTGTGCCATAGGGGGTGGGCCTTGCGGTCCTGGGTGATTCCGGACGCGGGTTAGAGATTTCAGTCTCCCATCGCTACTATGTCGTGGTGTTCTTAGGAGTTCCCTCACTACAAACCATTGTTGTAGAAGCCTAAGACCTTTTGGATGTTTACTAAAGTTAGTAGGTGCCCTGTCTGGGAGTTCACCACAGGGTTTGACCATAAGCACATATCTCCAACGGGCTATATAAAGGGGCAAAAATCGAAAGGTAAGCTCGATACACTTGTGCCATAGGGGGTGGGCCTTGCGGTCCCGAGTGATTCCGGACACAGGTTAGAGATTTCAGTCTCCCATCGCTACTATGTCGTGGTGTTCTTAGGAGTTCCCTCACTACGAACCATTGTTGTAGAAGCCTAAGACCTTTTGGATGTTTACTAAAGTGGTGCAAAGAATGCGAACGGTACCCTGAAGTTACTTACCACGTAGGGTTCTTGGTTGAGGTGACACGGTTCCTTGTTTGGACTCATCCTTTCAAGGCAAGAGGTGTCAAGATGGTCCAGGATCTTGGCATACTCTAGTTCCCATTACATTAACTCCTATTTAAAATCACCGAAAGGTGAGGTAAGCCCACTATGGTAAACAACCCTTACTACTAGCTAGGTTGTGCTTGCTTTATTGTTTGTGAACCAAGGCCAGGCGAGTTTTGTGGAAGAAAACTTGCAAAATACCACACTTCCCTAAACTCAAAGAGTCCAATCAGACAAAGATCTGTATGAAGTGTTTGTTGTGTTTTCTAATCACCTCTACAACTTGTCTCCTATATCAGTAGCTTGACCTTTGAAATTGGATCATATCATCCTTTCGTGTCACATCTCAAGTGGAACCTTGTCATTTGGAATCCTAAGAAGCTCTTTCAATCGGCCATCCATCCAAACCCATCTACTCCAAAAATCCCTCTTTCCACCATTGGAACCTCATTATCCTATCATCGACATCCAAATCTTTAAGAGACTAAGACCTTTTTTATCAATCCTATACCGATCCATTTGCTTAAGAGGCCCTGACCATTCTTAAGTTAGTGTATCCTTGTCATTTTATCTTCCCTACTCAATAAGCCCTGACTTCCCTTGAGTAGAGATAACATCCTTGTTTCCTTTCTTCCTTAGGCATATTGTACCCTGAGTGTTGTAAAGGAGTCTTTTATCCGTAACCAATCCTAAGGTCCATCTGGTCTCTTTGAGTCATCATTTTGACTCTAGTTTATCCTAAATCATGTGATCCGTATCCATATATCAATCTAATCTGTATCATTTTGGAGTCCTTCGTATCATCCATATCTATCCATCTTGATCCTCAACCAATCAATCAATCTTTTGATAGCTTTTTCCTCTTTTATGGTTACCACCTGCTCCCAAGCCAAGTAAAACAATATGGAGTTAAATCCCCCAAGAAGACAACCTAGAACCTTGGGATTCCACGACGAAGAGCCTACTCATGATCAAATCCATCTCCCTCAACCAAATCCTAGTTCATCGCATTTTCATCATGATAAACTTGACCTTTCATGTTTCGTAGAAATCCAAGACATCACTGACCAACCAAATACCCCTAAAACTCCTAGATCTACACATGATTATACCGGATCAAATCCTATACTTCAACTCCAACAAGATCCTGAAACCTTACAACTTGTTCATCACTGCATGGATCATGATCTTGATTTTTACATGAGATATCTTTATGATTGTGGGGCTGAAGTCCCTGACGATATCTATGAGAGAAAAAGCACGAAGAAAAGAAAAAAAAGCTAGAGCCAAGGCTCAAACTAATCCCTCTCTCCATCAACCACCTTCAACATCTATGTCAAACATGTCCCAATCTGTCTCATCATCAAACACTTTCACTTCGGGGATGCCTCCAGATAATTCTATTGTCGTGATCCAACCCATCTAGTCATCACTTACACATCCATCAATTCCTTCATTAGGGTCATCACTTACATCTCCATCAATTCCTTCATTAGGGTCATCACTTACACCATCAATTCCTTCATTAGGGATGTCACAATTTGTCCCTATACCTTCCGTATCCAAATCCTCCAACATTCCCTCATCACGATCAATCACCCATGCGACCCATGTTTCCATACCTCAAACTTCTTCCATCCACATTTGTCACATCAATACTCAACCAACCCAGGTATCTACTTCCATGCCCTCGACCTCACGAAACTATAATCCTACCAACGTCTCATCCTCGAAACCTGTTGATCCCCAAGTCCTTCGGCTACAACTTGTCCAATCACTACAACAAACTGCAAATCTGAGACTCCAATTGGCCCAACAATCCCAATTATCTTCACGACATCAAAATCACCCACAATCACCACCTCAAACACAAATCCAAAATCACTCAATCAATAATCTACCTAATGAAGACTAAATCCTACAAATTATAGATAATCGGAGTGGTGCTCAACAAAAGAAATACTCTTTTGAGGAACTATAGCCCGATCCATTTGACAAATCTTTAGTTATGGTACCTTTTCATGAACATTTTGAAATACCAAAAGTTGACAAATATAAGGGAAAAGGTGACCCTAGAGATCATGTTCGAGAATTTTGCATCTCATGCATGGAATTCTAACACGAACCTACATATCTAATGAGACTTTTTCCTAAAAGTTTGGCCGGATCTGCCCTTGAATGGTTCTCACGTCTCCCAGGAAACATCAAAACATTTGAATAGTTAGCAGAAGAATTTGTCAAGAATTTTGCCTACAACATAGAATATGATACTTCCATTCAAGACTTTTCCAATACCAAACAGAAAGGAGAGGAAACCCTTACTTCTTTTCTACAAAGGTGGAGACATATCATTAGTTGACTTCCTTGCCATATTCTAGAAAAACAACTCGTTCCAATTTTCATGCAAAATCTTATTCAAGAGCTAGCTTTCCATTTACAAGTACAATGCTCTGATTCATTTGAGGAAATCATGACAAAAGGAAAAATGATTGAAACAACCCTTATTAACAAAGGTCTCATTAAAATCTACAAAGAGAACAACAATCGCAATTCTAACAACCAAAACAACGATAAATCTCGATACTGGAACTGAAATAAGAACATTGTGAATGATGGGATAATTGATACAAAACATGTCCAAAATTTGCAAAACAAATCATTCGTTCTTAGTTCCTCATCAATCCATAATACGCCTCGAGATTGTCCACTAAATATACAAAAAAACTTTACCCTTCCAAGCCTTAGACCACCACATAAATTTTCAGATTTAACATGACCTCTCGAATCGGTATTTCAAAAATTAAAACAAGCAAACATGATCAAACTTCTCGACATTCCTAGACCTTACGATGAAAGTACACCAAAACCCTGCTGGTTTAGAGAAGATCAATATTGTGAGTTTCATCGCGTTAATGGTCATACTACCGATTCATGCATGAGACTGAAGCATTATGTCCAAGATCTAATTGATCAAGGAGAGATTGGTGCATGAGCACCAAGGGCTCGGAGCCCATGTATATACTGCACATTTTTGGTGTGATGTTGTGAAATTTTCTTATAATTGCATTTTGGCGTGATGTGGTGAATTTTCTAATAAGCCTTGGCGGGAAGAAGTGTTTGCTTATCCAAAGTGGGTCATCGGTGTGAGCCTTGGCATCGGGCTGAGGAAATAATCGTGAGCCGACAGTGTATCATCTCACCGATCGGGGTGATAAACATCGAGTCTCACCGATGTGGAGTTGGCCGAAGATATCGGCGTGAGTATAAGTATCGGGCTGAGGATTTGATCGTAGGCCGACGGTTGAAGGTCTTATCGATGTGTGATGTCCATCGGCATGAGGGTGGTCATCGGCGGAGCCTGTGGTTGTGTCTCCGACTGCTATGTGTTTCTCCGATGGAGTTGGACGTCGGTGCAAGGATTTCTATCGGCACAGCTGGAAGGTGTATCCCCGATACTTCATGTTATACCGATGAAGGGTTGGCATCGACGTGAGAAACACTATCGGCCAATCCTTGGGTTGTTCCGATGTCATCTGTCACCCCGATGGAAGTTGGTGAGGCGTTGGTGTCAGCATGAGATACTTGGTCGGTTTGAGATTTGGGTGTCTATCCAATGGTTGTCTGTTATTCCGATGAAGGCATGTTGTCTTTGGTATTGGTGGGACGTGGAACCGTCGGAGTGAAAGATGGAAGGTTGGTCGATGGTTTGAGTTGTGCCGATGGGGATAGACTGGGGTCGTCGGTGGCAAAAGTGCCAACAATAGTCTTACCGTGTCATCAGACATATAAACTGGAAATCCTCCAACGCCGGATGCATGTGGGACTAAAGGTCCTCACGAATATGCGAACGGTTTGGTAGTTTTGTAATGGTTGGAAAAGAGTGATGCCAGTTGGAATGAACGGTCGTTTGCATGAGAATTGATGAGATTGCAAAAGCAATTTGGGAATCAATGGGAGTCTACAGATCACACAGGCCATCGGGAAGAGATGACACATCGGTGGAAGGACTTCGGGACAGACCGATAGTTGTTTGTCACACCGATAGCACATAACTGAACCGATAGTTGGAATACCAACCGGTATGGAAGTTGAACCGTCCTGTAACGGACATGAGCAAAGATATAAAATGTAGCATTCTTTCTGTAAAGAGAGTTCAGCAGAAGAAGAATCGAAGAAGTGAATTTTGGTGTGTAAAGCATTTTGATGTAATCAGAATTTTTGAATAGAAATAAAGTACAGCAGTTCGATCATCTGTGTATTTTCTTTTTTGTTTTCAGTTTACCATTCTAAAGTAAATTAGTCTTTCTGTTTCTGCAATTTTGTTTTCTTTTGCAAACCATGACTCTGTTTTGATGATTTTTCTAATCCCTCTATACAGTATGGAGGTCATCAAACAGAGCCATGATTTTTGTTTGTTTTTCTTTTGTGTGGTGGTTGGATTGCCGGCTAGAGGCAATGCATGCTTGTTCTAGGCGAGCTCAGTGAGGAGTCCAGCTAGATAAACAAGTAGAAAAAAAATAGATTTGCAGGGGTGGAAAAGTAGAGAGAAAGAAGTGAGCACCAAGCAGTCCAGACCCTTGAACAGAGTGAGAAGGGTGGGCAACGGGCTCAGAAAGTTATGTGCCATTGAGGCAGTACCTTGGAAGCAGTGAGGACAATGTATGTGTCCCACACCAAGCAGAGAAGTAGAGTTTTCCATCTCTGCAAAGAGTATGTCTTTTAGGACTTTGAATTGGTAGGAAGGCTAGTGTTGTCAAACAGTCTTGTACACCTACAGGATGCAGAGCAGGTAGCCTAGAGTCCTCCCTATCAAATTGGTATCAGAGTAGTAAGATTTGGGTTATTCCTAGATAGGAATAGAAGAGTTGTATGTCATCACTGAGTTCAAGTGAGTCTGTTAGTTCATCCAAGAAAATGGTGACTAATGCAGAGTTAGCAAAGAAGGTTGAAGATCAAGAAGAGGAGAATAGATTCCTACAAGAAAGACTAGTAGAAATGGAGAGTAAGCTAGGTGTAATGTTGCAAAAGACTGAAGAAGTCAGCTAGCGAGTTAAGTATTCTGAGGATAAGGGAAAAGGTGTATCTGTAGAAGATGAAGAGCCCACACCTGATCCTAAGTTGGAAGAAGAACCATTCTTGAAAGCTTTGAAAGCAATGAGTGGTAAAACATTGGAAGGAGTACCACTTTTCAGTGGGAAAATGGACCCAGATTTGGTCATGGAGTGGATAGAAGGACTTGAAAATCACTTTGAATGTGATGGTGTAAGCGAGGCACAGAACGTAAAGGTGGCCAAATCCAGACTCAGGGGAGTTGCCTTAACCTGGTGGAAATTTGTGCAGACTGAAAGAGCAAAAGAAGATAAGAAGCCCACAGCTACTTGGAAGGGAATGGCAGCTAAAATTAAAGAAGCATATATGCCAGAAGATTATGAAATACAGCTGCACAGGAAGAGACAGAATCTGAGACAAAAGGAATTAGATGTCAATGCATACACTGAAGAATTCCAAAAGCTATGCTTAAGGTCCAAAGTAATGGAGGATGAAAGCATAAAGGTAGCAAGGTACCTTAATGGTTTGAAGTGGAATATACAAGAAGAAATCAGCTTGTTGTGTCCTACAACAGTGCAAAAATGTTATCAGCTGGCACTAAAAGTGGAGGAAAAGAACAAGAGGAAACAAGACTCAAATAGCAGAGGAAGAGGAAGAGGCAGAGATAACAGAGGACACAGAGGAGGTTTTGGTGGAAGGAATGCTGACAATAGATCCCAAGCAGAATCCAAACTCATAGAGCAGAGTGGGGAGTCAAGTGGTAGAGGAAACCACAGAGGAAGAGGATCTAACAGAGGAAGGTCAGAAGGATCAGGCAGAGGATCCTATTTCACCAACATGAAGTGTTACAACTGTGGCAATCTAGGTCATCCAGCATATAGGTGCCTAGAAAAGGCCACATCCTCTTCTCAAGGAGGTGATAAGAGAAATCACTATGTCCAAGATAATGCATCCAGCAGCTAGTTACCTGAGGTCAATTTGAACTCAGAAGATGGAGAGAACCTGATGATAAGGAGAACCTTGATGAAGGAACCAGTAAAGTCTGAACCAAGCCAAAGGAGAGCACTATTTAGAATCAAGTGCAAGATTTTGAATAAGGTATGTAAAATTATCATAGACTTAGGATCTACTGATAATATTATTTCTGATGAAGCAGTTAAGAAACTGAATTTGAAAAGAATTACTCATGCAAACCCATATAGAGTCACATGGTTGAATAAGGGTCAACATGTGGTAGTGAATGAACAAAGTTGGGTAGAGTTTAGTATAGGTGGCTATAAGGATAAGGTATTATGTGATATACTACCCATGGATGCATGCCATCTCTTATTGGGCAGACCATGGCAATATGACCGAAAGGTAGTACATGATGGTGAGAAGAATGCCTATTCTTTTTAGAAGGATGGTGTCACCTATAAAATTCAGTCATTGGAAGATGAAGATGCAGTTCAGACAAAGAGTCCTAATATCTTGGTTGTGAGTGGAAAAGAGTTTCTGAATACTCTTAAGGAGGATGGTATTGGTTATGCCATCATAGTAAAACCAAAAGAAGGACAGCAGGATAAGAAGACAGAGATTCCCAAAGAAATGCAGCCTATACTGGAGAAGTATAAGGGCATAATCAGTGATGGTACACCAGCCACATTGCCTCCACAGAGAGCAATAAGCCATCAGATAGACCTGATTCCAGGGGCATCTTTGCCAAACAAGGCACCTTACAAGATGACTCCAGATCAGCACAAAGAGTTTTCCAGGCAAGTGCAGGAGTTGCTAGATCAAGGATTGATCAGGAAGAGTATTAGTCCTTGTGCTGTGCCCACAGTATTGGCACCCAAGAAAGGAGGATCATGGAGATTATGCACAGATGCCAGAGCCATAAACAAGATAACTATAAGGTATAGATTCCCAATTCCCAGAATTGAAGATCTCATGGACTGTATTGGAAAAGCAAAGTATTTCACCAAGATAGACCTGAAGAGTGGTTACCACCAAATAAGAATCAAGGAAGGAGACGAGTGGAAGACAACCTTCAAGACCACAGAAGGACTGTATGAATGGCTTGTTATGCCATTTGGTCTATCAAATGCACCCAGTACCTTTATGAGACTCATGAATGAAGTCCTAAAGGATTACATTGGTAAATTTGTTGTCCTTTTTGTAGATGATATTCTAATTTTTAGTCAGACCAAGGAAGAACATTTAGAACATGTAAATACTGTTTTGCAAAAATTACATGATGAACAACTAACCATCAATCTGGAGAAGTGTGAATTCATGAAGCAGGAATTGGTATACCTTGGTTTTGTGGTGTCCCAGGGAGAGTTGAAGATGGACAAGTCCAAAGTAGAAGCCATATTGAGCTGGCCTACTCCCAGAGCAGCCACAGAGGTGAGAAGTTTTCATGGCTTAGCCCAGTTTTACAAAAAGTTTATCAGAAATTTCAGTGGAATATGTGCACCCATGTTGGATACAATCAAGGGTGGAATGAAAGCAAAATTCAGATGGACACCAGCTGCAGATAGAAGTTTTGAAAGATTGAAGAACGCGGTAGCAACACAACCTGTTTTGTTGTTGCCTAGTTTTGATAAGCTATTTACTGTTGAATGTGATGCAAGTAATATAGCTGTAGGAGTAGTGCTAAATCAGGAAAATAGACCTGTAGCCTTTTTTAGTGAGAGGCTGAATGAAGCAAAGAGTAAGTACTCTTCGTATGACTTAGAGTTGTATGCTCTAGTCCAAGCATTGAGGAAGTGGAGACATTATCTCCTGCCTAAAGAATTTGTTGTCTACACAGATAACCAAGCTTTGAGTTTTCTAAACTCATAGGATAAGTTAAGCAGCAGGCATATCAAATGGATGGAGTACCTGCAATCTTATACCTTTACAATTAAGCATAAGAAGGGGCAGCTGAATAGAGTTGCAGATGCTTTGAGCAGAAGATTGCTCACAGTGCAGGAAGTGCAGTTGAAGAGCATTGGAATTGAAGATTTCAAGAATCTTTACCAAGATGATGAAGATTTTGCTGAGGCATACAAGGTATGTCAAGATTTTGAGAATCACTTTCACAGTGAATTTGCAGATTTCACCTTACAGCAGGGATTGCTATTCAAAGGTGGACAATTATGTGTGCCAAGAGGATCTATGAGAGAAAATCTCATACAGGAGAAGCACAATGGTAGTCTGAGTGGCCATTTTGGTCTGAATAAGACACTGGAGCTAGTCCAAAGGTTCTATTATTGTCCAAGGATGCACAGAGACATCATAAGGTATGTAGAGCAGTGTATCGTATGTCAGAAGGCCAAGGGAACCATTTCAAATGCAGGACTGTACCAACCCTTACCCATTCCTTCTAGACCATGGGAATGTGTAAGTATGGATTTTGTAGTTGGTTTGCCTAAGACTAAGACTGGTTATGATAGCATATATGTAGTTGTGGACAGGTTTAACAAGATGAGTCATTTCATTCCCTGCAAAGTGACTCATGATGCCAGTCATATAGCACACTTGTTTTTCAGTGAAGTGATCAGAATTCATGGACTTCCAGCAAGTATTGTGTCTGACAGAGATGCTAAATTCATGGGGCATTTCTAGAAAACATTGTGACAGAGATTGGGGACAAATTTGTCATTCAGTTCAACATATCACCCACAGACAGATGGTCAAACAGAGGTGGTAAACAGGACATTGGGCAACCTGTTAAGGTGTATAACCAAAGAATATGGACAGAGTTGGGATCTTGTCATTCATCAGGCAGAATTTGCCTATAATGACAGTGTGAATAGGACTACTGGTAAGAGTCCATTCGAAATAGTCTATGGAATGCATCCCAGAGGTATATGTGAGCTCAGAAATATGGGAAACATGGAGAACAGAAGTGGACATGTAGAGGATTTTGCACAATCCATGAAAGAAGTGCATGAGTAGGTGAAGAAAACCTTGACAGAGAACACACAGAAGATCAGGGACAGAGTAGATGCCCACAGAAGGGATATTCAGTTTGAGGTTGGTGATCTGGTTATGGTGCACTTGAACAAAGCCAGAATGCAGAAAGGAATGCCAACCAAACTGCAGATGAGGAGAATTGGTCCTTGCAGAATACTGAACAAGTATGGAAATAATGCATACAGAATTGAATTGCCAGAAGATTTGGCAATCTCACCAGTGTTTAATGTCCAAGACCTGGTGCAATACAGGGGTCCTCAGTCAGCAGTAAATGGATCCATTTCAGAGAAGGGACAGACAGCAATAGATGTGACTTTGCCATTACAACCCAAACTACAGGCAGAACGAATACTGGATTCCAGAGTACAGAAGCAAACCTGACATGGCGTCTACATGGAGCATTTGGTCAAATGGAAGCAGTTGCCTGAAGCAGAAGCTACCTGGGTTGCAGAGTCAGAATTCAAAAAGAGGGGCATTGATTTTGCCTCATTTTCATCGGAGGTGACTTGACTTCTTCCGCACAGGGGGAGTATGGTGTAGGAGCACCAAGGGCTCGGAGCCCATGTATATACTGCACATGTTTGGTGTGATGTTGTGAAATTTTCTTATAATTGCATTTTGGCGTGATGTGGTGAATTTTCTAATAAGCCTTGGCGGGAAGAAGTGTTTGCTTATCCAAAGTGGGTCATCGGTGTGAGCCTTAGCATCGGGCTGAGGAAATAATCGTGAGCCGACAGTGTATCATCTCACCGATTGGGGTGATAAACATCAAGTCTCACCGATGTGGAGTTGGCCGAAGACATTGGCATGAGTATAAGTATCGGGCTGAGGATTTGATCATAGGCCGACGGTTGAAGGTCTTACCGATGTGTGATGTCCATCAGCATGAGGGTGGTCATCGGCGGAGCCTGTGGTTGTGTCTCTGATAGCTATGTGTTTCTTAGATGGAGTTGGACGTCGATGCAAGGATTTCTATCGGCGTAGCTGGAAGGTGTATCCCCGATACTTCATGTTATATCGATGAAGGGTTGGCATCGACGTGAGAAACACTATCGGCCAATCCTTGGGTTGTTGTTCTGATGTCATCTGTCACCCCGATGGAAGTTGGTGAGGCATTGGCGTCGGCATGAGATACTTGGTCGGTCTGAGATTTGGGTGTCTATCCGATGGTTGTCTGTTATTCCGATGAAGGCATGTTGTCTTTGGTATCGGTGGGATGTGGAACCGTCGGAGTGAAAGATGGAGGGTTGGCCGATGGTTTGAGTTGTGCCGATGGGGATAGACTGGGGTCGTCGGCGGTAAAAGTGCCGACAATAGTCTTACCGTGTCATTAGACATATAAACTGGAAATCCTCCAACGCCGGATGCATGTGGGACTAAAGGTCCTCACGAATATGCGAACGGTTTGGTAGTTTTGTAATGGTTGGAAAAGAGTGATGCCAGTTGGAATGAATGGTCGTTTGCATGAGAATCGATGAGATTGCAAAAGCAATTTGGGAATCGATGGGAGTCTACAGATCACACAGGCCATCGGGAAGAGATGACACATCGGTGGAAGGACTTCGGGACAGACCGATAGTTGTTTGTCACACCGATAGCACATAACTGAACCGACAGTTGGAATACCAACCAGTATGGAAGTTGAACCGTCCTGTAATGGACATGAGCAGAGATATAAAATGTAGCATTCTTTCTGTAGAGAGAGTTTAGCAGAAGAAGAATCGAAGAAGTGAATTTTGGTGTGTGAAGCATTTTGATGTAATCAGAATTTTTGAATAGAAATAAAGTACAGCAGTGTAGGAGTTAAGGACAACACTGAGAGGGGGGGTGAATCAGTGTTGTGTAAATTCTTTAATCTTTTTCAAACTTTAACTTTCTGAGCACAAGGAATGAATGATACCTTTGATTTGTCAAATACATATGCACATGACTATGAATGCAGAAAGAGAATAAAACTTCATAAGTAAATTGAACACACACAAGGAAGATCAATAAGAATCATAACACAAGATATGCACGAGTGGAAAACCCATCAGGGTAGAAAAACCACTCCAGAATTGCCTCACTGGCTTAACTGAAAAACATGCCTCACTGGCAATACAAATTGTCTCACTGACAAATATTAAGGTCACACTGACCTATAAGCCTCACTGGCAAACCAAATCACCAATAGAAGTTATAAACCAAATCAGAGGGATACTCTGTTTCCATTCAATACAAATATATGTCTGTCAAATATCCATTCTATTCAATCTGACATCTCAACAATCCTTTATTCTGATCCAATCAACACTGCATTCTAACAACACTGCATATCAAATGTGTATTCTAATCCAACACTTCACAACACTGTATATGCCATCTCTATACTTCTTCATACCTTCATCAATGCACCTGGAAAACAAATTTATACAAGTTGAATGTCTTTTCACTGCCTTGGAACCTTTCACATTCCTTCATAAATTTCTCTTACATCTGATCACACAAATTTTGCAATTATAAACAACAAGACTCCTGAAATTTCACTTCTCTGCAAAAACACATTTTTCTGACCCTTGACATCTGCAAAAATTACAAACTTGACCTTTCACTTTCTCTGATATTTCAGTGCCCTGTAAGAAAAAATGAACACTTTCATCTTAAAACAGAAATAACTCTGATATTCTTCCAATCTGTCTTTTTCATCTTCCTCTGCAAATAAAAATCTTTATCTCCACAATTACAAAATATTTCAATCTGCAAAATATTTTTCATCTACAAGAAAACAATAAATTAATTTGCTCCTGTCAAAAATGCTTCATCTTCTACAATTTTCTTCTTTTATAAAAACATCTTCATGATCCTTCAAAATCTCTAAACCTTCCATATTCTCATCTGTAAAAATAAATCTCTTGAAAACTTCCAAAAACCATTGAGCTTTTTCTTCTTCTCAATCTGAAGTAGTAAATTAAATCACAAAAAAATCTTCCATGAATTTTACCCTGCATAGAAAATTCAATTTAAAAAAAAACACCAAAAAATCTTGAATTAATCTGCCCTTTCATGCTCAGTCCAAAAATAAGGCATTAAAGCCATAAAAAATCTAAACAAAAGTTAGAAAGAAAAACTTTTTCTCCATCTGCCACGAAGGAATTTTGGAAAGAAATAAAATCTTTAAAAGAAACTTCTTAACTCTTCACTATTACACCGAAGATAAGAATAAAACTTTCCATTTTAATAGCTAAAAATTAGCTTTAAAAACAACCTTATCTGCTGTTCAAAAAACATGAAGACGGTCAAATGAACTTCAAAGTTCAAGACATGGTTTAATCTTTCATTTCAAATGCTATCCATTGATCTCATAATCGCGCCCACTTTTCTTTTTAAATAGGACCGTTGATTAGTTTTAACCGCTCAAACTTTTAAAAAGAAACTTGGAGTATCGGTATTGCTAGGGAAGAGGGCCGGTTGCCCATGTAGCTTGACCCTTTCTTTTTGCCACTTAAGTGGCATATGACCTGCTCAAACGGTCAACATCAAAATATAACAAAAGTAACATTGCAAGATAATGGGCAGAGAGGGCTCAAATTAGGATGTTTAAAAAAACATTTCAGGGCTTTAAACTTTTAGATCTACAACCTAATTTTAGGTTTCTTTTCTTCTTTGACAAATATTAACTTTAATATTTTACTTACTGATCTAACATAGAGGAAAGACATTCTAGGACAATCAACAAGAAGTATAAAGATACTTATGTGAAGGACTTTAAACATGAGGAGACCTTGCTATCCCATTTCATCACAAACTCTTTCTCAAATCAAACTTGAAGCATGGAGAATATATGACCACAAACTGACTTCACAAAATGTCATCTTATGAACACCTTGCTTCTTCTATCAAGGTAGCATGACAACAATCTTTGCAACAAGTAAACCAAGAATGAGGATCACATCATAAGTCTTATCTTGAGCACAACCAACCTTATGTTCTGATCTCTGAGTTATTCTTCATGACCATAACTATGACACCCTGAAGAATATGAAAGCAAATGATTTGGTCTAACCAAAGCATCATATGACATGACATGTATGAACCTATCCATTCCTCTTGGCAGACCAAGATCAGATATCACAACTCACTGCAGTCTAAGCTCATACAACATCTCTTGTGAGAACATATACCATCTCCTGTAAAGCATCTTATACATGATCAACAAATACAAAGACAATAGACAAATCACATGCACACCTTTGGATACCATATGAACAGTATACATCCTAATCTTCAACTACCACATGAAAAGCATATATCCTGATCACACATCAAGTGTATTCATGTGATCCTTTGAATACCAACAACTGATATCATCAACCTTGTCAAGAACCTGATGAATAATGAAGACCATGCCTACCAAGAATATGTCATGTTTACTGATATGACATTGTGAAGAACACATCTCTCCAACTGATTGATATGTCATGTTCACTGATATGACATTGTGAAGAACACATCTCCTGATGATGCAAGATCAAACCTGTGAAGTATAAAACCATTCTCTATATCTGCAAGATGATGTCTCATGCTCCTGAACACTTTTGACATCAATGACAACCTAACACCATCAAGCAGTTCGATCATCTGTGTATTTTCTTTTCTATTTTCAGTTTACCATTCTGAAGTAGATTAGTCTTTCTGTTTCTGCAATTTTGTTTTCTTTTGCAAACCATGACTCTGTTTTGATGATTCTTTTAATCCCTCTGTACAGTATGGAGGTCATCAAACAGAGCCATGATTTTTGTTTGTTTTTCTTTTGTGTGGTGGTTGGATTGCCGGCTAGAGGCAATGCATGCTTGTTCTAGGCGAGCTCAGTGAGGAGTCCGGCTAGATAAACAAGTAGAAAAAAAATAGATTTGCAAGGGTGGAAAAGTAGAGAGAAAGAAGTGAGCACCAAGCAGTCCAGACCCTTGAACAGAGTGAGAAGGGTGGGCAACAGGCTCAGAAAGTTATGTGCCATTGAGGCAGTACCTTGGAAGCAGTGAGGACAATGTATGTGTCCCACACCAAGCAGAGAAGTAGAGTTTTCCATCTCTGCAAAGATTATGTCTTTTAGCACTTTGAATTGGTAGGAAGGCTAGTGTTGTCAAACAGTTTTGTACACCTACAGGATGCAGAGCAGGCAGCCTAGAGTCCTCCCTATCAAAGATAAACATAGATCAAGTACCTCAAGAGTCTCCCAATGAGAAACTCAAAGCCTACCAAGAACCATTTCCTCCCCATGGGTAGAAAAATAATAGAGCCAATAATACCAGTACTAAAAACACATCCACATCACATCATGAAGTCCAATACGACTGTGGCAACAACAACATGATCAGCCATATCGAAGCTTCATATCACTATTAGAGGTAGAGCTCCCAAGTGTGATGTCACTACACGGAGAGGCCGTATTACTGTTCAAGGAAATCCTTCTACGTCTAATCCTACAACACCTCTTGTTTCATCCTACAATGCTCCTAAATATAATATCTTGGATCAATTGAAAAAAACACCCGCCCAGATCTCAATCCTAGAGCTTCTAAGAATGTCTCCTCAACACAAACAAATCTTAGATAAAGCCCTTGTAGAATCTCAAGTACCAGGTGATATTGATGTAGATCAATTCTAAGCTATGGTGGGGACTCTTACATCTACCCCTCGTCTCATCTTCATAGAACCGGACAACTTCTCTCTTGATCATTTCCAGAATGAAGCCCTTCATTTAGAAGTTATTGTTAACCAACGTATCGTGAAAAGGGTCCTGATAGATGGTGGATCAGCTTTGAATTTATGCACCCTAAAATTAATAAAACAACTGGGATACTCCAATGAGAGCATTGAAGAAAAGTATCAAATCATGATCAGAGCTTATGATGAAGGTGAAAGAAAATCTGCTCACACAATTAGACTCCCAATCAAAGTTGGTCCTGTTATAATGGAAACTACCTTTCAAGTCTTAGATCTTGATCTCTCATACAACATTCTCTTAGGGCGTCCATGGATTCATGCCATGAGAGCCGTACCTTCCACATATCACCAATGCATAAAATTCCTGTTCAACGATTGTGAAATTACCATACAAGAGGACCATGACCCCTTTCAATACTATAGACAATTGGAAGGCCCTTATCGACACCAGAATTATTGCCCAACTAACGAAGTCACCCAACCATCATCCAAATACATCGACTCATCCACACCTTCCACTTCCCGTCCAGAGATCATGGCTAAGATAAGTGATAAAGGCATAGGAGAGTACACTATGTTTCATATCAATGAACTTCCTCTTTTGCCTAAGAGCTATGGCCGACCTCATCAGATTAATCAAGTCTTGGTTACTCATCTGCAATTGAAATTCACATATTGGGGACAAACGAGTCAAGAAACTATTGAGGAAGATATCTCTAAATGTCTCTATAGTGAAGTGAATGAACAAAGACAATTACCATTGAGTATCTATCACAGAGGTTATCCCATCATCAAAAAGTTGGGCTATAAGGAAGGTAGGCTTCGTCAGCAACAACAAGGGATATTAGAACCTCTAGAATTTCACCGTCGCCCTAAGCATGCTAGGCTAGGGTTTGGATCCACTAAGCGTGAGTCACCCAATGTTAAGTTTATCTTAGACAAAGTGGCGCAAGTTTTTCCCACGGTCGAGTCATTTAATTAGGACACTTTCATAGATCCTTTTGAGGCGGTTGCTGATGTCTTTAAGGTTAATGCCATCTATACTATAACTTATTCCTTTGATCAACCATCTTCCTCATCCACCCCATCCACTTCATCCCATTCATTATCCCTTGTATATCCAGATCTCATTGACTGGGACCAACAAGGACATCCTATCCTCGATGTCTTTGAAAATGATGAGGCTATTGGTGAATTTTTGGGACTTCATACTCATCTACCTATCGAAGATCATAAGATTGGCTATACTATTGAATTAAACTCCAACACCTACTTTGGGGAATCTGTTAAATTCCTTAGAAAAATAAAAATATAAATATAAAAATAACGTCCCCTAGTGAAAACCACTTCGTGGCACTTTCGGATGACAAAAAAGTAAAAATAAAAGACATTCAATGGTGAAACCTCTTTGAAGCACTAGAGGATGAGGAATTTAACCTCCCCAAAGTGGGGGCACATCAAGAAAAGTCCACTGTACTCATTGAATAGACACAAGAGATGAATCTTGGAACTGCAGAAGAACCCAAGATCACATGCACAACAAAGTCACTATTAGAATCTGAAACTTGGGACTTCAATGCCTTCAAAAAATGAGAAATTAATTTTGTTTGGTCATATGCGCATATGCCAGGAGTAGATCCATCACTGATAGTACATCATTTGACAGTCCATCTGGGAACCAAACCGGTCAAGTAGAAATTGAGAAAGATGCATCCAAAAATTGCCTTAATGGTCAAAGCAGAGTTAGAAAAGCTCATGGCAATTGGTTTTATCAAACCGATGGATTATCTCGAGTGGATCTCAAACATTGTACCTGTAGCCAAACCAAATGGAACCATCAGAATCTATAATGATTTCAGAGACTTCAACAAAGCTTGTCCAAAGGACGATTTTCCACTACCTAACATTGATATCATAGTGGATCTGACAGTAGGACACGAGATGTTATCATTGATGGACAAATTTTCTGGATATAACCAGATCAGAATAGCCAAAGAAGATCAACATAAAACCGCTTTCATTTGTGTATGGGGAACATACTACTGGCTTGTCATGCCCTTTGGTCTAAAAAATGCTGGAGCCACATATCAAAGAGCAATAATCGTTATATTTCATGGTATGCTTCACAAACAAATGGAAGATTATGTAGATGACATACTGGCTAAATAAAAAACTAGAGAAGGCCACCTATACATTTTGGAAAACATTTTTGATCATCTAGAAAAGTACAATGTCAGGTTGAACCCCAAGAAATGTGTATTCGGAGTGACATCAGGAAAACTCTTGGGTTATATCATATCCAGAAGAGGAATAGAAGTTGATCCAGCAAAAGTAAAAGCTATAATGGAAATGCCTCCTCAAAATCTAAAACAACTCAGAGTTTTACAAGGAAAATTACAATCCATAAGGAGGTTTATCGCTCAACTCGTAGATAAGTGTCAACCATTCACTCACCTGTTGAAGAAAAATGCACAATTTATCTGGGATCAAAACTGCCCAGAAGCATTTGACAAACTCAAAGAATACTTGGGATCTCCTCTTGTGTTGGCACCACCTATTCACGGAAAACCCATTATTTTATACATCTCAACAACAACAACAACATTAGGGGTTCTTTTAGCACAAAATGACGACAATGGTAAAGAACGAGCAATATATTATATCAGTAGAACCTTGGTGGGCTATGAGCTAAATTATTCACCCATTGAAAAGGCATGTCTTGCAATTGTCTTTGCATCACAAAAGCTTAGACATTACATGCTGAGTCATCAAACTAAGCTCATTACAAAGATTGACCCTCTCAAGTACTTACTATCCATAGCAACTTTAACTGGTCGTATGACAAAATGGGTGATGATGCTTAGCGAATTTGACATTGAATACATTGATAGGAAAGCTATAAAAGGACAAATAATAGCAGATCAACTGGTAGAAGCACCAGTAGAATCAAATCATCCAATAATAACAGAATTCCTGATGAATCTATTCTAGATATAGAAACTCTTTCTTCCTGGCAGTTGTATTTCTATAGTTCCTATACTCAGCGTGGCTCGAGCGCTGAAATACTCTTTGTTACTCAAGGCGATTATATACCAAAATCATTTCACATTTGGTTTCCATGTACAAACATCACCGAATATGAAGCATTAATTAAAGGATTGAGACTGGCTATAACCTGGAATATCAAAGAATTACAAGTTCATGGAGATTCTCAACTAGTGATCAAAAAAGTAAACAATGAATATTAGATAAAAGATGAAAAGTTAATGCCATACAAGAAACTAGTTGACACATTCAAAGCATATTTCAACAAGATCACATTTGAATAGATCTCAAGGCTTCACAATAAAGTTGCTGATGCTATGGCCACAATTGGTTCAATGATAGAGATGCCTGTGAATGATCCCAAAATTGAATTCCTGATAGAGCAGTTGTTTATACTAGCTTTCGATATCCCATAATTAGAGTTGGTATGTGATATTGTTGGTCCCAATTACACTTGGTTCAATGAGATCTACTACTACCTTCCCACCAAATCATCCCACCAAATCATCCCACCAAATCTTTCCAATTCCCAATGTCACTCCTTCATTCGCCATTCTTCCTGATATGTCCTCCTCGACAACACACTTTACCGAAGGTCACTAGATGGTGTCATGCTTAAATGTCTTAACCCGAAAGGAGCCCAAACTGCCTTGCATGAGATACACGAAGGCATATGTGGTGCTCACTCTAGTGGTCCTTCCTTAGTCAAGAAGTTGCTTCGCACAGGATATTACTGGCTTACTATGGAGTAGGATGCACATGATTTGTCAAGAAATGTGTACATTGTCAGCAACATAGTGACTTAATTCATGCACTAGCACAAGAATTGCAAACTATCACTACTCCATGGCCATTTTCGCAATGGGGGCTCGATCTCATTGGAAAAATACATCCCTCTTCCTTAGATGGCCACAAGTTTATCATCACTACTATTGAATACTTCACCAAATGGGTTGAGGCAATTCCTCTTACTTACATAACGGGAAAGAAAATAGCTAAGTTCATCTTCCATTAAATCATTTGCCGCTATGGTATTCCTTAAGCCATAGTCACAGATAATGATCAACCTTTTAAGAATCAGGATGTCAAAGAGCTTTGCATCAAATTCAAGATCCAACACCACTTTTCCACTCCTTATCATTCACAAAGCAATGGCCAAGCTGAAGCAACCAATAAGACTCTCCTGAAAATCCTGAAGAAAATGGTAAATGAGGTTGGCTGCAATTGGCACTTGCAACTTAACCTTGCCCTATGGGCCTATCGAACCAGCATCCGTACTTCTATTGGTGCCACATCTTACTCCTTGGTCTATGGATCAGAATCTATTTTACCCATTGAGATCGAGCTCCCATCCTTGCAAGTATCATTACAACATCTAATTTCAGATGAAGAATATAGTGTATCCAGATTACAAGAGCTTGAACTGTTGGACGAGAAGTGACTTACAACTCTTGATCATATGAAAGTTTATCGAGATCGCCTTTGTAGAGGTTACAACAAGAAGATGAAGCCTCATAAATTTGAGATTGGAGATCTTGTTCTAAAAGAAAATCAAAGAAATCTTGTTCATTGTGAAAACAAAGGGAAGTTCGAACCTAACTGGCTAGGACCTTTTGTCATAACCAAAAGCTATGGATCAAGAGCTTACCAAATTTCCACCCTAGAAGGTCAACCTTGGAAGAACCTATAAATATAGCTCATCTCAAACAGTTCTTTACTTGACTTGAAGTATCCTAGTTTCAAAAAAAAAAAAATCATCAAATCAAAATATTCATCCAACGGTGAAAACCACTTTGGTGGCACCCTGGATAAGTACCTTGGTGAAAACTTGTTCACAAGCGCCATGTGTAGAAAATTTGAGTTGTCTCCACCATCCTTTAGGTAGCTCTTTAACATCACACATCGCCCCATCATCCATCTCACACCCATAATAAAATCTGTTCTCCATTCATCCCCCATCCATATCTTGCAATACGAATCTAGTCGGTATCATCTGGTTATACAGTGTTGTCTAGTCTTTTTTTTCTTTCTCTGAGTTCCTTTTTCATCCGCTTTGCCATTAGTCTTATCCCATTCCTTCACTTGTTCCCATCCTTATATTCTTTTTGTCCATCTGTGTAGGTCTATGTGTCTTGGTACCTTTGGGTTCCTCATAATAGACTCTTGAATGTGTCTGCATTTCAAGTCTCATGCAAGCCCATAATAAAATTTTTGACACCAGGTCATTGTCATCTTCCTCCATCAAATCATACCAATCATAAAAACACAAAAATAAAAAATAAAACAAAAACAAAACAATTTTTGATACTAACACAATCCAAATCATATCTCACAAACACTTTGAAACTCCTAAGCAAAAAGGTAACGTCGGCACCTTGCGATTTGATCTTGTCACCAGTAACCAAGCTGTAGATCCCTAATGCCTAATTATCCTTTACCTATCCTCTCCAACATCCTAGCCCTATCTAGGGATATATCATTCCCACAATAGGCTCTTATCCATTTATCGTGTTAATCTTTGGCAAGAGATATTAATGGCTTCATAACTTCTGTCATGATCGAGTCTTTTGGTTTGTGATTTTCTATTTTGACTAGGGGCAACATAGTGTTTATCTTTGTATCGTGTATGCATGCTTTGCTTGTTTTGCTTGTGTGTTATATCATTGTTGTCTCGCGTCTGTATCATTCCTTGCCACATATCTGCCACTTTGTCATCATGGTCTTTTATATCATGGTGGCTTAGACATATGTTTGCTAGTGACTTTAAGTCCTTTACACATTTGACACATCATCACCTTGGTCTTTATACCTTGGTGCATAATGTCCAATGCTATATCAAACATCAGGTTGCTCAAACTAAATCAACATAACTCTATCTTCTTCCCTTCATTTCCTTTTTCAAGAGTATACCATCTCCTTTGTCCCTGCATATCCTCTTGAGGGGGATCATCTATCAATCCTTCATTTTTATGAGCCTCATCTAATCCAATCCAACCATTCTACCCAATCTTTTATCTTCCCAACCTATGTTTTAATCTTTTTTGAAACGACATTGCCTCACAACATCGTTTCAAAGAGGGGCAAAATGTAGACATCTAAAATCAACCACTGATCAAATTCTTGTTCATCTCTTAATTATTCCCTAAATTATCCCTTAATTATTTCCTAATTATCCCTAAATTTACCCTTAATTAATCCTAATCCTTACCCCTCACATAATATTTAATTAATTTTAATTAATTAATTAAATCTTCCTTTTTTACATCCCCTCTTGTAAATAATAAATTGAATTTGACAAATTGAATTTATTATTTACCTAAACCTAAACCTATTCATAAAAATTAAAAATAACTAAAAACCCATTCAAACTACCTTTACTGTTCACCTAACTATTACCGTTTAACTACCCTTGTTACCAAACCGCTTTACCCCAAATATTATAAAAATCTACCTTTATTTCCAATTATCGAGGACACACAATTTTACGGAGAGCTTGGAGTTATGCTGTAAAATTTAAGCAATTACATTTGAACGAGTTCGGTAACAATTTAATTTCAATTCAATAGTTTAATCTTTGATCATTATGTTACATCTAATATAGATTTTAGTTTAAACCTTTTCAATCAAATTTATATTTGGTGTATACATCTTCAGTTTGCATACAAGATGCTCCTTCCTTGCAAGCTAAAAACCTTGTGGTTGAGACATGTACACTTCCTCCAAATCTCCATTGAGGAAGGCTCTCTTCATGTCCATTTGATGGACTGTTTAGCCAAATTGAGCTGTCATGGTTTGGACTATTTGGATGGTGCTCATCTTTGTTGTAGGAGCAAAGGTCTCTTCGTAGTCAATGTCTTCTTTTTGTGAGAACTCTTTTGCGACCAACTGAGCTTTATACTTGTCTAGAGTACCATCTAGCTTGTACTTGACTTTGTACACCCATTTGCAGCCTATGAGTTTCTTCCATGATGAAAGATCTGAGAGATCCCAAGTCTTATTTTTCATAATACTTTCATGTTCGGTTGCCATGGCCTTTTCCCATTCAGGTTTTCTTTTTGCCTCCTCAAATACCTATGGCTCATGTTAGCCTCATTTTGATGCCACAAATTTAAACTTGTTGTGTCAAGTTGGCAAGCATCGTCATGTGGCAAACACCTGTGCCAAGTTGGTTTTAGTCGCAAATGTTCTAATTGTCCTCAAATGTCAAGTCACTCTTAGTCGCAAAATGATAGTGTCGTATATTTTTGTGCCAGTTGTCATATTCATTCATCTTAGAAAATGTCGCATTTGATTGAGTTTGTGTAAGTTATTGCATTAGACTTAGAACTTGTGTGCTAGTTCAAAGAAGAATCATCCATCGTTTTAGTTGAAACCCTCAAAGCAGTTGCATAGTGTAGTGAGTTATGGAAATAATTAAATCTGAAAATCAGTAAGAGTTGGAATGAAATGAAATGAAAGATTTTAATAATGTCCATGAGGCCACGGCAGCCTAATGGACCCAGAACCGTACAACGCGAGCCAAAGAACCAGGCAGCGGCACACTAAATAGTTTGAAGCCTCTTTTCAAGGTCGGATCTCCTACAATGGATTTTGATCAGTAGGTTTGTAGCTTTATCTAATCTTGCCTCTTCGAACAAGGTGTTTAAACTGTTGATATTCAAGATTCCATCATAGCTGTCCCAAATGTCGTTGTAGGCCGAGCATTCCATGATGAAATGCCACTCTGTCTCCACCACACCTTTGTTGCAGAAGAGACATATTCTATTTTCCCACTCCTCTTTGGGAGTCAACCATCTGCCCGTTTCACATCTAAGACGGTGTTAGCTAGTCCTAATTTGCGCAATCAACATTTTTGCTTTCCATTTAATATCTGCCCCTATGTAGGCCTTTTCGACATGGTCCCACGTGGGGTTGAACTCCTTGATATAGTAAGCTTTTTTTCGTCCCTTTTGATTGGTCCACATGGTGTGTCTAAATTTTTCTCTAACATACTTTTTTATTTCCTCGTTGGCATGCGGGCACTCCTGCATATTAATGCCACATTTCTTTAACCACTTGTCATTTTGTTTGCTCCATGTCTTCTTTCTTCTATTTAGCCTTTCCTCTATGATTAATTTAGGCCAACGGCTGCTTTCCATGTTTTGAATCTTCTTTAGGTAACTTACTAGACGGACCAGTGTCGACACCTTTAAAGGGAACAGACTTGTTTCAGCCACTAAAATCTCATATGGGACAGCAGTCTTAATTTTAAGACTGCTAATGATGAGATGCTTTTGGATCCTTTCAATTTGCATCCATTTCTGATAAGATAAGTTGCTGCCCCAAATTTCGTAGCCATAAAGGATCACAGGAGTAACAAGCAAACCGAAAAGTGTTCTTTTGGTTTTCCAATCCCATAATTCCGCATTTCTACACCTATTCTGAAGGGAATAAAGTGCTTTCCAGCCCCCCTGAATTCTTTTTGCTCTGCATGTTTCCCAATTGAGCTTGTTGTAGAAATCCAGCCCGAGGTATTTATACTCATCAACAATTTCCAGTTGGCTGCCATCCAAAAGAAAGCTAAAGTTCTTCTTTTTTCTCCGCATTGAGAAAATCATCACTTTGGTTTTGCTAGTGTTCACTTGCATCCCCGCCTCTTGACAAAAGGTTTCCAACGCCCTCAGGGGTTCTCTTAGGCTATGAGCAGTTTTAGCAATTAGTATGAGGTCATCCGCATACAGCAGTAGCTTTATAACATAATTAGCCAACTGAACTCCCTCACCACTAGTTTGGTTTATCCAGTCCTCTAGTTTATCAATGTAAAGCCCAAACAAGGTAGGGGAGAGCGGGCAGCCTTGTTTGACACCAATGTCGCTGCCAAAACACTCTGATAGCCCATCTTTGGTTCTGATTTTCGCTTTGACCTACTCATACAGCCTATGAATCGCGGCTCTAAACTCATCCGGAACTCCAAGTTCCTCCATTCTTCTCCACAGTTTGCTACGGGGGACCGTGTCAAAGGCTTTTTTGAAGTCAACAAAGCAGCAAAAGGCCTCGCCCCCTTTTGTGTTCCATATTTTTTCGATCAAAAAACGAAGGGTAACTCCATGATCAACTGTTTTACAAGGACGTTCTTGACTTCATTGAACACGATGTGCCAAGTTTTCGAGGTGAAACTCCTTTCAGTTTGGGTGATTTTAAAATAATAATCTTTTACCAGCAGTTTATAGAAACAATTAAAATAAAAGTTTCGTGTAAGTTGTAGCGAAATGATTTAACGTGGAATCTTATGCAATTATAATGCACAATGTGGTCAGTTTTCAAGAGAAAATATCATACCAATCGAAAGTTATGGTTTATCCTCTTTTCACTGTGTTTGCAGATCTTGGTGGCACTTCTCTAGTTTAAAAACTCAAAGATAGCTTGAATTGCATTATTTGTCGAAGGATGTAAAGCTTATTGAATCTTAAAATCTTCAAATTTCTCTGTCGTTGGAGCTTTCATTGGTTCAAAAGGTTTTAAAATCTCCGAACCCCTCTTATTTTTTTGGCGTTTTAAGGCTGAAGTGATCTTCATCGGCATTTTAATAGCAACATGGAACTTGTCTTAGATTTCAAAGGTTCATGAACTCTCTGAAATCTCAACGAGCCTTCTTTATAAGCCAATTTCGGAGATTTATTGGGTTCTTGGACCTTTCTTTTTCTCGACTTAGTGTAAAATGAAAAGAAACGTCGGCCTTTTTAAGTCATTTTGAACTGATTTTTGAGAGTTCATGGGTTCGTGAACTCCCAGAAATCTCGATATTGTTTTAAATAGACTTCATTTGGCATCTTTTATCGGCATTTTTATTAATTCTTGAACTTTTCAGGGAATTCATTGGTTCAAGAACTCCTCGCATCTTCTAACACGCCAATTGCATTTGTTGTTCCTACGCTTTGGTAGACATCTTTGCAAAATGTTAAAGGATAGACAAGGCATGTGATCTCATGTTCGCCATGATTGAAAAGTATGTTAAGATTGGATCTATTAACAGGCATTAGAAACCTCCTTTCAAATGCAATTTGCAGTTGCAAAGTTACATTCAACAAACTTTTGCCAATTTCCTTCTTGCCTATGCGCAAATGGGAGTCTTGGAACGTGTAGGCATTCATCATATGCACAAGGGAAGAAAGATTTTTGTCAGATATTATAGTTTGGACACCCTAAATAGACATGTTTGCACAATGTGGAAGGACAAACAAGAAATGTGAACTATTTAATCAAATGCCTCAAAGAAATATAGCCGCAGATCTATTAAAAATGGCGTTTGGAACTTCTAAACAAATGCAATATGCAGGTGTGAGGCTGAATCCCACAACCTTTGTCAATTTCCTCCTTATTGGTGTAGAAATTGGAACTTTGGAACAACGTATGGACGTCCCTCAAAACACCCTTGTTGCCTGTATGAGAGATGTGGAAGCATATACAAGGCATGAGAGCTGCTAGAACAAATTATAGGGCGCATATTAGAATATAATGAATTGAAGAGTTTTATTAGATATTACAATTTAAAAATATGCGACATACATGTATGCAAAATGAAGAAGGATAGACAAAGCACGTGAACTATTTGACATAATGCCTCAAGAGATGTTATCGAATGGAATGCAATGATTGCAGGATACATACAAAATGGGATTTGTTGAAAAAGGTTTAGAAACCTTCAAGCAAATGCACTTGGCAGGTGTAAAACCAAAACTCACAGCCTTAACCAATATCTTCACAACCCGTGTCAAAATAGGAACTTTGAAGCCAGCGTATAGCCATCCCTTAAAACATCATGAAAATAAGGTTTTTCTCAGATATTATAGTTGGAAATGCTGTGGCAAACATGAATGCAAATGTTGAAGCATATACAGGGCAAGTGAGTTGTTTATCTCAAAGAGCCATTATCTCATGGGGTATAATGATTAAAGAAAATCCACGTTGTTCAAATCTTGATGAAGAGGGAAAACATTGGTTTAAAAAGTTAGACATTAAAATATAGCTACTGGCATTGAACCAAGGTTGAATAAGGGAAAATCTATAGTCATTCTTCTATAGATTTCAGTCAAGAAAATTTTCACAACATTTCTTCAAATTAAACAAATATGTCTATCTTGATCTGGGGCATTGTCTTTGTTTTGAGCTTAGGCATAAAAGTGTCCTTTGCACAGTTTGTAACAAAAGATTATTGAAATAATGCACACAATTTATACCTTGATCCTTATGGCTTAACACCAGTTCCATGCACATTCTGTGATCAGTTTGTAGATTTTTGATACATCACAATATTCAATATTGGAGATGTCTATGATAATTCTCCAAAATGCAGCAACAATGTGGTATTTCATCCATCCATCTTCAACTTAACACACTTAAAGACATTGTCCCTGTTTAAATGCTTTATGAGTGCACCTTAGCTAATGCCATTGAATCATTGGAACAATCTTGGAGGATCACTTGAGAGATTGATTTGTCGAAACAATGTTGGACTGGTTGGGGAATTATCCTCGGAGCTGGGTAAATTGGTTAATCTACAATCATTTATTGTTACAAAGAACAGTATGAAAGTAAATTTTCCAAAAGAAATAAGAAATTTAACCAAGTTAAGAAAGCTTGTTCTTAGCCATAACCATTTTTATGCACAATACCTTCTTGTCTAGGGCTTCTTCAGGGCCTCCTAATTCAGGACTTGAGTTCTAATTAATTAAACGACCCTATTTCATCACATTTAGGGAATCTGAATTCTCTGGTTAAATTAAATTTGAGCGACAATGGCTTACAGTCAAGGATATCGGTGTCATGTCCCCGTTTCCGGCTTGATCATCAAGTGAAGAATGGATTAGCCTATTGCTCATTCCCGGAGGCTAATTCAGAATGATAAGGGAATGAATTGGTTTTTGACTAACTCCGTTTTATTGTTTTGCAGGAACAAAGTTAGAAACTTGAAATTTGGCTAAGTCTGGAAGCCAATTTAATAGGAAGTTGACTCTTGAAGTCTGGGTGCCAATTTCACATTAGACTTCCTAGATGAGCGCCTAAGGACTTAAGGTTTGCTATCAGGGTTTGGAAGTGCAATATGACAATCACATCATCATCAAAGGCTTTCTCTTTCCTCCAACTTCAAGTGGCGCCTAGGATCAAGTAGCATGTTAGGAAGCTCTTCCAACAGGGCGCCTTGATAAGAAATGAAGTTTTCTAGATGAATTGGATGGTGAAGAAGGTCTATACACCTTAGGCACTAAGTATTTTGCAAGAGATCTTTGTGAGGCGCTTGATCTTCCATGAAGTGCGCCTAAGTGGGAAGATAGTTTCCAATCACTCCAAGTGGTCAGGGCGCTTGGTTAGACTGTGATTGATCAACTTAAGGAATGCGCCTAAGGATAGAATACATCATCAAATATGCGCCTAGCAAGTGGAGATTGTTGACAGGATATCCAAAGCATACAAGGCGCCAATTGTGAATCAAACTACCAAGAATGGGCGCCTAGAACCAGAAGGCGCCAATGCATGGTTTCCAGGATCCTCCATGGAGCACCTAGCCCAGATAGAAGCAGATGGAAGGTTTTAAAGCTAAGTGTTGTCTCTTAAAAGTGAATTCCTAGCCCAGGCGCTTGTGTTGAGTAAAACTCTTTTGCTCTGGCGCCTAAAATTGGAAGCTTTGACTAGTTTGGCGCCTCACTTGCCTATCCCACCTTCAAAATGCGCCTTGGTTGATCTCTTAAGGATCAAGATTGGATTTCATCCTTGCAGTTGAAGGAGTGAGGGCGCTCTTCTAAGTCTTCATCACTTCAAATGGGTGCCTAAACTAGTTGAGGCACATGTCAAGTCCACTGTAACTCCAGATTGGCGCCTAGGATCCAGTCATTTCTTAGGGCGCAGTTCTATTCACCCATGACCTTGCTTTGGACTTGGAAACTCCTTGAAGACTTGCATGAAGTTAAGACTCACTCACAGGATATTAGGCGCCATTTCACCACTAATAATGCGCTTTGGATTGATACACACTCTGAAATCTCAAAGAGCGCCTAAGGAGTGGTTTGATAGGTTGTCAAAGTCATCTTTCTAAGAGTGAGAAGTACCTTCAATACTCGACAATCTTCAATTGGCGCCCAGCTTTAGTAAGGCGCAATTCCATGCAGGAACCACCTCAAATGGGCGCCTAGACAGAGAACAACATCAAATGTTGTCAGAAGACCTTCAATGAACATCTTTTCACATGTTAAGGACGCCAGACAAGTAAGGAGCTCACCTTGGGGAGAGGCATTCTACTTCCCAAATCAACTAAGAGTTGAAGAAATGACAAGGAAAGACATTTTGCATCCAAGGCGCACTTCCCAGTGTGAATAGCCTAGTTTTGGCGCCTAGATCATAAAGGAGGACACTTGCAAGTGTGGGCGCACTTTCTAAGTCTCTACCACCTCTAGGAAGTGCCTAGCCTGGAAAGGTGCCTATCCTGCTCTTCACTCCCTTCAGTTGGCGCCTAGTCAGAAGATAAGGTAGTTGTAACTACCTGAGCTCTCATTGGTCGACAGAATGTCTTCGGGATCCATGTCAAGGTCTCTATATAAGCTTGCCAACTCAGAATGAGTTATCAGATGGAATATTCCCTTGAATATGCTTCTTGGGAAACGTGCCTTGGTTCCTCTTCATGCATTGAAAAACGTGCCTTCATTGCCTTTGGAAGGCCTATAAAAGGAGGAGCTCTCTCATTCATTTGGCATCTATGCATTTGACAAAATTCTCTCTGCAAAGCTGTTGAGCTTGTAATCTTGAGGCCTGCGAGTTTCAAGTGTTGGGGTGATGCTCCCTCAACTGACAAGGTGATGCTCCCTTGTTGTACTGTGAGGTGTTGACGTTCAGTTGACATCGTTGAGTTCAATCGAGTCGATCAAGTATAGGCACCCATTGTAATCATCAAGGCTCCAAGGCCTGCTTTGTAATTCCATTTGAATAAAGTGTAACTTCATGCCATTGAAAGCATTATCCATGTAATAAGACATTGTGAGTTGATTGAATCAAGTAATAAAACAAGTACCCAGCTTAAGGTTGATTCATTCAAATAGTTATCTTTGATGTATATCTTTGTGTTGATGAAATAGTTGATAAGTTGATAGCAAGTAAAATTGTCTAAGGAAAAATTTTGGTAGAATTAGTTGGGTATCTTACAATCGGGAGATTGGGGGAATTGAAATTCCTTATATTTTTGTCTTGAGGAACAATAAGCTCCATGGAAACCTTACAATGTCTTTAATGGAGATGACAAATTTGCAGGAACTTTAGCTTGGTAATAATCCTATTGGGGGGCCCAATCGATATTCTTCATTGGAGCAATATGTAGCCTCTGATCAGCTTGGATCTTTCATCATTGGGTCATACTCGTAAAACCCTAGAATCATTCAAGAAATTGAAAATGTTAAAGACACTTGGCTCTAAATGACAATGCCTTGTCTGTAAAAGTTCCTCAAGAACTTATAGATCTACCAAATAAGATTTGAAATTCGTTCCCAATGGAGTCAATTTTGGTCACGAGGCATCTCTGAGTTTAGTTGCAAGATCTGGTGTACAAAGCTACGGGTTCAGAGTGTGGCTTCTTTCATTTTTTATTTCTGTGGCTGTGCTACAGTAAAGTCAAAAAAGACCCTTTTGAAGATTATGTGCAAATAAGTTAACCCAATTGATTTTTTTGTGGATACTGATTTTGACAAGTTGGATGAGAACTAGCTTTACCATGTCTGCACATTTATTCTGATCCTTTTTGGTCAGGCCTATTACACTTTCAAAATTTCAAACATTTTGAGGCATCAAATCCAAAGAATGTTCCTTGCAATGTTTGTTATGCAGTTGAAGAAGTCTACCAATTTTGCAAACAAGATTCAAATGCCACTTTTCAAATCCTCTTATTTCATTGACCATCCCCTTGCGCCTTCTTATAGCAACGCGACAAGCAAAATATTTTTATAAAGATACTAAATTGTACCAAGGTTGATGTTATGGTCATTGTGAAAATATTCTTGGCATAATATTTTGGGAGCAAATTGCCTTGTCAATGAGAATCTAGAATATGGAGAAAATTCTTAGGCAACTTTAGTTTATTCAAGAATAGATGAAACTAGATTTAATGCGAGAACACAGAGGCAAAGTATCGACAAGATATGATGAATGGGTTTGACAAAATACATTTGTGGATGAACACCTACAACCCATACAAGATGCCATGATAGCCATATGCTCGTCAAATTTTGACAAAGACTCAATATTTCTTATAAAGTCTTTATCCTAATGTTGGTAATTAAATTGTTTTGAGGTATACTCTTAGGAGACTATATAGGCAATGATTCTAAATGTAAAGGGGTTCTTTATTGTTTTCAGCTTGGCTGGGGGAAACAAGAAACTTTTTGATTCTTTCATTTTTTGACAAAGAAAAAGAGAAATTTGTGTGTTTCCTTTTGAAAGATCAATAAAGGGATAATAGTGTTGGTCCGTAAGCTTGTTTATCATTTTATTTGTGCTATTTTTCTTTCTAAGATGTTATAATTATAGCAATTATTCTTAAGATTCTCTGTTATGTGATGAAAATATCTTGGCATTCCTTCATTATAAAATTGTTTTGGTATAACCCAAGGTTGATATAGAATAGTTTTTTTCAATCTCTGTGTTGTAAAAACTATCAAGATTTGTTCTTTCTTAAGTTAGATCATATTCTTGCATTCAAAGCCTCTTTATATCCCTTTCATCCAAATAAATGTTTCGTGGAGATAAATTTGGGAGTTTATCTCTATGTATATTTTGAATGCTTTTCTTGGGAAATCTAAAAGTTGTATCTTCCTATCAGTCAACCTAGGATTTTCACTTTCTTTTCAATCTTTTTAGTTTTAGTTTAGTTGCTTTTCTTGCGTTTCAGTCAAAAGCATACCCTGAAAAACCCAAAAAATTATCATACGAGGGAGCTGCCCCTCTCAAACGCAAAGGAAAGTTGCTAATCTATAACAACTCCAACTATTGGTACATTTGTTGTTGGTCGTTGGGTGAGTCATGTTTAGTTTTTAAGGCAATAATTGTAGTGAGAAATCTGTTTACCAACTGCTCATAAACTCTTTGAATATTGGCCATTAGAGAAAAGTTAACCATGTTCTTGCTCTTGCCTCTTGATGATCTACCATCGATCATTTTATTTACCCAAACATCTCTAATGGTGCTTTTCCACCACTTTGGTCCCTTCTTGGGAGCCTCTTCATCCAAATTAGTGTTGTCACCATGACTTGGGCTACTTGTTCTTGTGTCATATAGATGTTGATCCAGGTTATCATCAATGAAATTTGGGTCTGTTACTATCTTGGAAGACTCCTCATGCTCTGAATCCCTCCCTTCAGGTGGAGCTACCTGAAGTTGAACACCTAAATCATTAGCCACACCAAGCTGTTTGTCAGTAATCTTGAACTCTAGAGAAGTTTGGAAGGGCCCAACATCCTCATCAATCAAAACATCACGACTGAAAGTCACACGATTAATGTTAACATCAATCAACCTGTAAGCCTTATGATTGTCGTTGTACCCTATAAGCATCAATTTCTTACTCTTAGGGTCTAACTTGGTTCACTTTTCATTTGGAATCCAGGCATATGCAATAGAACCAAAGACCTTAAGATGACTAACTTTTGGTTTCCTCCCAGACCATGCTTCCTCTGGGGTCTTCTGCTTCATGCCATGTGTTGGAGATTTGTTTAGTAAATTATATATACTGCCTCAGCCCAAAATTTCTTAGGAACACTCTTGTTTTCCATCATATATCGGTCCATCTCCATGATAGTATGGTTTTGCCTCTCAACTAGTCCATTCTGATGTTTAGTGTAGGGTGTTGTATAATGTGTTTTTATGCCGTGTTTAGTACAAAAGTTATTGAATTCTTTTGAACATAATTTGCCACCATTATTAGATCTAAGAATGGTTATGGCACAACCAAACTCTTTTTCTACTAATGCTTTGAACTTTTGATATTCATTAAACATGTCTGATTTTAATTTCAAAAAATACACCCACATTTTCCTACTAAAATCATCAACAAACAAAAGAAAATACCTGGCATGAGTGATTGATGTCATGTTCATTGGTCCATAGATATCTACATGAACTAGCTATAGGACTCACTTGGCTCTCCAAGGTTGTCCGTCATCTAATAGAGTTCCATGCTACTTCCCTGCTTAGCAAGCTCCGCAAACACCCTGTATCTGTTGTTGGATGTCAAGTAGTCCATCTACCAAATGCTCTTGAGCCAACTAAGAGAGATAGGATAAATTGAGGTGCCCATACCACTGATGCCAAAGTGTATTGATTTCAGACACAATTTTGGCTGCTAATGCATGCTCCTTGACTTATCCAGTGTCAACCAGTTGATACAATCCACGATCTTCTATACCAAGAGCAGTAGTCTTCTTGGTCTCCTTGTCAACTATGTAGCATTTATGTTTGCTAAAGATGACATCCAGATTGGGACACTGTCACATAATATTACTCATTGAGAGTAAATTAAGCTCCATTCCTGACACTGTAAGCACAAAAATCACGCACAGCCTCCACGAGGACCCCTATGATGATTTTTAATCCTTGTCACGTACATGTAAGCATAAAATAATGTCCTCTAAGCAGAAAACCTTTTGATGATGTGTCTTCTTTCTTGTCTTTTGTTGTTTCCTCTTTGTCGATTTCTCTCTCCCCATTTGTGACACTTTTCGACATTTTTTGCGACACTTGTCAATTTTGTTGGGAATTAAGGTGTCTCAACCTTGGTAATTCCTTGCATTTATTAATTAATTGCCTATGTTGTAAATATTTGTAAATTCCATAGTCATATTGTGGGATGTGGCACAGTGATGTGTCGATCCTACATGGAATATGACAACTTGTAATTTTGACCTCACATGAGGAGATAGGCGTCCCACTTTGTGGTAGGAACATTTTGCCATGTGTTGGCATCTTCCATGTTGTGTAAGGGAATATTGACCGAAACGGTTATGACAGATTCCTATGACAGAATCTATGACATGTAACAGTCAGAAATAAAAGTTTGTAAGACAGGTAAGGGCATGTGTCATGAAGCATCTTTGAATAAGGCATATTTGGGAGCCCCAAGGTGGACTATGACATGTTGTAAGAGAATATGCTATTTATAGCATGTGTATGATAGATTCTCTTACAACTATAAGTTATAACTGCTATGACAGATTCTATGATGGTCGTAAGTGTCATAAGAGCATCTGTCATAGCCCATTTTGGAAATAGGCGACCTCTTTGGGATGGGAGCTGTGGACAAGTGTCAGCCACATTCTACAATGTTGACCAAGTGTCCTTAGGTGTGGGTTTTGGTCCATGAAGCCATGTTGGACGCCCATCCCAAGATAGGTCCAATATTGCCTTATATTTTCTATATAAATAGGTGCTTGGAGATGGAGTTTGCATCACAAGTTTATAGGTACTGTTATGCTGCTTGATTGACTCCAGAAACGAGTGTCGAAGACCATTGAAGCTTGCATTACAAGTGTATTGTAAACAACTTTCAGATTTGTTAATACATTGTGCAGGTTTATGAGTGTGGGGTTTTTCACCCGATAAGGGTTTTCCCCACCGTATATCTTTGTCTCTCTTCTTCTGTCTTCTTTCTAGTTCTTGTGTATTGCTGTAATAACTTTGTTAGATGTTGTATGTTGTTGTAGTGATAAGGATTAAATTGAATTTGTATAGCTCTCCCCTCATTAGATTAGTGTAGGAAGCAATTTCCGCACACCTAGCTTCCTTTTAGTTGGTATCAGAGCCTGTCCAGTTTTGGTCTTAGCTATTGGGTAGGGGTTTTTTGAGATGATCTTAAGTTGAGTGGGACTCTGTGCAGAGTATTCTGATTTCTATTGCAGCAAGGAGATGGCAAGCACATCAGGAAGGTTTGAAGTGGAGAAGTTTAATGGCAGTAATTTCAAGTTGTGGAAGCTCAAGATGGAAGACATGCTTGTTGACCAAGACCTTTGGGAAAGTGTTAATGGAACTAAACTAGCTGCAATGTCACAAGATGACTGAGATCTCAAGGATCGGAAGGCTAAGGGTCTCATAAGACTTAGTCTTGCTGATTCTGTGTTGTTAAATGTCCATGAGGAGACTACTACAAAACTACTTTGGAAGAAGTTGGGAGATGTGTATCAAGCAAAATCCCTCGTTAATAAACTTTTTCTGAGAAAGAAGTTGTATTCTCTTCGAATGGAGGATGGAGGATCCGTTGTTGAACATATGAATGCTTTTAACATGTTGGTTGCACAATTGACATCTATTGGAGTAAAGATGGAGGAGGAGGATCGATGTATGACCTTGCTTTGTTCTTTGCCAGACTCATGAGATCATCTTGTCATGGCTATTGGAACCACCACATCCACATTCAAAGTGGAAGAAGTGGTTTCTTTGCTATTGTCTGAAGAGATACGGAGAAAGTCTTCTGAGGTAGCTAAAGAGGCCCTTGCAGTTCCTGGAAGACCCAAGGAGAAAGGGAAGAAGAAGGACAAGAAAGCTGAGAAGGGTAGATCCAAATCTCATGGGAGATCCAAATCTCCTGGAAAGTCCAAGGCTCTTTGTTGGAACTGTGGCAAAATTGGGCATTTCTGAAAGGAATGCAAAGAGGAGAAGAAGAAGAAGAAAGCTCCTGATTCAGATTCTGATAAGTCACAAGATGATGGTGATGCTTTCATCGCAGCCCTGGTAACCCATGCATTTGATGATTTGTGGCTAATCGACTTTGGTGCATCATTCCACATGACCTCGCATCGAGATTGGTTCACTAAGTATGAGGAGTTTGATGGTGGAAAGGTGTATCTGGGTGATGACTCTCATTTGAAGATTGTTGGTCGTGGAAGAGTCTCTATCCGATTCCTTGATGGTCAAGTGAAGGGGATCTCTGGGTTTATACACATCCCAGGCTTAGCACGAAACCTACTTTTTGTAAGTAGTTTGAATGATGCAGGTGTACAAGTTGTCTTTTTGAAAGAAGGATGCAAGATGACTAGAGGAGCTATGGTGTTTGCTAAGGGTACTAGGAGAGGTACTCTATTTTAGCTGGAGGCATGCATTTCACAATGCAATAGTTCTTTTGACTCAAGGAAGAGGGCAGCAGTCACTTCATCCCCACCATCTAAACGGGCAGTGAAGAAATCTGTTGTTTCTAGTCCTGATGGTTGTAATCGTACATTGGAAGTTAAACTTGCTACTGAAAAGATAATGTTATGGCATAAGAGATTTGGCCACATTGGTGAGAAGGATATGTGTACCCTGAAAAATAAGAACCTCATTGAGGGGTTAGATGATTGTAATCTTGAGTTTGACTTTTTCGAACATTACATTTATGGAAAACAAAACTGTGTTCAGTTTTACTCGAGTTCTCATAAGTCTTCTGGTGTGTTGGACCTTATTCATTCTGATGTGTTTGGTCCTGTTAATGTTCCTTCGTTAGCAAAGTCTATATATTTTGTATCTTTTATAGATGATTACAGTAGAAGGACATGGATTTACTTTCTCAGAAGCAAATCTGAAGTCTATAGCAAGTTTAAGGAGTTTAGGGCCTTTGCTAAAAATCAGACTGATAAAAAGATTAAATGTTTGAGAACTGACAATGGTGGTGAGTTTTGTTCTACACAATTCGATAAATATTGCAAGGAGCTTGGGATTGAAAGACATAAGACAATTCCATACACCCCATAGCAAAATGGAGTTGTAGAGAGGATGAACAGGACACTGATGGAGAAGGCTAGGAGTATGCTTAGTGGAGCTGGCCTAAAACAAAAGTTTTGGGTTGAAGCTGTTGCCACTGCTTGCTATCTGGTAAATAGATCTCCTACATCAGCTCTTGTTGGAAAGACACCCATGGAGGTGTGGTCTGGTAGAAAGCCTTCAATAAGGCATTTTTGTGTGTTTGGTTGTGAGGCATATGTACATGTGCCTAGGGAGAAGCGGTCAAAGTTGGAGAATAAGGCTGTTAAGTGTATCTTCATTGGCTATGGTGTCGGTGTGAAAGGATACAAGCTTTGGGACCCTGTGGCTGAAAAAATGTTGTATATCAGAAGTGTCATCTTCAGAGAGCTTACACCTTCTTCCATTGTTTTACAGCCAAAAGAAATAGTAAAGAAAGAGGATGTTGTTCAGTTTCTTGCTACCCCTGAGAAGACTGAATAGAAAGACAATGTTGGACTTGATGATAAGGAGAGCTCTGGCAGCTCTGAAAGCTTAGATGAAGAAGCTGAAACTCAACCTCAGCTCTTGAGGAGGTCTACATGGATAAGAAAGCAACCTGAAAGGTTTGGTTTTACATTGCTTGATTCTAGTTGTGCTTATGCTTTGGTTACTAACAGTGATGAACCTAGAACTATATCAGAGGCTATGGACATGAAAGATGTAGGTTCCTGGAAGGAGACCATGGAGGATGAAATGGCTTCTTTAGAAAAGAATCAAACTTGGGACTTGGTGCCTTTGCCTCCTGGATGGAAACCCGTTGGATGCAAATGGGTGTTCAAGAAGAAATTTGGAGCAGATGGTAGTGTTGAGAAGTATAAGGCCAAATTGGTTGTGAAGGGGTATTCACAAGTGGAGGGTATAGATTATGGTGAGATCTTCTCTCCTATTGCAAAGATGACATCCATTCGATTCCTATTGTCTCTCGCAGCAGCTTATGACTTGGAGGTAGAACAGATGGATGTGAAGACAACTTTCCTTCATAGTGACTTGGAGGAAGAAATCTACATGTCACAGCCAGAGCATTACATGGTGAAAAGTAAAGAAAATTTAGTTTGCAAACTTAAAAAGTCTTTGTATTGTTTGAAGCAATCCCCTAGGAGATGGTACTTGAAGTTTGATGCCTTTGTGTTGTCAATTGGATTTGTGAGATCGAAATCGGATCACTGTGTGTATTATAAATTTGATGGTGATCGTATTCTCATTGTTGCACTGTATGTTCATGATATGTTGCTCATTGGGAAGGGTAAAAATTTGATTTCTGATTTTAAATCTGAGTTGTCAGCACAGTTTTAAATGAAAGATTTAGGGGCAGCCAGGTACATTCTAGGAATGGAAATTAGAAGAGACAGAACCAACAGAAAACTTTGGTTAAGCCAAAGTAAGTAAAGACCGTGTTGGACAGGTTCAGCATGGCAGATTTTAGACCATTTTGTGTTCCCGTTTCTTTGGGGACAAAGTTGTTTGTTGAGGATTGTTCAAAATCTCCTAGTGAGGTGGAGGACATGAGCAGAGTACCTTATGCTAGTACTATTGGTAGTTTGATGTATGCTATTGTCTGCACAAGACCAAACATTGCCCAAGTAGTGGGAGTCCTTAGTTGATTTATGGCTAATCCTGGACGAGTTCATTGGGATGCAGTTAAGCAAGTGTTCAGATATCTGAGGGGTACTTCTGAGTATTCCATTTGCTATCATGGTGATGTTTCAGGACCTCCGCATTCTGTTGATATTCGTGGATTTGTGGATTCAGATTGGGCAGGTGACATTGACAGTAGGAGATCCACCAGTGCTTATGTGTTTACATTGTTTGGTGGTGCTATTAGTTGGATGAGTAAGCGACAACCTGTTGTTGCTTTGTCCATGACAGAAGCTGAGTATATGGTAGCAACTTATGCTTGTAAGGAAGCCATTTGGCTTAAGAGATTGTGTTCAGATATTGGTGTTGATGCAGGTCAGATCATGATCAGTTGTGACAGTCAGAGTGCAATTTTCCTTGCGAAGAATCCAACTTTCCATGCTAGAACAAAGCACATTGATGTTCAGTTTCACTTCATGCGAGACATGGTTGAGGATGGAAAGGTAAATTTGGATAAGGTAGATACTTTGAAGAATGTTGCAGATGCATTAACGAAACCAGTGGGCACATAGAAGTTCAGATGGTGTTCGGAGACTATGGGCCTCTCGGCCTATAGCAGTTAAATCTTATTTTTCTATTGGCTCTTACAAGGTGTTCAACAAGTGGGAGAATGTTGGGAATTAAGGTGTCTCAACCTTGGTAATTCCTTGCATTTATTATGTTTGTATTTATTAATTAATTGCCTATGTTGTAAATATTTGTAAATTCCATATTGTCATACTGTGGGATGTGGCATGGTGATGTGTCGATCCTACATGGATTATGACAACTTGTAATTTTGTCCTCACATGAGGAGATAGGTGTCCCACTTTGTGGTAGGAGAATTTTTCCATGTGTCGGCATCTTCCATGTTGTGTAAGGGAATATTGACCGAAACGGTTATGACGGATTCCTATGACAAAATCTATGACATGTAAGAGTTAGAAATAGAAGTTTGTAAGATAGGTAAGGACATGTGTCATGAAGCATCTTTGAATAAGGCATATTTTGGTGCCCTAAGGTGGACTATGACATGTTGTAAGAGAATATCCTATTTATAGCATGTGTATGACAGATTCTCTTACAACTATAAGTTGTAACCGCTATGATAGATTCTATGACAGTCGTAAGTGTCGTAAGAGCATCTGTCATAGCCCATTTTAGAAATAGGTGACCTCTTTGGGATGGGAGATATGGACAAGTGTCAAGCACATTCTACAATGTTGACCAAGTGTCCTTAGGCGTGGGTTTTGGTCCATGAAGCCATGTTGAACACCCATCCTAAGATAGGTCCAATATTGCCTTGTATTTTCTATATAAACAGGGGCTTGGAGATGGAGTTTGCATCACATGTTTACAGGTACTGTTATGCTACTGGATTGACTCTAGACATGAGTGTCAAAGACCATTGAAGCTTGCATTTCAAGTGTATTGTAAACAACTTTCAGATTTGTTAATACATTGTGCAGGTTTCTGAGTGTGGGGTTTTTCACCTGATAAGGGTTTTCCCCACCATATATATTTGTCTCTCTTCTTCTGTCTTCTTTCTAGTTCTTGTGTATTGCTGTAATAACTCTATTAGATGTTGTATGTTGCTGTAGTGATAAGGATTAAATTAAATTTGTATAGCTCTCCCTTCATTAGATTAGTGTAGGAAGCGATTTTTGCACACCTAGCTTCCTTTCAGATTTGCATTTTCTGAGCTTTCAACCTTGCTATTAAGCCTTGTAAGTGTCTTGTAGGTGAGTTTTCACCTTTCCCTTATGTTTTTCATCCTCTGCACCCCTTAGAAGCCTTCTAGAGGTCCCCCTATCCATCTCCCACTTTCAATTTTTAGTTTCACTCAACCAATCCAAATCTCCCCCTATTATTTCTGGATCTCCCCTAGGAGATCTTGCAAGTGCAATTGGAGATTTAGATTCTTGCACATGACTGACCTGTTTCCAGAGGTAGAACACCTCCTTTTACTCTCTTCTGTTATTTCCCACCATACAGTTCTTTAGAAAACCCTGTCTTGCCCGGATCTCCCCAGGTGACCCATGGTTGCCTAGGGGTGACCCTACTAATGGAATGGGCAACCCTGTCATGTTTTCAGCGGCGGAAAAACTTGAGTTTCTTACTCAAATTAGCTCTATTTTTGCCTATTTTTCTTCTAATTCGTACGATTTTTTATGCCTACTATGAAGTTGACTATTTCATGCACCCACACATGCATAATTAACTCCATTTGATCTAAAAGTAACAACTCAATCAATTTCATGCATCCTCTCAACTCCAATTCCTCTTCAGTGATAAACTATTATTGATTTATCACTCCATAGTTAGCTGAGTTCACTGGGTAATCAACCTTGTTAACTCCCCAATCAATCCTTGTTAACTCATTAATCAAATGAGTTAACTTCTCAATCAATCCCATTCTTCAAACCTATAAATACCCCCCTCACTCAAGCACAAAGGGAGGCAAGTTCATTGTGCACACAACTCTTTCCAGTTTTTGCTCTCCAAATCAGCATTCTAATGCTCTCACGGGATGAAGGTGCCTTTTGCTTTATTCATTGTTCAACCAAGCATTGTTATGCTGCTTCATTCGACGCCATTGTGCTCAACCAAAGCTCTCATTGAGCTCTTTCAAGCTTCAACAAGATTCTTTTTGCTTCTTTGTGTCATTTTGTTGTCAAGAGGTTTTCCCACTGCTTCAAAAGGACTTGAGGTTGCCAACATCAAGGATTTATGAGGGTAGTGGAGTCACACAAACCTTCATTCTTTTAGGTTCCTTTATTGCTTTATTGCTTTATTCAATTCATAGTAATTAGAAAACTAGAAATTTCTCTTGGGAATAGAAAATCTTTGCTTTTTCCTTGATAGATTAGATCTTGCATGTTAGAATAATTATTTTTATATTCCTAGTTCTAGATTAATTGAAGAAGCAATTTCCTTTTCATAGATTAGATTACTTCAAAACAATCAAAAACCCAAAAACATAGATTAAACTTGCATTAGGAAGAATCATATTAGCTTGCATTCATATTTCCCTTTCATAGATTAAAGGGCACTTTTCATTTCCAAAATACTAAAAAAGCACAAAAATACATTTGCATAGCATTTAGCTTTGCATGCATATAGAAACCCTAGAAAAGATAGACAAACTTGCAAACCCTCGATACCATCATGAGGTAAACCATGATAAATGATTCAGTCAAACCCTTGATCACATCACAAGGTAAACATAAATCAAAGCATAGCCAAACTCTAGGTCAAAACCCTAAGTCTAGTTAAGGGTGGTCATCACACATTTACCTCTATCTTGGCTCACGAATGTGCCTAGGAGTGAGAGGTGGGTGAGTAAGGGCTATCCTCAGTGAGATTGAGGAAATCAATCCACAACAACAACAAGAGACATTTACTTTACCACAACAAGATCCATTTGTCCTCTTGTTAATAGAAGAACAAAGATAACTCCAAATACAATAAGAACTCATTCAACACATTGAAAGGCAAGAGGATATAAATGAAAGCAACCGCTTACCCACACAAAGGTGGAATAGAAGAAACCCCAACAGGAGAAAAGAAACTAGTGACCCTTCGGGTCATAGGGTTATCTCAACAACAACTATTATCGAATGAAACATAAGACTTAGCACACAACAACAAAGGCCACAGAACTTGCCAACCTCTCTCCACAAAGTCTAGCTCTCCAATGAGCCAGACCCCCTATGTGTCTCACCTCCTCTTGATTGGCTACTTCCATGAGAGCAAGGGTGACATGACGGATCGTCCCGTAGCAAGGAAGGAAGGGTTCGTGTGTGTGCTGAAATTTGACCTGACAACCCCAGGCAATCAGAGTCATGATTTTGAGTGTACATATTTTGGTGAACCCGACGTGAAGTTGCAAATCCTTCTAGGACAAGTAATTTTGCATTCCTATTTCAAACGCTTTAAAACATTTAGCAAAAGCTTCAAAAAATTTTCACACTGCTCTTCATAGCCGCTTCAGCTTCTATTGCTTACGCCATCATCCGTTCCATTTCTTCTATGGTGTTTATGGCACCCACGAATATGATGGAACCTAACTTAAATCAATGGAATATTCCCTCAAGAGAACCAGAAACTCCTTCCTTCGATAGGTATGTGTCGCCGTATCCTGATGCACCACTCACCAACTATTATGACCATGAAGATTCTGATTATGAAAAAGATCAAAGAGAATCGAAGCATTCTCTATCTTTCAACAACCCAGCTTGGGAAAACAATCTGGCCATACCAAATGGACCACATAAAGCTAGAAGAATAAGGTTAGAAATACATCAACCCAATCAACCTTTCGCAAGCACATCAAGTACTCATCTTGATGAGGAGGTCAAATGATTAGAAAAACATCTGCAAGAAGCAAAAGACACTCAAGAGGCATTGAGGATTGCCTTGTGAGAAGAGCAAAGAGAAAATGCTACACGAGAAGAAGCATATCACCATGAAAATACTCGAAGAGAAAATCCTAGAAACGAGGAAGCACCTAGAGCTGCAACTCCTGCAGACTTAGTCACAACTCTAGTGCAAAGGATTAGAATCTTGGAAGCAGAGCAAGCTGCTACTGAAAGAAGGCAAAAATCTCATGAACAGGACCAAGGGGCATCTCAAAATCCCCCTACCTCAAGTACTATTCATGAAACGCCAATAACAATACATTTCTGAATGGGAATCCTCCTGTTCAAAACAATCAAACAAATCCAACAACGGGCTATCAAAACCTACCTACAGGGTTATTATTAACCCCGCAATCTCAAAGTGCCTTTCTTAGAACATATCTTGAGTATTTGAAAGAACCTCTGGATCAAAACATAAGAGGTGTGCAACTACCTCGGCCATTACCAGATCTCTTGAAGTTCAATGGAGAAGGAGATCCAAACTCCCACATTAAATCCCACACCACGGAGATAAGGGAACTCCCCCCTTGGGATGGGATTGTAACAAAAATCTTTCCAAAAACTCTTGAAGGCATAGCTCTGGACTGGTACTATCGCTTACCAGAAGCTTCAATTCACTCGTTCAGACAACTAATCAGAGAGTTTGTCATAGCATTCAACATGAATAGACTCGTTAAAACAGAGATTAGAGAATTCCTCACAATGAAACAAGAGCCAAATGAATCCGTAGCTCACTTTTTCACTCGATGGAGGCAAGTCCTTTACTCTTCGACTAGTGCTCCAAATATGGATCACCAAGAACTATGTGACCTCTTCTTACATGCCCTTAACAAGGACATGAGAGAAGATGTTCAAAAATTGCCATACAAATCCTATGAAGAAGCATTGGAAAGTACTTTAAGGATTGACCAAGCTGCCATCGACAGTGGTCGGAAAACTTACGACCAATGGAAAACTTAGGATACCCAAGGGTACAGAAAAGACCACATCCAATATGCCTTAAGAGAAAGATGTTAATGTCATAAAAAACAATCCTAGTAATGACAAATGGCAACAAAAGGGAAATCAAGGATCAAACCGACCCTCATACGACCCCAATGCTTATTGTTGGTTCCACGGGACAAAGGGTTGTCAAACAAAGACTTGTTATGGATACAATAAAGCTATCTCCAAACTTATTCTAGATCAACAAAAAAAACTTCCTCAAACTCCTCCAATCCCAAAGAAAGGGGAAGGAACCTCAAATTGAGAAAGGGAAGGCCAATCAAAACAATTTCAATCACGTAGAACTAAACCAAGAAGTGTTTGTGATCCATGAGGAAGAACAAACAGATCAAACTGAAAACGTCTTCTCGCAAGTGATAAATTTGTTGAGAGCCTCTCCCTCACAACGCAAGACATTCCTGGAAGTATTGGAAGTAGGATGTTCAACATAGGAGGAATCACCTTCTCTTGCATTCAATGTCTCCAAACTACCCCAAAATGAAGGAAGAAAAAAGATTCACCTCTATACATACAAATTCAAGTTGAAGAGGTCACTAGAAAAAGAATAGTGGTAGACGAAGGATTGACAGTCAACCTTCTACCGATGTCATTCCTACGAAGAATGGGATATAGAAAAATAGGAATCAAACAACAAACTACCACATTAAGGATATACGACAGTGATGACATTTAAACAACTGGAAGAATCAACCTACCGCTCACTCTGATGGGTAAAACCATCTCCGCAGATTTCTATGTTATCAACAGAGAAACCAATTATAATATGATCCTTGGAAGACCTTAGATTCATGCCATGAAGGCCATCACCTCCACTTCGTTCCAAAAAATCCATTTCCATTATTTTGGAAAGGTTGCCATCGTCAAAGAGGACCCTAATCCTTTCAGTATCTACATAAAGGAATAGGAAGAAAAAGACAAAAAGTTAAAGATGTAAGAGAAACATAAAGAGGAAGCTCAAGATATCCAAACAAATACAAGCACTCACAACATATCCTATCAAAGAATGGATGACCATAGGGAATTCCCCTTTGATCCACATACCACCAAGTCCCATGCACCATTCAACTTAGCATCCATTTTGTGTATCAATGAATGGGGCATTACAAACCTCTTGGTTGGAACAATTGAAATCATCGAAGAAGGAGATGAAAAAGAGGAAAAACAAACTTCCACTTATGAGTTTGGAGAAACATCTCAATCACAAAACCATCAAAGTTTATGGACCCTACATTTTAACGGAGCTAGCTGCAAAATTGGGGCAAGGACAGGGATAATATTGACGTCTCCTGAGGGAAAAGTCCTCCCCTTCGCCTTCAAACTAGACTTCTTTTGCACAAACAACATCGCCGAGTATGAAGCCCTATCTCTAGGAATCATGTTAGCCATGAGAATGGGGATCACGAAGATCTATGCCTTTGGGGATTCTCAATTAATAATCAACCAAGTTGCGGAAAATTATGAGACAAAATTAGATCGATTATGACCTTATAAAGAAACCAGAAGGAAGTTGGTTCAATTCTTTGACTTCTCCATAAAAGCCATTCCCAGAGAAGAAAATCAAGTGGCAGACTTGATGGCTATGTCAGCTGCATTATTTTCGCCACATGCTCAATTACAATATTCAAAATACATTGTGTCAATACGTGAAGAGCTATTGTTGGAAAGCAAAGAATTACCAAATATTCTGAATTACACCATGGGTCAAGAAGAGAGACCAACCAGAGACTATGCTGAGAACGACGAAGCCATCCTTGAGTATTTACATGCTTATGATGGACTTCCAAGAGTACACCACAAGAAAGGATACATGCTCCTCCCTCATCCAAAGGACTATTTTGGGAATGAGAAAGAAGTCATCCAGATCGAAGCAAACTCAGATCTACCACCTGCTCCTCAAAAGTTTGAGGAAGGACACCCATCCCTAACTGGGGATATGATCATTATCAATGTTGGAACACTTGAAAAACCTAGGATGTTAAAACTAGGAGAACTAAATAATGAAGAACTAGAGGAGTACACGGAATTCCTCATCGACTATTTTGACATATTCGCATGGGCATATTCAGATATGCCAGGGTTAGATCCAAAAGTTGTGGTGCACAATTTAGTGACAAAACCAGATGCAAAACTCGTGAAACAAAAACCAAGGCCCATAAAGCCACAAGTGGCTGAAATAGTGAAGGAGGAACTAAAAAAGTTATTAAACTTTGGCTTCATCAAACCAGTAGACTATTCAAATTAGGTGTCAAACATTGTCCCAGTTCTGAAGACGAATGGAAAAATTCAGATATGCCTTGATTTTAGAGACATCAATCAAGTTTGCCCAAAAGATGATTTCCCATTACCATCCATTGATCAAATAGTCGATTCGATGACAAGATACGAGATTCTCTCTCTCATGGATGGATTTTTAGGATATAACCAGATCAAGATTGCAAAAGTTGACCAAAACAAAACAACGTTCACCACCCCTTGGGGAACTTTCTGTTATATAGTCATGCCATTCGGGTTGAAGAACGCAGGAGCAACTTACCAAAGGGCAATGACACATATCTTCCATGATTATATCCACAAGATATTTGAAACTTACGTTGATGATCTTCTGGCTAAGTCAGAACAAAGGTCATGACATGTTGAAGACCTTCGCAAAATCTTCAATAGACTTCGAGAGTATATAGTAAGGTTGAATCTTGAAAAATGTGTTTTCGGAGTCACAATAGGAAAGTTGTTGGGATTCATTGTTTCACGAAGAGGAATAGATGTTGACCCAGCTAAGGTCAAAGAAGTGTTAAATGCAACCCCACCAATGAGTGAGATAGCAGTAAGAGCCTTTTTAGGACAATTACGCATGATCAGATGATTCATACCAGACATGACTTTCAAAATTCATCCAATCAATCAGTTATTGAAAAAATAAGTTGGCATTACTTGGATGGTAGAGTGTCAAAATGCATTTGAGGAGGTGAAGAAATTCTTGCTAACCCCACCCATGCTGATGCCACGAAAACATGACAAGCCCTTCATCTTATACTTCAGAGAAATCGATGTCTCCATAGCATGCATGCTAGCTCAAGAAGATGAAGGTGGGAGAGAAAGAGCCATCTATTTCATAAGTCAAACCTTGTTGGAATATGAGAACTATACCCAAGCTGAAAAAGAATGTCTAGCCATAGTCTTTGCAACCCAAAGGCTGTGACATTACATGTTGAATCAAGAAACTAAGGTTATGATGTACGATCCGAGCAATTGAGAACTTTATTAAATCAACCCATGCTCTCAAGAAGAGCTAGCCGGTTCATAACCTTGTTGAGTGAGTTTGAACTAACTTAAGTCAATCAAAAAGTAGTCAAAGGACATCTAATAGTAGATTGGTTAGCAGACAATCCAGTTCCCCAAGAGGAACCCGTGAATGAAGATTTCCTTGATGAAGAGATTTGTGTGGTTGATCTTGAGAAGTATGCCGCCTCATATTGGTATGAGACATTGTGAACTATCTCGCAAACAAGACTTACCCGAAAAACATGACCCCTTTGGGAAAAAGACAGTTACATGTCCTCACTGCAAGATACATTTTAATAGATGATGTGCTCTATCAAAGGGCCTTGGATGGGATGTTGCTTCAATGTGTTGATAAGGAAGAAGCACAAAAGATCTTAGAGGAATGTCATAGCGGAATCTGTGGAGGACACTTAAGTGGTCATGCCATGGCAAGGAAAATACACAGAATGGGATATTTCTGGCCATGTTTACAAGGGGATGCGATTAAATTCATAATGAGGTGTCTAAAATGTCAGGCTTATGATCATGTTCACCACACACCAACAAGAGATTTACAACCGATTGTTACCCCTTGGCCCTTTTCCACCTGGGGGTTAGATCTGGTGGGGAAGATATCACCCCCATGGACGGATGGACATTTGTTCATCATTACTATGACAGAATATTTCACAAAATGGGTGGAGGCCATGCGTCTCACTATAGTTTTTGGGACCGTAATCGCTAAATTCATATTGAATCAAATCATTTGTCAGTTTGAGATCCCCCAAGTAATAGTAACAGATAATGCCTCATCGTTAAAAAATCTGCAAGTAAGAGAGTTATGTAAGAGATTTCACATCAATCACAACTTTCACTTGGTCTACTATCATCAAGGAAATAGACAAGCAGAAGCCACCAACAAAACTTTGAAGTAAATATTGGTCAAGATCATGAAAGATTCTAAGAGATTGGCATTTACAACTATATCTAGCTCTATGGGCTTACAAAACAAGTGTCAGGACTCCAATTGGAACCACCCCTTATGCCCTCACTTTTGGGTCAGAGGCGGTATTACCATTGGAAGTAGACTTGCCTAGCTTGAGAGTGTTATTACAAGGATTATTGGACAATGAAGAATATAGAGCAATAAGATTGGCCGAATTAGAAATGATGGATGAAACATGCTTGAGAGTTGTTCAAAGACATGATTCATATTTAGCAAGAATGAAAAAGAAAAATAACAAAAAGGTTGTCCCAAGACCTTTTCAAGTGGGAGACCTAGTGCTTAGGATAGACAACTTGATCGATAAAAGAGCTGGTGAAGGATGTAAATTCAGACCCAATTGGATAGGTCCTTAAATGGTCAAAGAAGGTGTCAGAAATGATTCCTATCTCTTGTGTACAATGGAGGGAGAAGAATTTGATGAAATAGTCAATGCCTTTCACCTCAAGAAATACTATTTCTAAAAACAAAAAAATCATAAAACATAAAAATACAAAAAAAAAAAATCAAAATGTCAAAAACATTTATTTTTTGCATTTTTGTATCATTCTGTTCATCTTGCATTACAGTCAGTGACTTGCTCTTGTACTATTTTCTTTTCAGTAAGGAATCTAAGGTTGCCTAGATATACGTCATCCTTTCAGGACCTAGAGATTCTCCATTTTCACAATCGCCATTATCCCCTTTTCATTCCTAGTGATTCTAATCAAAGCCTAGCTCTTAGCTTTACATTGATCCCAGTATTAATGAGTCAAGATGTTAGGTCTAAACAAATTCATTATTCAAACCTACAATGTTCAAAGGAAGCTTGCAAGTAGACCTTCCCAATTCTTCTCTAGTATTAGAGAAGTCCAACCAGACTACAAAACTTTAGGTGGTGCTCAATCCCTTATCTTTCCTGGCCAAAAATGTCAGGAGGATCAAAACTCTAAAGGAAGCAATCTAAAATTTGAGTGAATAAAAAAATGAGTGATCAAAATAAGAGTATTGAGAGATCAAAGTATCGCATATCAAAAGTTCCAAAAAGCATTCATTTCTTGAAAAGTCAAAAAATCCAAAAAAATGAGAAAAATCAAGTGAGGAAAATACAAAAAAAGTGAAAAAGCAAAAAAAAAAGAGATACAAAAAAAGAGTGAAAGAGAGAAGATTGTTGAATGTTCGTACTCTTGGGTGGAGATCAGTCTAAGTTTGAAGCCTCAAGGGTGACATTATAACAGAGAAAGAAAGGTACAAAGCACACACACACACACACTAGCTGAGCAAAGCCGAGAGTCTAGTAGTCTCTAGGATCATCTTCTACCTAGGGATCCTTGTTCTTCCCTATTTATCATCTACCCTGGGTCTACTTTGCTTGCCATCTATGATCTAAGTCTAGCAAACAATATCAATTTGTCTTATCTAGATAAGGATCAATGTTTAGCCTTTAGCAAAGCCCAAAATTAGAAGCACTCCATTTCATTCCCGCTCCCCACCTGAATTTAAAAAAAAAAAAAACTATCTCACAACCTTGATTAGGTCTCTTATATCAGGACAACTCGTAATCCCATGAATAGAAAATTGTATTTAAGAGTAGTCACATCGTTTGTTTCACATTGCATTCATGCCAAAATTAAAAAAAAAGAGTCTCAAAGCAATAAAGTCAAAATGTCATATCTCATGACATTAAGTAGAAGTAAATGTTTTATTTCAGCATTTCTTAAGTTCCTGCATTATCATATCGTAAACTGCATCTCATATATATGCCATAAAAAATTATTAAAACATGTCATCATTATCATATTTGCATCGTTAAAGAGTTCAAAAGGTCAAAAAATAATCAAAAAGTTCTCAAACCTCTAAAACATGCACAATGGATGAGTACAAGTCCAATAAGGTGAAAACCATAAAAGGATAAACTTTCATAAATACATCCAAAGTTTACATATACAAGAGCATCAAAGAGCTAGGACAAAATGCTCTCAAAAGAAGTGAAGGCTCCCCATGCAAGGGGGCATGATTTCAAGAAATGAAGTCAAGGCCAGTTCCCTCCAACGGAACCCTTAGGACTTCGGTTCCTCTGTCTATGAATACCACCTGTCGCTCCATGAGACCTATGGGAGTGAGATGCTCTACTGTGAGAATGTGACTGTGAAGGCCCTGCCATACTAGCATCTCTTGGAGAACCTAATTCTCACCCTTCAAGTCTGCATTCTCTTGACATCCATGGTAGACAAGAGCAAAAATATCTATGTGTCGCCTAGCAGCAGGGGGCATACCAGGATCATCTAAAAGATGATCTCAAGTCATCCTAGTGAAGGGAAAAGCCAAACCAACATTAATCTCTCGAACAAAATCCCTCCACTCTTTGATATTACCTGAAAGAGAGAATCGAAAGAGAAAAACAAGTCAGTTCCCCATGAAAAGAGAAAGGACAAAAGTGCAAAAAACAAACAAACAAAACTTACGTGGATCACCTGGCTACCAATCAGGGTCAAGTTGCTGCATCACCTCATTTGAATGAGGAGGTTGGGGGACAACTGGAGGACACTTAGGGATGTCAGGGGCATCATTTGCATCATCGATAGCATCAAGACCCTCATCCTGCACATCCTTGGGTAGGCCCTCATCTGACGAATCATCACCATCACGAATATAGTCCTCGTCAGTGGACTCTGAATCCACAACAACAATGAGAGATCAGGAAGGAGTCTTCATTACTAGAGTTCCAAGAGGAGGATAGAGGGGAGGATTCCAAACAACTAACCTCTATCCAATCTCACCCATCTCCTGAACAATTCTATAGCAAGTGGACACTAGGGGCAAGTCCTCAGGGAAGTCCTCGCCGAACTACTGTGAAACATGCTCAACATGATGGGCCTCAACTAGACCATTATGGTCTAAAATCTTAGATACTCTATGACAGTATTCTTTGACCTCGCCATTGTGAGCTTAGGATCCCTCCATATCACGATAAGGATCAAAGACCATGTCCTCATCTGTAAGAGTACCAATAGTGGGTAAAGAAGCATCAAAGTGACCAACATGCATCCACCTAGCTGCTCTCGGTAAACGTTTATCTGGAATCAAAATGAGCTTCTAATAGGGCCTAATGTGCTCAAATATCCATGTCATAATCAAAGAAAAGTGGATAAAAGCTAGAGCCCTTCACCGCGAAATACGATAGAAGTCCCTGTAGACCATGGCCAAGATATCCGATCCCCAAGCATAGACTGTGACCTCCTCAATACCATGAATGATGGGTGGCCAACACCATCTCAAATGAGCCAAGGCCTTGTCTCCCGATAGCCTAGATGCAATCAAACCGATGAAGAATCTCCTCAGAAGTGGGATACGAAGTCAAGGCACATAAGTGAGATGGACTCCTATTTGATCCCCGGGGTGACTAACCCCCATTAACTATGCCTAGGATGCCTTGTCCTCAAAGGACTAGAGGATGTCCTCTCACAGGAACCCCAAGTATACGATACACATCATACAGAATGATGGTCCACTCTCCAGAGATATGTGGGAACTGGAATGTGTTTCTATCTACATCCCAGTAGGTTAGACTATCACAGCATATACGGGCCACAGGGTGAATAATAGGCACGTGACAAACTCTACCCAGACTTGCTCACCTCAATATGGTACGGTCCTCATTACTTAGTGAAGCAAACATTGCTGAGAGCCATCCTTGCTCTCAGCAGGTATTCCATTGGATACGTATGTCCTACAAGATCAAGAAAAGAACCTTAGATTAGATCTCATAAACTCGTAAAAATCCCTAAAAATCTCAAAATTACAGAAAATGTTACACAAAAAAAGTGTATAACCCTCCAAAATTGCAATGAACAGGAAAATACAGTAGCCAAAATAAGTTAGATCAGAGTGAAACAAGCGTCAGACAACATGAAATTTTAGTCAAAATCAAGCCAACAGGGTCGCCCTGAGTGACCCAGGTGTTTTGTAGGATCTCCCCTGGGTGACCCTGCTATTCTGTAGGATCTCCCTCAGGCAGCCTTGCTATCAGACATGATCTCCCTTGGGAAACCTGCCTAACAAAAGGGATGACCCTAGAGGGAGATCCCTTGATCAAAAATTGCTCTAAAAACCTCATTTTTTGGCCGATTTCAGAAAACAAAAAATCTATCCTACTCTAAATGACGAAATAGAGACAATGCAACAAGAAGAATTGACAAAAACAAACAATTTCAAGAGATTTTTCACAAAATTCAAACTAGGGTTTAGAGAAGGTTTTTTCACTATTTTTGTACTTGATTCTCCGTGGCTGAAGAAGAGGCAACCATCTTTGTGATCTCCTCGACGATACCTTTCCATGGACTGCTCACACGATTGATTCCATCACCGTTTCACTCTGATCTCACAATTTGACTTGCTTTGTTTGCCCTTAGCTTAGTTTCATTTGTGCATTTTAGATTAGTTCTTTGCTTTTATGCATCTCTTTCGTGCGTCATTTTGCATGCTTTCATTCGTACAGGTCTAAACCGACAAAGGTAAACAACTAGTTGAACTCAAATGATCCATGGTAAGTTCGTCATTTCAATTTTCATTATTCGTTTTGATACATTTGGATGCTAGACTAATACTAGTTATTGCAGGTACAATTGCAGAAAAATTGACATGTAAGGCCTAGTTCGAGAACGGTACCTACCTTTCATGTAGACTACCATGTTGAATATCAGGAACACTAAGAGGGGGGGTGAATCAGTGTTCCACAAAACCATTTATGCACTTTCACTTTTAACCATTTTCCAAATTTAATTAAACAATAGCACAATATGCAAATGAATAGCAACCATAAAAACATAATACATGAACACCATGATTTTTACGTGGAAAACCCCAAGGTGGGGAAAAACCATGGAGAGTGTTAGCTCTCAGGAAATATTTTATTATAGCAATATCGAATTATAAGAGGCTCACTGCCTTGGGGCTGGTGCAGGAGCGCCTACCTGACAGCTGGCCTTCATGAGGCAGTTAGTTAGTTTGAGTCTTGTTTATGTTTTCAAGAAGGTCTGATAAGACAAATGCATGTAATAAGGTCATGCTGATCATACTAAGATCATGCTGACCATGCTTTGCTATTTTTAGGTAGTTTGTTAGGACAGCTGTCATGCTGTAGGACCGGTTGGATCTCCCAGCCGCTTGGAGAGATTTCCCAGCCGCTTGGAGTCGGGTCAGTAGTACTCGCAGGAAAATCTATTTAAGCATGTGGATCGGTTGGTATTGCATATCATCGATCAGACTTTGCGAGAGAGAGACAGAGTATTGTAATAGCATCTGTTGAAATCAATAAAGAGATCCTGTTATTGTTCATCCTCTGTTGAATTCCATTGTTTAATCGATTTGCTGTTTTGGTGGTTCCATGGATTTGCTGATCCATTCCACCGGTTGATTCGTCTGATCGGTGGAATGGCGATGTACAGTAGGTTAGGTGTTAGTTTGCTTTCTGTTCGCATGCAGGTGTGCAGGATCGCGGTTGAAAGGTGTTGAAGACCCTAGCATGGGCATGTGCTAGGTCGAGCTGATAAAGTGTGGAAGATCACCCTGGAAGTGGATCGGGTCATCCCAGGAGGTTCGGCGGATCAGAACAGTGAAAATCCGCTAAGGTTGAAAATTCGTGAAAACGGCATCATCAGAATATTTCTGCTTATATCCTGTAGTCGCTTCGGGCATCGTCATCTGGATAAGTGGAGGAGAGCATGATGCGGTTGGTAGCATAAAGTGAAAGTGCGTCAGGGTGATCATCATCAGGAGGTGCCGAGGAGGAGCGTATCGGCATAAGGAAGAAGATCAGGTTGATCGCGGGCCGAAAAAAAGCTAAGTTTGGCCAACAGCAGGATATGACGTCATCATCATCAGGATATACGTCATCAGGATATTGCGGAGCAGCAGGATATTAAGAAGCTGCAGGTGACGTCATCGTCATCAGGATATACGTCATCAGGCTATCGGGGTGACGTAAGCATCGAGGGGACGGTGCGTGGAGTTAAGGTTTGTCATCATCAGGATAAATGGGAGGAACCGGATGTTCTTTATCCTGCTGATGAACATGATGTTGAACATCATGACGCTGAAGATAGTGAAGGTCGGTGAGATGAACAGTGGACGTCAGGAGGATGTTCGCGCTTGTCGAACATGATGATGCTGCCGGATATGATGATGCTGTTGACATGCGAAAAGGCGAAGGCTTGTCATCAGGAGGATATCGGTCGGCACAGTAAATATGATGATGCTGACAGTGTTAAGGAAAATATGATGATGATGATGATGATGATGAAGGGTTGCGGACATCCATGCTGTATGTTAAGGTTATAGTGTGGATGCCTCTGCATCATAGTGGTATCAGAGCTCAGCAAAAGGTCTGGGCTATTGTGTGTTGATTCTGTCACCGAAAGGGCAGAGGTAGAGTTGATTGTGTGTTGTGTGTTGATTGAGAAGTTGACAAAATGCCTCCGAAAGGTAGTGGTACTGCAAGGGAATTGCAGGAGATGAAGGAAAAACATGCTAGAGAGATGAGGAAGATGAAGGAGCTTGCTGAAGCACTTCAAGCCAGGCTTATAGCCCTGGAAAAGAACAAAAAGAGGGAAGTGGAAGACAGTGAGTCTGAAGAAGATGAAGATGCTGTGGAAGAGTATGAAGAGGTAGCTGAAGATCTGGATGCTGAAGACCAGAGATTGGCAAAACTGTTAAAGGCAGTGCAGAGTGATAAACCTAAGGTAAAGGTTGATGTTTCCAAGTATACTGGAAGTTTGAATGAAGATGAGTTACTGGATTGGATTGCTGCACTTGATAATCACTTTGAATGTGAAGATGTTGCTGAGGATCAGAAGGTAAAGATTGCAAAGACCAAGTTAGGAGGTCATGCTTTGGTATGGTGGGATTATGTACAATCTGAGAGAAGGAAACAAGGGAAGTCAAAGATCACTTCATGGGATAAGATGGTAGCAAGGATCAAAGGTAAATTCTTGCCAAGGGATTATGAAATTCAGATGTTTAAGAAGCTGCAATTTTTAAGGCAGAAGGAAAGGGATGTGAAGGCATATACTGAGGAGTTTTATAAATTGAGTATGAGGTCTGGTCATCATGAGAATGAGGTAGAAAAGGTGGCTAGGTACTTGGCTGGTTTGAGATTGAACATACAGGATGAGTTAGTTTTAGCTAACCCTAAGAATGTGGAGGATTGTTATCAAATGGCAATCAGGATTGAAGAAAAGATGAATAGAGGACAAGATAAGTCCATGAGAGGAAGAGGCAACCATATGAGGGGAAGAGGAGCAGTCCCTACACAAAAGCAAATCAATGAGGGTCAAGTGGACACTGGTAAAGGACAGGGACAGTCTGATTTCAGAGGTGGATGGAAAGGTAATAGAGGTAGATTTGGAGGTGGTAGAGGTTCTACTACATTTTCAGGCAAATGTTACACCTGTGGTGAGTTTGGTCATCCATCTTTCAAATGTCCAGAAAACAAAGGTTCATCATCCAGAAATGATAGAACAAATGATAAGAGAGTACAACTTGTACAAGAAGAGAAAGCAGAGCAAAGTGTGCAGAGTTCAAACACTTATCAAAAAGATAAGGAGCCTGACTATTATGCATATCCTGAGGAGGGAGAATCATTGATGCTAAGGAGAATTAGTTTGCAGGCATCAAAGGATCTGATGCAAAGAAGAGCTCTTTTCAAGACCATATGCAAGAGCAAAGGTAAAATATGTAAGGTTGTCATTGATACTGGTTCAACAGACAACATGGTATCTTAGGAAATGGTGGATAAACTGAATTTGGAAAGGATTCCACACCATCACCCTTACAAGGCATCTTGGGTGAGTGATAGTCAATCACTTTTTGTCTCTGAACAGGCATATGTGGATTTTCAGATTGGCGCATATCATGATAGGGTTTTGTGTGATATTTTGCCCATGGAATGTTGTCACCTACTATTGGGTAGACCATGGAAATTTGATAGAAGGGTACTGTATGATGGGTATGCTAATACCTACACCATCAAGAAAGATGGGAAAACTATTCTGCTGATGCCATTGCAGGCAGATGCTGCCGCACAGGGGGCAACCAAAATTATTTTAATGGGAAAGAAGGAGTATGTGCAGATGCCTAGAGGAGCAGGCATAATGGCAGTTGAGGATACTGCAGGGATAGGACTTGTTAAGGACAACAGGTTGAAGAAAGTTTTAGTTTTGACTGACAGAGGTCAGCAGCAGGTGTAGAAACAGGTTTGCACACAACAACCAGTTGAGAGGGATGACAAGGATGTTGTCATAGTTGGGACTATTGTTTGTCCTATAAAGGTTGACAGGAAGATAGGATTGAACATTGCAGAAGTTCAAGAGGCAGTTCAGACAGAGGTTCTAGTCAGACAAACTGACAAACACAAGGTATGTGAGAGAAAGGCCTACATTGACAGGCATGAGGATTTACTTGCAACAAAGCAAGTTACAGTTCAGCAGTCTTGGAGCAGCCAAGAGACAGCAAAGGATAAAGCTGGAACAGATCAGCATATTGCAAAGGGAAAGTGTAAAGGTGGAAGACTTCCACATACTAAACTCATGGGACATGAGTTCTTTTCTGTTGGGGAGTATGGTGCAGGAGCGCCTACCTGACAGCTGGCCTTCATGAGGCAGTTAGTTAGTTTGAGTCTTGTTTATGTTTTCAAGAAGGTCTGATAAGACAAATGCATGTAATAAGGTCATGCTGATCATACTAAGATCATGCTGACCATGCTTTGCTATTTTTAGGTAGTTTGTTAGGACAGCTGTCATGCTGTAGGACCGGTTGGATCTCCCAGCCGCCTGGAGAGATTTCCCAGCTGCTTGGAGTCGGGTCAGTAGTACTCGCAGGAAAATCTATTTAAGCATGTGGATCGGTTGGTATTGCATATCATCGATCAGACTTTGCGAGAGGGAGACAGAGTATTGTAATAGCATCTGTTGAAATCAATAAAGAGATCCTATTATTGTTCATCCTCTGTTGAATTCCATTGTTTAATCGATTTGCTGTTTTGGTGGTTCCATGGATTTGCTGATCCATTCCACCGGTTGATTCGTCTGATCGGTGGAATGGCGATGTACAGTAGGTTAGGTGTTAGTTTGCTTTCTGTTCGCATGCAGGTGTGCAGGATCGTGGTTGAAAGGTGTTGAAGACCCTAGCATGGGCATGTGCTAGGTCGAGCTGATAAAGTGTGGAAGATCACCCTGGAAGTGGATCGGGTCATCCCAGGAGGTTCGGCGGATCAGAACAGTGAAAATCCGCTAAGGTTGAAAATTTGTGAAAACGGCATCATCAGGATATTTCTGCTTATATCCTGTAGTTGCTTCGGGCATCGTCATCCAGATAAGTGGAGGAGAGCATGATGTGGTTGGTAGCATAAAGTGAAAGTGCGTCGGGGTGATCATCATCAGGAGGTGCCAAGGAGGAGCGTATCGGCATAAGGAAGAAGATCAGGTTGATCGCGGGCCGAAAAAAGCTAAGTTTGGCCAACAGCAGGATATGACGTCATCATCATCAGGATATACGTCATCAGGATATTGCGGAGTAGCAGGATATTAAGAAGCTGCAGGTGACGTCATCGTCATCAGGATATCGGGGTGACGTAAGCATCGAGGGGACGGTGCGTGGAGTTAAGGTTTGTCATCATCAGGATAAATGGGAGGAACCGGATGTTCTTTATCCTGCTGATGAACATGATGTTGAACATCATGACGCTGAAGATAGTGAAGGTCGGTGAGATGAACAGTGGACGTCAGGAGGATGTTCGCGCTTGCCGAACATGATGATGCTGCCGGATATGATGATGCTGTTGACATGCGAAAAGGCGAAGGCTTGTCATCAGGAGGATATCGGTCGGCACAGTAAATATGATGATGCTGACAGTGTTAAGGAAAACATGATGATGATGATGATGATGATGATGAAGGGTTGCGGACATCCATGCTTTATGTTAAGGTTATAGTGTGGATGCCTCTGCATCAGGGGCTCACTATCTAGAGCTCATTGCTCAATACATAGGCTCACTACCTTGTCAAAGAGAGAAGAGAAGAAGAGGGTGGCTCACTGCCAAGATGACTGTGTAGATTGCATCTCTCCATGCATGATTATAGTCTCATTGAAGCGCAAAATTCTGATCCAAAGCTCTTGATTATTGATTGCCCTGTTTCATTGCTGACTTCTTGCTTTAAGGATAAGATCTCTCTTCTTCTAATTTTGATCACCTTATCTTCACATATTTTGTATACACATACATATCAGATGACATTTCCATATCCCAAAACTAAAATCCATCTGTTATATATATCTGCCATGAGATTTTTCACTTAATTGAGTTGGCAGGACAAACTGAAAATGTGAGAGCAAGGTGTTATGCTTTGTTGGCCTGATCATGTGTACTAATTTCAATGCGGGCTCAAGTGATCATGTACATAACTTCATATAGGTTGGATTTAACCATGCAATCATTTAAATAGATTAATCAAACACTATTTCTTCTTCGCACAGAGATTTATCATACCAGTCGGTGTGTTCCTTAAGAGCATGCTTAAGAGGTTCATCTGTTGCCTTACAACTTGCACTGCAAACCAAATGGGACCTCACAAATCATATCCAATGTTACTAACCTCTTAGCATACCTTCTAAACCACAGAGCAAAATACTTCTGCATGTCAAAATGAGGATCATGAAACTGTTGCTCTATCACAGAGAAATACTATTGAACTATAACCCGATATTGGACAGCTTGTAGAATATGATGTACTGAACCTCAGAGATTGTAATTCTAGATTTAGGTAGTTATAATGTATCCCTTGCTTTCCTTAGAACTATAGAGAAGATTATACATTTGTAGAGGAATGCAGAGTATTATACTGTGCCCTGTTCATTGTCTCTGACATACCTCTATTTGTCCGGACTTAGTCATTTTTCTCCCCATGACTTCCAGACTTGTGCCTTGTTCCCAATCACAAGTGAACTTCTAGAGTTATGTCTTCCTATCATGTTGATGTGTTCTCCTTATCTTATTTCCATCAATGACAACACTTAGCTTGTCTTCATAGTAGTGTCTCTTGCTAACATACCGTCTCCGAAGGGGCAAATATGTAAGCACAAAAATCACGTACAGCCTCCATGAGGACCCCTATGATGATTCTTAATCCTTGCCACACACATGTAAGTGTGAAATAATGTCCTCTAAGCAGAAAACCTCTTGATGATGTGTCTTCTTTCTTGTCTTGTGTTGTTTCCTCTTTGTCGATTTCTCTCTCTCTTTGTTTGCGACACTTTTCGATACTTTTTGCGACACTTGTCGATTTGCATTTTCTGAGCTTTCGACCTTGCTCTTAAGTCTTGTAAGTGTCTTGTAGGTGAGTTTTCACCTTTCCCTTATGTTTTTCATCCTCTGCACCCCCTAGAAGCCTTCTAGAGGTCCCCCTATCCATCTCCCACTTTCAGTTTTCAGTTTCATTCATCCAATCCAAATCTCGCCCTATTATTTCCTGATCTCCCTTGGGAGATCCTATAGGTGCAAGTGGAGATTTGGATTCTTGCACATGACTAACCTATTTCCGGAGGTAGAACACCTCCTTTTCCTCTCTTTTGTCATTTCCCACCATGCATTTCTTCATAATACCCTGTCTTGCTTGGATCTCCCCCGCAACCCATGGTTGCCTAGAGGTGACCCTATTGATGAAAGGGGCGACCCTGTCACGTTTTCAACCGTAGAAAAACTTGAGTTTCTCACTCAAATTAGCCCCGTTTTCACCCGTTTTTCTTCCAGTTTGCATGATTTTTGATGCCTAATACGGAGTTGACTATTTCGTGCACCCACACATGCATAATTAACTCCATTTGATCTAAAATTAACAACTTAATCAATCTCATGCATCCCCTCAACTCCAATTCCTCTTCAGTAATAAGCTATTATTGATTTATCACTCCATAGTTAGCTAAGTTCACTGGGTAATCAACCTTGTTAACTCCCCAATCAATCCTTGTTAACTCATTAATCAAATGAGTTAACTTCTCAATCAATCCCATTCTTCAAACCTATAAATACCCCCCTCACTCAAGCACAAAGGGAGGCAAATTCATTGTGAATACAACTCTTGCTAGTTTTTGCTCTCCAAATCAGCATTTTAATGCTCTCACAGGATGAAGGTGCCTTTTGCTATATTCATTGTTCAACCAAGCATCGTTATGCTACTTCATTCAATGCCATTGTGCTCAACCAAATCTCTCATTGAGCTCTTTCAAGCTTCAACAAACTTCTTTTTGCTTCTTTGTGTCGTTTTGTCATCAAGAGGTTTTCCCGTTGCTTCAAAAGGACTCGAGGTTGCCAACATCAAGGATTTATGAGGGTAGTGGAGTCACACAAATCTTCATTCTTTTAGGTTCCTTTATTGCTTTATTCAATTCATAGTAATTAGAAAACCAAAAATTGCTCTTGGGAATAGTAAATCTTTGCTTTTTCCTTGATAGATTAGATCTTGCATGTTAGAATAATTGTTTTCATATTCCTAGATCTAGATTAATTGAAGAAGCAATTTCCTTTTCATAGATTAGATTACTTCAAAACAATCAAAAACCCAAAAACATAGATTAAACTTGCATTAGGAAGAATCATATTAGCTTGCTTTCATATTTCCCTTTCATAGATTAAAGGGCACTTTTCATTTCCAAAATACTAAAAAAACACAAAAATACGTTTGCATATCATTTAGCTTTGCATGCATATAGAAACCCTAGAAAAGATAGACAAACTTGCAAACCCTCGATACAATCACGAGGTAAACCACAATAAACAATTCAGTGAAACCCTTGATCACATCACAAGGTAAACACAAATCAAAGCATAGCCAAACCCTTGGTCAACTAAACCTTAGGTCAAAACCCTAAGTCTAGTTAAGGGTGGTCATCACAAATTTACCTCTATCTTGGCTCACGAATGTGCCTAGGAGTGAGAGGTGAGTGGGTAAGGGCTATCCTCAGCGAGATTGAGGAAATCAATCCACGACAACTTCAAGAGACATTTACTTTACCACAACAAGATCCATTTGTCATCTTGTTAATAGATGAACAAAGACAACTCCAAATACAATGAGAACTCATTCAACACATTGAAAGGCAAGAGGATATAAATGAAAGCAACCGCTTACCTATGCAAAGGTGGAATAGAAGAAACCCCAATAGGAGAAAAAAACTAGTGACCCTTTGGGTCATAGGGTTATCTCAACAACAACTACTATCGAACAAAACATACAACTTAGCACACAACAACAAAGGCCATAGAACTTGCTGACCCCTCTCCGTGAAGTCTAGCTCTCCAATGAGCCAAACCCCCACCGTGTCTCGCCTCATCTCGACTAGCTACTTCCATGAGAGCGAAAGTGATGTGGTAGATCACCTCATGGCAAGGACGGAAGGGTCCGTGTGCGTGCCGAAATCCAACCCGACAGCCCCAGGCAACCGGAGTCATGATTTTGAGCATATAGACACATAGTACACATTGAGGAAAAGTAAAATTTTCCCTCTAGAGTATATTTGCACATTCCCTCTACCAACAATAGAGTGCTCTTCCCAACCACCAAAGATCACTAAATTAGAGCAAGCTATTTACTCTATGAACTATTATGTGTTGATAACTGAGAGGGGGGGGGGTGAATCAGTTATCCTAATTATTTCCCTTATTGAACTTTCTTTTTAATTGATGCAGCATTGAATCAAACACAAAAACATTATCATGAAATAAGAAACACATGACACAGTATTTTTGACGTGGAAACCCTGTTAAGGGAGAAAACCACGGGGTGATTAACCCAAAATTATTCTCTGTTAGAAGAATAGGAAATTACAAAATGGCACTTGCCAATTAGGGCTCACTGCCCGAGCACACTGCTCACAAGAGGCCCACTGCCTACAATAAGACACACTGTCTACAAAGTGATAAAAATCACAGTCTTGAACTGATTGGAAGCATCTGCATATGCTGGAGTTCAGTTCCGGTTAGGCTTAGTACACTGATCTGCTGCACTTCATCTTTTCTCTGTTCTTTATTCTGCTATCCTTTCACATTCCGGATCTGTCTTGGTACTTCTGCTATGTTCTGCACTTCTTCGCATATATCATAACATCATACATACTTCACAACTAAATCCATCCTCTATATATATATCCGCACAAGTAATTTCATCATCTTTCTAGTCGGCATCCGGAACAGTCTAGTTTCTTACAAACTCTGTTCTGTCGGCTGAATCCTTCCTCACCAAGCAATGCGGATCAAGCATATACTTGTAGATATCATTAATCATGTCGGCCAAACATGATTCATGCCTTCACAACCTTTATCATCAATAGTAACACATCCGAAAAGTAGTCTGATACTCTGTCAGTCAGTTCTTCCTCTGTTTTCACTGTCTCTCAGGAATCCGAAACTCAACTATTCATATCTTTTTCCTTGTCCATCACCGGAGGCTAAATCCTTGGAATATACCACTCAAGGTAGTCCTCTTGACTTCCCCAAATCCGCACTGTACCAAGACACTTCCTCTGAGAGATCCGGACCAATCTGTCGGACCTTGCCACATGCTCTATTCTTGTTCACCGGACCACAACAATCTTTATTCTGACTTCCGATAGAGACACATCATGACTTGCGGATATGTGGGATGACCTTTGTTGCCATCAATGACAACAACCATGAATCCATATAGTGTCTCTTGCCAACATTATGTCCTGTGGGTGAAATAACACGATGCTCCTAAATCAATGTACCATGCAGATGAATTGGATTGTTCTGCTAGTCTTTTGTCCATGAATGCATAGAAGATTGACTTCTCCTCCAAATGCTCTGCGACATGAGCCTTTGGTGAAGGCACTGCCTGGTTGAATTTTTGTTTAGCCAACCTTTTTTTGTAGTGATTCTTCATATGATTCATCTTACCACAGTAATGGCATGCGATGTTTTTCATATTCTTTGATGCATCCTCATTGTTGGATTGTCTTGTAATGTCCCCTTTTCAAGCATAATTAGTTTGGAGACAATTAACCTATTTTTTGAGTTTTCTCATAGGCTAATTGGTGGTGTAAGGGAGAACTTCATCTTTTTTGGAGAGCACATGAGTGATCTAGAAAATGTTTAATTCATTTTAGTAAGTTTAGGTGATCTTGGTAAGCCTCATGATACTTTCAGAATGCAATTCCAACCTTTTGGGAGCTCTCCACACTTCTTGGAGAATTAGAGTATTTTTAGAATGGCACCAAGTTGGTTTTGTGCATAATTCTAAGTCCTCAAGTGCATTATGGTATGATTAGTAGTTCATGTTTGGTTCATTTTGATGCTTTCCACAACCTGGTTGGATAATTTAATTATTTAACAGTTATGCCTTAAGTTGTCTTAAAAAGGTATTATTCAAAAAGACAACTTATGTGTAACTATTCATTAGAAAGGTGTTTAAGTTGTGCACACAAGGGCACTAGGCTAAAGGGGACTTTGCACACATAAACAATTTATTATTTTGAAATAAGTTTTAGAGGGAAAAGAAAAGTAATATTTTATTCCCTCCAAAAAGTTATAAAAGTAGGCTTGGAGCTCATTGTTGGGGTTACTAACAATATGATATTTGTTAATGCATTTTGAGAGAACTTGTGATCTTCTCCCATTTTTTTGAGGATGAAAACCCTCTTGAAAATACTGGTTTCGGAGATGAAAATCCCCCTAGCTAGTTATGATGGTTTTATTTCAGGAATCACATTGTGCTGCAATGGAGGAATTTGATGTATTTTGAGTTTGATGTTTTTTGGTGAGTTTTTAGTGTGTTTGGATGATCATTTTCACTGTGGATTTTAGTTTGATAGAGTTTGCATTATTTCCTTGATGTTATGCTTCATCCATGGAGGTCCGTACCAATGCTGGACGTTGATTTTGTGTGTCCTGGATGTTGTAAAACCTTGTTGTTATTGGTATCTCTTTCCTAGTCAAGGCATTAAGATTTTACGATGCTAATATTGCTGCAAAGGTGTTGAACATGGGCAATTTTCTTGTGTAGTAGGCCGTACTTTCCTAGCACATACTGTACCATTGCCTGGAGGAGGGCCTAAGCTTCTTGGGTTCAAAACACCTCCTTTTTCCTTGGTTTTATGATTGATTTGGAGGTGCCCTAGGTTGTGATTGATGGTTTCAACAGTTTTGAAGTGAACTTTGTTAGTATTGAAGGGTATTTTGATAGATTTATATGTTGGCTTGGGGTTTTGCAATGTTGCACCTTTGTATCAGAACAATAATAACAATGTTTCAATGGGTTCATTGTCCTATTAGGGCCTTTTGAGGCTTCTTCCTTCATCAACATCAGCAGAACTTTAGTGGGTATGAGTTTAATTTGGTTTAGAATGATTTTCAGTGCTTTATCTTCATAATATTTGTTGCAATAGTGCAGTTTCAGTTTAAAATCAGATTTATGAAGATTATTGTTGCAGCCATTTATGTTTTGTAATATCTCTTTAAAGTTGCAATAATCAATCCTTATTTGTAATCCCTGGATGGTAGTACCGCTAGTGGACTCATGTTGCATTTTAATGTAATTGCACACTCCGTTGAATAAGCGTAGAAGTGGACAACTCATCCGCCTAGTGTGTTTTCATTCTATAATGCATTAGCACACTCAACTAAAGAAGTGCAAATGTGGTTGGCTCTACCACCTAGTGTGTTCATTTTAGTTCCTTGCATCAAGCATACTTCGCTGAAGAAGTGTAGATGTGGATGGCTCTTCTGCCTAGTGTGCTTTAGTTGATTAGAACACTTTATGTTGTTGTATTTCTATTAGTTTGGTGTGATCCTATACACTGTATGCTCTCACCTTGCCCACTCTAGGAATTGAGTGATTAGAAAGTGTTAAGGTCATTGCATTGTTACAATTTCTTAATGCAAAAATAAATAAAAAATTAGGGTGGTCATTACATGTACTTTCTTTGTGACCATTTGCCTTTGCCCTTGTCTTTGGCTGCAAATGTCTATTCCACACCCTCTATCTCATTGCTACTACTGAATTGTTTCTTCCATCTGTCTTGTTGTAAAAGCTTATTGCACAACTCTTCAAACTTCAGGTCAACACTTGTAGAGGTGATATTGAGGGTCTCAATAAAATGCTCATAAGCACATGGTAAGATTTTCAGTGTGATTATTGTTGGCAAGAGACACTGCTAGGCATGTCAGATGTTGTCATTGATGGTAACTAAATTCATCTTACACATCCACATTGTATCATCTGATCATATCAGAAATCAAACTGCAATTTGTCTAAGTCCAGATAGACAGGAATAGAGCATATGACAAGGTTCAACATTTTGGTCTGCATTTCTCCATAGGTAATTATATTGATCTGTGGATCTAAGGGAATGTTAGGGGATGCTAGGGATACCTGAATCCAAGATTGTAGCCTCCGGTGATGAAGGGATTGTAAGTTACAAGCATATGAGTATCGGGTTTTGGTTAGACAGTTCAGTCTGGTGAAGAACAAGCCAACTAGGTGTTTGATCCTTGTGTGGATGAAGAGAAGTGGTTGGTCAAGTAATTTATGAGATCCAGTAATATTGGCTGACATGTGAGGTAACTTGGATACATAATTATTGGTCTGCATTGATGTTTGTGCATGGATTCAGCCTACAGAACAATGTTCTTGAAATAGTTTCTAAGTTTTCTTAAGGCCGACTGTAGTTGATGTAATTTCATGTAGCAGATATATATAATTGATGGATGCGAGCATTTTGTGATATGGTTGTGCAAATATTAGATGAAAGGTGCAAAGTGTGGCAGTATCAAGGGCGAAGCAGAGATCTGAAGCTCAGATTATGGCAGAACAATAAACAGGGCAGTAAGAGATGAAGTGTGTGAAGTCAGTATAGTGATCCTAACTGAAACTGTAATCTTGCATTGTTAGATGCTATTCTCTAGTTCAAGTATTCATGTAAACTCTTTGTAATCAATCTTGTAGGTAGTGAGCCTCTTTTGAGTAGTGAGCTCTAGGCAGTGTGCTCAAAGGCATGTGCCTTCTCATTTGTAATACTTTTAACAGAGTATAAAATCTTGTGGGTTAACCCCCACCGTGGTTTTTCCCTTAACCAGGTTTCCACGTAAAAATCCTGGTGTTCATGTGTAATGGTTTTATTGCTACTGTTCTTGAGTTCATGTTTCTTTCTTTTGAATGTATGTGGTAAATTGATAAAGGAACAAAATAATAAGTTTTGCATAACACTGATTCACCCCCCCTCTCAGTGTTCCTTAATTTCAACAATTACCACTATGTTCTCTTCTTCCATCTTCCGACCAATGGATGACAATTGATCTTTGATGTCCTTGATCACGAGTAAATGCTTCTACAAGGACACTTTCTCATCCATCATGATTGAAATAGCATATTCTTTAGGAAGAGGGATTTTCCTTTATATGAAGTTTCATGGAGATCTTGTAGATGCTTCCAAATTTCTTGAGATCTAGACCTCAAGAAACATTTCATCTATCACAAGTAATTTGATCAACATGACCACTTCTTTGTCATGTTCATCAAACTTGTCTTGGTCTTTACTTGTAGTCACTGGCTGGGTATTAGTACCAAGGATGAGCTTTTCAAGGCATCTGTACTCAAAAAATTGTCAACATATGTTGCTTCCACGTATTGTAATTTTTACCATAAAATCTTTGGTTGCCTACCAACATCATGTTGGGTAATAAGGTCATTTTTATTCAAAATGAATAAATGCCTACTTGTTGCAAATCCTAATTTCTGAAAACCCTAGTGGGCAAAACTAAAATTTTCTTTTCCAAAAACTTAAAATTTTGAAAATACCTTCCACACACCTTCCACAAACCCTAGGTAAATCCGTGCCCTTGTTACAACTGCCAAAAAAAATTGAAACCTTAGTTCACAAAAAATGAAACCTACAAAAATTGTATAAACATATGTAGACCCATAGCCTTGAGATTGACGAAAATCATGCCAAAAATTGAACCTTGGCTCGCGCAACCTCTTTTCTGCAAAGAAAGGTAGAAACCCTTAAAAAAGGCTGACCCATCAAAAAAATCTATTGATCAGATCCAAAAACCCTGGCTACCAAAATCCACTACAATTTTGAAGAGAAATAGCACAATTTTAGCAAAGAACAAAAAATCGCGAATGCTATGAAAAATTCCGTAGTTTCTTCAATGAAATGAGTTGTGATTTTTCTATACAACAAAATGACAAGAATTTTATGACAAAATCCATAATTTGTCAAACACCAACCCTCAATTTTGCCAACTAAATTTGTCAGTGCCTGATTTAGACAAAAAAGTAGCATGATATTGTGGAAAAACTTCTGTCCAAAACCCTTTAAAAAAACATGATTCTTAGCAAATAAAAAAACCTTTGATTCTTGTCTGCGAATCCATACAAACCATACGACACCTTTTGGTCTTTGATTGTGCTACACAAGTGATCTCCCTTCCATCACTGTCGGTTGGAGTCCCTAGGTCTTCATGTTTTCACCAATCCCAAAGTTCTACTTGAGCTCTGATATGATATTACAAAAACTAAGTAGAGAATGATTACTAAAATATTAGATAAATAAATAAGGAAGGAAAGCATCTTTATATAAGATTACAAAAGACTTCTAATTGATCATTACTAACTAAACATTATTTTAATAAAAACATCCTTGTTTACTCTTCATGGTTACAATTTGAGGTTAACACATAATGTATTTTAAAGATAGAATCTGACTTAAATTATACATGCATCCTTAGTTGCGGATTGTAGCTATATGTATCATTGTTGGGTTGAAATTTGTAGGTTGTCTTCCATTAATTTAAGAACATTCATTTGGTTGAAACATAGATTCGATCATTAGAGATTATTTCCTTTCATCGATCCTTCTACTTTGTCTTAGTAGAACTATGGCAGTTGTCTCGTACTTTTTAAAGATTCTAATTTTGGAGTTAGTTTTCTTGTTGCTATCCCTGATCCATTATATAGATACCTTAGTTTTGATTATATTACAATTTTATGTATAAGTGTTTTAGTAGCAACAATTGTTTCTCTATTCAGTTCTGTGTATGGGCATTTCAAGCCTAGTTTTGCCGAAGAACATCTTGAGCTAAATGAGGGAAATTTTCATATTGTATCCAGTCTTTCAGTTAAACTCTTGTCTTTTTAACCATCACAAATCATGTATTAGATGTTTTGTCTTCTCTTGAATCAGTAATGTATGTTTTCAAAAGCATTTCAAGATGGAGAACAGAAGGAAATTAGTTAAGGAGAAATTTGAAATGGTAGAAATATCAAGGTCACATACGATGGAATGTTTAGAGGCCTAAAATTGATGCATACTTTGACGCACACCCAACAATGTGAAATGTTACCAACACATTATCATCACTAAACTAGGTTAAGGCTCTTGTTACTTGTAAAAATTTTTTATCAGTCAAGCATACAAAACATGCCTATGAATGGAGATGGATGATATACTTGCCCACAAACACTTACAGAGGTGCATTTACAAATAGGAGGTCTCAAAGTTTTCAAGTTAGGCATCTACAATGCGTAGGCACATCTTAATACATAATGGATAAGATATTAAGATTGAGTTATGCATCGACAATTTCAGAAACGTGCCTACTTGTAGGAATAACTATTGGAATTAGTTCGGATAACTGAGAGGGGGGGGGTGAATCAGTTGTCACACAATTTAAACTTTTCTATCTTTAATCTTCTTTTACAACTTACAATCAAATAAACGTTAAAGCATGAATCAATAACACATGAGCAGAAGCATAAATAATACACTTGACACCAAGATTTTTAGCTTGGAAACCCGGTTAAGGGAAAAACCACAGTGGGGGTTAACCCACAAAGATTATACTTTGTTAAAAGTATTACAATGGGGAATGCACATGCATTCGGGCTCACTGCCCAGAGCTCACTGCTCAAAAGAAGGCTCACTACCTAGGAAGAAGATTAAAATAAATTTGAACTAATATTTAGCATCTATCAATGCTGGAGCTTAGTTCTAGTTAAGCATAGAAAACTGACTTGACACACTTCATCCTTACTCTGCTCCTCTTACCGCTCTGCTAACATCTTAACTTTTTATCTTTTCTCTTTTTCACAATTATAACATTGTCACAATACACACACACACACCAAAATCATCCATATCCATCGGCTATATATATCCGCATCCTGATCTTTGATCACTTTCCAGTCGACTTCAAGAATACTTGGAGCTTTATTGAATACTCTGCTCTATCAGCTAGATCCATGCATAGCTTGAGACACGGACCAAAACTTGCATTAACAAATCATCAAATAGGTTGGCCACTATCATTGGTCATCACTACTTTCCCAATTAACAACTTCCATACATCTAGAACTAAGATCATTTACAAGGTTGCCTGTTCTTCTTCTGTCTGCTCTGTCAAACTGAAACCTGATACTCAGAAGCTAATATCTTTTGAGTCCGTCTCCAGAGGACAAACTATGGATTTAGAGTGGTTTGACAATGCTTACAACTACCTCAGATCCACAACAAACCATGCCTTTCCATTGAAGAGATCTGGACCAAGATACCGGACCCTATCACCTACTCTGTTCTTGACTACCTGGACTTAGAAAAATTCTGATTCTGACTTCCGGTGTGAACAATTTGTGTTATACGGATGATTGAGATGATCTTAGTTGCCATCAATGACAACACCTATCAATGCAAAGCAGTGTCTCTTGCCAACAATCTCCCCCTTTGGCATTGATGGCAACATTTAGTGAAAAATGACTAAGTGTTAGAATAACTCCCCCTTTGCTTTTGCTCCATACTGTTATTCACACTACTTTTCGGTGCTCCCTCTTTGCTAGATTCCTCATTTTTCACTGCTCTTCACTCCCCCTTTGATATCAATGGTAAAGGGTGGGGTCTGCAAGCCAAAACTATCTAAAAATTTGCATATAGGACCGCTTATGTACAACTAATCATTAAGTTCTATTTACATGAACTGGAGAATGTTTGCAAAGCTGGTTTTTATTTGCACAATTTTAGAGGCCCAAGTACTCTTTATTCCATACAAAATTGAGATGTTCCCACTCAACAAAAATGAATATGCTTTTGCCTTTGATAGATCTGATTTATCACTAGTCTCAACTATAGTCTAAGCTTCAGATAGGGCATTATATATTGTCTCTTTAACAAGTCTCTTTATCTCATTAGTCAAGCTAATTACTTGACATTCCTGACTTATGGGTGAAATAGTTAGAGGATCAAGATTATTGGATAGATTTGACAATTTCAGTTCTTCTTCCTTTATCTTCTTTTCAATATCCTCACTTACTTTGGGCCAGGATAGACAAAATTTATATACATCACTTCCATCACTTAGAGAATTTTGAACACTCTTTATATTGATAGCAAGTATAGTCCTATCATACCCTATTAGACTCTTAATTTCACTAAATCTCTTATCCAAAAACTCATTTCTGAGTTTTGTCTCTACAGACTTCTCAAGGGACTCAAAATGAGTATTTACAGAACTTACAAGATTTTTCAGATGTCCGGAGGGGGAATCAAATGGACTCTTCTGGTAGGAAGGCATTAATTTTTCCAAAATCCCGGTTGCAAGCCCTAGTAGCTCATTGTCCTCCATGTGTAACTTTAACATCTTTTCTCTATCCTTTACTTGGGTGAATGATGCTATTTTCATCAATTGAATTGGAGAGAGAGCATCTAGATTGGCTAGACCTTGGAGTAGTTTAGGCTCATCAAGCTCAATCATCTCTTTTTCAAGAAGACTTTTCACTGCATCTACAGTGTCTGTTGCAACATTTTTTGAACCATCCTTTTATTCATCATATTTCTCAGTATCTACTTTAGGTGCTTCAACATTTGCACCATCTTCTTTTGCTTTATCTTTCTTTCCTTTTTCTTCCTCTTTCTCTGCTTTACTTTTCTCTGTGTTCTTTGCAGAGGGGCTCTTTCTTGTTTGTTCACCACTTGCTACCTGATCCGGAGGGCTCTGTGAAGTAGTAATAATATCTTATTTTCCTAACCGGTTAGGTGGATTAGGAGTAACTACTTTTTCCATCATTTTTGTATCATCCTGATTTACTTGTTCTGGAACAGAGGCTTCACCCAACTCAGATTACTGCTGGATGATGTTCTCTCCTTCACCATCTAGAACTTCTTCTGTGACTATGGGAAAATTGTGCTTTTTTAATGCTTTCAAAGGAATTTCTTGAGTTTCTTTAACAATTTCACTTGTTTCTCCAAGAATGAGTTTGTTCATTCTCTTTTTGCTTCTAAAGTCATCTTTGACTTCCTTGAATATCATATCTATTTGATCAGGTGAAATCTGAGGACACAAATTTATTAGCTCATGTTCCCTAATTTCCATGTCCTTGCTCTTGGCATTTTCTTTTCTCAACTCCAAAATATTTGCCAAACTTTGTGGCAACTCAGATGTTATCTCAATTAGTGCCTTGTTGTAGATGCTGAGATATTTGATGGTTGCTTCCTCCAATACCCTTTTATCCATATCACTGTATTCATCATAGAATTGAATCATGGGTTTTGGATTGCCATCTACAATGACTAACTTTATCAAATCCTCCAGGGAAATTGTGGGCTTCTCAACATATTCCTCATATGCTTCTGTATTTTGCTTTTTACTAGCCCTTTTGCTTTTGGAGGACTTTTCTTTGGTTACTTTTGAAGCTTTTGTTTCGGTGGCTTTTAGTTCCTTGATTTCAATGTCAGAATCTGTATCTTCTTCTTCTCTTATGCTTTCATAGGTCCGGGATGCTTTTGTTTTCTTCCTTTTCTCCCATTTTTCTAGATGATTTTGCTTCTGGTTTTGCAGTCTTGGAAGGAACAGGGGGGACAGCAGAAGAGCTCCTAGTAGTTCTTGAAGTGGAAGAGAGTTCCACCAGAGCATCTATTTGTTTCTTATCTTGTTTCTCTTTCTCAACCTTTTCAGTTCTTTCTCTGAGTTTCCTCATAGCCTCCTTAGTTAGGCCTAGATTTTTAGCTAACTACTCAACTTCTTTTCTTACTTTCCCATTGGTTTCAGGTTCTCTGAGCTCAGTATGCAGTTTTAAATTCATCTCCTCATAAGTTCCAAATATTTCAACCGTCGTGTCTTTTGGCTTGCTTAGAAGATGTTGAGCATACAAATTCAAGATTTTTTCATCTACTTCATACTCCATGGGCATTATCCAAGTAGTTCTGGGTTCTACTGCTTCCATTAGACACTAATCAGTATCAACCATGAAGTATATTTCATTTTTGTACTTCTCAACAATTGATTTAGGGATTCTTTCCCTTAAGTGCATCATACTCTAAAAATTCTTGAAGTAACCCCATATTGCAGTTTTCTAAGCTTTGAAATCACCAATGCTGTGAAGATGATCTCTGATTTGAATGGCAACTGGCTCATCCTTAATCCAGTGCACACCTTTTATCCTAGGTACCTCATTCATAAAGTAAAAGAATAGACATAGAACCAATGTACCATACTTGAAAGTTTTTTTCTTATCTTTCTTGATTTTGTTTAAATTTTCAATCAGTTGATTCTATAGTAATTCACACAAGTCATACTCAGTATTTTCCTTTAGCATCTTGTATGTAGCATATATGGCTATTCTGGAAACAAAATTTTCTCTGCTCGAGTGGTAAATCTTGTACCCAATCACCATGGAGGCGAATTTGACATCCGGTTCTATAATATCATTAATGGTCATTGCCCTTCTGTCAAACTTGGAACTGGTAGCATTAGTCACTATCTGGATTTTTACAGCTTTTAGCATGGGCAATCCTTCAATTGAGTTTAAACTAGTAACAATTCTGATAGCATCCTTGGCAATCTTGAATGGTTTTAACAACTAAATGAATTCATCATGCATCTGACTCAAAACATATCGGACACATTCATCCTCATCAAATGTTGGAAACCCCATAATTTAATAAAGTGTTTATCCTGTAGTGCCTTATACTCGGGTTTAAGTTTGTGATTTTCATCCCTGAGTTGTTTCTCAAACAAGTCTACATACCTTGAATCTCCAAATTCATCTATGTTTGCATGAATATAAACCCTAATGTCTTCAACATGCAACACACCATATGGAACACTTGAAAAAACACCTAACGAGTTGACTTCTATTGATTTGTGAGGATGCTTCTTAAATTTGGGTCAAGGCTTTTCAGTAATGTCAACAACATGAGGAGTAGCCATCTCAACATATTTTAGATTCAAAGCTTTATAGAGAGGTACCTTTTTCTTTTGTGGGGTTAGGGTTGATCAGTTGCCAGTTGAATTGGTGCCGGTTGAATTTGCTCTTTGTGCCTAGTCTCTAGATTTGTAGTTCAAATGCTCTTCTTCTTGTTTCCTCCGAATGCAAAGTGATTCAAATGAGCGACCAAGTGACCTTTTATCTTTTGCAAAACCTAATTTGGCATTGTAATAAATGCGTTGCCCTAACTATATTTGGTTACTCTATTTTTGATAGTTCTTCATGAGTCACTCCACAAGTTTTCATATCAACATCTTTTCTTGTGGAAAATCCTTCCAAAGGTTCTGAACCAATTCAAAACATTCTCTTTGGTTGTGCCAAATTTAGGCACTTACTTACTAACTGGTGGAATTTGATGTTCAATGCAACTCCCCCTAAGCCAGAGCTCCTGACTTAGTTCTCGGGGGAATTGTTAGCACCTGATTCTGGTGCGGACCCATCACCATTGTTTATTGTATCTTTCTTTACCCAAATCTTGTTCATTTCACTCCATATCTCATCCATATCAATTTTTCTTTTGCCTTTGTCTTGTTTCTGCTCATCCAATTTTTTGTTTACTGGACCTCTTCTTTCATTGTTCCTACTTCTACAAAATTTTGCAGTATGACTAGATTTATTGCAGTTAAAGCACACAACATTTCTTTTCTTATAAACTTGATTTGCTCTTGATCTATACTAATTTTCCATGTGTCCAAACCCATTGTAAACAAAATTAGTAACCATTGAAAGAATTGCTAATTCCTCTATTGTTAGCATTATTCATTAACATACTTCTACATTCATTTGATCTATGACCATACCTCTTACACTTGAAGCATTGACCGAAGAAGGATGGATTATTTTGATTTGCTGTGGTTCTACACTGAGTAGCTCTATTACCAAATTTATCGCAATTGAAACAATTTCCATTGAATGATGGATATCTTTGAGCATTAGGCTGTCTTACCAGAGGTTTTCTAGTTCTGTTTCTTTCATTCCTTGGTTGAAAATTTCTTTGTCCAGATCCAGAGCTTTCACCTTTCTCATATCTAAGATCATGCTTGTCATCATCCTTTTTCTATTCTTCAATTAGTGCTTCAAGTTTAGCTAAGTTTATCTTGAACTTCTCCTTATACTCATTTGCAATTTCTAGGTCATGTCTGAGAGTGATAATTTGTCTCTCAAGTTCTCTCTCATTGTTTCTACTTTCTGGTAGGTTAGATTCTAGGAGACCAGCTATTCCATCTAATCTGTAGCATTCTTCAGTTCTCTCTTTCAGATTTTACTTCATTTCTTCTTCAGTTTTCTTCCTATCTTCAATTTCCTTGGTTAGTCTCATCACCCTAGTTTCCATCTCATGTTTTAGGACAACAACTTCTTTAGTTAACTTTTCACATTCCTTTGTCTTCTCTTTTAGGGCCTTGTCTTCTAGTTGAAGAGGTTGCTCCTTTCCTTTTGCATTGGATTTGCTCAAATTTTCTTTTAAAATCTCAATGAAGTTTTCAACCTTTTTGAGGTTATCTTGCAGTTCTTGGACTTCTACCTTGGACTGCTCAAGATCATCTAGGGCAAGATTAAGTTTCCCTTGAAGGTTATATTCATCCATTTTTACTTACTTCCCAGATCTTCCTTAAGCTAGTAAACTTTTCAAAAGGAACCTTGCTCTAATACCAATTATTGGAATTAGTCTAGACAACTGAGAGGGGGGGGTGTGAATCAGTTGTCACACAATTTAAACTTTTCTATCTTTAATCTTCTTTTACAACTTACAATCAAATAAACATTAAAGCATGAATCAATAACACATGAGCAGAAGAATAAGTAATACACTTGACACCAAGATTTTTAGCGTGGAAACCCGGTTAAGGGAAAAACCATGGTGAGGGTTAAGCTACAAAGATTATACTCTGTTAAAAGTATTACAATGGGGAATGCACATGCATTCGGGCTCACTACCTAGAGCTCACTTCTCAAAAGAAGGCTCATTGCCTAGGAAGAAGATTACAATAAGTTTGAACTGATATTTAGCATCTATCAATGCTGGAGCTCAGTTCTGGTTAAGCATAGAAAACTGACTTGACACACTTCATCCTTACTCTGCTCCTCTTACTACTCTGTTAACATCTGAACTTTTTTTTATCTCTGCTCTTTTTCACAATTACACCATTGTCGCAATACACACATGCACCAAAATCATCCATATCCATTGGCTATATATATCTGCATCCTGATCTTTGATCACTTTCCAGTCGGCTTCAAGAATACTTGGAGCTTTATTGAATACTTTGCTTTGTCAGCTAGATCCATGCATAACTTAAGATGTGGACCAAGACTTGCACTCACAAATCATCAAATAGGTTGGCCACTATCACTAGTCATTACTACTTGCCCAATCAACAACTTCCATACATCCAGAACCAAGATCATTTACAAGGTCACCTGTTCTTCTTCTGTCTGCTTTGTCAAACTGAAACCTAATACTCAAAAGCTAATATCTTTTGAGTCCTTCATCTCCGGAGGAAAAAACTCTAGATTTAGAGTGCCTTGACAATGCTTACAACTACCTCAGATCTGCAACAAACCATGCCTTCCCACCGGAGAGATCTGAACCAAGATACTGGACCCTGTCACTTGCTTTGTTCCTGACTGCCTGGACTTAGACAAATTTTGATTCTAACTTTCGGTGTGAACAAATTGTGTTATGCGGATGATTGGGATGATCTTAGTTGCCATTAATGACAACACCTATCAATGCGAAGCAGTGTCTCTTGCCAACAATAACGAGGTCATGAGTTCAAATTATGCACATCATCATATGGGTGCACACTTGACTAGTTGATTGATCAAAACAAAATATATTAATAAAGGTGCCTAAACATAGCCCAGTTGACTAGCACTTTGTCGAAAGGAGAATCTATTAATAGAAGAGTGTCTATTCATACAAACATGACTTCAAACTCAACAAGAATGTGTTTTATATAGGGGCGATTAATATTCCATTTTAAATAGAAAATCAAGAGGAAAAGCAAGATATTTTTACGAGACACAGGGTGCTAGAAATAGATTAATTTGTGTGCATAAACAAGTTGTTAGGATAGTGACTGCTATTAGTATGACAATCATGATTAAGTGACAACAATCAAAATCTAGTCATAGCATTTATATCAATAGCAAACTCGATCTTTGATTCTTTGTTAGAATATTCAAGTGAAGTTAATCAATGGTACAAGAACAAGTATGAAGAAGAGTTTCGTCAAGGTTTTGAGCTGACTTGTTAGGGTTTTTGAGGGCTAGCCTTGTGTTAGCCATATAAAAGTGTGTTCTAATTCCATCCATCAAAAATAATGATCATCAAATCTTATCTTTACAAATATGGAATATTCTTTGCTATTTGTGGGTGTACCATTTGTACTTGCCAATGAATTTTTGAAGGTTCGAGAGACCAATGTATACCATGTTAGCACATAAGGGTTGAATTTAGTTGAAAATATGAAAAGTGGGAACAAGATGGCTTAGAACCTTATGGATGGTGGTCTTATGTCTCAAGTTAATCCTATCCTGTGTCAAACACTATAATATTAATAATAAAGTGATTAGATTGTTATAGGGGCAAGTCAATTGTAAGCTTAGTCTAGAGGAGATATAAATCACCCTTCTCTATCACCTTTTGAAGGAGCATTTGATGTGAATCTTGAAAAATGCAATTTTTTTGGGAAAGTAGCGTGTTAGTGCTAAAAGTAGATTGGAAAGAAATGGTTGAAAGAAAAGAAGGGTGCACAAGCCAATGGTCCTAATGAGAGGCAAATTTAAGGATGAATTCTTGATTATGATAATTTTTCTTAATTGGGTCACACAAAGAAACACAAAGTTTAATGCCATGGATTTTCTACAGCATGAGCATTATATGTGAAGGAAAACAACACTTTGATAGGGCAATATTAATTAGTGAGTCCTTCCGCAAGTAGTTGATAGAGTTTGAGTAGACTCGTGAATTTAGGATGAATTCGTACATTGTATACATTATGGCACACATGTATAAATATAGACATTTTCTGTAGTTAGAATATAGTGAGTCTTGAAACCATTATAAAAGAGTGAATGATGTTTTTCTTATGCATTTGATATGAAGAATGAATGACTATATGCACATATAGAGTTATTATGTGTAGTGATCATCTATATGGAGAGTCTCATTTCATGTAATAAGTGACATATTAACATCATGATATGGTCTTGAAATGCTTGTGTAATTTTCAATATTCCATGTGACCAAGTAGAGAGTTGGATGGTTGGAATTCCTTGTGAACAGTCTTGCGGCTATATCTATCTACTTGTACTGGTGGAACAAGGTTGGATGTTGGTATGATGTGTTGTATCATGAATATTTGAAGTCCTAGTTGGACGTTATATGCTATTAGTTTGAAGATTGAGATGTGTTAAAGATACCTATGGTATTGGATGTAACATTTTGAATAATACAATTGTGAATGTCCTTTTGTTAGCGGGTTATTTTCTTGTGAAGCTTTCTAGCCCAAATTTATCTCATGTGTATATGTGATTTGTGTATTGTTTCATGTGCTTCCTTTAATATTGTTTAATTGAATTATGTAACAAACATAACTATATTTGATCACATAATCTTAAGGTGTTCCAATATCCCCGTCTATTGGTTGATTGTATCAGGGATTGAATTCCCAACAATTTTTATAAGAGCATGTTGTTTAGGCAATGATCATGTCGTTTGGAGTCATTTTTACATGTGTTGTGCTGTAAGCTTCAACAATTGTGAAACATGCATGTTTGTTGCACTATGTATATAACTAGTTTTAGTGGAGTCATGGAGGTTTATGTGAAAACACGAAGCAAGTATTTGTTAGATTCATAGTGAGCACAAAATTTTGGCAATTAAACTTTGAAGCTAAAAATGCATTTTCATTGAATATGGTAAGATGCGAAAGGCTACATGCTTTGGAATTTGGTGACCTAGAAGATTCTCTACTCAAAGGATTTTATATTTAGGGGACTTAGAATTTTGTCTAGGGACGATAAGTCAAATGAAAATGAGAGAAATATGATGCATTTTAAATATAAATTAGAGCAACATGATAGTATGGATGGAGAGGATGTAATCACATATGGTGCAAATTTTGAAGAACATGATGTAGATGTAGCCATAAATCCTCCATTAATAATGATTGTGAGAAGGTCTATAAGGTAGTCGAAGTTATTTGAAAGTGTAGTGTAGAAAAAATTACTCCTTGATTGAATAATTTCAATTAAGGGAATTCTCCATTAACGCTACACTTGGATTCTATTATCTAAGGTTTTAGATGTTTAAGAACCACTCTACGTTACAATAGAATCACTATGCATTCCAATCAAAACAAAGAAAACTAGACTAGCTATTTGACAATGAAGGGAAAAGAACAAAATACTGAAATTGAACCACTATAGATGAAATTGAGAAAAATGAATAAAAGAGGCAGGAAGAGGCAAGAAAATGGAACCTATAGTTGAAAGGAGGAGCTCACTGCCCTAGATGATGGTGTGCTACGAGGACATCTACGATGGGAGGTAGAGTCCAAAATGCATCAAAAATAAAATTTACTAGATCTGTATGAACCCAGATTATCTACACAACACAAATTTAAACACACAATGTACACAATGATATCTAGTTAACACATAAATTTTAAAATAAAATCAACCATGGTAGTGAAATGGATTAACATAAAGAAGGGAAGAAGACAAACGAAACCTCTGTGCGGTTGTAAAGCCTTCACCTCAAGGATACCTACAAAAAGAGAGAGAAATGGTGGTGCTACTAAGGAGCTTGCCTCACTCAAGCCCTAGTTTCAGTATTTATACCTCCATGAGCAATAGATTGCTATATAGAGTAAAAAAATAAGGAAATGTGTGTGTGTTGTTACCCTTAGTGCGTCTAGGAATTAAGAGCAACAATAAAACAACTAAGTTGAAGAGTTTTACATCCCTGGTCTATGAGGAAGAAACCCATAAGCATGCAACTAGTGCAAAATAACACAATGGTGGTCTACATGATAAAAAATGCAAGGAAAATGGTGGTCTACTGTACAACAATAAACTACATAATGTAAAATAGATTGAATGAAAAAGTATTGAGAAACAAAATGAATAACCTTACCAATTTGATGCAAGATTACAAGAGCTTAAATTTGATGTACAACTTCAAACCCTAGCAGGATAGAGATTCCACAATGAACACAAGAGTGAACCAAAACATCCAAGAGATTTTTGAAAATGATACAAACCATAAGGAATACCAAGAATTCATGTAGCTGCTGTAGATATTGAATTCACAAAAGAAGTATGCAGATTAGAGCCAAGAGTAGTGAGTTTTTCAAAAATGAATGTCTGGTCTTCCAAATTGTGAGAGATTGAGAGTTGTTTTAAATAATTTTTCCCAATTGACTTAAGAGGGAAAAATTCCAAAACAACATATTGAGAGACATTTTGCAACCTGAGAGGGCATTACCAAGAAATATCATGATCACTGGAAGCATGTGATGACACCCTGGAATGGTCACTTGGTGGCAAATGAATGCAAGATGCTAACATGTCATGGGGACATCTGCACACAATGCTCAAGTCCAAGCAAAACCAGCTCCTAGTCACACAAGATACCTTTGTTAGGGTTAGCCGGCAGAAGATATCAATTAAATGCAAATAAAGATTAAACAGAGAAATGGAAATACACAGAATTAATAACAGCGAGAGACAAGATTTAACGTGGTTCACCCAAACTCGGGCTACATCCACCAAATAGAGAGTCCAATATTATTATCCAGTAAATCAAACCGATTACAATCAGCAATCCCTGCAACTCAATACCGCTGCAAATGCTACAATACAATACTCAAACCCTAACCCTTGGCTGCTTTTTATCAAGCCTTTTTGTCAGTTACAAAAAATTAGGGTTTTCTTATGTCGGTCATAAAAAATAGGATTTTTTTAAGTTGGCCCTAAAAAATTTTTTCTCGGGGGCTACCACCCCCGAACCCCCATTTCTCAGGGGCTGCTGCCCCCGAACCCCCGCTCGGGGCCCAGCCCGGCCTCGAACCCCGGCGAGGATACATGGCTAGTGTACAGTACTTTCCTGATCAGTCGCCACCTACCAACAATCTCCCACTTGGAGATTGATCAGGCTCCACACCAAAATAATCTCCCACTTGGAGACTGATCCTGGACGACACCGCTGCGCATGCAGCTCCCACTGGAAATAAGCACCCTGGACTCTACTGTTCAATTTTTATTGTGTTCAGTCTAGAAGACCAATTGAAGTTGAAGAGGAGCTCAGCTTCTCCCTTGTCACTGCCTTTGTAAACATATCCACTGGATTTTCATTTGTATGTATCTTTTCCAGCCTTAACTGTCCATTATCCAACACCGACCGAATAAAGTGATACCTCAACTGTATGTGTTTGGTCTTTGAATGCAAGGCAGAATTCTTTGCAAGATGTATGGCACTCTAACTGTCTGTATACAAAGAACTATTAGCCTATTGTTTACCCAATTCTTCCATGAAAGATTGTAGCCATATCATCTCCTTGCTTGCCTCTATTGCAGCGACATATTCTGCCTCTGTGGTGGATAAAGCAACCACCTTTTACAACCTAGAAATCCAACTCACTGATATTCCACCTACAATAAAGACATAACCTGTAGTACTCCGCCTGGTATCAATATCCCCTGCCAAATTTGAGTCTACATAACCTGCTAAATCAGTATTAGAGCCCCCAAAACATAAGTGTTTATTAGATGTACCTCTCAAATATCTGAGAATCCATTTGACCGCATTCCAATGCTCAAATCCGGGATGACTCATATACCTACTAACGACTCCGACAGCATGTGCAATATCCGGTCTTGTGCATACCATGGCATACATTAAACTTCCTACAGCTGAAGCATAGGGTATCTTGGACATTTTCTCTTCCACCTCTTGTGTCTTTCGACACATCTCCTTAGTCAATTTCAAATGACTAGGCAAAGGTGTACTGACAGCTTTGGCATTCTCCATATGGAATCTCTGCAACACCTTTTCAACATAAGCAGCCTGAGATAGAGTCAATTTTCTGTTCTTCCTATCTCTGCAAGTTTTCATACCAAGGATTTGTTTTGCTGCCCCCAAATCCTTCATATCAAATGACTGTGATAACTGATGTTTTAACTCTCTGATGTGATCCATGTTAGACCCAGCTACAAGCATGTCATCAACATATAAACATAAAATAATGTAGCTGTCATTATCCAACCTCTTAAAATAAACACAATGGTCAGAATTACACCTGCTGTAGCCTTGCTCAGCCATAAAACTATCAAATTTCAAATACCATTGCCGAGGTGCTTGTTTCAGGCCATACAAACTCTTCTTCAATCTGCACACTTGTTTCTCCTTACCTTTGACCTCAAAGCCTTGTGGTTGTGCCATGTATATCTCCTCCTCCAAATCACCATGGAGAAAGGTAGTTTTCACATCTAGCTGTTCCAAATGCAAATCTTCAGCAGCCACAATACTTAAAATAGTACGAATAGAAGTCATCTTGACAACCAGAGAAAATATCTCATCAAAATCAATGCCCTGTTTCTATGCAAATCCTTTTACAACTAACCTGGCTTTAAATCATTTCTTACCTCCATCTTCCTCTTTCAGCCTGTAAACCCATTTGTTTGGTAAAGCCTTTTTACCTACAGGTAACTTACATAATTCCCAAGTCTGATTTTTCAGCAAGGAGTCCATTTCTTCTTGCATGGCAAGCTCCCATTGAACTTGTGTATTCACCTGCATAGCTTCATCATACCCTTCTGGTTCACCAGCATCTGTTAACAAAATAGAATACAAAGAGGGAGAAAACCTTTCAGGAGGTCTACTTATCCTTGTTGACCGTCTAACATTCACTGGAGTTTGTGGTATTTCTGGTTGCTGTTGCGGAGCATAAGGAGCCACTGGAACATCACTATTTGGAGTATCATCCAGCACCACATAATCCTTTTCTTTCTTCTCATGCTGTTGCAACTGATCTTTGTACAACACCTTCTCATTGAATATAACATCCCTACTTCTCACAATTTTCTGATTTTCAAAATCCCAAAGCCGATAACCAAATTCATCAATGCCATATCCAACGAAGGTACATTTTTTTGATTTCACATCCAGCTTGGTTCTATTTTCAGAATCTATATGTGCAAATGCTTCACAGCCAAAGGTTTTCAGAAAAGAATAACTCACCTTCTTGCCAGTCCATGCTTCCTTTGGAATACCACAGCCCAAAGGAACTGAAGGACCTCTGTTAATTAAATATACAGCAGTGTTGACAGCCTCTGCCCACATGTTTAAAGGCAGTCCAGCATGCAATCTCATGGTCCTTGCACGCTCCATTATTGTCCTATTCATGTGTTCAGCCACTCCATTTTCCTGTGGAGTCCCTGGAACCGTTTTCTGCCTACGAATTCCATTAAAGGAACAATAGTCTTCAAATTCTTTGCTGCAATACTCACCGCCATTATCAGATCTGAGACATTTTAATCTTTTACCTGTCTTATTTTCAACCAAGCTTTTCCATTTCTTAAATGTTTCAAATACATCAGATTTCTGTCTAAGGAAATAAATCTAGACCTTCCTAGTTGCATCATCTATGAATGTAACATAATACCGAGAGCCACCAAAAGAAGATACCTGAGTTGGTCCCCATACATCTGTATGCACAAGCTCCAACTTTTCATTTTTCTTTTGCTTCCCATCTTTGAGAAAACTGACTTTCTTTTGTTTTCCATACACACAACTTTCACAGAAATCCATATTAATACATTTCAGACCTGGTAAAACTTTCTTAGAATGAAGTACCTTCATACCTTTTTCACTCATATGCCCAAGTCTGTTATGCCACAGTGTTGTTTCAGAACCTGCAGCAACTTTTCCAGTCTCTTCCTGCAAACCTGCAGCAACTGTTCCTAAACCTGTTTGTTTTTCCTCTATAAAATCTAAAGTAGAAGGAACAGTATGACCTGTACAAAGATATAAGGTGCCTACTTTTACACCTTTTGCTACTACTAAGGCACCTTTTGAAACCTTCCAATTTTTATTAGTAAATGTAACAGTGCAACCTTGTTCAGTTAGCTGCCCTGCTGAAATTAAATTCCTACTGAGCCTTGGAACATGCCTCACCTCTTGTAGTAGCCAATGATTCCCATTCTGCAACTTAATCTTGATTCTTCCCTTTCCAACAATCTGACAGGGTTCATTATCTCCCAAATAAACCAGCCCAAAATCCCCTTGGACATAATCAAGGAAATAACTTCTATGGGGCGTAGCATGAAATGAGGCCCCTGAATCTAAAACCCATGAATCATCAGCATTATCTAGGGAAAGAATCAAAGCATCATCTTCAGACTTATTGCTTACCACATTTGCTTCCTTATTGCCTTCTTGTTTGTCTCCTTCTTTATTTTTCCGAGACCAGCAATCTTTCTTCAGATGACCTGGTTTTCCACAGTACCAGCAATCCTTCTGTCCTCTGGTTTGGGATCTTTTGTCCTTTGATTTTCCTCGTGACTTCCCATGACCTCCAGAACCTTTTCCTCTCTCCTTTGATCTACCCCTGCTTTCTGCATTCAAAACACTGCCTGATTTGGATCCACCTGAGCTTTTCTTACGAATTTCCTCACTCAGAATAACACCAACAACATCATCAAATTTTAGGGTATTTGAACCAGAAACAGAGTTACTAACCGCCATTACCAAACTATCCCAGCTTTCAGGCAATGAACATACTATCAAGAGAGCTCTAACTTCTTCATCAAATTTTACATTTACAGAAGTCAATTGACTGACAATCGTATTAAATTCATTTAAATGACCTGTCACAGATCCACCTTCAACCATTTTCAAATTAAACAACTGCTTCATGAGAAATACCTTATTTGAGGCTGAGGGTTTTTCATACAATTTAGCCAAAGCATTCATCAGACCATCTGTTGTCTTCGCTTCCATTATATTGAATGCCACCAATGGTGCTAGGCACAACCGAATGGTTCCCAGTGCCTTTCTGTCAAGAAGATTCCAATCCTCATCAGACATTGTTGCCGGTTTCTTGGCTACTCCTTCCAACGGCCTCCATAAATCCTTTTGATAGAGGTAATCTTCCATCTGCATCTTCCATAACTGATAGTTCTACCCATTGAATTTATCAACCTTCATTTTACCCTCGTCCGCCATTGCTCCCACTCAACCGTGAGACTTTCCTGCAGACGATAATCGAACACAACCCGCTCTGATACCACTTGTTAGGGTTAGCCGGCAGAAGATATCAATTAAATGCAAATAAAGATTAAACAGAGAAATGGAAATACACAGAATTAATAATAGCGAGAGACAAGATTTAAAGTGGTTCACCCAAACTCAGGCTACATCCACCAAACAGAGAGTCCAATATTATTATCCAGTAAATCAAACTGATTACAATCAGCAATCCCTGCAACTTAATACTACTGCAAATGCTATAATACAATACTCAAACCCTAACCCTTGGCCGCTTTTTATCAAGCCTTTTTGTCGGTTACAAAAAATTAGGGTTTTCTTATGTCGGTCATAAAAAATAGGATTTTTTAAGTCGGCCCTAAAATTTTTTTTCTCGGGGGCTACCACCCCCGAACCCCCGTTTCTCGGGGGCTGCCGCCCCCGAACCCCCGCTCGGGGCCCGGCCCGGCCCCGAACCCTGGCGAGGATACATTGCTAGTGTATAGTACTTTCTTGATCAGTCGCCACCTACCAACAACCTTAGGATCATGTGACTATCTAAGCACCAGAATGAAATTTGAATAAAATGAGAGAAAGAAGTCTAAATCAAGAAAACCTGGTGCAGCAATGGTAGGAGGGTTCACAAAATGAACTGTCCAGACCGTGCATCAAGAGTAAACATAACGGAAACAAATCAAAGATATGGAAAAAATGTAGATTCAGTCATTTAGTATATAATAGAATTCAAATACAAATAAGCTGACAACAAGCGGGCTTACAATTAGGGCTCACAGGCCTGATTACAAAATATCAGAGTATGCACAAGATATAGCTTTGAAGCTCCTTCACGGAAATCCAAACTATGAACTTATGAATCAATTTCTAACTATCAAAATCTACTTTCCTAAGGATCTATTATATCAATATATATCATCTCTGGATCACAAGATGCCTCCACGTCGGCCAAGGAAGATCACAAAATCCAATGAAGAGCTATAACATGTGTACACAGATAGGTTAGACCTAATCATGTAGAACACCTCCGCAAATGCATGGAATGATGTGTGGATCTTGGGGAAGGTTGGCCATAAACTAAAGAACATTGAATGATGTGCAATTAGGCTCCACAAGTCATGGAATGCTCTGCAAGTCTTCCCCTTTAGCTAATTGTCCAAGATTGTCAAGATGCTCTGTTATAGAAAATAGTTGATCTTCTGATAGCGATATATTTCTGGTAATTGATCCAAATGCTCTAAATTCTAGGTATGATGTAGATGAATGAATCGAGGTGCTAAGTCTAGCTCTATAATCTGTGAAATGTAACTATGGTAGAATGTAGACCAAAATATAGAAACTACTATTGACTGAACTGCCTGAACTGAACTAGAAAATGAAAGGAAACAAACTAAACTGCAAACAAACTGAATGCAAATTTTTTTGGTTGATGCAAGATTTCTCTTGAACCAGGGATGCTCCTGCATCAGACATTTGGGGTTATTAAAAAAGTGAGTCCCTCACTTTGTTGGGGCTAGGGGAAAACCAAGACAGTCTACCTTATCCTGAGAAATCCATGATGAATCTTCTTCTAGTTTGCCTTTCCACTTCACAAGGTATTCTTTGTATTATCTTCCTCTAGTGTTGCATCCAACTTTGTTGTCCAAAATGTCTTCAATCTACTCTGGTGCTTGTTGTGGTAACTGCTTCTTCAAGTCCTCTGCCATGCTGTCACTAAACTTTGCTTCATGATACTGGTATAGGTCTGCAATATTGAAAATAAGTGATATGCCCAATGTCTCTAGTAACTCCACTTCATATGCATTGCTTGAATCAAATTTTCTGAGTATCCTACAAGGTCCAAACTTCATCTTCAACTTGTTATATGTCCCAACTAGAAATCTTTCTTTTCTCAAGTATAACATCACTTCTTCTCCAACTGCAAATTCCTTGTCTTTTCTTCTCATCTACTTTTTCCTTATACTCGCTGTTCATATCCTCCAAATGCTTCTTCACCTGATCATGCACTATCCTCATATGTTCTGCAAATTCTTCTGCTTCTGCACTTCTCTTTTCCTCTGCACTGATATCTCTCAATTCTGCTACTCCTCTAGGATTTACTCCGGTAACAATCTCAAAAGGTGTTCTTCCAGTACTCCTATTCACTAAATTATTGTATGCAAACTTTGCTTGTGAAAGAATCAAATCCCAACTTCCTATTTTCTCTCCAACCAAACATCTCAACAAGTTTCCCAAACTCCTATTCACTACCTCTGTCTGTCCATCAGTCTATGGATGAAATGCTAAATTGAACCTCAAATCCATCTTCATCTTCTTCCAAAGTGTCTTCCAAAAATATCCAAGAAATCTGGTGTCTCTGTCTGAAATTATTCTCTTAGGTAATCCATGCAATCTCACAATCTCCTTGAAAAATAGGTTTGCTACATGCATTGCATCAGTTGTCTTCTTGCAAGGCATGAAATGTGCCATCTTTGAAAATCTATCTACCACTACAAATATTGAATCATATCCTCTTTGTGTCTTAGGCAATCCCATCACAAAATGCATGCTTATGTCTTCCCAAGGTCTCTCTAGTACTGTCAAAGGTTTGTACAATCCAGTATTCTGACTACTCCCTTTTGCAACTTGACAAACTCTACAAATCTGCACAAACTTCCTAACATCCTTATGTATCTAAGGCCAATAGTAGTTTTCACTTACCAAAGCCACTATTTTATCAATGCCAAAATGTCCTTCCAATCCTCCACTATGTTTCTCCTTGATCAAATTATCTCTCATTGAATTGCTAGGTATGCGCAACTAATTTCCTCTGAACAACATATCTTCCTAAATGAAATAGTCCAACCACTTACTCCTATCTATCACAACAGGTTCCTTACATGCTTTCTAAGGTTCTACAAAATTAGTGTTATGCAAAATCAGTGTCTCCCTCATACATGTTCTTCAATTCATCAAAACCTAACACTTCAACTCTCATCTCTGTAAACACATTCCTTCTTCTACTTAATGCATCAGCCACTTTATTTGATTTACTACTCCTATGCTTCAACACAAATCTACAACTCTGCATGAACTCTACCCATCTCATGTGTCTCTGATTCAACTTACATTGACTATTCAAATACTGTAAAGCTTGATGATCTGTAGACAACACAAACTCCTTAGGCAACAAATAATGTCTCCACTTCTTCAAGGCTTGAATTATGGCATAGAACTCTTGATCATAAACTAAATATCTTCTCCTTGCATCATTCAACTTCTCATTGAAATATGCTATAGGTCTACCTTCTTGAATTAACACTGCTCCAATTTCATTTCCACTTGCATCATAATCTACTTGAAATACCTTATTGAAATCTGGTAATACTAAAACATGTTGCTCTATCACTTTTTGCTTCAACAACTCAAAACTTTTATCTTCTCTTGATGTCCACTTGAAATCTTTTCTGTCACCTCTCATTGTCTCTATCATAGGGTTACATACTAAATTGAAATTTCTAATGAACTTCCGGTAGAAACTAGCTAATCCATTAAATGATGTAACCTCTCCAATGCTCTTCGGCGTAGGCCATTCAACAATTTCTCTTACTTTCTTAGGGTCCATCTTCAATCCTTCCATAGAAATCACAAATCCCAAGTACACTAATTCTTCCTTCATGAAACTACACTTCTTGATGTTTATTAGCAATTTCTCTTCTCTCGGTCTCTGCAAAACTTGTCTAAGGTGCTGTAAATGCTCCTCTTTTGTCTTACTAAAAATTAGAATGTCATCCAAATACACAATAATAAACTTACCCAAGAATTTCTTCAAGACTACATTCATCAATCTCATGAAAGTACTCAGTGCATTTGTCAATCCGAAAGGCATCACCAACCACTCATACAATCCTTAATTCATCTTAAAAGTAGTCTTCCATTCATCTCCTTCTCTGATTATGATATGATGGTATCCACTCTTCAAATCTATCTTTGTGAAATATCTTGCTCCACTCAAACAATCCATGATATCATCCATCCTAGGTAAGGGAAATCTATACTTAACTAAGATCTTGTTTTTTTCTCTAGAGTTAGTACACATTCTCCATTCTCCATCTTTCTTAGGTGCTAATACTATAGGTATTGCACAAGGACTCAAAATTTCTTTCATCAAACCTTTCCTCAACAATTCCTGTATCTGTCTATTCAGTTCTTCATTCTCTGTCGATGTCATTCTATGTGCTTCTTTGTTAGGCAAACTAGCTCCTGGTATAAGATCCATATGATGACTGATACTCCTGATTGGTGGCAATCCTTCAGGCACATTGTCTGATATGATGTCTTCATACTTTGTCAGCAACTCTGTTATCTCCTTCGGTTGTGATTCTTTAGTCTCCTTCAATGTTTCAGGCTTCTTAGGAATCAAGGCAAAAGACATATTCTCATGTGTCAAACCATCTATAAATTTCCTTCCATCTACCAAACAAATTCTAGCATTCCCACATACTTCATTCTTAGGATCATCTTCCAAAGGAATCAAGGTAATTCTCTTCCCATTTGATGTTATAGTGTATGTATTCTTTCTCCCATCATGTATAGCTTTTCTATCATACTACCAAGGTCTACCCAACAAGATATGACATACATCCATAGGCATAATGTCACACAAGACTTCATCATGATAAGATCCAATAAGAAATTTCACCAAACATTGTTCACTCACCAGTACCTTATGATATCCATGCTATCTGATAGGGCTTAGGGTGTTTCAATCTTTCCAACTTCAGCTTAGTCACCATTTCCTTTGAAACTAGGTGGTGTAGGAGCACCCCTTCAACAAGTCAATTATACATCTGAGAGAGAAGACTAAGGTCTTAATATATTATGTCTTATGCATTCCTATATTTCAATGTAATAAGGTCTGTTTGACCAATACATATGGTTGTAGTTTGCATTTAGATTTCTGTGCAAGTCCCTAGGACACTTGTCGATTTGGAATGACAAGGTTGTTATTCTGTTAGAGTTTGTTAGTTGGTTATTATCTCCCAGCCGCTAGGAACCAAGTCTGTACTACTCGTAGTGAGTAGATAAATAGCCTAGATCAGATCAATTTCAGATATAGAATAGAGAATAGAAGAGAGGAGATGTTAGACAGAGCAGTAGTTGTGAAATTGAGTTGTGCAACTGTGAAATTAGATATTTGTATACATTTCTGAAGGCAATAAGATCCTGTTTGTGGTATCTTTCTGGTTTTCAAATTCACTGTGTAATCAATTTTCTGCTTTGGAATCGAAATGGGTTCTTAGCCCATTCCACTGGTTGGATTACTTCGTAATTGGTGGAATGGTTGTATATATTAGTTTGTGTTTTTGTTTTGTACTTTCTGTTTGTTCATTCCATGATTGTAGGATCATTTGTAGCATGCTTTGATAAACCCTAGCATCCTCATGTGCTAGGTTGACAAAGTGCAAAAGTCTATATGTTTGCAAGAGAGATAGTTCTGTGAAATCGCAAGGGTTTTAGCAGGGCAGATCGGCAAAAATTTGCATTGTTCCATTGGATGTACAACTTGTGTGTATATCGCATTTGCATGTCGGATATACATTTCGTGTGTATATCGCATTTGCAGGTCATGATTGAAGGTGGTGAATATCTCACAGATGTTTGTTGTATGTGCCAAATGTACATTGTAAATGTACAAGTCCTTCGGCATACAAAGAAGTCAGTGGTCAACTTTCCCTGAATGCATGTTCTGAATGTACAAATGTTAATGTACATTAGGCGATCGGTATGATTGGTATAGGAACTAGTAATGAAGGGTTAAGTAATGTTCATTCAAAATTGAAGTGCTTTTGATAGGTTAAGTTTCCTGGTGGTTGAACTAATTTCAAAGGTTCAATGGTTCTTTTGGTTCAAATGTTCCTGCTGGTTCGACGGAGATAGTGTTGAGTGTTACCGATAGTTGAACCATTGGTTGAACCAGTTCAATGGTTCAATGGTTCACGAGTTCAGGGAGATACCAAGGTTCATTTGAGTCGTCGATTCAACCGATAGCTCCCGACAACGTTAAGTCTGGCGATGGAAGTATGTGGAGCCGATAGTGAAGGTTCAATGGTTCAGGCAATTCAACGGTTCAATAACTGCAGGTTTAACAAGTGCATTTAGTTCAAGTGGTTCAAAGGTTCAACCACTGCAGAAATAGTCTCACAATTTTTTAATCTGTTTCCACCACCCTGTTGTGTGACTCTGCATCATAGTGGTATCAGAGCAAAGGAGTATCCTTCGAGAAGGAGAAGAAGACAAGATGTCAGATGAAGAGGGGTCACAAGAGATTCTAGCAAGGATGACCAATGCTGAGTTGTTTGTTCTAGTAAAGAAACAAATTACAGAGAGCAAAGCAGTTAAAGCCCAGAATCAAGTTTTGAAAGATGAGTTGGAGAAATTGAGGGACAAAGTAGGTTTTGGTAAGGAAGAAGACAGGGATGAAGAGGAGATCCCTAGGTAGGAAGAGATAAAAGTTCCTGTAGACCAGAGACCCTTACTTAATGCCCTCAAATCCATGGAGTGAAGGACCATGGATATGAAAATAGACCTGCCAGTGTTTGTAGGCAAAATGGATCCTGATTCAGTGATGGAGTGGATAGACTCCTTGAATAATTTCTTTGAAACAGAGGAAATACCAGACCATCAAAGGGTGAAGATGGGCCAATCCAAAATGAAAGGGGCTGTACTAACTTGGTGGAATTTCATCCAAGATGACAGGATGAAAGAAGGAAAGAGTAGAGTTGCTACTTGGAAGAAGATGGTGGCTTTAGTGAAGGAAGCCTATGTTCCATTGGATTACAACATCCAATTACATAAGAGGAGACAAAATTTGAAGTAGAAGGAGTTAGATGTCAGTTCATACACTGAAGAGTTCATGAAACTATGTGTCAAGACAAAGGTGAAAGAGAATGAGGAAGAGAGGGTAGCAAGGTATCTCAATGGTTTGAGATTTGCCATCCAAGAAGATTTAAATCTGCATAATCCAGATACAGTCCAGAAGTGCTACCAATTAGCACTCAAAGTGGAAGAGAAATTAAAGAGAAGACAAGAGCAGAAAAATAGAGGAAGAGGAAGACAACAAAGAGGGGGAAGAAGTCCTTTCAGAGGCAGAGGAAATGGATTTGGACACTAAGGTGAATCCAATCAAGAGAACAACAAAGGAGACAATAGTCAAACTCAAGGGGGAAGTTACAATCAAAAAGGAAATTTTAGGGGCAAAAGACCACCATTTAGAGGGAGATCTCAAGGCAGAAGACCTCTCAGATGTTACAATTGCAATCAAGAAAGCCACATAGCCAGTAGATGTCTAGAAAAAGCAACAAGTTCAATGGGAGAAAGGAGGACAAATCTGATCCAAGAATCTGACTATCAAAGCGTGACAAGCTCAAACACTTATCAAAGTGTGAATGCTCCTGATGGTTATGGGTATCCTGAGAAAGGATAATCTTTAATGATTAGGAGATCAATGACCACCATGAAGGTTCTTGATAGAGAACCCCCACAAAGAAAGTCTCTTTTCAAAACTACTTGCAAGGTAGGAGGAAAGGTATGTAAAGTTCTGATTGACTTTGGATCTACTAAAAATTTTGTGTTTGTTGAAACTGTAGAAAAGCTTAAGCTTAGAAGACTGCCACATCCTTGTCCATACAAGATCTCATGGCTCACTCAAGATCAGTAAACAGTTGTGGAAGAGCAGGCTTGGGTAGAGTTTCAAATTGGACCATACAAGGATAGATTATTGTTTGACATAGCTCAGATGGATGCTTGCCATCTCCTATTTGGAAGACCATGGCAATATGACTTGAGAGCACAACATGATGGAGTTAGAAACACATATTCAATCACCAAGGATGGTAAGGTGATAGAGTTACTACCATTGATGGAGAATGAGGTAGAATCAAAAGGAAAAGAAGTCATGGTAATGATGATAGAAGGCAAACAATTCATGAAAGAGATGGTAGATGAAGGTGCAGTAGCATATGCCCTAATTCCATGCCTGAAGGTGAACAAGGAGCAGCAACAAGAAGTCCAGGGAGAGAAGAGGCAAAGGTTCATAGATCCTGCTGTCCAAGAGCTACTGGACAAGTATAAAGGCATCATCTCTAATGGAATGCCAAGGTCCCTACCACCTATGAGGGACATCAGTCATTGCATAGATCTGATTCCAGGATCTACACTTCCAAACAAGGAAGCATACAAGCTTACACCATGCAGAGATAGCAAGGCAGATTGAGGAATTGTGGAGACAGGCCTAATTAGCAAGAGTTTAAGCCCATGTGTAGTACCAGCTGTACTAGCACCAAAGAAGGAAGGCACTTGGAGACTTTGGACTGATTCCAGAGCTACTAACAAGATAACAATCAGGTATAGGTTCCCAATCCCAAGGATAGAAGATTTGCTTGATTGCTTGGGAGGTGCCAAATATTTCACAAAAATAGATTTAAAAAGTGGCTATCATCAGATTAGGATTAGGTAGGAGATGAATGGAAGACTGCATTTAAAACCAATGAGGGGTTATATGAGTGGAAGGTCATGCCTTTTGGTTTGTCCAACACCCCCAGTACCTTTATGAGGATGATGAATGAGGTCTTGAGAGAATTTATAGGCAATTTTGTCATAGTATATCTAGATGACATTCTAATTTTTAGTAATACAAGGGAAGAGCATCTCAAACATATAGACCTGGTTCTCAAAAGGTTACATGAAGAGCAGCTAATGATCAATTTAGAGAAGTGTTTGTTCATGTAGGAGGAGATCATCTACTTGGGTTTTGTCATCTCACATGGCAAACTAAAAATGGATCAAGAGAAGGTAAGTGCCATATTGTCTTGGCCAACTCCTAGAACCATGAATGATGTCAGAAGTTTCCATGGGTTAGCAACCTTCTATAGGAAGTTTATAAAAGGGTTTAGTCATGTCTGTGCACCCATGCTTGATACCATAAAAGGAGGACAGAAGTGTAGATTCACTTGGACAAAGGAAGTAGATGATTCATTTGAAACATTGAAGAAGAAGGTGGCACAACAGCCAGTCCTTGCACTTCCTGATTTCAACAAGATTTTTCAAGTAGAATGTGATGCAAGTCACATGGCAATTGGAGCAGTACTCAGTCAAGAAGGTAGGCCTATTGCATTTTTCAGTGAGAAACTAAATGATGCTAAGAAGAGATACTCATCCTATGATTTGGAGATGTATGCTCTAGTCCAGTCACTCAAAAAGTGGAGGCATTACTTAATGCCAAAAGAATTCATAGTGTTTACAAATAATCAGGCCCTTAGTTTCATAAACAGTCAAGAGAAGCTGAACCATAGGCACATGAAATGTGTGGATACTTTACAAGCTTTCACCTTCACACTCAAGCACAAGAAAGGGGTCAAGAACAAGGTAGCAGATGCTTTGAGCAGGAGGGCTCTAACCATAAATCAGAATCAATTGGAGAGTGTTGGTATTGATTCCTTAAAGACTATGTATGATGCTGATGAAGACTTTGGAGAGATCTACAAAGTATACACTTCCTTTGGAGACAAATATCATGTTGAGTACTCTGAATTTCTGATACAAGATGGATTACTTTTCAAAGGTGGACAGTTGTGCATTCCACGGTGTTCTATGAGGTTGAATATCATTAGGGAGAAGCATTGTGGGGCCATGGCAGGACATTTTGATCTGGATAAGACTCTTGATCTGGTAAAGAGACATTACTGTTGGCCTAAGTTACAGTCAGATGTGAGGAGATTTGTGGAGGTATGTGTGATATGTCAAAAAGCAAAAGGGAGATCCACTAATGCAGGTTTATATCAGCCACTGCCCATTCCTTCTAGGCCATGGGAGAGCATAAGTATGGATTTTGTGTTGGGTTTACCTAGAACAAGGAAGGGATATGATAGTGTTTTTGTTGTAGTAGATAGATTCAGTAAAATGGCACATTTCTTGCCATGTAAAACCACTTGTGATGCTTCATATATTGTAGATCTATTTTTCAAGGAAATCGTAAGGATACATGGATTGCCATTGAACATAATGTCAAATAGAGATGTGAAATTTATTGGCTATTTTTGGAGGACTCTTTGGAAGAAGCTTGGTACTAATTTATCCTTCTCATCAGCTTATCATCCTCAAAGAGATGGATAGACTGAAGTGATTAACCGTTCATTGGGAAATCTGCTAATATGTTTGGCAAGGCAGCATGGAGAGAAGTGGGATAACATCCTATCACAAACAGAATTTTCCTATAATGAAACTGTCAATAGGAGTACAAGGAAATCACCTTTCCAGGTGGTATACGGTATTCATCCAAGAGGTATTTTGGAGTTAAGAGATCTACCTGCAGGAGAATCTATTAGTGCAGATGGAGAAGCTTTTGCATCAGCCATCAAAGAGGTGCATGATCAAGTCAAGAACCAACTCCAACAAACCATATTGAAGTATAAAGCCTATGCTGATAAGAAGAAGAGAGATGTACAGTTTGATGTTGGAGAATTGGTGTGGGTTCATCTAAAGAAAGAGAGGCTCCCAAAAGGTAAATATACCAAACTAATGCAAAGGAATATTGGACCATGTCAGATTTTGAAGAAATGTGGACAAAATGCTTATGAGATCCAACTTCCTTCTGATCCTGGATTGTCACCTATTTTCAATGTATGTGATTTAACTCCATACAAGCATAATACAGATGTAGAATAGGAACCATTGCAAGGTACAACAGTTGATGATATTCCTAAACATGATCCACCACAATTGAAGAAGATTTTAGACTCAAGAGTGGCAAAGAAGGCAAGGAACAAAGAGTATATGGAATACTTGGTGGCTTGGCAAAGAAAACATGATTCAGAGGCAGTTTGGATGACTAAACAACAGATCAGAAAACATGGTGCAGACCTTCAAGTTCTCATCTCAAGTGGACTTGAGATTTCTTCTCTCGGGGAGTATGGTGCAGGAGCACCCCTTCAACAAGTCAATTATACATCTGAGAGAGAAGATTAAGGTCTTAATATATTATGTCTTATGCATTTCTATATTTCAATGTAATAAGGTCTATTTGACCAATACATATGGTTGTAGTTTGTATTTAGATTTCTGTACAAGTCCCTAGGACACTTGTCGATCTGGAATGACAAGGTTGTTATTCTGTTAGAGTTTTTTAGTTGGTTATTATCTCCCAGTCACTTGGAATTGTCTCCCAGCCGCTGGGAACCAAGTCTATACTACTCATAGTGAGTAGATAAATAGCCTAGATCAAATTGATTTTAGATATAGAATAGAGAACAGAAGAGAGGAGATGTTAGACAGAGCAGTAGCTGTGAAATTGAGTTGTGCAACTGTGAAATCAGATATCTGTATACATTTATGAAGGCAATAAGAAGATCCTGTTTGTGTTATCTTTCTGGTTTTTGAATTCACTGTGTAATTGATTTTCTACTTTGGAATCAAAATGGGTTCTTAGCCCATTCCACCAGTTGGATTACTTCGTAATCAGTGGAATGGTTGTATATATTAGTTTGTGTTTTTGTTTTGTACTTTTTGTTTGTTCATTCCATGATTGCAGGATCATTTGTATCATGCTTTGATAAACCCTAGCATCCTCATGTGCTAGGTTGACAAAGTGCAAAAGTCTGTATGTTTGCAGGAGAGATAGTTCTGTGAAATCACAAGGGTTTTAGTAGGGCAGATTGGCAAAATTCTGCATTGTTCCATTGGATGTACAACATGTGTGTATATTGCATTTGCATGGTGGATATACATTCCATGTGTATATCGCATTTGCAGGTCATGATTGAAGGTGGTGAATATCTTGCAGATGTTTGTTGTATGCGCCAAATGTACATTATAAATGTACAAGTCCTTTGGCATACAAAGAAGTCAGCGGTCAACTTTCCTTGAATGCATGTTCTGAATGTACAAATGTTAATGTACATTAGGCGATCGGTATGATTGGTATAGGAACCGACAATGAAGGGTTAAGTAATGTTCATTCAAAATTGAAGTGCTGTTGATAAGTTAAGTTTCCCAATGGTTGAACCAATTTCAAAGGTTCAACAGTTCTTTTGGTTCAAAGGTTCCCGCCGGTTCGACAGAGATAGTGTTGAGTGTTGCCGATAGTTGAACCATTGGTTGAACCGGTTCAACAGTTCAATCGTTCAATGGTTCACGAGTTCAGTGAGATACCAAGGTTCATTTGAGTCACCGGTTCAACCGATAGCTCTCGACAGTGTTAAGTTTGGTGATGGAAGTATGTGGAGCCGATAGTGAAGGTTCAATGGTTCAGGTAGTTCAACGGTTCAATAACCACAGGTTCAACAAGTGCATTTAGTTCAAGTGGTTCAAAGGTTCAACCACTACAGAAATAGTCCTACAATTTTTTAATCTGTTTCCACCACCCTACTGTGCGACTCTGCATCACTAGGTTATCAAAACTACCACTATCAATTACATCTTTACAACATTTAGCTCCTGATTTGCATCTTGTCTTGAAAAAACTCTTCCTCTGCAGTGGTTCCTCATTTGTCTCTGCTTGAAATAGTGCTCTCCTCATGACAAGTGATTCTCCCTTCATCAGTTTACCAACTAAACTGGGTGATCCAATAGGTTCTTCAACATAGGTTGCTCTTCCACTGTTCTCTATTATTTTGTTTGTACTCCCTTGATTACATTCAAATGCTCTATGCCCTTCACCTCCACACTTGAAATAGGTACCTCTGAATGTTCTCTTATCAAATCCTCTTCCCTCTCTTCTGTATCCTTCATTTCGGTATGCACTAGGATTTCCTCTCTGGTAAAATTTTTTGTCATCTCTCCGGTAAGCATTATTATCTCTATCATCCTTCTTGAATGTGCTCTCCTTTTTGTTCTGCTCCACAAATGATCTCTCACCTCCACAAAATGTTCTACCTCTCTAAAATTTATCTCCTCTGCCTCTCTATCTCTAATCATGTCTCTTATTCAGCTTCTCTTCAACTTTCATGGCAAACTGATATGCTTCCTCCAAAGATGTCATCCTCACCAAACTTAGTTCTTCTTGAATGCTTAATTTCAATCCATTGATGTATCTAGCCACTTTCTCCTTGCTTTCTTCACTATGTCCGGTCCTCATGATCATCTTATGAAATTCTTCAGTATATTTCTTCACAAATTTCTCCTTTTGTTTTAGGTTCTACAATCTCTTCAACAGTTCTAGCTTGTAGTCAGCAAGTATGAATTGATTCTTCAGTTTTGTCACCATTCTATCCCACTTTGTAATTTTTTCTTTTCCTCTTCTATTTCTATCCAATTGAACTTCTTTCCACCATATAGCAGCACATCCTTTCAACTTTGTCTTTGCAAATTTCATCTTCTCTGGATCTTCAACTTCTTCATACTCAAAGTATTCTTCCATGTCATTTATCCAATCAATCAATTCTTCAAGGTTCAAATTACCAGTATAGTTTGACACATCAACTCTAGGTCTCTTTCCAATATTTGAAATAGCTCACAACATCTTGACTTGATCTGATTCTTCTTCTTCATCACCTCCTAGGGTTTCACCTATTTGTTCAATAGATTGAAATTCTTCTTCATCATCACTTTCAACATTAGGTCTTGGTGTCAATCATCTTCGCCTATCTTCTTCAATAGTATCTAATCAGATTCTCATTGTTTTCATCATTTCCATCATCTCATCCATTCTACTAGCCATTGTTCCAACAGCAACAACTCTCCTCGGTGGCATTCTTTCTAGTATCAAGTGTAAACTGCCTTAAGTTTGGTGATCGGGCTACAAGGTGACAACTGCCTCACGATCGGTGATCGGTTGCGACACAAGTAACCTGTCTCAATTCAACGATTTGTCCATAGCAAGATCTTACAAAATTCCTTCGCCAACTTCACTCAATTCACTCCTAAAGATTCAAACTTTCGCTCTGATACCACTTGGTGCAGTCACAGTAGGAGGGTTCATCAAATGAAATGTCTAGACTATGTAGCAAGAGTAAACGCAATGGAAACAACTCAAAGATATGGAACAAATACAGATTCAATCATTTAGTATATAATAAAATTCAAATACAAACTAGCCGGTGACATGCGAGCTTACAAGTAGGGCTCACATGCCTGATTACAGAATATCAGAATATGCACAAGATATAGCTTTGAAGCTCCTTTGCGGAAATCCAAACTATGAACTTATGAATCAATTTCTAACTATCAAAATCTACTTTCCTAAGGATCTATTACATCAATATATGTCATCTCTGAATCACAAGATGCCTCCGCGTTGGCCTAGGAAGATTACAAGCTCCAATAAAGAGTTGTAACGTGTGTACACAGATAGGTCAGATCAAATAATGTAGAATACCTCTACAAATGCATGGAATGATGTGCAGATCTTAGGGAAGGTTGGACATGAACCAAACAACATGGAATGATGTGCAATTAGGCTCCACAAGTCAAGGAATGCTCCACAAGTCTTCTCCTTTAGCTGATTGTTGAAGACTATCAGGATGCTCTGTTATGAGAAAATAATCAATCTTCTGATAGCGATATCTTTCTGGTAACTAATCCAAATGCTTTGAATTCTGGCTATGATGTAGATGAATGAGTTGAGGTGCTAAGTCTAGCTCTACAAGATGTAAACTGAGACTGCAGCAGAATGCAGACTAAAATACAGAAACTGCTACTAATTGAACTATCTAAACTAAACTAGAAAATGAAAGGAAACAAACTGAACTGAAAGAAAACTGAATGCAAATGTTTTTGGTTGATGCAAGATTGCTCTTGAACTAGGGATGCTCCTGCATCAAAACCTTAGCCTATAGTGTAGAGAGAAGGTGCAAGCACTAAGGTGATTGCCAAATGTAGCATGAAATTGCAAGGGTATGTATTTTTCGACGTTACATTTAGCCCCTACTTTAGCGGGCATATGCCACTACATGAATATGCAAGCTAAAGTAGAAATAAAATAACATAACATGTTTTTACCTCTAAAAAGGATTACTGTAGAGGATGTAGAAGACTCTTCAAGTAGAGGTACGAAGCTCCCAGACTGAGAACCTACAAAACCATAGTGTTAGATAGTGAACCTGCACAAAGGTAATGTCAGAATCACACACACACAAATATATATAAACATATCCTAAAAGGATTATATTGAATATGATTTGCTGAAACATCACTGTTTAGAAAATCATATAATCTAATACACCATCTAAGTTACTATCTATATCAAAACACACACTCACAAACAAACAAAAGAAAACAAAGCAGCAAAGAGACATTTCTAGCACACTACGCAAGCTAGAAGGATGCCAAGTATGGATCTAGTGCTAGCACACTATGAGAGCTAGAAACCATACCAAACTTGTTGAACACACAGGGATAATTTGATGATTGCAATTTACTTCTTCTGATGATTAGATCAATTAAGCACATTCCTCACTTCCTTCCTGTCACACAAATGTCTTCAAGATGAATCAAGACAACTTCTTACACATTTTCTCTTTCTCCTTCAGTCGTACATCATAATGCATTCATTCTGCTCCTTTTCTTGCTTGCGAACCTTATCAATCAACTTGCAATCACACCTTGCCTAACTCAATTTGATTTACAATTTATACATGATATTACATTGATTACATTACTTGTCGCCCATAGACAACATGGAAAATACATTTACAAGTCAGCTAGACTACACACAACATGAAACGTGTAGAGAACAAGTCCTAAACAAGACTAAATGCTACACTAGAAGAAGACCCATGCCTTGCGAACATCAAAACTTTCTCAACCAGGTCCATAACATTATTGGTACATAAAACATCAAGGAATTACATCTACACACTGGGCTCATTCTAAAATAGGACAACCTCAAGCAAAGACATATGAAACTTGAAGCGTAACAGTCACAACAACTTGAAAACCTTGTGTGGTACTAGAATTAAGAAAGATCTTCATGAAGCTCTTCTAGATGAGTCTACAGGACTCATAAACATCTCCAATCACTCCTTTACTGCTACACATCAAATATTTTGTGTCATACATCTTCAACCATGAACTCTAAGAACAACAAGTCATCTGAAACACACTACAACATAATGTCATTAAAAAATTGTGCTTGTGGATCACCAAGAAACTTGAAACTGCAAGGAAGCATGTAATGCACATCCATAAACATGTCCACAAAACCCTAAAGGTAAAGATTCACATCTGGAGGAATGCAGAACTTTCCAACAGGCCATCAATACCACCTTACTCTGCCATAGCACATGCCGGTACTCTATCATGCATAACTTTCACAACGGAAGGACAGATGATCTAAAACTTTGGAATTATCATCTTCAAAGCAACCTGAATAGAGTTCCAGAATTGCATAGCCATAACTACAAATGCGGAAGAATGCAGAGCCAAACATTGCCGTATAGAAAATGTCTTCTTTAGAGCCAACATAGTCTTCAAACTGTCAACTGCAAAACACCCTTCCAACAATCCAAACACCATGAAACTTGGAACATACATTCTTTGACACTATATGAAGCTATCTTCCAATCCACAGAGGCACAACATCAAGAGAATGAAAATGTGGAGCAATCTCCCAGATAGTCTTCAAAAGCAGTCATCCTGTAGTAGAAACTTTCACCAACTTTCAAAGGCCAACCCTTCTTTGTATCAACACATGCATTATTAGGAATAGTGGGAGAGATCATATAATATGCTTTAGGCCACCAATAACATCTTCCCAATATCAACAACACATCTGATTATCTTAGTGCTTCTAATATTAATGTATCTTCTTATTGCTTCTAATTTCCATCTTAATATGACTTCATACTCAACTCTGCATTGATCAAGGCATGACATCCAACCATGAAATTTAGTAACCATATGACATCCAACCATGAACTATATCTTCTCTATTGGATAGTGTTGGTTTTAGGACAGACAATTGAGAGGGGGGTGAATCAGTTGTCACCAAAACTTACCTTTCTGTAAACACTTAAATCCTTCTTATATTTCTACAACATAATAATGATTTAATCATGGAAGCACAATGTAATATCTCAAGAGCAAAAACACATTAACACATATGACACCAAGATTTTAATGTGGAAAACCTGGTTAAGGGAAAAATCATGGGGTGACTAACCCAAGATTGTATTCTCTGTTAAAAGAATAAGAAGAACAAAATGGCACTTGCCAATTAGGGCTCACTACCCGAGTACACTGCTCACAAGAGGCCCATTACCTACAGGAGAGACACTGTCTACAAAATAATAATATAAATATTACATACTTGAACTGGAGATTAGCATCTTCACCATGCTTGAGATAGTTCCATTTAAGCTCAACACTTCTACTCTGCTTTTCACTCTTCTCCTCTCTACCACTCTCTCATCTTCACCAAGGATGCTTTGAAATGACTTCACAAATCTTATTTATACAAGACATTGACTTTGGGATAATCATTAAAGTTAGCACAACATACTTTATTTTATTATAGAGCAGTTACAAAAATACAACTTGATTTTTTACAAAGACTTCATGCATATCACCACACTGTCGGCCATACATATCTGGGACTTCAATCTTCTTTGAGGAACACGCCATGCTTCGCAGAACATCTTCAAGATCATCCACAAGATGTGTAAAACATTCGGTCGGCCATAATTAGGAAGAACACCATCACCCGAGAGTAAATCTTCAATTACGAGCTTAATCTTCAATGCAAACCGCCAACATGAACTGGACACAATCTAGAGAACCCCAAAAGCCTACCTGAATCACCAAGAACATCCACACCACTTCTGCTTACTGAAATCATTCGCATCTTCATTCAGAACCTCAAGAACACAGTCTGTCATCACTGTCACATTAGAATAAATGTTTGCAGACCTCCAGACCATGAACCAATTGAGTTGTCAATTCACATTGGCTTCCTAAACATTCCACCAAATCCATAGAACCAGATATTGCATTTTTAGATGTCATCGCACCTATTTGTGTCACTCTGTCACCTCTAAATAGCTACCAGAACTAGTTTTACTGATATGGCCATCACTTCTCTAAATTTTCATGCATACCTCTCAAATCTTGACTCGATCATCTTTAGACACATATCTACAAACCCTTTGATACGCATTCTCTGATCTTCATCTAGCTGGGATCTTCACTTCATAGAGCTTCATTGTCTTCACTGTTCTTCTCTGTTTCTGATAGGACCAATTTTCTTAATATCCTCAACACACAGCTCATCCAATCCTTGACATCAATGCAATAGGAGTATGTTGACATCAATGACAACACCAGTTAGGCCCATACTTGCAACAATCTCCCCCTTTGTCATTGATGGCAACATATGATGTGAAAAATTGTTTTAACCATCAAGACAAGAACTTTTCCTCACTAACTGACATAGCTCCCCCTATCAACATCAATCATTCATATGTCTTCTCTTTCTTTGCTCCTCCCCCTTTGATCAGTAACCACTTTTGTTTTTCACATGTCTTCTCTCCCCCTTTGACATGAATGGAAAAGGGCATATACTTGCATAAATCAGAATCATACAGACTGCTCCCCATGAGTAGCAATGTCCTATCATCAATCTAGACCACAAGATATGACTGTGAGAGCCATCGGACTGATGCACATCAGTGCACCTTAATTCAGAACCAAAGGGGTAATAACCCCTAACTTCTCCCTGAGATACTCAAAAGAGTCCTTAGGTAGAGATTTAGTAAAAATGTCTGCAATCTGATCCTTTGAGGGCACAAACTCCAATTTGACTTCATTCTTGTTCATCTGCTCTCTCAAAAAGTGAAACTTGATGGATATATGTTTTGTCTTTGAATGCAACACTAGATTTTTTGATATATTTATTACACTTGAGTTATCACAAAAGATTGTAATAGGTTCCTCATACTCCACTCTGATGTCTCTTAGCATTTGCTTCATCCACAATACTTACATGCAACTACCTACTTCTGCAATATATTCTACTTCTGTAGTGGATAGAGATATTGCCTCTTGTTTCTTGCTCAACCAAGAAACCAATCTTTTCCCCAAAAAGAATGCACCACCACTGGTACTCTTCCAGTCATCCACATCTCTTGCCCAGTTCACATCTGTATATGCATGAAGAGAGAAATCATGATCCCTAGGATACCATAAACCATACTTAATTATTCCCTTTAGATATCTGAGAATTCTCTTGATTGCCATGAGATGAGATTCTCTGGGATAAGCTTGGAATCTGGCAACAAGACCAACAACATTCATAATGTCAGGTCTAGTTTGAGTAAGATACAGTAGTCCTCCAATCATTGACCTGTACTTTTTTTGATCAGCCTTAGGAGATTCATCATCATCTTGCTTAGTTTACATCTAGTTGTCATGGGAGTATTCATTGGTTTTGAATCTTCCATCCCAAATTTCTTCAACAATTCTTTCACATATTTGGTCTGTGATATGAAGATTCCTTTCTTTGTTTGAGTGATTTGTAGACCCAAGAAGAAATTCATTTCCCCAAACATAGACATCTCAAATTCACTTTTCATTTGATTTGCAAAAGTCTTGCACACACTATCTCTTCCTCCAAAAATGATATCATCAAAAAATACTTCATCAATCAAGATATTTTCATGATCAATCTTGAAGTACAAGTTATTGTTAGCAGTACCTTTGTTGAAACCAATCTTCAAAAGATGTTTATCCAATATTTCATACCAGGCCCTTAGGGCTTGTTTGAGTCCATACAGTGCTTTCTTCAACTTGCAGACCATATCACCATGATCAGACAATTGAAATCCATCAGGTTGCTCAATGTATACTTCTTCTTCCAAGTCACCATTCAGGAAGGTAGACTTGACATCCATCTGATATACTTTGAAATCCTTGAAGGCAGCAAAAGCAAGAAATAATCTGACTGCTTCAATTCTTGCCACCAGAGCAAAAGTTTCTTCAAAGTCAACTCCTTCTACTTGAGAATAACCCTTACAGACCAATCTGGCTTTGTTTTTGGCTACTTCACCATCTTCATTCAGTTTATACCGGAAGACCCACTTAGTCCCAATCACATTTTTGTCTTTAGGTCTGGGAACAAGATCCCAAGTGTGATTTTTCTCAATCTGCATCAACTCTTCCTCCATTGCTTTAGTCCATCTTTCATCATTGCATGCTTCACTTATTATTTTTGGTTCAATCTTTGAAATCAGACAATACTTTTCTGAGTCTTGAGCAATCTTTCTTCTTATTTGAACACCTTTGCTTCTATCACCTATGATTTGGTCTTCAGAATGATTTAGTCTTACATACGTGGGAGTTTTGGGAATTTCTTGCACTACTATATCTTGGACAGGTTCATTCAAACTTATCTCTTCTTCCTATATTCTAGGATTCTCCGGATCAGTCTGGATCTGAATTTCAGAAGGGGCTTGAACTTCTTGGACCAAAACATCATTATGATCATCTTCTTCATATTCATAAAACCTTAAGGGTTTTTCAATGCCTTCATCAACCTTCACATTTGTACTTTCTACAATCTTTCTCAATCTCTTGTTATAACACTGGTATGCTTTTCTTTGAGTAGAATAACCCAAGAATATTCCTTCATCACTTCTAGCATCAAATTTGCCAAGGTCTTCATCTCTTTTAATGTAACATTTACTACCAAAGACTCTAAAATACTTTATAGTGAGAGTGATGCCAAACCAGAGTTCATAAGGGGTCTTACTAGTATTGCTTCTGATTTGTACTCGATTAAGAGTATAGACAGTAGTGCTTACAGCTTCTCTCCAATAGATCTGAGGAACATTTTCTCCCATCATCATGGTTCTAGCTGCTTCCTGGATGGTCCGGTTCTTTCTCTCCACTACTCCATTCTACTGTGGAGTTCTTCAAGCAGATAGTTGTCTTTTTATCCCATGTTTCTCACAGAATTCTATGAACTCTCTGGATGTGAATTCTCCACCTCTATCAGACCTAAGACATTTTATGTTTAAGCCAGTTTCATTCTCTACCATAGCATTGAATATTTTGAATTTCTCAAGAGCCTCAGATTTCTCTTTTAGGAAAGTCACCCACATTAGATGAGAATGGTCATCAGTTAGTAACATGAAATATCTATCACCTTGCAAACTCCTGATTCTTGCCGGTCCACATAGATCAGTGTGTACTAAGTCCAACAATCTGATAGAAGATTGTTCCTTACTTTTTAATGTGACTCTACTCTACTTACCCAACTGACATTCTTTGCACAAACTGTTAGTAGGTTTCACTAGTCTTGGAAGATCTCTTACAGCCTGAGTGTTTCTTATCTTTATGATATTATCAAAATTTACATGACACATTCTCCTATGCCACAAACAACTCTAATCAATTTGAACAAATAAATAACTTTTTCCAGTACCAACCAAGTGGAAGATGTTACCTTTTGTTTGAGTACCGGATGCAATCTCTGTTCCAGAACTTTCAAAGATCTTACATTTTCCATTTTTGAATCAGAGATCATAGCCTTTGTCCACCAACTGCCCAACACTAAGAAGATTGTGCTTCAGACCTTCAACATATAGTACATTACTGGTTTTGTTCTATCCATCAAAAGAAATAGTTCCTCTGCCTTTGATTCTTCCAACAGAATTATCACCAAATTTTACAACTCCTCCTTCATATCTTTCTAGATCTATGAACTTATTTTTGTCACCAGTCATATGGTGGGAGCATCCACTGTCAATGACCCATTCATCATTTTCTTCAACTTGGGCAGCCAGAGCTCTTTCTACCATTTTATGATTGACAGATTCAATGGGCATTGGATCTTCTTCCTTGATGGCAATAAACACCTAGTCACTTCCAGATTTGTTTCTTATCTCTGATTCATCATCTGTTACTCCTTCATCATCATCATCTTCATGAACATAGTAACATTTCTTTTAAAATTTTGATATATTTGGATTAGTCGTTAAAAATCTTTCCGGACACCTTGAAGCAAAATGACCAATCTTGTTGTAGTTGAAACATTTGAAGGGCAATTTTCCTTCATACTTACCAGATCCTCTTGGCAGTCTTTTTACAATAAGGGCTTCAAGTTGAGCAACTTCTGCCTCATCTTCTTCCAGATATTTTCTTGCTTTTTCATACCATGATAGTTTCTTTGAGGAGTCCTCTTCTAGATCATACCTTTGTTTGCCTTTCACAGAGGCACTAGCTTTGAATGCAGATTCAGTCTTGGGGGGTGCATCTCCAAACTTAGCCAATTCAAATGCAGCTAATTTTCCAACCAGTTGATCTCTTGTGATATTTGACAAAGATCTAAATTCTTCAATAGCAGCAACCTTGTGTTTGTAAGTAGGAGGTAGGGATCTGAGAACTTTGGCAACAATCTCATCTTCATCGAAGGTTCCACCAACACACCTAATGCCACAAACAAGCTCATTTACTTTTGGCATAAATGTACTGATATTCTCATCTTCATTCATCTTCAGGTTTTCAAATTTTCCTTTCAGACTGTGTAGCTTGGCACATTTAACATATTTGTCTCCTTCATGCAGAAGTTCTAGCTTTGACCAAATCTCATATGCAGTTTTTAAATCCATAACATTTTTCAGCTCTAAATCAGATAAGGCACTTAATAAGGCTTCTTTAGCTCAAAGATTATCTTCAGCATCTCTGATTTCATCTACATTTGTCAGACCATTCTTTTGAGGAACATACTTCTTTGTAGTCATGGTCCAATATTGCATTCCCATACATTGTAAGTGACCTTCCATGCAGCTTTTCCAAAGAGTGTAATTAGTTCCATCAAACCTCAGACTATCGTTCTTGTAGGAAGGCATCCTGGATCTCCTCAAGTGATTAAGCTCTTTTAGAGGGACTTAGTTCTGATACCAATTTTTGGTTTTAGGACAGACAACTAAGAGGGGGGGTGAATCAGTTGCCACCAAAACTTACCTTTCTGTAAACACTTAAATCCTTTTTATATTTCTACAACATAATGATTTAATCATAGAAGCACAATGTAATATCTTAAGAGAAAAAACACATTAACACATATGACACCAAGATTTTAACATGGAAAACCTGGTTAAGGGAATAACCATGGGGTGACTAACCCAAGATTGTATTCTCTATTAAAAGAATAAGAAGAACAAAATGGCACTTTCCAATTAGGGCTCATTGCTCGAGCACACTGCTCATAAGAGGCCCACTACCTACAGGAGACACACTGTCTATAGAATAATAATATAAATATTACATACTTGAACTAGAGATTAGCATCTTCACCATGCTTGAGATAGTTCCATTTAAGCTCAACACTTCTGCTCTACTTTTCGCTCTTCTCCTCTCTACCACTCTCTCATCTTCACCAAGGATGCTTTGAAATGACTTCACAAATGTTATTTATACAAGACAATGACTTTGGGATAATAATCAAAGTCGGCACAACATACTTTATTTTATTATAGAGCAGTTACAAAAATACAACTTGATTTGTTACAAAGACTTCATACATATCACCACACTGTGGACCATACATATTTGGGACTTCAATCTTCTTTGAGGAACACGCCATGCTTCCTAGAACATCTTCAAGATCATCCACAAGATGTGTAAAACATCCGGTTGGCCATGATTAGGAAGAACACCATCACCTGAGCGTAAATCTTCAATTACGAGCTCAATCTTCAATGCAGACCACCAACACAAACTAGACACAATCTAGAGAACCCTACAAGCTTGCCTGAATCACCAAGAACATCCACACCACTTCTACTTACTGAAATCATTCGTATCTTCATCTAGAACCTCAAGAACATAGTCTGTCATCACTGTCACATTAGAATAAATGCTTGCAGACCTCTAGACCACGAACCAATTGAGTTGTCAATTCACATCGGCTTCCTAAACATTCCACCAAATCTGCAGAACAAGATATTGCATTTCTAGATCTCACTAGACCTATTTGTGTCACTCTGTCACCTCTGAACAACTGCTAGAACTAGTTTTACTTATATGGCCATAACTTCTCCAAATTTTCATGCAGACCTCTCAAATCTTGACTGGATCATCTTTAGACACATATCTACAAACCCTTTGATAAACATTCTTTGATCTTCATCTAGATGGGATCTTCACTTCATAGAGCTTCACTGTCTTCACTGTTCTTCTCTATTTCTAATAGGACTAATTTTCTCAATATCCTCAGTACATAGCTCATCTAATCCTTGACATCAATGCAATAGGAGTATGTTGACATCAATGACAATGCTGGTTAGGCCCATACTTGCAATAGATAGGACATCACATCCAACCATGAACACCATCACACATCCATGACAGTGTTGACATCAATGACAACCTTGTGTTAGGTGTTGACATTAATGAAAACCTTAGGAACCATATGTGTAATAATCCCCCCCTTTGTCATTGATGGAAACACATACCTGAACATTCTCCCCCTTTGACATAAGGGAAAAACGACAACTTCTTCTTCCTTAGTGCATAACTTATTGCAACAAATAGACTCCCCCTATCATCAACAACCACTATTTGGTCCCCCTAAGAGGTAGCCATAATCAATCTAGGAAAAAGATATAACATGAACCACTCCCCCTCGATAGATGCACCACTACACATCTAGCAAGAAGGAGGGGTAATTACCCCTAACCTCTACTAGAGATCCTCAAAAGTGTCCTTTGCAAGAGCCTTTGTGAAAATATTTGCAATCTGATCCTTTGTTGGAACATATTCCAACTTCACTTCCTTATTTGTAACCTTCTCTCTCAAAAAGTGATACCTGATTAGTATATGCTTTTTTCTAGAATGCATCACTAGATTCTTGGAAATATTGATAGCACTTGTATTGTCACACAAAATAGGAATAGGCGTATTATACAATACCTTAATATCCTTTAGGGTTTTCTTCATCCACAACACTTGTGTACAACAGGATACTACTACAATGTACTCTACCTTTACAATTGATAAGGACACTGAATCTTGCTTCTTACTTTGCCATGAAACCAATCTGCTTCCTTAAAAGAAAGCACCACCACTTGTACTTCTATCATTAACACAACCATCCCAATCAATATTAGTGTAGGCACTCAAATCAAAGTCATTACCTTTTGGATACCATAAACCATAATCCAAAGTTCCCTTCAAATATCTGAATATCCTTTTCACTACTTTTTCATGTGTTTGCTTGGGATTGGATTGATATCTAGAAATCACACATACTGCATGCATAATATTAGGTCTAGAAGAAGTTAGGTACAACAATCCTCCAATCATAGATCTATAGGAAGTCTGATCAACCTCTGAAGACTCATCATACTTGCTTAAGTGACATCCAGTGACCATGGGAGTACTCAATGGTTTTGAATCCTCCATACCAAACTTCTTCAACATCTCTCTAACATACTTAGCTTGAGAAATAAATCTAGTTGAGCAATTTGAAGTCCAAGGAAGAAAGACATCTCACCAATCATAGACATCTCAAACTCTTTTTGGATCTCCTCTACAAACCTTTTACACATATCATCATATCCACCAAAGATGATGTCATCAACATATACTACAACTATCAATATCATGTCTCCTTCTTCCTTGACGTAAAGATTGCTATCTGCAATACCTTTCTTGAAGCCTTGTTGAAGTAAGTACTTATCCAACCTAGCATACCAATCTCTAGGTGCTTGCTTGAGACCATACAAATCTTTCTTGAGTCTGCACACCATTTCAGGATCTTCTGATATCTAAAAATCATTTGGTTTCTCAATGTAGACTTCCTCCCCTAGATCACCATTCAAAAATGCTGACTTGACATCCATCTGATAAACCTTAAAGTTCTTTTGAGCAATAAGGGGAAGAAACATATTGATTGTCTCCATTCTGGCTACTGGAGTATAGGTTCCCTCAAAGTCAATGCCTTCAACTTGTGAATATCCTTTACATACTAATCTTGATTTATTCCTCACAACTTCACCTTCTTCATTCAGCTTGTTTTAGAACACCCACTTTGTTCCTATGACATTCTTGTTGGCTAGTCTGGGAACCAATTCCCATGTCTAGTTCTTCTCTATATGATCTAATTATTCCTCCATTTCTTTTATCCATCCATCATCTTTGTTAGCATCAACAAAGCTTTTGGGCTCAATTTTTGATAATACGCACAGATTTACTTGCTCATGCAACTTAGCAAGCCTTCTCCTGGTCTGGACACCTTCATTCTTATCTCCAATGATTTGATCTGCTGAATGGTTCTTCTGAACATACTTTTCTAGAGTCTTGGGTATCTTCTCTGATTCTTGTTTCTTTTCTTCTTTCTCTTCTTCTTCTTCATCTTTAATGCATGGAAAGATGTTAGATCCAGAGCCCTCTGATTCTTATGAGATCTGATATAGGTCTTCATCTACTTTGACATTTGTGCTTTCAATCATCTTTCCCAATCTCTTATTGTAGCATCTATAAGCCTTGCTTCTAGTTGAGTAACTAAGAAAGATTCCTTCATCACTTCTTGAATAAAACTTTCCTATGTCTTCTTCATCTCTTCTAATATAGCATTTGCTACCAAAGATCCTAAAGTATCTGACAGTGGGAAGTCTTCCATACCATAGCTCATAAGGGGTCTTAGTGCTATTGAACTTGAGTTGCACCCTGTTAATTAGATAGACAATAGTGTGAACTGATTCCTTCTAGTACATATTAGGAAAATCTACATCTTTGAACATTTACTTTGGCATCTCTTGCATAGTCCTATTCTTCCTTTCAACTACCCCATTTTGCTGAGCAGTCCTAGGAGCTGACAGATGTCTCCTAATACCATGATCTTCAAAAAACTTTTCAAATTCATTTGAAGTAAACTCACATCCTCTATTAGACCTTAAACATTTGATCTTAACATACATTTCATTTTCAACCATATCTTTGAACACCTTAAATTTATCAAGGGCATCTGATTTTTCTCTTAAGAAAGTAATCCAAGTCATTATAGAATAATCATCAACGAGCAACATAAAATACCTCTCACCTTGTTGACTTTTTACTCTTGTAGGGAAAGTGTGAATCATCTCCAATGGAAATGAAGAAGAATTCTCCTTGATTTTAAAACTTTTCTTTGTCTTCTTTCCCATTTGACATTCCTTGCACACTGTGTCTGCAGACTTGATTATCTTGTGCATGTCTCTCACTGAATGAGTAGAGCTAATCCTTATCATATTATCAAAATTATTGTGTCCCATTCTTTTGTGCCATAGCCAACACTCAATGGATTGATCCAATAAACATGTTCTTCCATTTACCTCATTTAGATGATAGATATCACCATATGACTTGACACCTTCTGCAACTAGTTTTTTGGACCCTGCCTTCCTGACTTCATAGCCTTTGGCATGAAAGGTGAGATTGTAACCTTTGTTGCACATCTGATTTTGACACTAGATGAGAACTAGATTTACCATGTTTGCACATTTTATTCCAATCCTTTTTGGTCATGCCTATTACACTTTCAAATGTTCAAACATTTTGAGGCATCAAATCCGAAGAATGTTCCTTGTAATCTTTGTTATGTAGTTGAAGAAGTTTAGCAATTTTTCAAACAAGATTCAAATGCCACTTTTAAAATCCTCTTATTTCATTAACCATCCCCTTGTTCCTTCTTATAGAAACACGACAAACAACATATTTTTATAAAGATACTAAATTGTACCAAGGTTGATGTTATGGTCATTGTGAAAATATTCTTGGCATAATATTTTGGGAGCAAATTGCCTTGTCAATGAGAATATAGAATATGGAGAAACTCCTTAGGAAACTTTAGTTTATTCAAGAATAGATGTAACTAGATTTAATGTGAGAACACAAAGGGAAAGTATCGACAAGATATGATGAACATGTTTGACAAAATACATCTATGGATGAACACCTACAACCCATACATGATGCCATGATAGCCATATGCTTGTCAAGTTTTGACAAAGACTGAATATTTATTATAAAGTCTTTATCCTAATGTTGGTAATTAAATTGTTTTGAGGTATACTCTCAGGGGACTATACATGCAATGATTCCAAATGTAAAGGGGTTCTTTTATGTTTTCAACTTGGTTGGGGGAAAACAAGAAACTTTTTGATTCTTTCATCTTTTGACAAAGAAAAAGAAAAATATGTGTTTCCTTTTGAAAGATCAATAAAGAGATAATAGTGTTGGTCCGTGAGCTTGTTTATCATTTTATTTATGCTATTTTTCTTCCTAAGATGTTATAATTATAGCCATCATTCTTAAGATTCTTTGTTATGTGATGAATACATCTTGGCATTCCTTCATTATAAAACTGTTTTGGTATAACCTGAGGTTGATATAAAATAGTTTTTTTCAATCTGTGTGTTGTAAAAACTATCAAGATTTGTTATTTCTTAAGTTAGATCATATTCTTGCATTCAAACCCTCTTTATATCCCTTTCATCTAAATAAATGTTTCATGAAGATAAATCTAGGAGTTTATCTCTATGTATATTTTGAATGCTTTTGTTGGGAATTCTGAAAGTTGTATCTTCCTATCAGTCAACCTAGGATTTTCCTTTTCTTTTTAATCTTTTTAGTTTTAGTTTAGTTTCTTTTCTTACTTTTCGATCAAAACCATACCCTAAATAACCCCAAAAATTATCATACGAGGGAACTGCTCCTCTCAAATGCAAAGGAAATTTGCTAATCTATAACAAATCCAACTATTGATACATTTGTTACTGGTCGTTGGGTGAGTCATGTTTAGTTTATAAGGCAATAACTGTAGTGACAAATCTATTTACCAATAGCTCATAAACTCTTTGAATATTAGCTATTAGAAAAAAGTTAACTCTGTTCTTGCTATTGCCTCTCAATGATCTACCCTCGATCATTTCACTTACCTGAACATCTCTAATGGTGCCATCTCCATGATAGTATGGTTCTACCTCTCAACTAGTCCATTCTGTTGTTGAGTGTAGGGTGTTGTATAATGTGTTTTTATGCCGTGTTTAGTACAGAAGTTATTGAATTCTTTTGAACATAATTTGCCTCCATTATTAGATCTAAGAGTGGTTATGGTACAACTAGACTCATTTTCTACTAATGCTTTGAACTTTTGGAATTCATTAAACATGTTTGATTTTAATTTTAGAAAATACACCCACATTTTCCTACTAAAATCATCAACAAACAAAAGAAAATACCTGGCATGAGTGATTGATGTTGTGTTCATTGGTCCACAAATATCTACATGAACTAGCTATAGGACTCACTTGGCTCTCCAAGCTTGTCCATCATCTAATAGAGTTCCATGCTACTTCCCTGAAAGCTCCACAAACACCTTGTATCTATTATTAGATGTCAATTAGTCTATCTACCAAATGCTCTTGAGCCAACTGTGAGAGATAGGATAAATTGAGGTGACCATACCACTGATGCCAAAGTGTATTGATTTCAGATGCACTTTTGGCTGCTAATGCATGCTCCTTGACTTATCCAGTGTCAACTAGTCTATACAATCCACGATCTTCTATACCAAGAGCAGTAGTCTTCTTGGTCTCCTTGTCAACTATGTAGCATTTATGTTTGCTAAAGATGACATCCATATTGGGACAATGTCACATAATTTGACTTATTAAGAGTAAATTAAGCTCCATTCTTGACACATAGTACACATTGAGAAAAAATAAAATTTTCCCTCTAGAGGATATTTGCACATTCCCTCTACCAACAATAGTGTACTCTTCCCAACCACCAAAGATCATTGGATTAGAGAAAGCTACTTACTCTATGAACCAGTTTGTCCTGTGGGTTGTTGATATATTGTCATTGATGTCAAGGTTGGATGTCAAATGAATTTGTGAGAGTGTCTCTAGCAAAGGAGAAGTGCATAGAAGCAAAATCTCTAAGGAAATGAAAAGAATAGTTATTGATTTGCTGCCTTTTTAGGTCATATGACCAAACTGAGGACTTCATTTTGTTAAAGACCCAAATGCGTATCCCTAGTTTCAGTTTGGTGGAATTGGGATGAAAATTCACTAAGTTATAGCCAGTTAGAGATTTCTTCAGTTTACAAACTGGTAGGTTCACCAGTTTCATTTTTCTCTGATTCACCAATAGAAGAAAGAAGAAGCGCCCACATTGAAGAATTTGAAGAGGGAAAAATTCTAAGTCTTAGTTATCAGCAAAATTCTCTTTTTGAGAACTAGTTCAAAAGTTTAGCTTTTCACCGATTCACCGACTGAGCAATCAAGCGACACGTGGCAATGAAAAGGTGACAGTTAAGTGATATAGGAAAAGACTTACGTGTTTGGGAGTTTGGGAGTTTAGATATTTTCTGATTCACCAATGATGAAGGAAGCATGGAAGAAAGAGTTGGAAAGATAAAGTGAAAATGACTTAGTCAAGAAAATGATTGTTTTAAGAACTTGTTCAAAAGTTCAACATTTCACCGATTTGCTGACAGGGTGACTAAGGAACTCAAAGTCAAGGTTCAAGTTTTGACCACTTCACCAAAAAAGAAGATATAAGGCGTAGATAAAGTAATATGGAGAGTTCATGGTATGGAACTTTTACCAATAGAGGCATAAAGGAGATGGAAGCAAAGTTTATAAGTTTGAAACTTTGCCATTAGAAGGAAAAAAGTGATAGAGAAGATTAGTTCAAAGAATGAGGTTTTCACCAATAAGGAAGACAAGCACCAAAGTTTGGAAAAGATGGTTTTCTCTGATAAAAGGAGATGGACCAAAAGTTTGAAGAAAGGGATATTTGCTTACAAAGGGCTAGAAGTCAAAAGTTTGCAAAAGGTAACTTTTGCCAATAAAGGAGATAGAGGTGACAGTTCAAAAAAGGTAAAGTTTGCCGATAAAGCACAAGTTCAAGAAATGACAAAATTGCCAATAGAAGAGGATATTTAAAAAATAATAAAATGTTTTTTAAATGGATATTTCTGGCATGAAACCTGGATGTTTTTATAGTGAATAAAGACTAATAGTTTGCATGGTGATGACAAGATAACCGTAGAAAAGCTAGAGTTTTGCATGCACAAAGATAAACATAGAACTGTGACTGTAACAATAGATAAAACAACAGTTAAATGAATTCATGCCCAGAGATACATATAGAGGTGATTTTCTATACATGTAAAAAGTGAAAATGCAGAAAAAGTGGAGTGCGGACATGCAGATGGTGGAATACATGCAAAAGGGCACATATATATTAAAATGATTGTACAGATGAATAGATGTATAGAGAGATAGATTGGTGATGTAGGCGTGAGAAGAATTTAGTACAGAGAGAATCTATGTTAGTACAGTGAGAGGAGAAGACTATATATGATTTGAATTGATGCAATTGAGTTTTATGAAGAACCAAATGGTTGTATACTTAAATATTTAATGAACCAGTGAGGTTAGTGCCTCCTATGGACTAAGTTGGTGCTCAAATTAGGGGACTGTAGTCTCCTTAGAGTCGGTGCTCTTAAATAAGGGTTTTGGTGATTCCTTAGAGTTGTTGCTCTTAAATATTGTAATCAAGGTTTCATTTGTAAGGATGGATTAGGACGGTAGATCCTAGCAACATTTTCTCACCATGGTTTTTCCCATATTGGGTTTTCCATGTATATCTAGTGTTCATGTGTGCATGCTTTCTCATTGTTGATGTTATTGCATTGAAAGTTAATTTGATCTGCATTCTAGAGGCTTGAAGTTTTAAGTTTTATTGATCTACTGATTCACCCCCCTCTCAATAGATTGCTTGTGTTCTAATAATTGGTATCAGAGCAAGGTTCCTTGGAGAAGCATAACAGCTAAAGGTTGATCTGAGAGATTGAATACATGGTCGGCCAAGAGGGATCTCACTCAAACAAAGCACCATTGTTTGATGGAACAAATTATGCATTCTAGAGTATACAGATGGAAGCCTACCTAATGTCAATAGGGTTCAATGTATGGCAATCTATTAAAGATGGTTATACTACTCCTGCAACTCCTCTAATAGACCACGTGGGTAAGAAGGAATGTAAGAATAATGCTAAGGCTAAGAATGCAATTCTATGCGGTTTAGCTAACTTTGAATTTGTGAAAGTAATGCAATGCAAGTCTGCCAAAGAAATCTAGGATAAGCTTCAAAGCATCTATGAAGGAGATACAAAGGTGAAACAAGACAAGATGCAAACCTTTAAAGGAAGATTTGAAAGCCTGAAAATGAGATAGGAAGAAAAGATTGCTGATTACCTGCTCAAAGTTGATGAAGTTGTGAATGCTATGATAGGACTAGATGAAGAAGTAAAAGAGCCAGTTATTGTTTAGAAGATACTTAGATCTTTACCTTCCAGGTATGATTCTAAAGTCTACTATTGAAGAAGCAAAAGATCAAGTAATAAGATAATTGTTGATGAGCTACATGGTATTTTTACAGCTTATGAAATGAGCACAGGTGGTACTGAGACTTCAAAGAAAGAAGCTACATTTAAGGCATCAAAGAAGGCAAATAATGTAGACCATGAATCTAAGACAAATGAAGAAGAGGCCAATTTTGTAAGAAGATTGAAGAGAGAATCTGGGAAGTATAAAGGTAAGTTACCCTTTAAGTGTTTTAATTGTGGAAAGGTTGGTCATTTTTTTGCTAAATATCCTTTTGAAGGAAAAGATAAAAGTGATGAATTTGATAGTAAGAAAAGTAACAAGCAGTTCTATTTGAAGAAGAACTTTCAGAAGAACAAGAAGAGTGTTTGCATAAAAGGTGACAATAATTCCTTTGAAGATAGTCCCACCTCAGAAGACAACAATGAAGGCATTTCTGAGGATGAAGAAAATGAATACTTGTTCATGATAGTAGAGACTACTGATCTGGAAGATCCTGAGAATGAAGAAGAAGCAGAAGTAGATTTGGAATGAGAGCTGATATGTGCTTTAGAAGAGATTGAGAAACTTAGGAAGAAAAACTCTAAACTAAAGCTGCAACTTCAGGAAGATATCGTGTTTAAGAAGCTTTCTCAATCAGAAGAGATGATTGTTGATTTGAAGACACAAGTGGAAGAAGCCAACAGAATAGAAGAAGTTACTAAATCTGAATTGAAAGTTAAATAAGAAGAATGTCTAAAATTGGAATTTGAAGTAGAATCTCTAAGAAAAGAATTAGAAAAGGCTAAGGATAAGATTGACCTATGTCTAAAATTTGAAAAGAGCAGTGGCATGCTTGATGAAATGATAGGCATTCAGAGATTTCCAAAGAGCATGGCTGGTTTAGGATTTGAAGAAGGTTAGCACTCAAAGTCTGGTGATCCTCCTAGAAAGACTGAAGAGAAGAAGTAGAAGAAGGTAGATGATGGCTTCACAAAAGTCAGAGATCTGAAGGAGAAAAGATTCAAAGGTCCCCCTCTTGCAAGATATTCTAGCATGATTAGGTTTCCTTAATCTTTTTATGGCTATTGTTATTTATGTAATCAATATGGTCATAGGGCTGTTAGTTGTAGAATTGTACCTAGAAGAAGAACTAATTTTATTAGAAAAAACTCTTTTGCACCTCTAGGAGATTTTAGAATAGTTTTTTATAAATGCAATAACTTTGGTCATAATACAAAATTCTCTAGAACAAACTTTGTAAAAACTAACAAACATGAAGGAAAGGAGAATGTTTTTCCTAAGGAGGATAATGTATCAGACTCTCTTGTGAATAAAGAGAAGGAAACTAAGAAAGTCTGGAAGAACAAGAAGGATTATTAGAAGAAAGAAGCATCTCTGATAGTACAAATGACATTTCATGCTAAGAGATAGAATCCATGGGTGATAGATAGTGGTTTCTCCATTCACATGACTACAGATAAAATTAAGTTTTTAAGTCTGCAAGAATTGAATGGAGGCTCAGTTAAGTTTGGTGACAACACATCTAAGAAGATCTGCGGTAAAGGAACACTAAGTATTTATGGAAAAGACAAGACTCACAATGTCTACTATGTGGAAGGACTGAAGCACAATTTGTTGAGTGTAAGTTAGATGTGTGACAATAGATACAATCTAACCTTTCACGCAAAAGGTTGTGAAATCAGGAAAGCAAGTTCTGGTAAGTTAGTAGCTAAAGCAAGCAGAATAGATAATAATCTTTACAATCTCAAGGAGATTCAAGGTAAAAGCTATTTGATGGGTTAGATTGATGAAGGTTAGTTGTGGCACAAAAGATGGGGCCATATCAATTTTGACAACCTTGTGAAGGTAAGCTCAAAAAGTGCAGTTAGGCATTTGCCTAAAATCACCAAGCCAACAAATATAATTTGTAAGGAATGTGAGCATTGGAAGTAGACAAGGTCAATCTACAAAACAAAATAATTCTCTACTTCAAGACTCTTGGAGTTAGTTCATACTGATCTATGTGGTCCAACCAGGACACAAGGACTGAAAAGTGAGATATTTCATGTTATTGGTTGATGATTTCTAACGAATGACATGGGTAACCTTTCCAAAGGATAAATTAGAATCCTTTGAGAGATTTAAGGATTTTAGGTCTTTGGTTGAGAAGGAGAGTGGTCTGGCAATCAAATGCCTAAGATCATATAGAGGTGGAGAATTCGCCTCCAATGAGTTTGTGGAATATTGTCAAATCAAGGTATAAAAAGACAATATTCTGCACCTAGAACTCCACAACAAAATGACATTTTGGAAAGGAAAAATAGAATGGTAAAAGAAATGGAAAGAATAATGTTAAATGAGGTAAAATTACTTGATGTTTACTGGAGAGAGGTAGTATACACAATAGTGTATACTTTGAATAGAGTGCAACTATGGGTAAACACTGACAAGACATCGTACAAATTATGGCATGGCAGATCCATGATAGTCAAATATTTTTGGGTGTTTGGTAGCAAATGCTACATCAAAAGAGATGAAGATGGCCTTGGAAGTTTTGATTCTAGAAGTGATGAAGGCATTTTTCTAGGATATTCTAGAAGATCCAAAGCATATAAGTGTTACAATAAGCGATTGCATAGAATCATGGAAAGCACTAATGTTAGGGTAGATGAGGACCAACTGCATCTAACTCAGAATAAAGACAACTTCTCAAATGGATCAGTGATACTAGAAGAAAAAGAAGATACTACTGATGAAGAAGAAATGAAGAATCAACTGGTAAGGCACCCGCAAGATATGTGTAGAAAAATCATCCAGAACATCAAATAATCGGTGATAAAAATGAAGGTGTGCAAACAAGAAGAAAACTTGCTAGGGAAAATGAACAAGTAAATTTATCTTTACTCTCTAAGGTTGAACCTAAAACATTTAATAATTCGAGTGAGGATGAAGGATGGATCAATGCAATGGAAGAGGAACACAATCAAATTGAGAAAAATCAGATGTGGGAATTGGTTCCACGACTTGCAAAAAAGAACGTGATAAGCACTAAATGGGTGTTTAAAAACAAGATGAATGAGGATGGGAAGTCATGAGAAACAAAGCAAATTGGTTTGTAAAGGATATGCATAGGTTGAAGGCATAGATTTTGAAGAAACATTTGCACCTGTAGCAAGATTGGAAACCATTAGGATGTTTTTGGCATTCTCTGTTTATAATAACTTCAAGCTTTACCAAATGGATGTTAAATTTGCATTCTTGAATGAAAACCTTAATGAAGAGGTCTATATTGAGAAACCTAAAGGGTTTTAGCTGTCAGAGAAAGAAGGTTATGTGTGTAGACTAAGAAAGGCTTTGTATGGTCTGAAATAGGCCCCTAGGGCTTGGTATTCTAAGCTGGATAGTTACCTCCAGCAACAGGGATTCATAAAAGGATGTGCAAATAGTAATTTATAATTGAAATCAGAAGGTGAGCACATGTTGATTGTTGTTGTATATGTTGATGACATCATTTTTGGTGGAAGTGATGAAAAGATGAGAAAGGAATTTTATGATCAGATGCAGAAAGAGTTCGAAATGTCCATGCTTGGAGAAATTCCTTTCTTTCTTGGTTTACAAATATCACAATTAGACCAAGGTATATTTATATCACAAACCAAGTATGAAAATGAAATGCTCAAGAAGTTCAAGATGGAGGATTGTAAGCTTATGAGTACTCCCATGATGATAGGATGCAAGTTGAGCAAGAATGATGAATCACTTGATACAAATCAGATGATGTATAGATCTATGAAAGGTATCTTACTATACCTAACTGCATCTAGACCAGATATCATGCAAGAAGTATGCATGGTGGCTAGATTCCAAGCTACTCCTAAGGAATCTCATGTTCAAGTAGTGAAGAGAATATTCAAATATCTGAAAGGTACTGTGGAGTATGGATTATGGTACCCTAGAAATGATGATTTTACTTTGACTGCATATACAGATGCTAATTGGGTAGGAAGTATAGATGATAGAAGAAGCACCAGTGGTGGATCTTTCTTCCTTGGTGATAGGTTGGTATCTTGGATAAACAAGAAGCAAGATTCAGTGACATTGTCCATTGCTAAGGTAGAATATGTTGCTGCTATTTCATGTTGCACACAAGTTTTATGGATGATGCAGACACTCAAGGATATTAAGGTAGAGTTTGATGATCATATTTCCATTCTTTGTGATAATACAAGTGCAATAAATATCTCAAAGAATCTTGTGATGCACTCAAGAACAAATCACATTTCTATTAAATGCCATTTCTTAAGGGAAAGAGTTGTAGATCAGGAAGTCAAGTTGGAATATGTCAACACAAAAGATCAAATTGCTGATATTTTTACGAAGCCACTCACCAAGGATACTTTTGAATATCTTAGGCATAAGCTAAGAGTTATTGATCCTTCTCACAAGTAGAAGTGTAGGTGTGGCAACTGTCCAGGGAGAGTAGATCAAGGCATACTTTTCATCCCTATTTTGGATAGTGACTACCTCTCAGGGGGAGTAGGTAGATAGTTGGCAGTTTGGATGTCACAAGTTTATATGACATGGTGAGGAGAAGTACTTTAGATAGTAGTAGTTGGCTATCAGAAAGGAGGTTGATTACCTCCCTTTGCCATTGATGACAAAGGGGGAGAGTACGAGTAAGGGGGAGCAAAACTGGAGCAACATTAATGGACAACATTAATGCAGAAGGGATAGAGCAACACTAAGAATAGTTTATGCATGAGTGTTGCCATCAATGACAAAGGGGGAGATTGTTGATATATTGTCATTGATGTCAAGGTTGGATGTCAAAGGAGTTTGTTAGAGTGTCTTTGGCAGAGGAGAAGTGCATAGAAGAAAAATGTTTAAGGCAAAAAAAAGAAGAGTTATTGATTTGCTTCCATTTCAAGTCGTATGACCAAAATGAGGACTTCATTTTGTTAAAGACCCAAATGGGTATCCCTAGTTTTAGTTTGGTGAAATTTGGATGAAAATTGGCTAAGTTATAGCCAGTCAGAGATTTCTTTAGTTTGCGAACTGGCAGGTTCGCTGGTTTCATTTTTCTTCGATTCATCAACAGAAGAAAGAGGAAGCGCCAACGTTGAAGAATTTGAAGAGGGAAAAAGTATAAGTCTTAGTTATCAGAAAAATTATCTTTTTGAGAACTAGTTTGAAAGTTTAGTTTTTTGTCGATTCACCAATTGAGCAATCGAGTGACACGTGGCAATGAAAAGGAGATAGTGAAGCAATATAGGAAAAGACTTACGTGTTTGGAAGTTTGGGAGTTTAGATATTTTTTGATTCATCGACAAAGAAGGGAGCACGAAAGAATAAGTTGGAAAGATAAAGTGAAAATGACTTAGTTGGGAAAATGATTGTTTTTAGAACTTGTTGAAAAGTTTGACATTACGTCGATTAGCCAACAGGGTGACTAAGGCACTTAAAGTCAAGGTTTGAGTTTTGACCACTTCACCAAAAAAGAAGATATAAGGCATAGATAAAGAAATATGGAGAGGTCGTGGTATGGATCTTTGTTCACAGAGGCATAAAGAAGATGGAAGCAAAGTTTGTAAGTTTTAAACTTCACCAATAGAAGGGAAAAAGTGATAGAGAAGATTAGCTCGAAGAATGAGGTTTTCGCCAATAAGGAAGACAAGAACCAAAAGTTTGGAAAAGATGGTTTTCACTAATAAAAGGAGACGGACCAAAAGTTTGAAGAAAGGGATATTTGTCGACAAAGGGCTAGAAGTCAAAAGTTCGTAAAAGGTAAATTTTACCAATAAAGGAGATAGAGGCAACAATTCAAAAAAGGTAAAGTTTGCCGATAAAGCACATGTTCGAGAAATGATAAAATTGCTAATAGAAAAGGATATTTAAAAAATAATAAAATGTTTTTTAAATGGATATTTTTGGTGCAAAACCTGGATGTTTTATTAGTGAATAAAGACTAATAGTTTGCATGGTGATGACGAGATAACAACAAAAAAACTAGAGTTTTACACGTGCAAAGATAAACATAAAATTGTGACTATAACAATAGATAAAATAATAATTAAATGAATGCATGCTAAGAGCTACATAGAGAGGTGATTTTCTATACATGCAAAAAGCAAAAATGCAGAAAAAGTGGAGTGTGGACATGCAGGTGGTGGAATACATGCAAAAGGGCACATATATATTACAATGATTGTATAGAGGAATAGATGTATGAGAGACGGATTGGTGATTTAGGCATGAGAAGAATTTAGTGCAGACAGAATCTGCGTGACTATAGTGAGAGGAGAATCTACGTGAGTATAGTGAGAGGAGAAGACCTAAATCTTTTATGACAACAACAAAACTAGAAGATGTGCCTAAGGAAGTACAAGCCTTGTTGAACAAGTACCAAGACATAGTTGTTGATGATCTCCCTAGTTCCTTGACACCTCTAAGGGATGTGAGCCACCACATAGACTTCATAATAGGTGCCAACTTACCCAATAAGGCTGCATACAAAATGAATCCTTGGTAGAATGAAGAGATAAAGAAACAAGTCTAAGAATTGTTAGATAAGGGTCTCATAAGGGAAAGTTTAAGTCCATGTGCTGTCCCTACTGTTTTAGCACCCAAAAAAGGTGGAGATTGGATAATGTGCATCGATTCAATGGAAATCAACAAAATCAATATCATGTATAGGTTTCCCATACCTATAATAGAAGATTTAATGGATTGTTTAGGAGGAGCTTGTTATTTTTCAAAGATTGATCTCAAAAGTGGCTACCACCAAATTAGGATAAGAGAAGGGGATGAGTGGAAAATTGCTTTCAAAACCAATGAGGGGATGTATGAATGGATAGTAATGCCATTTGGGCTTTCAAATACCCCAAGCACTTTCATGAGACTAATGAATGAAGTTTTGAATCCTTTCATAGGTAAATTTGTAGTTGTGTACTTGGATGATATTCTTGTGTTTAGTAAGACCAAAGAGGAACACTTGCAGCATTTGAAATGGTGTTGAAGAGGTTGAATGAAGAAAAATTGATGATTAACTTGAAAAAGTGTGAATTCATGAAGGAGGAACTAGTTTACCTTGGGTTTGTGATCTCTAAGGGTTCATTGAAGATGGATTGCACCAAAGTAGAAGCCATTCTCAGTTGGCCAACTCCAAAATCAGTGGGAGAGGTTAGAAGCTTTCATGGATTAGCTACTTTTTATAGGAAATTTGTCAAGAACTTCAGTCATATCTGCTCTCCCATCCTTGATACCATCAAAGGGGACAAAAAGAGGAAGTTTGTATGGATTGCTGAAGTAGAGAAAAGCTTTCAATATCTGAAAAATAGAGTTGCACAACAACCCATCCTAGCATTGCCTGATTTCAATAAGGTGTTCACAATTGAATGTGATGCAAGTGGATATGCCATTGGGGCAATTTTGATTCAAGAGGGCAGACCTGTAGCATTCTTTAGTGAGAAACTTAATGAGGCCAAGAGAAAGTACTCTTCTTATGATTTGGAATTGTATGCAATGGTTCAAGCAATGAAAAAATGGAGACACTATCTCCTTCCAAAGGAATTTGTTGTTTTCATTGACAATCATACTCTGAGTATCTTGAACAACCAGGAAAAATTGAACCATAGACATGTCAAGTGGGTAGAGTACCTACAAAGCTACACTTTCAGCATAAAACAAAAAAAAGGACAGTCCAACAAGGTGGCAGAAGCATTGAGCAGAAGACAACTGTTGGTTCACAAAATTCAACTTCAAAGTGTGGGTATTGATGCCTTGAGAGGTATGTATGAGGGAGATGATGAGTTCAAGGATATATATGCTATTTGTAATCAGTTTAGTGGTGCTTTCCATGAAGAATATTCTGATTTCTTGTTACAAGATGGCTTATTGTTTAAGGGTGCTCAATTATGTATACCAAGGTGCTCCATGATAGCTAATTTGATAAAAGAGAAACATTGTGGAAGTCTAGGAGGACATTTTGGGGTTGATAAGACATTGGATCAGGTAAGAAGATTCTACTTTTGGCCAAAAATGCAAGTAGATGTCAAAAATTTTGTGGAGAGTTGTGTAATCTTCCAAAGAGCCAAGGGTTCTACTTCTAATGCAGGACTTTATCAGCCCTTACCAATACCTCATAGACCATTGGAGAGTCAAAGCATGGATTTTGTATTAGGTTTGCCAAGAACTCAAAGGGGTTATGACAGTGTATTTGTTATGGTTGATAGATTTAGTAAAATGGCTCACTTTATTCCATGCAAATGTACAAATGATGTTTCTCATATTGCATGGTTATTCTTCAAAGAAATAGTTAGAATTCATGGTCTTCCATTAACAATAGTTTTAGACATGGATTCAAAGTTCATACGTCACTTTTGGAGGACCCTTTGGAGGAAGCTTGGAACTAATTTGACCTTTAGTACTACCTATCATCCACAAATAGACGAGCAGACTAAAGTGGTCAATAGATCACTTGGAAATCTTCTGAGATGCCTCACAAAAGAGCATGGACAACAATGGGACTTGGTTCTTCCATAGGTTGAATATGCTTACATTGATTCCATCAATAAAAGCATAGGGAAAAGTCCATTTGAAGTGGTGTATGGTCTGAAACCAAGAGGTGTATTTGAGCTTAGGGACTTGAAAGGAATGGAGAAGAGGAGTGCTGAGGGAGAAGCATTTGTATAAGCCATGAGAGAGATACACCAACAAGTTAGAGACAATCTGCAGAAAAGTGTTAAAAAGTATAAGAAACATGCTGATTTGAAAAGAAGGGATGTTTAGTTCAAGGTGGGAGACTTGGTCCTTGTACATTTGAAGAAGGAAAGATTGCCAAAGGGAAAGTATACCAAGTTGCTGATGAAGAAAATTGGGCCTTGCAGACTGGTCCATAAGTTTGGGGCTAATGCCTATGAGATAGAACTCCCTCCTGGAGTGGCTATCTCCACAATTTTCAATGTTGCTGATCTCGATCCTTTCAAGGGATTTGTGGTTGCAGATGATGATGCAGGTACATAGGGAGTTCAAGATGATGACTGGGTCAAGGACCTACCACCAAGTTAGCCTTTGAAGGTTGACAACATTTTAGAGACCAAGGAAGTGAAGAGAACAAGGCATAAAGTCTATAATGAATATCTAGTCAAATGGCAAGGCCTCCCTCATGAAGATGCAACATGGATGACCAAGGAGGACATTAAAAGCCATGGTACTACAGTCCAAGATCTGATCTTAGGTGGAACCTGAGATTCTTTTCTCCTCGGGTGTGTGGTGCAGGGGCACCTAGTCCTAGTCAAGTGATGTAATCATGAATTAAATGTTGTGTTTTGTGTTGTTGAGTCTAATTTTGGTGTAATAAGGTCTATTTAGACCGTCTCATATTTTTTTCACATACTTTTGTCATAAGGTCAGTTTGGGGAGTGGAAAAGTCATAAAGTTGATTAAGAAATTTGGCACTTTTTATGTTATTTTGATGGTTGAATAGCCATTTGGTTCAAAAGGTGATTATGAACCATTGTTTAGTGATTGTAAAAGTTCAAAAATGCCTCACAAACTTTGAGGTAACTATTGAGAAGTGATTTTGAAGATCAAACAACAAATAAAACTCTGTTTTGTACAACTTTCTTGTGTTTTTTGCTGCTCCAGGACGTTGTATGGCCCTGTACATCCTGCAAATGGTGTGAAACTGACTTTGTTGGATGGATCATTGAATCAAATATCATTTGCATTTGGTTTAATTGATTTTCATGGGTTTAGAAGAAGTTATTGCAATTTTACTAAAAACAGTTTGTGCATCTAGGGTTTGAGGGTTTGAGAGCAAAAACCATGTTTTGAAAGCCATTCCACCAGTGGAAAATTCTCAAACTAGGTGGAATAGAAGTAGGGATAGTTCTTGTGATGTTTCATAAGTTTGTAGATGCAGGGGAAGGAGTTTGGTTGGTTTTTGATCAAGCCCTAGCCTAATATCACCATGTATTAGGCTTAGGAAGGGTAGATAGGCTTAAGTTTTTAAAAAAAGGTATATTGGAATTCATTCCAAGTGGTGAGACCTAAATAATCAGACCTCATATGACTTGTGCAAATCCCTCAAGTGGATTTTAGGAGTTTGGGGCTTGAAAACCACATACTTGCTTTATAAAAGTGGCCTAATTAGGCCTAATTGCAGCATGAACAGTCAATTTTAGAGGCATGTGTTCCAAAACAACTATATCCACTAATTAGGTATGTTACAAGAAGCCCAAAAGGGTATCCAAAAAGGTGATTATTTTCTGGGTTTGCAACCTTCTCCAAAAGATATGCCAGAAAAACCATGTTCCAAGGGCTATAAGGCAAGATGAAGGACTGTAGGAAAGACCACCAAGTTAGGGTTTCACCATTGAAAATTCTACTTGTTTAGGGTTGTCTTGACATTCTCCATCCCTGCTTTACATCACCTATGGAGGAGTTGATTAGCCTATTCACCATTCCCATAGGCTAATGCTAGTGGTAAGGGAATGATTTTGGTTTGAGCTTGGTATTGAAGGATGGAAAACTATAATGTGGCTCAACACTTGATTCTATTTGGATTTTGGCTAGTATTATTTTATACAGCCAAAATATTATCATTTTCAAGCCAAGGCAAAAAGTGAAGGATGGAAAAAATAAATGTTGGGCAACTTGAAGATTGAAATAGGTGAAAAGATGGAAAATGCAATCTTTATTTGTATTTTCATTGTTTTAATTATTTTTCCCAAGGAATCGATGCCAAGGAGGAAATTGGAAAATAAAAATAAAATAATAAAATATTATTTTATTATGCCAAATCGCTGCCCAAGGTGAAAGAGAAAAAATAATAAAATATTATTATTTTTGCCAAGAGAAAATCGACGCTCACGGGAAAAAGGAAAAATTAATAAAAAATATTATTTTTGGTGTCTAGAGGAGAAGATGAAAACTAATAAAATATTATTATTTATTGTTTTTAAATGAAGGCATCTATGAGGTGTAAATTATTTAAAATTATCAAATTGAAGGATTGCTTTCATTGGTGGAATTGAAATTGTTTGTAATTTGGCAAAATGAGACGCCCTTGGAGAGGAGAGGATAAATAGAGGCAATTGGCATCATTTTCTTCTTCTTAATCATTTGGCAAATTTTGTATTTGATAATTTAGTCTTAGCTGAAAGTGGATTTCAGTTGCTCAAGGTTGCATTCCCTTGGCATTTTGTGGTTTGGTGATGCTCCCAATCTATTATGATGAATTGAATTCACATGGAGTTCATCATGGATCTTGATTTGAGCATTTTCATGAGGTTTCTTTTGCTAATTTGGTTTGTATATGGAGCTTTGTTCATCAATAATTGGATATAGAGGGTTTAGAAGAGGATCACTTGGCAAGGAGAGTGATTTGTGGTGATTTCCATCCTTCATACACATTCTAATTTTTGTAACAACAGTGATCAATAGGGTTTCATCTTCAGATTTGAGTGTTACTTGGCTTCTACAGGAGGTTTTTATCATCCATACTTCATCCCAACACTAATCGCCTTCATTGTATGCATGGCCGCTTGAGTTTGAAGCAACATTTTTGCACTTTTTTGGACTTTTGCATCAAGGTTTATAACAACAGTGATTGCAAATTCATATCAGTCATATCAAACCTTTGGAAAGGCATATTTAATTGTATATCAGTCATACCCAACTGAAGATTTCATCATACTATCATAGAGCTTCAACTTCTATTCACTTGGTTAGGGTTTGAACATGTTAGTTGACATTTGTGGATGTAATTGGAGGACTGATTTGTAAATTAGACTTGGCTGATTGTATCTTCCAGCCCACTTCTATTGTAATGTTCTTTCAAAATCAATAAGGAAGAAAAGCTAACATTGCTAGGTATGTTCTTTCATGTTTATGTGCATTGATTGGTTGCCTAATGTTTATTTTTCATGTTCTTTACTTGCTATTTGGACCTATGCTTTGAACCTTTCCATCTACATGATATTCTAAACTCATTGGTGAAAGCAAATCTTGAAAATATTAAGTACTTTGCAAGAAAACTAAATCAAAAAATTTAGGTAAGCAAGGCAAAAAATTTAGTTAGATAAGACAAGGTTCTTATAGTGGTATCAGAGCTTGGATCCTACCAGCCTATGGGGTTATGAGCTACTACATCGATCCATTTCCACATCATTATCATAGAAGAACATGTACAATGGGAGATAGAAGGCAAGGTAATCTACAGTGTGATGACATTGGTGACATGATGAGGGATATGATAGAAGGTCAACACATGATGGCAACAAAACAACATATAGACAATGATAATATTGCACAAATGATGGTTACACAGAATGGATGTCAGAGGTGTTGACACAGTCATTGAATAATATGTAGGTTAATCAAGCCAATCCAACTAATACAGGTGCAAGTAGTGTTGTTGGATTACCTCGTGCAAGGAGGAAATGCACGGCTACTACGGATATGCCTATGCAACCCACCTTTCTTCCTAGAGAAGAAGAGGTAGATGTTGAGGAAGAGGAACTAGCTTTTGATGATGATTTGATTTCCATGGTTGATGAGTATGATGCATTTCTAGATTATGTCAAAAACCACATAAACTTCAACAACTACATGACTCAAAAGTGGGATAGAAGAAGAGGTAGAGTTGAAAGGAAAAGAAGGCAACAACCAAATCAACCTAAGGAATACAAAGATGCATTAAACAAAATACCTCTCCCTAACTTTGATGGCAGTGACAAAATTAGTGCTAGAGCATGGGTACACAAGTTGGATAGTTTTCTTACACTCAAGCCTATGAGTGAGGAATATGCTATACATTTTGCTACTATGCATTTGGAGGGCCTAGCATATGATTGGTGGCACCATGGACTTGTTTCATAGCATCATAATAGGATCACTTCATATGATGAGTTTACTAATAAACTCATTACCAAGTTTGACTGCAAGGATGTAGAGGTCTACTATAGAGAATTGGCACAATTGAGACAGATGGGTAGAGTAGACTCATATGTCAACGAGTTTTAGAAGATTATAGTGATGGTTCCTGACATGGCAGATAGGAGAGTTACTATGTGTTGAGGGATTGAATGACATGATTAGAGGATTGGTCAAAGTTCATAGGCCAAGGACACTTCATGAGGCCATTGAGCTTGCACTTGATTTAGTTACCACTCCCACATTCACACCTCAAAAGAAAATTTTCAAAGGTTCAAGTTCAAATAAAAAAACCTAATCAGCCTAAGTTTAGTCCTTCTGCTATGGAGAGAGATGAATTAAGAAGGAAAAAACTATGCTTTTCTTGCAAACAACCGTAGGAACCAAGACATAGATGCCTTGGGAAAGGCAAGGCACATCTTATAGGGGTGATTTTAGATGATGAGAATGATACATATAAGGATACAGGTTCATATCATGATGCTGATCACACAAAGCAGTAGCCTACATTGGAGCTTGAAGCTAATGATATAGGTCGTACATGTTCAATTACTATTGCTACACTTTTAGGAGTACCTATGCATCATCCTTTTCATGTGAAAGGGGTACTTAATGTTGCAAGTATGTGCCTAATTGGTGTTGTCATTGATGTCAACATATCTTTGTTGTCATTGGTGTCAACTGTATCCTATTTTGTTATTTCGTTTAGAAGCCTTATATATTATTTTGTGGTCAGTGGGGATCAAAGTGACTAAGAGGAAGAGGGTGAGAGTGAAAACTCTCAAGGAAGAGTCCAAGATGAGGAAGAAGAATTGGACCCTAGTGAAGAGAGAATGGTTAGAATGCTGAAGGCTGTCAAGGGAGAAAGTACTCCTAAGTTGAAAGTGGAAGTGCCGATGTACGGTGGGAAGATGGACAGTGAAGAAGTGTTGGGTTGGATAGATGCTCTTGACAATTTCTTTGAATTTGAGGAGGTAGAAGATATAAGAAGGTGAAGTATGCAAAAATTAAGTTGAAGGGCCCTACCCTAACATGGTGCAACTATGTTCAAGAGGAGAGAGCAAAGAAGGGTAAAGCAAAGATAAATTCATGGGATAGAATGGTAGCTAAGGTGAAAGGACAATTTCTACCTACAGATTATGAAATTCAAACCTTTAGGAAGTTGCAGAGTCTAAAGCAAAAGGAGTTGGATGTTATGACATACACTGAGGAGTTCCATAAGTTAAGTATCAGAACAGGACATGTTGAGGATGAAAGAGAAAAGGTAGTAAGGTACCTAAATGGCTTAAGGTACAACATCCAAGATGAAATCAACCTCTCTACACCTAGGATAGTTGAAGAGTGTTTTCAAATGGCAGTCAAGGTAGAAGAAAGAATCAAGAGGAGATAAGAGTAGCCAGGAAGAGGCAGAGGAAAGAATTTCAGAGGTAGAGGCAACTTTGGAGGAAGAGGATAGTCATCAAAGAATCAAGGAGAGTCAAGTAACCATAAAGAACAAAGTGGAGAATCAAGAGGAAGTTTCAGAGGTAGAAGACCAAATGGTAGAGGCAGATTTGGCAGACAAGGAAGAGGTTCAAGCCCATTTTTAGGAAGGTGCTACCAATGCAACCAATTTGGCCATCAAGCATGGAAGTGCCCAGAGAAGCAACCCTCTAGCTCACATGGAGGTGAAAGAAGAACCCAAATAGTGCATGAATAAGACAATGAAAGTGTTAGTTCCCCTTCCCAGCATGCTACTCCAGAGGTTGGAGAAACTCTCATGATGAGGACACTACTCAAAGTCCCTGTGGTGAAGGAGCCTCCACAAAGGAAGTCATTATTCAGAACCACTTGCAAATCACAACGCAAGGTATGTAAGGTTGTTGTAGATTCTAGTTCAAATGATAATTTAGTTTCTTTATAAATGGTTGAAAAGTTGAAATTGAAAAGGATCCCACACCCCACACCTTACAAGGTTTCTTGGCTAAATAAGGGTCAGCAAGTCTTGGTTAATGAACAAACATGGGTTGAGTTTAACATTGGGGGGTATAAGGACAAGATACTGTGTGACATCAGCCCAATGGATGTTTGTCATCTACTCCTAGGCAAACCTTGGCAGTATGATAGAAAAGCTAAGCATGATTGGTAGAAAAATATATATATCATTGAAAAAGATGGAGTCTCTTTTACCCTTACTCCTTTGCAAGATGAAAGTGTAGATACTCAGGTTGGATCAAGTGTCATGTTGGTTGGGGAGAAAGAATTCTTGAAGACCATGAAAGAGGAAGGTGGACATGGGTATGTAGTCCTAATCAGACCCAAATCTGTTATGACAGCAGAAAAACTAGAAGATGTGCCTAAGGAAGTACAAGCCTTGTTGAACAAGTATCAAGACATAGTTTTTGATGATCTCCCTAGTTCCTTGCCACCTCTAAGGGATGTAAGCCACCACATAGACTTCATACCAAGTTCCAACTTACCCAATAAGGCTGCATACAAAATGACTCCTCAACAGAATGAAGAGATAAAGAAACAAGTCCAAGAATTGTTAGATAAGGGTCTCATAAGGGAAAGTTTAAGTCCATGTGTTGTCCCTACTGTTTTAGCACCCAAAAAAGGTGGAGATTGGATAATGTGCATTGATTCAAGGGCAATAAACAAAATCACTACTAGGTATAGGTTTCCCATATCTAGAATAGAAGATTTAATGGATTGTTTAGGAGGAGCTTGTTATTTTTCAAAGATTGATCTCAAAAGTGGCTACCACCAAATTAGGATAAGAGAAGGGGATGAGTGGAAAATTGCTTTCAAAAAAAATGAGGGGCTGTATGAATGGATGGTAATGCCATTTGGGCTTTCAAATGCCCCAAGCACTTTCATGAGATAATGAATGAAGTTTTGAAGCCTTTCATAGGTAAATTTGTAGTTGTGTACTTGGATGATATTCCTGTGTTTAGTAAGACCAAAGAGGAACACTTGCAACATTTGGACATGGTGTTGAAGAGGTTGAATGAAGAAAAATTGATGATCAACTTGAAAAAGTGTGAATTCATGAAGGAGGAACTAGTTTACCTTGGGTTTGTGATCTCTAAGGGTTCATTGAAGATGGATCCCACCAAAGTAGAAGCTATTCTCAGTTGGCCAACTCCAATATTAGTAGGAGAGGTAAGAAGCTTTCATGGCTTAGCTACTTTATATAGGAAATTTGTTAAAAAATTCAGTCATATCTACTCTCCCATTTTTTGTAACCTTTGTTGCACATCTAACTGAGACTAAGATGATTGTGCTTTAGTCCTTTGACATAGAGGACATCTTCAGTTCTATTCTTCCCATCAATGGTTATAGCACCCTTTCCACAGATTTGTGCTGACTCATCACCACCAAACTTGACAACTCCACCATCCCACTTCTCAAGGTTGATAAACTTCTCCTTGTCACTAGTCAAATGATTTGAGCAACCACTGCCAATTACCCAAGCCTTGGCTTCTTCTCTTGCATGAAATGTAGTCCATATAACCATTGATCTATCATTATTTTGGTCTATTTGCAAGGCATTAGTCTTCTCACATTTTCCAACATCATCTTTTTTGTTACCAACATTCAAGGCCATGAAAAGTGTTTCATCATTTGAATCATCATGATCCTCATCTTCTAAAGAACAACTGCTCTCTATGGAATACATGCTTCTTTTGAACTTGTCTCTCTTGTTACTACTCCTTGATTCTTCAAAAGGACATTTAGAAGCAAAGTGACCAACCTTTCCACAATTGAAACATTTGAAAGGTAACTTACCTTTGTATTTTCTAGTGCCTTTCTTCAGTCTTCTCACAAAATTTGCTTCAACTTCATCAGAGCTTTCATCTTCATTAGCAATGCCATCCTTTGTCTTCATACTGACTTTGAAAACAACTTCTTTCTTTGGAGCATCACTGCCAAACTCTCTCATTTCAAAAGCAGTAAGGGTATCAAATAATTTGTCTATAGTGTATGTATCCACGTCTGCATTCTCCTCAATAGGAGATACCTTATGGCTGTAGGATTTGGGAAGAGATCTTAGAATCCTCTTCACAATTTTATCCTCTTCCACGTTGCCACCAAGACCTTTGATGCCATTGACCACTTCATTCACCTAAAGCATATATCAAGTAATTTCTTCATCCTTTGTCATTTGTAGGGTCTCAAATTTGCTTTTGAAGATTTATATCTTTGCTTTCTTTACTTTCTTATCTCCTTCATAAATGGTTTCAAGTTTAACCCAAACTTCTTTAGCAGAGCTGCAACTCATTACCTTTGAAAGTTCTGAATCAGCTAACCCAATTATGATAGAAAAAATTGCCTTGGCATTGTTATCATACTTCTTAACTTCATCTATGTCTATATGAGTAGTAGCAGGAACAGTGTAACCAGTCTTGATAAATTCCCAAACACCGTACCATAGAGAATTGATATAGGCTTCCATCATTAGCTTCCAAAAAGCATAATTTGTTCCATCAAACCTAGGTATCTTGTTGTATCCATTAAGTGCCATACCAGACCTTCCTCAAGTAGGTAAGCTTCCTTTAGAGGTACTTAGCTCTAATACCAATTGTTGAACACACCAAGATACTTTGATGATTGCATTTCTACTTCTTCTGATGATTGGATCAATTAGGCACTATTCACTTCCTTCCTATCACACAAATGTCTTCAAGATGAATCAAGACAACTTCTAACACATCTGCTCTTTCTCCTTCAGTCGCACATCATAATGCATTCATTCTTCTCCTTTTCTTTCTTGCAAACCTTATCAATCAACTTGTAATCACACCTTGCCTAACTCAATTTGATTTATAATTTATACATGATATTACATTGATTACATTACTTGTCGGTCAGAGACAACATGAAAAATACATTTACAAGTCAGCCATACTACACACAGTATGAAACGTGTAGAGAACAAGTCCTAAAAATACTACATGCTACACCAACAGAAGACCCATGCCTTGTGGACATCAACAATTGCTTAAAACTAGGTCCAAAGAATCCTTCACAACATAAAACATCAAGGAATTACATCTGTACACTCCGCTCATTTGAAAATAGGACAGACTTAAGCAAAGACATATAAAACATGAAGCATAACGACCAGAACAACTTGAAAACCTTGTACAGTACTGGAAACAAGAAATATCTTCATAAATCTCTTCAAAATGAGTCTATAGGACTCATAAAACATCTCCAATCACTCCTTTACCTCTGTACATCAAAGATTTTGTGCCATACATCTTCAACTATGAACTTTGAGAACAACAAGTCAACTAGAACACACTGCAACATACTGTCATTGAAAAACTGAGCTTGCAGACCACCAAGAAACTTGAAATTGCAAGGAAGCATGTAATGCACATCCATAAACATGTCTAAAAAACTGTAAAGGCAAACATTCACATTCGGAGGAATGTGGAACATTCCAACAGGCCATCAATACTACCTTACTCTGTCAGAGCACATGCTAGTACTCTATCATGCATAACTTTCACAATGGAAGGATAGATGATATGAAACTTTGGAATTATCATCTTCACAGCACCCTGAACATAGTTCTAGAACCACATAGCCATAACTGCAAATGTGGAGGTATGCAAAGCCAAACATTTTTGTATAGAAAATGACTTCTTTAGAAGCTGACACAGTCTTCAAACTGTCAACTGCAAAACACCCTTTTGGTAATCCAATCACCATGAAACTTGGAACATACATGCTGTGACACTATATGAAGATATCTTCCAATCCACAGAGGCACAACATCAAGAGAATGAAAATGTAGAGCAATCTCCTAGACAATCTTCAAAAATAGTCATCTTGTAGCAGAAACTTTCACCAATTTTTGGAGGCCAAACCTTCTTTGTATCAACACATGTATTCTTAGGAACAATAGGAGAGATCATATAATATGCTTCAGTCCACCAGTAACATCTTCCCAATATCAGAAACACATTTGATTATCTTAGTTCTTCTAATATTAATGTATCTTCTTGATGATTGTAATTTCCATCTTAATATGACTTCATACTCAACTATGCATTGATCAAGGCATGACATCCAACCATGAACTTCAGTAACCATATGACATCCAACCATGAACTATATCTTCTCTGCTGGATAGGACATGAAATCCAACCATGGACACCATCACACATCCATGACAGTGTTGACATCAATGACAACTTTTTGATAGGTGTTGACATCAATGACAACCTTAGGAACCATATGTGTAACAAAACTCTTGTGGGCCACTAAGACTAACAAATTATGTTGTTAGGTGACTCGCAAAGAGTACCAAAAGAGTAGCTAAAAAGCATGGTCAAGCCAAGCAAGTGCATATTCTTAGGACTAGAAGCTACAAAGTGCCACTAGAGAAAATGTTGTGAAGAGAGAAACATCCACACGGTGTATGCAATAGTGTAAAGCAGGAAATATATGTCCCCACCTTAAAATAATTGCATAAAGCATCGATATGCAATTAATTTTATGGGATAAAAGGGGCAAAGAGCCTGAGGAAACATATATATGTAGATATGCTCTTAAAGCTACATCTTTAAAATGAAAAAGAGGGTTTCCCCCAAGAAGAGGAAACAATGGTGATGCTAGAGGAATGATACACAATGGCTTGTGTAAGTATGGTATGACACCGAACAATGCTAACAGTTGCCATATAAAAATAAGCAACAACACTTAAAACACACTAAGAGATCTACGTGCTTTGGGGTTAATATGCAATGGGAAAGGTAATCATGAAGGGACAACTAAATGAATTGTCATCATTCCCCAAGATCGTAGAACTATGAGCACAAAGGAAGAAGGGTCACAAAAAGATAAATAAAAATTTGGGGTCAACATGGAAGGAAGCTAAATATTCCAATGCTTTGCATCGTCCCCAAAATGTCACAACATGAAACAAAGAGATGACATAGAGAATAATTAAGGGACAAAGAGAAGAATAGCACAACAGCGGCATTTCTCCTGTATCCACGTGTCTACAAGGACATCATGGGTCCTCTAGGAAGAACTAACAAACATAAAATCACACCACAGAAAAAAACATTATGAATAAGCAAGCAAACACACAAAACACAAGTAAAGCCCTCATGGGTCGGGCATCATCAAATCATCCTGATCCCAATATTGGTAATCATAAGGGGATGGTGGAAGAGCTAAAAATGGAACCACAACAAGAGAAGTCAAAAGAGATTCATTTGGTTCTAGGCTTGGAGCAGAAACAATAACAATTGGAGCCTCCGAGGCACTAGGAACTGTTATCACTCTAAGATGCACCCTTGAAGAAGATCTTCAAACTTCTTCACCCAGTTGGTACAATGGGATCACTTCAAGGTTGTGGGTGACCTATTGTTATGGAGTAAAAAGTGGACACATGCCTTTTTACCTCCTAGTTTATCTCCTCAGTCCCCGTGTTTACACTCTACAAGAAAAATATTCATCTCGACTAGAAATCCCCTAAAACCCATGTCAAATAGGAACTAGGGGCCCGTTTAATGCTTAGATCCTAACCATAAAGGCACCTTGGGACTTGGGTGCCTATGCCCAAGCCCACCATGATTGGTAGGGTAAAATTAAATGTATGTCAGCATGGGACTTTTAAATGGGTCCTCCCTTGTCATCTCTTTCAATTAATTTGTGAAAGTTTAACAGGATAGCATATATAATATAGTGTTTGAATTTATTTTGTAACAAGTTGATGATAGCAAGGTTATGATATTGATAAAAGGAGCATTCAAGGCATTCATTATGTTATTATTGTAGATTTGTGTTAGTATTGTATTTGTTGCAGATTTGGAATCATCATCAACATCCTTATGAGTTGAAGAATCTTCATCCTTCTAAAGGATTCACCACCAAGGTGATATTATCATTGTGTTTGAATTATTTCATCATCATTTGGATTATTTTTAGCCTCTTTTTGCAAGTATGTGCTAATCAGTGTTGTCATTGATGTCAACATGTTTGTGTTGTCATTGGTGTCATGTGAGGCCTACTTTTACCTCACCTATATTATTTTTCTTATAGTACTTTTGCAATGGATTTATGATGGTCTTGTGGATTTTGGGGACTATTGATCCCACACTTGGACCTTAGTACCTTATCTTATATTTGATTAGATAGAGGGTTTATGCTTTATGGATGGTTAGATGGCATGTTAGATTCCCATTTGATGATATGATGTTAGATGCTATGATGTCATTTGATGCTATTGATATGTGCATAGATGTTGAGACTGATGTTACCTCTTACCTTATGTGATCCTGATTATACTTGTGAGTAATGGATGATGTGAGAGACTATATTATCATGTGATTATTTTGATGTTGTATGTGATAGTACGATCATGTGTGTGTGATGCATGTTGTTCATTTGCTTCGGCTATTTAATCATGTGCTATTAATGGGATTGTAGAAGTGTGTAGGTTGCTTTCCATGCCCATGGAAAATTAGAGGTCAGACAACAACCATATATTATTCCCTATTTAGCTAACCTAGTCCTAAGTAAGACTAAGGTCACATGTGTTTGAGAATGTTGATATTTGTTGTATTTGATTTGACATTTTGTATGGTTTATACCTTTTCAATTTATCTTTTGATGTGTTGTAAAAAGTGTAGTGTTGGGTTTGCACAATTTTTTAGTGCTAAATGTTTGAAGCCACTTTCAAGTGATTTTATGTGTTTCTAAGTCTTGCTAATGGTCAAATATTGACCCTAGGTCATACCCCTAGGGTCTAGGACCATTCCTAGCATGTTTTAACTTAATTTGGACCTTGTATGGTCACCCAAACTTGACCCTGGAGTCAAGTGACGATTTTGGGAAGTGTGAGGCATGGTTGGAAGGTCACCATCTCACTTAACCCCAACCTCACCCATTTGGGTAAGGTTACCCTTGCTTCTCATGCTTTAGAAGCTTCCCACATGTGTGAACCTCTTCCCCATGCTCTCACACATGTGTGAGAGCACTTGTGGGGATGAGTGTAGCTTAGATGAATGAGAAGGTGACAAGTGTCACCTCCTCATTCATAAGAAGCTGCCCTTTGTGTTCTCACATCCCCCTATGCTCTCACACATGTGTGAGAGCACTTGTGGGAGAATGTGTAGCTTTGTGGAATGGGGAGGTGACAAGTGTCACCTCCACATTCTTGTGGGGTTGTGAGGAGGGTTATGTGGATGGAGGAGAGGGTGACAAGTGTCACCTTCTCATCCATTAGGGTTTGAGAGCCTTGTCTTTATATCTCTCATTTTGATGAGAGGAGGTTCTTTTTTTCATTTCTTTTGGGAAATTTTATACTTGTGTTGGGAGAGTGAAGGACTTGGAGATTTTTGGGAGAACTTGTGGAAGCTCTTCAACAAACACACTCCATCCTTGAAGCTTGAGAGGTATTTCTCAAGGATTCAAGCCATTTGCTTATTTGTTTTACTTATGCAATGTGTTTATGCATGTTTTGTGCTTATGCTATTTTAGTTTTGTGTTATGGGTCTTATGGATTGTTTGGGTGAGCTCTCCTTGTGAGAGAGATCACCTTAGTATTGGGTAAGAGAGGATGTGAACCTCCTCGGTTTCCCCTCTTTGTGTTGGTATTTGATTTGTGGCCAAGGGCCTTATTTTTGAGTTTTGAGGAGTTTGGGTTATGGCATGAGTGCCTTGGCTATGTGAAATGAGAAGTATGGAAAGAGGCCCAGTGATTCATGCGTATTTTTGGTGTATTAAGATTGTGGGTCTCCTTGAGTAGAGTGAGTCCACTCTCTCACCCTTCAAATCCATTTCTAAGATGGGTTAGTTGTGTTAAGCCTTGGGTTGGGTGTTGTGGTGTTTGATATGAGTGTTTTCTTATGTTGTGGTGTGAAACTTGGTTGTTGGAAGTCCTCCTAGCTTGGGGGTGGCCTATTTTAGTCCTAGGTTGGGAGGTGAGCTTCCCATGGGTATGGCTACCTTGTTTGTATATTTTGTAGGTTCATTTGGAGGCTTGGAGGAGTCTGACTTGGGAAGAAGTTTTGTTTTAATGGCTTTTTGTATTTTGTAAATGAGGGCATTGAGATGCCTCATACCTATCTTGGTTTGTATCAAGTTTATTCAAAATTTGGAGGGTGAAAGTTCTAAGAGTTGTAATATTACCTTTTTGTAAACATTGTACTGATTTATTAAATGTGAAATAGTTTATCACCTTCCATTGTTGGATATGAATACAATCTCTCTCTCTCTCTCTCTCTCTCTCTCTCTCTCTCTCTCTCTCTCTCTCTCTCTCTCTCTCTCTCTCTCTTTCATTATTGTCTAAATATTTGCAATGAAAAAAGGGGCTTAAGAAAAGTAATAGGGTACTAGTTAGCTCCTTGTTAGATAGATTAATGTTATTTAATGATTGTGAAAAAGAAAAATATATATATGGTTGGTTTAATTTTTTACCTCATTGTGTTAATGTAGTTATACCCATAATTGGATTGGAAAATATAGATCTATTTTTACTTTTGTGATATTTATCTAAATTGTTGAGTTAGTAAAAATTTATATATATATATATATATATATATATATATATATATATATATATATATATATATATATATATATATATATATATATATGATACAGTCTCTGTGTAAAATATTATCTCTGGTCATTTTAAAAAAAAAGGAAAATAGAGAGTAGAAACCAGTGAATAAGCTTATAAAACATATATGAAAGTTAATAGATAACTTAGAAAATTAAAACTTTATCTTCTGTGTAAATTACGAGAGGGTAGTGGGAAAATTTAGAAAACAAATAAAACTTTAAACTATTTAGGAACTTGAATACAACAAATAAAAGAGTTACATTTTAACATGTGCATAGACAAAGTTGAGGAAATGGAAAAATAAACCTAGATGAACAAAAAACATGTTAGTATTATTTTGAGCAACCTGTAGAAAACAATTTGAGGAAAACAATAATTTGTTAGATTAGCTCCTATTGGGAAGATACCTTCCACTTGGGAAGGTACCTTCCCACTTGGATTCCCTTGAAAACCTGCACCAACCAGAGACTATGTAACTTGAAAATGTGAACAAATGGGAGACTTGTGATGTATTTATAATTCCTTATCTAAGGTTTGGTGTCCTAGGATTTAGGGGATGCGTTAATTTATTTAAACTAGCTTTTCTATGCAAACCCCACTTAGTGAGTTGTAGGCTTTTGTCTTATTATGTGGGTGTGGGGATTTAATTCTTTTATTTAGTTAATTGACTTATTGGTTGTTCACTTTATGAAAGGATTGTATTTTCTTTCCTTGTGGATGCATTTAAATAAACTCCTTTGCAATTTTATTTACAAGTTTGGAAATAAACTATAGTTGTGGCTTATAAAATATTTGCATTGAAACTATAGCATTAGTTAGATTATTTTATTTTAAAATGTTTGGGAGGGATATTAGTGAAAATTTGGCATTTAATTTATTTATTTTGAAAGGGGTTAAATTAGGAGTTTTATTTCAAATTAATTTTTGCAACCTCCTATAGTTGATAAGGTGGTGTTATGTTGCCGAAATCACTATAGGAATTATCCTATTTTATTCCATAATGCCCCGTTATGTTGCTGAAATTATTCTAGGTTTAATTGAGTTAAATGCTTTTATTAGATCATTTAAGTTATTCCGTTTTGTTTAAAATGTTAGAATAATGTATAAGTGAGATTATTGTCATTTTCATATTTAGATGTTTAGAACCTTAGGTCTTTAGTGGACCTAAGGTTAGATTTCATTTTATAGAGAAATCAAATTCACGTCACTTAGTAACCCTAGGGTTAGAATTCTGAAACAGAATCTAACCCTCTCAATGCTGCTTTCACGACATATGCCCTCTTAGTGGCTTACACGTCTTAGGGATGGCGAAGTGAGTGTCGCATCATCCCGTGTGATTGACCTTCCTTACCTTCGGGTGATGCACATGATGCAAGTTGTTGCAGATGACTTTGTGATTTGCGTGTGTCACCGAGCATGCATGTTGTGTGTGAGGGGGTTGTAGAGTCAAGAGGGAATTTTGTTGATAATTCATGTCATGACCACATGGAAAATGTGGGCGTGACATTTGGTATCAGAGCCCAAGTTTAAACACTAGGCATTGAGGGCACATTATTTTATTCCACATTTTGTTTAATTTTGTTCTAATTTTAGGCACCATGTTCATGTAGAATGCCACCTAGATCCAGGAGAGGGTGCCCATGCGCCAGTGGGTCTAGAGGAGCCTGCTCAAAAGTTGTTCCACCACCTGAGAATCCAAATTAGGAGCTGCCACCCGCACCCAACTTAGGTCCCCAAATCCTTCAGGTCTTATAGGCGGTGTTAGCACGGTTGCCTCTGGTTGTAGATGAGCCACATGTGGATATTATTGATACTACAGTTGAGGACAACACATCAGCTCATCGAGAGTGCAACAGGAGTCTGCCACGCTATGAGGAGCGTGAGGCTGGGATTGGGGTGGAGCATATTCCACCCAATCCTTTTGTTTATGGACTGTGAGATGAGGTGGATGCACCCATTTGAGGTCACCAAGACCACGAAGACCCTATCCGAGATTTGCTTAGGCTTAATCTGCCTACCTTCATAGGTACGTTAGAGGGAACTGAGGCCGAGGCTTGACCCATCAGCCTTGATTGGTGCTTTGCGTTGTGATCCTATGGGAGAAACACGAAGGCACAAGTAGCAGTGCATCTTTTGTGAGACACGATAGCGACATGGTAGCGTACGAAAGAACACAAACACTGTCTTTCTTTAGACACTCTTTCATGGGACACTTTCCTAGAGTGCTATAATGTGCGTTACCTATTAGAGCATTATAGACAATGCCACATTGATGAGTTCCATGATTTGCAGCATATAGGTTCCACAGTTGCATAGTATGAGTGCAAATTTTTGGAATTATCCCGTTATGCCGAGTATCTTCAAGACGAGAAGCTTCTTGTGAGTCATTTCATCAGAGGATTGAATCCTCACATAGCAGGACCAGTTCACATGGCAGACCCATGGACTATGAGTGAGCCAACGAGAAGGCGTTCATTATAGAGGAGGTACATGGACGGGGCTAGGGGTCACATCCACAGTTTCAGGACTGCAGCCATTAATAGGATCAGGGTTTTCATAGACACCAGACACCTCATAGGGGTAGTTTTAGATCTGTATCTTTACCACCTAGACCTCCATAGCAGCAGTAGTAGCTGTATCAACAGAGGTCACAGCCACATTAGAGGAGATAGGGTGGTCCTAATCGAGGGTGGCAGTCACAGGGTCTGTGGAGAGACTAGCGTCAACAGACACTAGTTGTGGGACCGACTAGATCACAACAATCCTTTAGAGGATCTCAAGGTAGCATAGTACAACCTGGAGCATAGCAATCCAGTCAGACTCAGTCAGTACAGGTTTAGATGCGTGGACCTTGTTATGTTTGCGGTGGCACTGGGCACTTGGCCAGAGAGTGCCCACAAGGATTCATAGCTGGAGGACTGCATGCTAGTGGTTCTGAGGCTATAGTTGGAGATATGGGATGATCTCACTGAGTCTTTGTAGCGGTTGATAACCACCAGGCCAAATTTTAGGCCTCCATGATAGAGACGCCAGGTACTATTAGGGATATACCCATTACGATTTTGTTTGACTCAGGAGCCATAGACTCCTTTATCTCTCCATCATTAGTGGAGCGTTGTAGGCTGGTGGCCTCTAGGTAGGACATTAGGTGAGAGGTTGAGTTAGTTACAAGGGCCAAGATGGCTGTAGATGTAGTGGTCAGAGATTGTGAGGTAGCACTTGGTGCCTTTACGATAGTTGTGGATCTTAGGGTTATAACCTTAGGGTCTTACGGTGTGGTGTTAGGCATGGATTGGCTTGCAGCTCATAGAGCCAAGCTAGATTGTCACAGAAAGGTGATAGGTTGCCTTGATGATCACGACACAATAGTAGAGATAGTGGGCATTCAGAAGCCCACAGCAGTTCGCATGATATCCGCTAAACAACTTAAGCACTATATGTGGAAGGGTTGCCAGATGTTTGCGATCTCAATCAGTGACAGATTGGAGGATGAGTTAGAGGCTTCACTCGATCATCATCCCATCCTTAGGGAGTTCACGGATGTCTTTCCTCTCAAGCTTCTAGGGATGCCACCTTGCAAAGAGGTTAACTTTCATATAGACCTTGTACCAGGTGCTGAGTTAGTGTCTCGTGCACCTTACAGGATGACCACGCATGAGCTCGTGGAGCTCAAGCTTCAGCTAGAGGAGTTTCTAGTGAAGGGGCACATCTAACCTAGTGTCTCTCCTTGGGGCGCACCAGTCATCTTTGTGAAGAAGAAGGATGGGTCTCTTCAACTTTGCATGGATTATATGCAGCTGAATAAGGTGACGGTGAAGAACCATTATCCTTTGCCTAGGATTGATGACTTGTTTGACCAGATGTAGGGAGCCAAGGTGTTCTCTAAGATTGACCTAAAGTCCAGATACCATCAGTTGTGCATCATAGAGGCAGATATCCATATGACCACATTTCAGACTCAATATGGTCACTATGAGTTCATCGTGGTGCCCTTCGGTTTGACAAACGCCCCTGTAGTATTCATGAGTCTCATGAATGGGGTGTTTCACATATTCCTTGATCGTTTCATGATTATATTCCTTGATGACATTTTGATTTTCTCACAGATTGAGGAGGAGCATGAGGAGTACTTACACCAGGTACTACAGTGTTTATTAGAGCATCAGCTTTATGGCAACTTGGCAAAGTGTGCCTTCTTTAGATCAGAGGTTCAATATTTGGGGCACATTCTATCTAGCGATGGTATCTTAGTAGATCCATTGAATATTAGAGCTATCAGGGATTGGCCAGCACCTACTAGTGTCACAGAGGTTCAGAGCTTCATGAGACTAGCAGGTTATTATCGTAGATTTGTTGAGGGCTTCTCCAGGATAGCACACTCCATCACTTCCCTTCAGTGGAAAGGGAAGAGTTTCTTGTAGGCAAAGTAGTGTGAGAGGGCCTTTGAGGTCCTTAAGGAGCATCTCACTAGCACTCCTATCTTAGCAGTACCTAATCCAGCAACAGAGTTCATGGTTTGCATAGATGCATCATTAGAGGGATTAGAAGTAATGTTGATGTAGGATGGTCGAGCGATCGTGTATGACTCACAAAAGCTCAAGACCCATGAACTAAACTACCTGACACATGATTTAGAGTTAGCAGTGGTAGTTCATGCTCTTGTTTGATGGAGACACTTCCTCTTAGGACATCATTTTGATTTACACTCTGACCATCATAGTCTACAATATATCTTCATGTAGCCGAATCTAAACGCTCGCCAATGGCATTGGATGGGGTTTCTTTGTGAGTATGACTTAAAGGGAAGGAGAACATGGTTGTTGATGCCTTGATTTGGAGGTGCCATGAGATCCTAACCTTGACCTTGAGTGTTGACTTGAGAGGACGCATCTTGCAACACCTACCAGAGGATGAGTGGTTTCTGGAGGTTCAGCGGGAGTTGCAGTCATAGAGGGACCTTAAGAGCAAGTTTGTAGGGTATTCTCTTGAGGCAGATGGTCTTCTACGACATCATCAATGCATCTATGTTCCCCTCACAGGTAATCTTAGATCATTGGTTTTATCAAAGGATCATAGAGCACCATATGCAGCACATCCTGGGGTGAAGAAGATGCATGCCGATTTGAGGCAGTTGTACCATTGGGCATGTATGAGGCATGATATTGTAGAGTTTGTTGCTCATTTCCTTGAATGCTAGAGGGTGAAGGCCGAGCATCGGCATCCAACAAGTTTACTTCACCCTCATGAGATATTGGAGTGGAAATGGGATACCATTTCCATGGATTTCATTGTTGGTCTACCTTTGTCAGCTTGCTGCCATGATGCCAACATGGTGACAGTTGACAAGTTGACCAAGGTAGCCCACTTTTCACCTGTATGCACAACATACAATGAACCAGCAGTGGTGAGGGTTTTCTTAGATGATAAAGTGAGACTTCATGGGGTACCACGTCATATCATATTTGACAGAGATTCAACGTTCACATCAACATTTTGGAGAGCTTTGCAGCAGGCGTTGGGCACTTAGTTCAACTTTAGTTCAGCTTACCACCCTAAGACAGATGGGCAGACTGAGAGGGTGAATCAGGTGTTAGAGGACATGCTTTGTATGCATGTTATGGATCACCGGTCTAGATGGGAGGACTACTTGTATCTAGTTGAGTTTACCTACAATAATGGGCATTACAGCTCGTTAGGTATGCCTCCCTACTGGGCCTTGTATGGCAGGCCGTGCAAGACTCCCTTGAGTTGGGACCACATAGAGGATAGAGTGGCTATTGGACTAGAGTTGGTATAGGATATGGAGCAGCAGGTCACTTTGATCAGGCAGAGACTACAGGAGAAACATGATCGCCAGAAGAAGTATGTCGATGCCAAGAGATTGGATTAGAGCTTCTCTGTGGGTGACAAGGTCTTCTTGAGAGTGCAGCCACATAAGAGTCCAATCCATAATAGAAAGGGATCTAAGCTTGCACCTCATTTTGTTGGACCTTTTGAGATCTTGAAGCGGATAGGACCTGTAGCTTACCGTCTTGCCTTGCCACCTAGTATGTCATGCATCCACAATGTGTTTCATATTTCTATACTAAGACGTTATATATTTGACATGACTCATGTTTTGGACTGGGATACCTTACAGGTAGAGTCGAACAGGCAGCTGGCTTTGGAGCCAATTTGCATCTTAGCTCATCAGATGCTAGGCCTTCGAGGCCGAGAACTGGACTAGGTCAGAGTTCAGTGGGACCGTTATGATGAGATCTTGGCTACATGGGAGGATGTAGCTAGTTTGAGGACACTCTATCCCCACCTCTTTGCTAACTTCCCAGAGGAAGTATAGTCTTAGGGGGGAGGATGTGAGGCCTGTAGACACCCAAAATTGACTCATTATCACTAGCATTCAAACATTGCATTTTCTATCATCTGTATTTGTCTAACACACTTGAGCAATATCCCTAACACATCTATTTCTTCTATTAATTAAATAAATTTATATTTATTTAATTAATTCATTAGCTATTTCTTCTATTTCCTCTAAGCTATAATTAAACAATCTTTAATTATTTAATTATCTTCATTCTTCTATTTTTAATTAAATAAATTTTATTTATTTAATTAAAAATTTATTTCATAAACCCACTTTCTAATTAATTAAATAAATTTTATTTATTTAATTAATTTCTCTTATCATTTATCTCATGAGATGACATGTGAGCCTCTTTCATTTAAAAAAGATAAATGGTACTACATCTTTTATTTAATATCTTTCACATGTAGTACTTTTTATGTGGGTGTGTGCAAGAAGTTGTCCCCACTTATTGGCCAAAAAGTGGAAGTGTTTTCCCTGATTTTTATAATTTGTCACATTTGACCTAAAAATTTGAAGCACTTAAATGTGGAATCTTGGAAAAAGTCACTAAATATGAAATGTAGTACTCGGAGTCTAGTTTTCAAATATGTAACTTTTTTCAATACCCAGATGATAGAAATTGATTTTGAATAGGTGTTTCTAAAAACCACTGTTTAAAAGTCACTTTTTTTTACTATACGATGTACGTGTACGTTATCCATATTTTGACCTAAATAATCATATTTTTCAAAATCCTTTTGGGAAAAGATTTGTAACTCATGAAGCACATTTTCCATATTTTTTTGTAATTTTTTATTGAATATTTTTTTTATTAATTTTTTATTGGCTATTTTTGGTATTTTAAAAAATCATCGTGTACGTCATGTATAAGATGACCTAAATTTAGCCGATGATGGCATGGTTTGGTGGTTAAGTCACTCGGTTGTAGTGGCGGCCACCAGAGTTCAAATCTCCGCTGGGCTAACGAGCTCACAAGGCTTTACGCCTTCGCTGGGCCAATGAGCTCACGGGTTTGAAGTGTTCTTCCTAGGGGATGAGGTCCCCCAATTGTGGCCTCACCGGTTCATTGCTTCGGGCAAAAGCATTCGTGTGTTGCCGGAGGGCGTGTCGCACCAGCGTCGCCGGTCACGTTAAAAAGTTTACTAGGCACATTATCTTTAAAAAAAAAAGAAGATGACCTAAACTTAATATTTTTTGAATTTTTTTAAATTGAAAAGAATTGTCTAAAGTACATTTTCCTACAATTTTTTTTACAAAAAAATATGTTAATAAAAAGTTATAAAAATACTAAAAAACCCTAATAATTCAAGTTTATGGACCTATTTCATCAGAAATTGATTAAAAAATAGAAAAATTAATCGAACTATAAAAAATATTACATATTTAGAATCTACACTGTCTCATCTATAATGGGTTTTAATTTTGTCAAAATATTCTGCAATATAGACCTTCAGATATATGCCCAAAGTCACTATTTAGTTGTGACATTGATAGGACCTTCAAGTTGCAGGTCAAACCAGGTCCAGAGGTTAGGTTCGGGTCCCCAAAGCATTTCCTGAACTGGGTTACAAAGAAAAACCTGAACTTAAAATTCAAATTTTAAATAACGGGATCCCATTTTAAAACGGGATCCCGTTTCATAAAAGATTAATATTTTAACCTTTATGAAACGGGATCCCATTTTGAAAACGTGATCCCGTTTCATAAAGGTTAAAATATTAACCTTTTATGAAACTCAAAATGGGATCCCATTTCTTGAAAATGGGATCCCGCTTTTGGCTCAGGATCCCAAAGCAAAACGGGATCCCGTTTCATAAAAAGCGGGATCCTGTTTTGGTTAACCTGATTTCAAATTTTTTTCTAACTCTGAAACTTCCACCTTAAGTGGACACAACTTCTTGCATTTACCCATGTACATGGTCACACATAAGCCCTATCTTCCCTCCATTTGTCATCTTCACATTTACCTATGTCTATCATTTAATCTTAGCCATTCACATAGCCACCGAATCTCCACTGTTGATTGATTTTGGTTGAAGTCTATATAAACATCCTCTCATTCCATACTACATCTAATCCAGCATTTCATAAAGCGTCTATATTATCATCTTGAGCATATTGAGCACTTGAGTATTCATAGCATCCATTGAGGTTATCATCATTATCATCCATCCATCATGGCAGCTTTTATCTTCATAATTGTTTATTGTTGAAGAAGCAATCCACATCATAAACAAGGAATCACACAATCTAGGTGATATTGTGCTTGAATTACATGCTTTTGATTTCATTTAGATTAGATTCTTTGATGATGGTAGGGTTAGCTTTTCATGGCTATGCTTGATCTTATTAACCTGATTTTTACCTATCACATTTTGGCACGCCCGGTGGGACCCACGTCCTTGATTAACTTTGCTATTTGAAGTTGTTTTTAAGAAGATCATATTTTTTGAGCGCTTATGACAAATTCTAGTCACTTTAGAGCAAAAACCAGTTGCTGTCTGAATATACGCATCGCTTCTGAGCTAAAACCTGCCACTTTTAGCATTCCCAAATCGCTTATGAGCAAATAGTAGTTGTTTCCTATCTATTTTGCATCGCTTATAAGATAACAGTGGTCGCTTATGCCTTTATTTGTATTTCTTTTAATCTAATAGTGATCGCCTTTAGCTATTTGAATCACTTATTGTGAAAATAGGGTTTTTGTTGCATTCTATTTTTCTTGCAGCTTTGAGTTGGTTATGACCCGTAACCAGTCGCTTCTTTCTTTTTCGCATCAATTGTGAGTTTTATCAATTCACATCTGGCATTATAGGCATCACTTCTGATTTGTAACATTTCGCCTATGGCAGAATACAATTCGCTTTTGATCAATAGTTGATCGCCTTTGGTAAACTGTGTCATTTTTAGTCCTTATCATTTGCAGTTTGGTTTTCTTGGCTACTACTTGGGTATTTGTGCAACATCTTATTGATTGTCCAAGAAAAGGAGGTTATCAAACTACTAACATATCTGTTGTAGCTTCGATTGGTCCAAGACTTGTGGTTTTTCACTAAATTAGGAACATTTGGGCTTGGTGCTTAAAATGAATCACTACTTTCTCCGTGCTTGATTTATCTTTTTTGATTTCTTGCATGTGCTTGATTGTAACCCAAATTTAATAACAAAAGTATCCTCTTCCCTTTCCTATCAAATGGACCTTGGGTGTATGAGAACTTGTTATTATCTTTAGAGGGCCTGCCTTCCTGGTGTGAGAAGGGATACGACCCAAGCGGTAACGAGCTAAAGCCAAGTCCTTCCGAACCGCTATATAAGAAAAGTGTTTGTGTTGAAAGCCACAAACATGTGTTGTTGTGTTATACCGACAACCAACCTCCCCCAAAACCCTCCAAGGCATAACCCTTGAAGGCTGGAAGACTCCATAACAGAGAGTAGCGCTGCTGTACGTATAGCCATCCAAACGGATGCCCTTATTAGCAACTTTGTGTAGTAGCCAAAAACTTTCTATTTGTTGATGCAAAAGGTGGAACCTTTGAAGCCACCTCGATTCACGTGGTTCTTAGAAGAGATAGCAGGGACAATCCTAAGGTTGGTGGGGGGACAAGCCTTGGGAAACCTAGATCTTGGTATGCGTGAGAAGTGTGTGCCATGGAGAGGAGCCGGTGCTACCAAGATCCTGAAGCTATCCACTTTGAATAAGCACGGCCAAGGGACTCAACAAATACAGTCCTTTCCTAGCCTAGGTTGTACAAGTTTGTGATTGTTGTGAGTGTGAGTGACTACAATTACTATTTTCTTGTCAAAAAACATAAATCAAACATATTTCCTGACAGACACAGTCACTTTTGAGCTTAAACTGCCTGCATACAGACAACTAGATCACTTTTAAACAACAGTTAGTCACTTTTTTGCCTAAACCAAATCACTTTTAAACAATAGTCAGTCACCTTTTGCCTAAACCGGATCACTTTTAGACAACAATCGGTCGCCTCTGGTCTAAACTGCGTCACCTCTAATCAATAGTAAATCACTTTTGAGTCAATACTCGTCGCCTATGGAAAATTGGCTTGCCTCTAGTTAACACTATAGCCTATTATCTTAACCAAAACCAGATCACATTTAAGCTATTACCAGTCACTTTTGGCCTTTTCTGAGCTGCATATGAGCTATTACTTGTCGCCTGTGGTCAAATACCAGTAACTCTTAGTGACTCAGCTGAATTAGCTACAATTCCAGCTTGTTCAGCTTCAGCATTAGCTTTCAGACTTGTCTCTAATCATTAGCAGATACCTGGACTTTATCTCTTACTTTGAGTCTACCAACCAATTGAATTTAACGAGCTTTTCATCTTCTTGAGATCCCAAACCAGCAAACCAAACATCAAATCAATCAATCTGATCAATCAACAAAACATCATCTCTTGGCTTTATCTTTAGCAACATCAGCAACATAGCAACCTTAGCAAACAACTTTTCCCTTGGGTGTGTGAGCTATTCTCTAGGGAAGTCCAACTAACAACAAAGCAACCGAGCAACCCAACAATAAAGCAAACAACCAACCAACAACAACAACCAAACAATTAGCAAACCATCATCTTTTTGGGTCTCAAAACCTTGACAAGCTAAAGTTTAGTTTTCACCATCATTCATCATGCCTCTAACTAGGAGTCAATATAGAGCTGAAATGGAAGCCAAATTGCGAGTTGAAATGGAAGCCAAATTGCAGGCTGAAATGGAAGCTAAGATCCAACAATCTAGATCAACACCTCTTAGAGACGCGACTCAACTCATGACTGGTATGCCTCCTCATATGTTTATGCCCCATGGGTATACCATTGGAGAGTCATCTTCACCACAAGTGCAACCTCAAACATTTTTAGAGACTTATGAGGAACAATCCCAAGAAGACTTATCAAAATTTTAGGATACACATGTATGGGATCAAGTTGAGAGACTTGTCTTATCTGAGCCTAATCGCTACTTCTTGCAACTTACTCGCATGGGTGCTAAATTACCAAGAGATTTTGACATATCCACTATTAGAGAGCACGATCCAAACACTCTGACTATTGTTGCAAAGGGACCATCCACTATAGTCACACCATTCCATACCATATCACAAACTCCATCTTCCAACACATTTCTTTCACTTCCTATTGTTACTTCATTTGATCCACCACGCTCGGAGTACACTCTAGAACCTTTGATAACGCCAACCAATGTGCTCCCTTTCATTTCACAAAATCTGAACATTCCACCTTTCCATGTTCCTCAACATACTCCTTCTCCTACCATGACTATTTCCATGCCTCAAGTAACACAAGCTATCCATGTGGCCCAAGTGCAAATGCCCCAAATATCACAAGCTATCCCCATATCCCACAATGTGCAAGCTTCCCAAACTGTCCTAACAACACCAATGGTCCAAGATTCACAACCATCGCAATCCGTTACATCACATGTGGACACCACATCTCATATACCTACTGCTAATATGCTCTCCACTATCTCCACTAATCCGTTCAATATATCATACAATCCCAATGTTAGTCTTATTGACATGAGTGACCCGCCTATTGTTTCTCAAGTCAATACTAGCACTATGGTCACTTATGTTGAGCAACTTACATCATCTTCTTATAATCCTTCACAAACCATCAATCCATCTTATGCTACCCAAGGTTTGCCTATTGTCACCCAACACATGACACATACCAATCCTCATGTCCAAATTACAAATCCAAGTGTCCATCCTTCTTTTGCATCCACCAATCCTTCCATCACTTACCATGTCACGAACCCAACTCCAAATTCACAACCATTAACTAATATCAATCCATCTTCCACTTCTCATGTGATGGAAAATCTTGGTGCTAATTCGTCACAATATACCCAACCACCGCTTGTGTCTCAAGGACAACACTCCTCAACCACATATGTGTCACATACCAATCCTTTGACATACATTGTGAGTACGCAACCTCAGCAAATGGTCATGACTTCATATATCCGACAACAACAACCTCAATATGAATCATACCATGTTTCACCCCCTTTGTAACAACAGCAATTATCTCCAGCGGATGTTCAACAAATGATCAACCAAGCGGTAGGACAAAGCAAGAAGACATTTTCTTTAGAAAACATATGCACTTATCTATTTGACAAGTCACTTCATATGACACCTTTTTTTCCACACTTTGAAATTCCACAATTTGACAAGTACAAAGGAAAAGGAAATCCAGAAGACCATCTTAGAGCATTCTTTGTGGCATGTCTCAATGTTGCTTTGGACGATACATATCTTTTGAGACTATTTCCTTGAATCTTAGCAGGACAAGCTCTTGAATGGTTCTCTCATTTACCTCTGGGAATTAAGTCTTTTGCAAAGTTAGCAAATAAGTTTCAATCACACTTTGCTTGTAACATTGAACATGAGGTAAACATGAATGACCTAGTCAACAATAAACAACGCAATGGTGAAACCTTTTCTTCATTTACTCAATGATGGCATAATATGGCTAGCAAACTATCATGGGAAATACTTGAGAAGAAACAACTCGATATATTTGTTTAAAATCTTCATCTTGAGCTGTCATTCCAACTACAATTACAAAGTGCTAGTACCTTTGATGAACTTGTTTCCAAAGGAACCATCATTGAATGAGCTTTAATAGCTAAAGGCACTATCAAGATCTTTCGCGATAACAAAGACTATCCTCAAAACTCCAATGATAAGTCTTGCTTTTGGAACAAAAATAAGAATGTTGTCAACAACGGTGTTGTGGACGCAAAGAACATACAAACTTTGAAAGATCCCATTAACATTCAAGCTGCTTCTACAACAACACAACCTTTTCAATGAACGTGACAACGACAAACTTCAAATCCTCGCTGACAATTTACACCATTAGTGGAACCTATGGAAGTTGTCTTTCGAAAGCTTCTCCAAGTGGGCAATATTATGTTACCGGATGCACCACCCAATGGTGAACCGCTCTTCAAAGCTCCTTGGTATAAATAAAATGAGTATTGCGATTACCATAGAGTTAAAGGACACAAAACAAATGGTTGTATGCACTTAAAGCATGTTATCCAAGATTTCATCGATCAAGGTTTAATCAAAATTACACCTTCAACAATGCAACCTACACAACAATCGACATCAAACTATGATCTAGATGCTTTCAAGAATCCACTTCCATCTCATGACAAACCAAGTAACCCTCATGTTGGGAATACCATTTAGTACAACTATGAATCATTTACTATTGGCCACATTGACCATGCTCGCATTTCCACCATTACTATCCAAGGCAAAGCACCTGATTGCGCTATAACCACTTGAAGAGGTTGAGTTACGATTCAAGGAGCACCTGTCCATCCTCCTCGACCATTCTCTAACTATAATATCCTGGATCACCTTGGTAAAACACCTGTGCATATATCTATTCTTGAGTTGCTTCGCATATCCCCTGCTCACAAAGCTATCCTTAACAAAGCCTTACAAGAATCTTCGGTGCCTAATGATATTGATATCACACAATTCCAATCTATGGTCGCTAGCATTGTAGCCCCTTGTCATTTAACTTTTTCTGAGAAAGATCTTCAGCCCTCCATTCACCCTTCACACAATGAAGCCCTCCACATAGAAGCGTTTGTTAAACAACACCGTATCAAATGAATCTTGGTAGATGGTGGAGCTGGTCTTAATATATGTTCCTTGAAATTAATAAAACAATTGGGATATTCTAAGAAAGATGTTGACACCTCCAAGGTTATTACTATCAGAGCATATGATGATGCTGAGAGAGATATGGAAGGGATTATTTACTTGCCTATCCAAGTTGGGCCGATCACTACTAAAACCCTTTGTCAGGTTCTTGATATTGACCTTCCTTATAACATCATCCTTGGTCATCCATGGATACATACCCTCAAGGCAGTTCCTTCTACATACCATCAATGTCTTAAATTTCCACATAACGGTGTTGAGATTACTATCCATGCTGATCCCAATGCATTTGAATTTTGTTGTGCCTTTCAAGCTAAATACCAGAGCCCAAACCACATTCCTATCAACACTGAGGCATATCCATCTTCATCCTATATAGATCCATATGACCTACTCAAGCCATCATCTAGCAAAGCTGCGTCCAACCTTTGTATCAAGTACACCGAACATGGTCTTGGTGAATACACATTGCAAGAATCTTGTTGTGTTGGAACCCTTGCCTTATCTCCCAAATCTCATGGTAAACCTTCTACATCCAAGCCAACTTCATCCCCAGCTGTCATCCAAAGCCCCACCTACAGTATTCATTAAAGGCAGATTCCTGGATGATGAAGACATTGATGATATTGACTCGTGGATATTCTTTGATGAAAATGACCAAGTACAACTTGAAGTGGAGAGATATAACAATGGGTTCCACATCATAAAGAACATGGGCTACAAAGGACATGGTGGATTGGGATCACAGGAACAAGGACCTATTGAACCCATTATTGTGTCTAAGAAGTTTAATAAGCAAGGCCTTGGCTATCAACTGGAGGTACCGCCACCCAAAGACATTAAGTCTATTTCTGATATTGACGCTGGACCCTCTTCGGCAGGAGAGACTTCTAGTTTGGATACTTTCGATGACTCCTTCCTTCATATTATTGACCTTTTTCAAGACAACTCCATCTTCATGATTTCCACAACTTCCTCTAGCCACAACCATTCCTCCGTTACCCTTCCACTCATATATCCTGACCTCATCGATTGGGACCAAGAGGGGCACCGATATTAGATACATTTGAAAATGATGAAGCTATTGTAGAATTCATGGGCTTATGATAGGGCATTCCATTGGGGGATCACAAAGTAGGTTTCATGATGGATCTACCTAAACTAGCATATTTTGGTAGAAGTATCAAATCCTTCAGTTGCAAAAGTGAAATAAACAAAATCAAACAAAATAGGTCATTAGGTGAAAACCGAAAGGTGCCTCTTGACCGTAAAAAAGTAAAAATAAAGGACGTATCTAAAGGTGAAAACCTCTCTGAGGTGCCTGAGGATGGGGGATTTGATCTTCCTGTTGCCACTGATTATCATGAGAAATCAACCATGCTAGTTGAACAATCATAAGACATGAACTTTGGTACAGAGCAAAAACCAAAGATCACTTTTTTAGTAGCACCACTATCAGAGCAAGAAAGAAGAGACTTCACAGCATTTTTTATGAGAAGAACTATAAATTTTGCATGGACTTATGCTGACATGCCGGGTCTAGATCCATCACTTGTGGTACATCACTAGCAATATCTCCTAATGCAAAACTTGTTAAACAAAAATTGCGCAAAATGCATTTGCAAGTAGCTTTATTGGTCAAGGAAGAGATTCATAAACTGTTAGAAGCAAAGTTCATAAATCCTATTGATTATCCAGACTGGGTTTCAAATCTAGTACCTGTAGCAAAACCTGATGGATGAGTTCATTGTTGTACAGACTTTAGAGATCTTAATAAAGCATGTCCTAAAAATGACTTTCCATTACCAAGCATAGACAACATTGTAGATCTTACAACCAGACATGAAATGTTATCTTTGATGGATGGATTTTCAGGGTATAACCAAATCAGAATAGTAGATGAAGATCAAGATAAAACATCATTTATTTGTCCACGGGGCACATATTGCTGGGTTGTAATGCCTTTTGGTCTCAAGAACGTTGGAGCTACTTATCAATGAGCCATGACAGTTATTTTTCATGATTTTTTTCACACTATCATGGAGGACTATATTGATGATACCCTAGGAAAAGCTAAGACAAGAGAAGGACATCTACAGGTACTAGCACAAATCTTTGATCGATTAGAAAAGCATCAAGTCAGACTGAACCCAAAGAAATATGTATTTGGTGTAACATCTGGAAAACTGTTGGGATACATTGTGTCTCAACGAGGGATAGAAGTGGACCCAACTAAAGTAAAAACCATCATGGAAATGCCTCCGCCATCAAATCTCAAGCAGCTCCGTAGTCTACGAGGAAGATTACAGTCCATTCGCAGATTTATTTCACAACTAGTAGATAAATGTCATCCTTTTCAACATCTTCTTCGTAAGGGTGAACCTTTTAAGTGGGATGAAAAGTGTCAACAGGCCTTTGACAAAATAAAGGAATATCTAGCAACACCTCCTATGTTAGTACCTCCTGTACTTGACTGCCCATTATTGCTCTACATATCATCAACAACAGTAACATTGGGTGCCCTTCTAGTGCAACATGATGATTCAAGAAAAGAACAAGCGATCTACTACATCAGCAGAACTCTTGTGGGATATGAACTTAATTATTCATCTATGGAAAAAAGCATGTTTAGCATTAGTGTTTGCTTCCCAAAAGTTGCGACACTATATGTTGAACCAAACGACAAAGCTCATATCTAATGTGGATCCACTCAAATATCTTCTTTCTAAAGCAATCCTCACAGGAAGATTAGTAAAATGGGTCATGATCTTAAGTGAATTTGACATACAATATGTGGATTGAAAAGCCATAAAAGGACAAGTCATCATTGATCAATTAGCTGCAGCACCCATCACATATATTCACCCAATGTATTCATAATTCCCTGATGAAGGCTTGTTCAATTTAACTTCCCCAGCATGGTGGCAACTATATTTTGATGGTTCTTACACACAACATGGATCAGGAGTAGGGATATTGTTTGTTACCCCTCAAGAGATTGTATACCCAATCATACAGAATTGCATTTCCATGTACCGATAACATAGCAGAGTATGAAGCTTTAATCACATGATTACGCATGGCAGTACAATGGAGTATCAAACAGTTACAAGTTTTTGGTGATTCTCAACTGGTTATCAAACAAGTCTTAGATGAATATCAAACAAAAGATGAGAACCTTCTTCCATACAAGGTAATGGTTGATGATTTTAAAAAGTATTTTGACAATATCACCTTTGAACAAATCCCAACACTACAAAACATAGCAGTAGATGCCATGGCTATGATTGGGTCTCTTCTAGACATGCCATCTAATACACATAAATGTGAGTTTTTGGTTGAACAACTTCTGATTCTAGCATTTGAAGTACCACAGTCTGAGCTTATATGTGAAATTGTTGGTCCCAATTTGCCATGGTATGAGGATTTATATGAGTATCTCCATAATCAAACCTTTCCATTTCAATTATCTAACACCCAACGCAAAACCTTTATTCGTCGAGCCTCACGTTACACTATTTTGGGAGACACCCTTTATCGTCAAAGTCTTGATGGTATCCTTCTTAGGTGTCTTGATTCTGAGGAAGAAAAAGTGGCCTTATGTGATGTACATGAAGGTGTCTGCGGCTCACATTCTACTGGCCCTAGCCTTGTTAAGGAACTTCTACGACCAGGATACTATTGGACAACCATGGAAAAAGATGCACAATAATTCACAAAGAGATGTCTACAATGTTAGAAACATGGAGATTTAATACATGCACCAGTACATGAGCTTTAGCCTATCGTTACTCCATGGCCTTTTTAACAATGGGGACTTGATCTCATCGGTAAAATCCATCCTACTTCATCAAATGGTCATAAGTTCATTATCACCGCCACTGAATATTTCACAAAGTGGGTGGAAGCCATACCAATGACTTATATCACCAGCAAGCAAATATCCAAGTTTATCCTACACTATATCATTTGCCGCTATGGAGTTCCTCAAGCTATTGTCACTGATAATGGTTGCCCCTTTAAGAACCAAGAGGTTAGAGATCTTTACAATAAGTTCCATATCCAACATCGATTCTCTACCCCTTACTATCCTCAGAGCAATGGCCAAGCTGAGGCTTCTAACAAAACAATCATCAAGATTCTCAAAAAGACAGTCAATGAGGCTGGTCAAGATTGGCATTTACAACTCCATCCTGCATTATGGGCATATAGAACAAGTATCAGAACTCCTACTTGAGCTACACCTTATGCTCTTGTGTACGATACTGAAGCTATTTTACCTATTAAGGTTGAGATCCCCTCACTGCGAGTATCCCTACGGTATACCATCTCAGAGGAAGAATATCAAGTATCCAGACTCCCTGATCTTGAGCTTCTAGATGAACGGCATCTTACAACACTCAACCATCTCCGGGTATGTGCAGGATCATGATGGGCCAAACTATACCTCTAAGTGGCAATGAAAATACAAAAAATCAAACTTAATCAAGTTCATGTGAAAATTTGAATGAATTATCTACACAATTTGAAAAAGATGTAAGAACAAAATTTGTAGAGAATTGAATCTAGTTTATGAACTACTAATTTTTTTTAAAAACTAAATTTACTTAGTGAAAAATGAACATTTCAATGAATAGCTATTAAATTTTTTAGAAAAAAATAAAAAGTGGGTGTTTGTCTAGCCAACCTAACTATGAGCAAAAAATTTTTAATTTTTTTGAAACTTTCAAAATAAGTAGAGGACTCATGCTCGGATGTGATGCATACTTTTTTGAAATTATTTTCCAATAAAATAATTAGTTATGATTTTTTTACTATGACTTTTTTTAAAAACTAAAGAATAATTTTCCAACCAACCTAACTCGATGAAAAAAAATTGGAATTCAAGTTTTTTTTAAACCTATAGCCTATGGAGCATAGAGTGTGTTGCATCTTTTGGATCTGAAAAAGGTGAAACAGTTTGAAAGTTATTGATGTTTTTCAATCAGTGTATCTATCAGGATTTCAGACACACACTAAATAGAAAATTATTAATAATTATTTAACAAAATGATAATCAAGAAAATCTTATATTTTTAGAAAGCTAACAATTTCCTCTATAAACCCTTTTTGTTTTATCAATTTTGCATAAAAAAAAAGTCGTCAACACGAAGGGTGAAGTTTGAAGAAGAGACTAAAACCTATAAAAACGTTAGAATTGAGAGAAAGTCAACTATGACAACCCCAAGCTTACATACAAGGCAAAAGCGAAGCAAAATGGATATCCATTTTGCTTTGGTAAAATACCATTTTTCCTTTTTTTTTATGTTTTACAAAACAGATATCTGTTTTCAAAATGGATATCCATTTTTGGTTTCCCAAAATAGATATCCATTTTGCTTTACCCTATATGTTACTCTCTCTCTCTCTCTCTCAAGGTGGTCTATCGATATCCCGCAATGGTCATAAGTATTCATCTTTAGCTTTGTGTAAAATGCTAAAAAGGCGGTCTATCGATATCCCGCCGTATTCTTATGACCATTGCATCTAATTTCATCTATGATCGAAAAGGCTTGTCTATTTTCTAAGTTTTGTAAAGAGCATTGATAATAAAATTGTAATGTCCATTTTTAGATTCATTTTCTGCATTTCCTATAATCATGGTAATCTATGAAATCACATTTTTTTGAGGCATTCTATCAAATAGTTAGCAATGCCTTGTCTATGTTTGCATAGTTTTTATAAATATTTACTAGAAGTTACCAAATATAATATTTGATAAGAACCCCCCTATCATTATTCTTTTGATGGACTCCCATGTACCATTCCATTGGTGTAAGTAAATAAGATAGTAGAAAAGATCATGGAGTTTGGCTATATACGAGTCAACTACATTTGTTTGAAGATTTTTTTAACTTTTTCAACAAATTTCATTATGTTATGCATTGTAATGTTGGCACTTTGTAAGTTCTTTTTTGAAATGTATGTAAACATAAGAAAAGTCTACACATAATAGTTGGTCTTTTGGTAAATGAATGTTGTGGAACTTTATGAGGCATGGGGATGTTGAACTTCACTGCAATTTACAAGTTTGGGGATGAGTGCATTAGGATTATTCATTGATGATACATAATTATTTTCAAAACCTTCATTTATATACTTACAAGATTTTTGGGAAGTGGAGTCATGTTTTCCATCTACAACTTTGCAAAGGTTCCACTTTTCCACCAAATAGATTAATATTACTTTTTATCATGTAAGACTTTGGGAATGTTAAGATAAAATTAAGTTGCCAAAAGTGCACCTTGACTCTACACTTCTACTTTTTTGGATCTCTCTCTCTCTCTACCTCTTAATTAGATCCTATTCCTAGCTTTCCTAGTTTCCCTTTTCCTTTCCAATTTGCTTAGGAGAGAGAGAGATAGATAGATAGATAGAAAGAGAGTCCTAGTTTTCTTGTTTTCATTTCATTTGTCAATAAGGGAGAGGAGAGATAGAGGGGAGAGATAGGGAGATAAAGGAATGATAGGGGAGAGAGAGGCAAGAGATAGAGAGATAGCTAGATAGAGAGAGAGAGAGAGAGGAGATAGAGGGGAGAGATAGGGAGATAGAGAGTGAGCAAGATGTCTAGAGAGATAGGGAGAAGGATTGGGAGGTAGAGGGATGATAGAGATAGGGAGATAGAGGTTTAGGGTTAGGGGTTAGGGGTTAGGGGCATTATTTAGGGTTTTGGGAGAGAGAGAGAGAGAGAGAGAGAGAGAGAGAGAGAGAGAGAGAGAGAGAGAGAGAGAGAAGAGAGAGAGAGAGAGAGAGAGAGAGAGAGAGAGAGAGAGAGAGAGAGAGAGAGAGAGAGAGAGAGAGAGAGAGAGAGAGAGAGGAGAGAGAGAGAGAGAGAGAGAGAGAGAGAGAGAGAGAGAGAGAGAGAGAGAGAGAGAGAGAGAGAGAGAGAGAGAGAGAGAGAGAGACGAGAGAGAGAGAGAGAGGAGAGAGAGAGAGAGAGAGTTGCTTGGGGTTAGGGAAATTATTTAGGGTTTAGGGCTACTCAGGAGATATAGGGAGAGAGATTGAGAGGAATGATAGAGATAGGGAGATAGTAAGATAGAGGTTTGGGGTTGCTTGGGTTTAGCGTTTGGGGTTTAGTGGTTTGGGGTTTAGGATTTAGGGGTTTATGGTTTCTCAGGTTGAGGGTTTAGGGGTATTCTTTAGAGTTTATGGTTTAGGGGTTAGGGGTTAGGGTTTAGGGGCATTATTTAAGGTTTAGAGGTTTCTAGTTGCTCAAGTTTAGGGTTTAGGGGCATTGTTTAGGGTTTACGGTTGTAAGTAAAAAGAAGTCTCTCTCTCTCTCTAAATCCCTCAACCCTAAATAATGCCCCTAATCCCTAACCCCTAACCTGTAACCCCTAAACTCTAAACCTAAGAAACCCTAAACCTCTATCTCCCTATCTCTCCCTTGTTTCCTCTCTCTATTATCCATAAATTCTTCTCCACTAAACCCTAGACCATCACCCCAAATCCTTACTTTCCTAATAAAATCCCTTCCCCAAACATCATTTGATTATGTGACTCCTTCCATCACTAGACAGGTGCCCAGGTACTTTCCATTATTCATCTAATACTGTAATCCCAATGTCATAGCTCACATTCCCACACCTACATTCATAGACTCCATTCCCCCTATTGACACCATCGTTGATAATCATTATATAAGGAGACTCCCTTGAATAATAATTGAACCATGGATTATCCCATATCCCCATCTTACACTTTCCTCACCTTTGAACCCTTAGAAGATGACATTTAGCTATCCCCACCATTACCAATCACACTTTTTAGCAATCCCACATAAGACACCTTACCCATCACTTCACCTAGGTCATCACCAATTAAATCACCTACCTCATTACTCCATTCAACATACCCATACCACCCCTTTCTCACTCCACAACTTGTATTAACACATGATTAAACCTAACCCCTAACCCCTAAACCCTATCCCCTAACCCCTATTTCCTAACCCCTAAACCCTAAACCTAAGAAACCATAAACCCCTAAATCCTAAACCCTAAATCCTAAACACTAAACCCAAGAAACCCTAAACCTCTATCTCCTATCTCACTATCTCCCCATCACTATCATTCCTCTACCTCTCAATCTCTCTCCTATGCTTTGGCCATGTCCCTCACTCTATATCTCCCTATTGGTCCTCTCTCTCTAAACACTAAACCCTAAACCTCTAAACCTTAACCCCTAAACCATAAACCCTAAACCCTAAATAATGCCCCTAAACCTTAACCCCTAACCCCTAAACCCTAAACCCTAAACGCGAGCAACCCTAAACCCTATCTCCTATCTCTCCTTTATCTCCCTATCTCTATCATCCCTCTACCTCTCAATCCTTCTCCCTATCTCTCTTCGTTGTCTCCTCTATCTCTCCCTATCTGTCTCCTCTCTCTTTCTATGTAGCTATCTCCAAAACTTAGAAACCTTAAAACCCAGGTACACCCTAAATCCTATCAACTCTAAACCTCTATTTCCCTATCTCTCCCCTATCTCCCTATCTCTATCATCCCTCTACCTCTCTTGATCTCTCTCCCTATGTCCCTGGCCATATGCCTCACTCTCTATCTCCTTATATCTCTCTCCTTAGTCTCCTCTCTCTATCTCCCTATCATTCCTCTCTCTCTATAAACCCTAAATACAAAACCCTAAACCTCTAAACCTAACCCCTATCCCCTAAACAATTTAAATCCTAAACCCTAAATAATGCCCCTAAACCCTAACCCCTAAACCCTAAACTTGTGAAACCCTAAACCCCTAAACCCTAAACCCCAAACCCCTAAACCCTAAACCCAAATAACCCTAAACCACTATCTCCCTATCTCTCCCCTATCTCCCTATCACCTTTGTCCCTCTACCTCTCAATCTCTCTCCCTATGTCTCTGGCCATGTCCCTCAGTCTTTATCTCACTATCTCTCCCCTCGGACTCCTCTATATCTCCTTATCATTGCTCTCTCTCTATAAACCCTAAATCCAAAACCCTAAACCTCTAAACCTAACCCTTAACCCCTAAACAATAAATGCTAAACCCTAAATTATAATTCTCCTAAACCCTAACCCCTAACCCCTAAACCTAAGAAACCCTAAACTGATAAACCCTAAACCACAAACCCCTAAACCTTAAACCCAAGTAACCATAAACCACTATCTCCCTATCTCTCCCCTATCTCCCTATCACCTTTGTCCCTCTACCCCTCAATCTCTCTCCCTATGTCTCTTGCCATGTCCCTCACTCTTTATCTCCCTATCTCTCCCCTCGAACTCCTCTATATCTCCCTATTGGTCCTTTATCTCTCTCTAAACCCTAAACCCTAAACCTCTAAACCTTAATCCCTAACCCCAAAACCATAAACGCTAAACCCTAAATAATGCCCCTAAACCCAAGCAACCCTAAACCGCTATCTCCCTATCTCTATCATCCCTCTACCTCTCAATCTCTCTCTCTCTATGTCTCTGGACATGTCTCTCACTCTCTATCTCCTATCTCTCCCCTCTATCTCCTCTATCTCTCCCAAACTCTATCAGTCCCCTCTCTCTATCTCTCTTTAAACCGTAAACCCCAAACCCCTAAACCCGACCAACCCCAAACCTCTAAACCCTAAATAATTCCCCTAACCAACCTCTAAACCACTTCTCTATATAGGTGCAACTAATACCACTTTTTCATTGTTTTCCACATTTAAGTATATTCTTTTCCATTTTCCAAGTCCTACATGTGTCCAAGTTGTATTGTTTGTCAAGTTTTTAGTCTAATTGTTAGTTCCAGCTCTCATGGTTATTAAAATGTTAGTATAGTTAGATTTATCCTTAGGTAACATTAATTTACACATTGTTGCACAAACAACCACACTGAAACATAACCTTACCTAATTAAGGTTAACCTTTAAGGTTCTTTCATAAATGGCGAGCTTAACAGATCCAACTAGTTCAATGTTCTTATAGTCCATGCTTACCCTTCTGAGAGAGTTCATGCCATGTTAACTTTGCATTATGTCCTAACATATCACATGAAGGATCATCATCATCACAAGGAATAACAATGTCATGAAGGATTAACGAAGGTGTAGCTTCACCACATAAAGTATCATTCATAATTTTATCACTAGAGGGTAAGGGTATATCATGTGTATCCTTCTCAAATCATGTATCATGAATCAAATCATATAAAGCAATTTAGGGCATGAGGTTTAAGGAACATACATGTTCTTTCTTCTCTTGGTGAGATAAAGTTGCTTTCATACAAGAATGCACATTTGTATGAAGTGCACTTTCTTAGTTTCAATGTGTTTTGAATCTTTTTAAACTTGGATCCTTGGCCTAATGGTTTTCCTAGGTCTTCCCTTTCATATAATTTATATCATAGTTCTAGGCCTAGATAATATGAAGTGTATGAAGAAGAAGATTGTTATAATGAAATCTCATATTACTGCTCAAATAGTTATATATATCCTCTCTATATAGGGAGGTGTTATTAACAATCATTAGAATCCTTCACAAATTGAAACACTCTTAAATTTTTCCATGAATGAATACCATGCTTGGTAGTATAAATAAATAAATAATTAAATGATAAATTAGTAATCAACAAACATTCAATCATGTGTAAGTGGTTTATATTTGGTATATCTCATGTAGAATTGGACAAGTAATATATACATACACTGAATTGGAGGAAGGGAAACGGATATCCATTTTGGAAACAGATATCCGTTTTGAAAACGGATATCCATTTTGGATTTCTAGAAATGGATATCCGTTTCAAAACATATGAAAGCCAAACTTTGCCAAGTTGCGAATTTGGCTAAGTAAAAATGTGATTTTTTTCCTATTGCCATTGTTTGGCCCATGATGATCCTGCACATACCCCTCCAACTTTATCAAAATTGTCTATGCTGTAGCTACAACAAAAAAATTAGAGAATGCAAATTTCAAGTTGGAGATCTTGTCCTTAAAGGGAATCAAAGGAATCAGCAACATTGTGAGAAACAGGGCAAGTTTGAACCAAATTGGCTTGGTCCTTTCATCATCACAATAGTTTATGGATTAGGTGCATATACTCTTTCAACACATGAAGGCATTCCATTGGATGAACTAGTCAACAACATCCATCTCAAGAAGTTTTATCCTTGAATCTCAGCTATCCCAAAAAAAAAATCCATCCAATAGTGAAAACCACTTTGTGGCGCTTTGGATAACAAAAAATATAATAATAGTATAAGATAAATAATCTGTCCTGTGGTGAAAACCTAGTAAACAGGTGCCTTGGATAAGTACCATAGTGAAAACCTGGCAAACAAGCGCTATGTGTAGTGACCAGTCTCCATTATCTGCTTAGTTTGTTTGATCACCACTCTTCCTAGCATACTTCAACATCTTATCCTACATAATCCATATCATAATCTGCATGTCATCGCAATAAATAGCTTTTCCATCTTAACCTCTATCAATGCTAGCTATCCTACTTGAGACATTGTTGCGATAACTACATCTTTTTCGCACCTTAGCATCTTGTCCGCATGCACTCTCCATTGTCGCTTCTCCACAATAAATCTCATCCCACACTGGGGGCATTTGTTGAGCCTTATTTGGAAGTGGATACCACCAGCTCTAGCTCATAACACAATGAACACCTTAGCTCACAACACAACAAACTTTCAACTTTAGCCATAGCGTTCATCCAATGACAAATAGGGCAAACATTTGCAACTAGGATTCATATCTTTGCAATCAATTCAAGCTCAACCAACATCCAAATGTAGAAAAAACATCACCAATGCAAACATCCAAGCAATAAGTTGATTCTTTTAACATCACTTACTAGCGTAATAAGAAAGAACTACATCTCAGCTCTATTGTTAAAGCCTTGATCTCGTGGATGCAGGGTATGTATGCAATCTGAGATGCGAAGGGAGCACTCTGATTCAAGAAAAAACTATAGCCTCTCTTTTCATTATCCATCTTTCATCTTTCTTCTAATCATCCTTAAATCTTTCATCTCATATTCTTCTATTTTTCATCACACACATCATCAATAAAACCCAGAACTACATATTCATCATGTCTCATCTTCATCATAAATGTGCTTTGATCCCGTGGATACAGGGTATGTAGGTAGTCTGGTATACGAAGGAAGTTTTTAGTACTCAAGCACAAATGATCCACCCCATCTTCTCTCATCTTTTCTCATCTTCCATCTTCTTCTCTTTGATCAACTCAAGCAGGAAGCAGACTATGTGTATACTGAAAGCTCCAGCACTTTAACCAATCAAGAATAAGCCAGAAGCTATTTGTTTGCATGCCTTAAGCCAACATTTGCTATAGCATTTTATCAACATATTTAGCCTTCAACAGGATGCAGCTTTCCTCCTAACAAGGCCCCAGCTTAAATCCATCTAAGAGCACCTAAATTTGGCAAGAGAACGTGATGACAGTATCTTTTGTTTTATCTTTTGTCCCTTTTCTATGCCTAATCAAGACTACCTTAATCTATCTATATCTTGGTATGTGGTGATGAAGTAAAGAATGGGGCATGGTCATATTGCTTTCGTATGCCGTGTTTGTGGGATGATCTTATTCTCTTCCTAAGTGTATTGGTATCTTGTACATGTTGGGATTAGCATCTTACATATCAACATCTCTAGCATCTGAGAAGCTAAACAGTCTCTTATGCACGTGAGACTATTCTATGTCAAGACTAGCTTCATACATATAACCAACAAGGTGTCACTATGTGTAGTGGAGATAGGCTCAAACCATTTCTTGTAGCGTCAAAGTCCATCTTGAAACACTAGCTGCTATTCATATCTTATGCATGTTGGTTCAACATCTTGACCTCATGTGTTTAGACAAGATTGTAGCATGTTAGTTTTGCATTGGATATCTTGACCCTTGGTCTTCTATACCCTGGTACATAACATCCACATGCTATATCAAACATAAGGATTGCATTTCTTTTCATTTTGAGCAATTACTTTTAAAGCTGCCCATTGTACTATCTAATCATCCCCTTATTTGTCTATAACCAAGATCAATCATTTCCATCATCCTTCTTCCACATCTCTTATCCTGCAAAACAAGTGTGTTAGGCATATGGAGGTCCATCATATATCATATCATTACCATTTACATATTTGCATTATCATACATTTCCATTCATATCATTTGCATAAACTTCCATACATAATCCATGAAAAAATACAAAATACAACATATATAACCATCATAATACCAACAGTGCATCCATTACAACATCCTGTAGATAAGCAATATGCCATCATATATATATACATGTGTCAATATATAAGTGTCTACAAGCTGAGCCATAAAGAATGTATATACAAGTGGCTCTAGGCCTCATCATGATACAACATAATATACATAAGCAAGGTAGCCCTAATGACTATTGGCAGCTCCCTTGCCCTGACTGCCACCACTGGGTCCTGCACCTGTCCCCCTATCTCTCAGTGGCCCCATCACTAAGGCTATAGATCAAGATCCACCTGTCCTCCATGAACCTGAAGCTCTTGATCTACTCCTGAAGCTAGGTTGCCTCTGCTCTACTAGCACAACCCCATAGTATAAACCCCTATAATACTCTGCCTCACCCTGTACTCTCCATAGCTCTGCTTATACCTATGTCAACTGTGTGGCCAAATACATCATAGCCCCATCTATACCCAATGCAGCCACTGCTCTATCTCACTCACTAGTCATCCCATGTAGCTGCTGTACAATCGTATCCCTCTTCGTCCACAGACCATCTCTCTGCCCTCATCACCTGCATCTGCTGTATGGCAGTATCTCACTCTAATCTCATCATCTGCTCACTCTATCTAGCTGCATCTCTCTCTCTCTCTCTCTCTCCTATCACTCTAGCAAGTGCACCATCATCCTGCCCATCCCCAGCCTGCACTCTAACCTGTAACTGAGCTTGAGCCCTAGCATGCCGCAAGCCAATCACCGCCTGATGTCTGTCCAACTCTACTCTCCTCAATCTCATTTGTGCCCGCTGCCTCCATCTCCTCTCATCTCTAATCCTCCTTCGCAGCTGCTAAATCCCAACATCGTCACCTCCTAATATCTATCCTTGAGGTTGTGCAAGTATCTGAGGATGTCCCTACACCTATCCCTGTATCTGTACCCTGGTGCTACCAGTACAGTAGCCTGTGTTGGTGGAGCCCATCATTGCCTTCTCCTGACTGGTCTCTCCATCCCTATCTCTCCTATCTGTCCAACCCACATCAGCTGCATCATTCTTGCTGTTACCCAGTATGCATTATAATTTGGTAGCGTGCCTGGATCTGTAGGACCTTGTCCCCACTGCCCTACAATTAGCTGTAGCCCCTCTCTCTCCACCAAAACCATGTCAACCACAACTTCTGGCCCCCAATCAAACACCTCCTGTCGAGTCCTCCCAAAAATGGCATCACCAATTGGTACTGCTTGTGGTAACCCAAACTATCTCAAAACCCTCTCGGGAAAATAGCGCTCTATAATGTATATCCCATGTCCAAAAATATATCTTGCCTACCTAGCATAGACAAGCTCAGTATCCTCCTCATCCCATCTCTCACATCCCAGCCATGGCCTCCATATAAATCTATCTACCTCATCCAAGATCCTCTGCCAATACACTAGTCCTCTGTGCTACTGGTATGTCAAAGCTCCTCTATACATCCTAGCATATGGCTCTCCTGTTGCTCTAACCACCCATCCCTCTGGTCTCGTCACTAAAATATGCTCATACACCCACACATGCAAAACTGTAACTCCTACAGACATTCTCACCCTAAACATATATGCACAATCATGTAGGAAATGATAGAGCTGTCCAAGAACATACTCGGCCCATGCATATCTCATCCCATAGGAGAACATCCCCTCCATCATTGTCCCCCATCCTACCAGAAACCCTCTTGCTCGTTTGTCTCCCAATAGCCATCTGATAATAGCTACTACCACTCGCTGCAGTCTGTCACATAACTCCTTTCTCGCCATAGGAATCTCTGAGCCCTCTGCTCCAATGTCTGGTGTCCCGAACATTCTCCTGAATGTAGTTGGACCCATATCAGGATCATAATCTACTTGGTCCCCATCTATAGGAATAAACAGAATCTAGAACACATCCTCTAGTGTGATCGTAGCCTCTCCTATCAGCAACAAGAAAGAACTATGCTCACTCATCCATCGCTCCACCATCACTGTCATCAATCCTCGATGTGCCTGCACCGGCTCCAATCTCGACACATGATCTAATCTGAGGATCTCTAACACTAGCCGCTCCTCTGCATCCAACAATCTCACTAATTGCAAATCCCTTAGATGTGGCTCTCGTGATAACAAAGGCGGTAGTATATCCTGCATCATTTCACTCATCATGTTAGTCTCTTATGCTACATACAACTGTTATTAAAACTGGATCGTTTACTTCTATACCAGCTTCTATCTACTGTAAGTGACTCATTTTTCCATCTGTGCTTATCTACTAATCGCATGAGACCTATTTTTCTACATTCTCATATTTTTCACTCGCATGTGACCTACTTTCTCTATGCGACTACTTATTGACCATGTGTGAGCTATATTTCTATATGAGTATACCTTTTGCTTATAAGTGATCTCTATCCTACAAGCAAGCTGAACCTATATATGCACCTACTTTTAGCCTATAAGCAACTTGCTTTTAACTATATGCACATTTTGCCTATGTTTGTCTAGCTGACTAAAAGTGACCTGTTATTTCCATATGCGACCAAGCCGTGCCTATAAGTGACCTTAACTACCTTAAGCGACTTGTTTCCCTTCCTACATGACCTGAACTGCCTATCCTAAGACCTAGTTGCTTATGGTGATGTGTGTACATTTATGATGCTTCTAGCCTATCAAAATGATGCTTTTAGCAAAAGTTTCGATACATACCGGTATGCCTACTCCATTTGGTCATCCATGTGTCCTCACTCACTCAGCATGATGATCTCCACGTGGAATCACCATCCTGATAGCTCTCCAACTCTCGTCGCACACCAACTCTAAGGAGCTCTAGATCTTTATAGCTTTCTGAACACATCTGAGCACAAATGAGCCTATTTTCCCTTGAAGGACCTACTTATAGCCTCTTTTCTTCTGCATCATCCCTTTTTCTCCCACCCCACCCCTTTTTCTTAGTGTCCACCTGGTGTCTTAGCTTTTCCTTTTGTCACGAGCCAATCCATCCCTTCCTGGTTAGCATGGCTTACCTCTCGAGGGGGCACCGCCTGCTAGTTACACTGGGGCATAACCTTGTTTATCAAATGAATATCATATCTTCTTTGACACAACACTCTAACAAACATTGTATCAAAGAGGGCCAAAATGTAGACACCCAAAATTGATTCATTATCACTAGCATTCAAACATTCCATTATCTATCATCTGTATTTGTCTAACACACTTGAGCAATATCCCTAACACATCTATTTCTCCTATTAATTAAATAAATTTATATTTATTTAATTAATTCATTAGCTATTGCTTCTATTTCCTCTAAGCTATAATTAAACAATCTTTAATTATTTAATTATCTTCATTCTTCTATTTTTAATTAAATAAATTTTATTTATTTAATTAAAAATTCCTTTCATAAACCCACTTTCTAGTTAATTTCTCTTATCATTTATCTCATGATCTGACATGTGAGCCTCTTTCATTTAAAAAAGATAAGTGGTACTACATCTTTTATTTAATATCTTTCACATGTAGTACTTTTTATGTACATGGTCACACATAAGCCCTATCTTCCCTCCACTTGTCATCTTCACATTCACCTATGTCTATCATTTAATCTTAGCCATTCATATAGCCACCGAATCTCCACCATTGATTGATTTGGTTGAAGTCTATATAAACATCCTCTCATTCCATACTACATCTAATCTAGAATTTCATATAGCATCTACATTATCATCCTGAGCACTTGAGTATTCATAGCATCCATTGAGCTTATCATCATTATCATCCATCCATCATGGCATCTTTGATCTTCATAATTGTTTATTGTTGAAGAAGTAATCCACATCATAAACAAGGAATCACACCATCTAGGTGATATTGTGCTTGAATTGCATGCTTTTGATTTCATTTAGATTAGATTATTTCATGATGGTAGGGTTAGGTTTTCATGGCTATGCTTGATCTTATTAACCTAATTTTTACCTATCACAAGGCCTACTTTTACCTCACTTGTATTATTTTACTTATAGTACTCTTGCGATGGATTTATGATGGTCTTGTGGATTTTGGGTACTATTGATCCTGCATTTGGACCTTATTACCTTATCTTATACTTGATTAGATAGAGGGTTTATGCTTTATGGATGGTTAGATGGCATGTTAGATTCCCATATGATGATATGATGTTAGATGCTATGATGTCATTTGATGCTATTAATATGTGCATAGATGTTGAGACTGATGTTAGCTCTTACCTTATCGGATCTTGATTACACTTGTGAGTAATGGATGATGTGAGAGACATTATATTATCATGTGATTATTTTGATGTTGTATGTGATATTGCGATCATGGGTGTGTGATGCATGTTGTTCATTTGCTTCGGCTATTTTATCATGTGCTATTAATGGGATTGTGGAAGTGTGTAGGTTACTTTCCATACCCATGGAAAATAAGAGGTCAGACAACAACCATATGTTATTCCTTGTTCAGCCGACCTAGTCCTAAGTAGGATTAAGGTCACATGTGTTTGAGAATGTTGATCTTTGTTGTATTTGATTTATGACATTTTGTATGGTTTATACCTTTTCAATTTATCTTTTGATGTGTTGTAAAAAGTGTAATGTTGGGTTTGCACAATTTTTAAGTGATAAATGTTTGAAGCCACTTTTAAGTGATTTTATGTGTTTCTAAGTGTTTCTAATGGTCAAATATTGACCCTAGGTCATACCCCTAGGGTCTAGTACCATTCCTAGCATGTTTTAACTTGATTTGGACCTTGTATGGTCACCCAAACTTGACCTTGGAGTCAAGTGACGAGTTTGGGAAGTGTGAGGGGTGGTTGGAAGGTCACCATCTCACTTAACCCCAACCTCACCCATTTGAGTAAGGTTACCCTTACTTCTCATGTTTTATAATCTTCCCACATGTGTGAACCTCTTCCCCATGTGTGAGAGCACTTGTGTGGAAGAGTGTATCTTAGATGAATGAGAAGTTGCCCTTTGTGTGCTCACATCCCCCTATGCTCTCACACATGTGTGAGAGCACTTGTGAAAGAATGTATAGCTTTGTGGAATGGGGAGGTGACAAGTGTCACCTCCACATTCTTGTGGGGTTGTGAGGAGGGTTATGTGGATGGAGGAGAGGGTGACAAGTGTCACCTTCTCATCCATTAGGGTTTGAGAGCCTTGTCTTTATATCTCTCTCATTTTGATGAGAGGAGGGTTCTTCTTTTCATTTCTTTTGGGAAATTTTATACTTGTGTTGGGAGAGTGAAGGACTTGGAGATTTTTGGGAGGACTTGTGGAAGCTCTTCACCAAACACACTCCATCCTTGAAGCTTGAGAGGTATTTCTCAGGGATTCAAGCCATTTGCTTGTTTGTTTTACTTATGCAATGTGTTTATGCATGTTTTGTGCTTATGTTATTTTAGTTTTATGTGTTGTGGGTCTTATGGGTTGTTTGGGTGAGCTCTCCTTCTTAGAGAGCTCACCTTAGTATTGGGTGAGAGAGGATGTGAACCTCCTCGGTTTCCCCTCTTTGTGTTGGTATTTGATTTGTGGCCAAGGGCATTATTTTTTAGTTTTGAGGAGTTTGAGTTATGGCATGAGTGCCTTGGTTATGTGAAATGAGAAGTATGGCAAGGGGCCAAGTGATTCATGAGTATTTTTGGTGTATTAAGAGTGTGGATCTCCTTGAGTAGAGTGAGTCCACTCTCTCACCCTTCAAATCCATTTCTAATATGGGTTAGTTGTGTTAAGCCTTGGGTTGGGTGTTGTGGTGTTTGATATGAGTGTTTTCTTATGTTGTGGTGTGAAACTTGGTTGTTGAAAGACCTCCTAGCTTGGGGGTGGCCTATTTTAGGCCTAGGTTGGGAGGTGAGCTTCCCATGGGTATGGCTACCTTGTTTGTATATTTTGTAGGTTCATTTAGAGGCTTGGAGGAGTTTGACTTGGGAAGAAGTTTTGTTTTAATGGCCTTTTGTATTTTGTAAATGAGGGCATTGAGATGCCTCATACCTATCTTGGGTTGTATCAAGTTTATTCAAATTTTGGAGGGTGAAAGTTCTAAGAGTTGTAATATTACCTTTTTGTAAACATTCTAATAATTTATTAAATGTGAAATAGTTTCTCACCTTCCATTGTTGGATATGAATAAAATCTCTCTCTCTCTCTCTCTCTCTCATTATTGTCTAAATATTTGCAATGAAAAAAAAGGGGCTTAAGAAAAGTAATGGGGTAATAGTTAGCTCCTTGTTAGATAGAGTAATGTTATTTAATGATTGTGAAAAAGAAAAATATATATATGGTTGGTTTAAATTTTTACCTCATTGTGTTAATGTAGTTATACCCAAAATTGCATTGGAAAATATAGATCTATTTTTACTTTTGTGATATTTATCTAAATGGTTGAGTTAGTAAAAAAAATTATATATATATATATATATCATATAATTGTTAATAAAAGAAATGGCTGTTGAAAATGAATTGAAACATTTTTATTTACGCCGAATGGCGTTTCGTAGGAACTAGGGTTTAATGTTTTTTTTTAAAGTTTTTGAGTTGTAAGTGGCGATCACAGGGGCCGAAGCCCCTGTGCCGCCTGTGATTGTCTGCAGTGTTTGGGGAAAGAGGGACCTCGTTGTTTTTTTTCTTTTATGAGCATTGCACCCTGCGAACGACCCTCTACAGGCCGTCGGTTGTGAGATAGAGTCAGCCCTAGATTTTTAATTTTCATTAACTTTTTCACCTGCCTTTATTAGGTTTGCATATATATATATATGATACAGTCCCTGTGTAAAATATTATCTTTGGTCATTTTAAAAAAAGGAATACAGAGAGCAGAAACTAGTGAATAAGCTTAGAAAACATATATGAAAGTTAATAGATAACTTAGAAAATTAAAACTTTATCTTCTATGTAAATTACCATAGGGTAGTGGGAAAATTTAGAAAACAAATAAAAATTTAAACTATTTAGGAACTTGAATACAACAATAGAAGAGTTACATTTTATCCTGTGCATAGACAAAGTTGAGGAAATGGAAAAATAAACCTAGATGAACAAAAAACATGTTAGTATTATTTTGAGCAACCTGTAGAAAACAATTTGAGAAAAATAATAACTTGTTAGATTAGCTCCTATTGGGAATATACCTTCCACTTGGGAAGGTTCTTTCCCACTTGGAATCCCTTGAAAACCTGCACCAACTAGAGACTATGCAACTTGAGAATGTGAACAAATGGGAGACTTGTGATGTATTTATAATTCCTTATCTAGGGTTTGGTGCCCTACGATTTAGGGAATGGGTTAATTTAATTAAACTAGCTTTTCTGTGCAAACCCCACTTAGTGAGTTGTAGGCTTTTGTCTTATTATGTGGGTGTGGGGATTTAATTCTTTTATTTAGTTAATTGAATTATTGGTTGTGCACTTTACGAAAGGATTGCATTTTTTTCCTTGTGGATGCATTTAAATAAACTCCTTTGCAATTTTATTTACAAGTTTGGAAATAAACTATAGTTGTGGCTTATAAAATATTTGCATTGAAACTATAGCATTAGTTAGATTATTTTATTTTAAAATGTTTGGGAGGGATATTAGTGAAATTTTGTATTTAATTTATTCATTTTGAAGTGAGTGTCGCATCATCCCATGTGATTAACCTTCCCTACCTTCGAGCGATGCGCATGATGCAAGTTGTTATGACGACTTTGTTATGTGTGTGTGTCATCAAGCATGCATGTTGCGCGTGAGGGGGGTTGTAGAGTCGGGAGGGAAATTTTTTTGATAATTCATGTCATGACCACATGGCAAATGTGGACATGACATGTGGTTAACGTGTCATAATCACATGGCGAATGTGGGCATGACATGTCAACTGTATCTTCTATTGTTGTAGTTGTTGATTGATTGAGTTATTGTGTTAAGGTGATTTGAATGCCTTGTAGATGTGCTGAAGATGATAAGAATATGGTCTTTATGTTTGGTTTCCAAGTGCTTTTGAGAAAATTTGATAAATACTGAAGACAATGTTGTGAAGAAGTATTCTGGCATACAAGATACTATCTGAGTTTTTGCTCTGCATTTCTTCTGTGTTGAGGACCAGAGTGTGAGATTTGGATATGATTTAGAGGAGTGTTTGAAGATGCTAAATCTAGAATTTGATGGTTTGGATCATTGTGTAGTGGAAGTTATGTTCACCAGTTTAAAGATTGTAATTGACGAGTTTTTGAGTTGTGTAGAGGTGTCTGGGAGAAAGTATTTTGCTCCGCATTCCTCCGTAGAGTGGTTTCAGTTGTTGAAATTCTAGAAATATGTTTATAAGGTCCTTAGCTATCTTCATTACAAAGGATTTGTGATTTAATGCTTTGGATAGCAACTTCCTGTGTAGCAGAGTTTGACAGTGTTTGTTTTGAGCAGTTTGTGATTTGTCTTCAAGTGAGATTTATTGTAGCTAGATTTGTTTGCTTCTAGGTGATTTCATGTTGTTTGTGGATGTCTCCAAATTGTGTTGAAGTCTTGTGCTTGGTCTACAAGCTATGATTGAGTTCTTGGAAGCGTGTGTCTAAGCATTCTTGGTGTTTGCACAAGTTTGTTCGACTTGGGTGCTAACACTCTTTGCGGATGTGCTTCATGGATCATGGAAGCGTGTTGAAGCATGTGAATTTGTATTTAGGTTTGAGCTAATCTGTGAAGTTTTCTACCTTCATTCATTTACTTCGTAAGATTGTTTAGGTCTAGACCTTATTTGAATTTGTTGAATTAGGTCTAGACAAGTGAGAGGGGGGGTGAATTAGTTGTCACACAATTTAACAATTTCTTCCTTTTAATCTTCCTTTACAACTTATAATCAAATCAATGATGTAAACATTTCAGTATTAACCAATAATACATGAACAAAAACATAAATAGTACACTTGACACCAAGATTTTTGATGTGGAAACCTGGTTAAGGGAAAAACCATGGTGGGGGTTAACCCACAAAGATTATACTCTGGTAAAAGTATTACAATGGGGAATGCACATGTATTCGAGCTCACTGCTCAAAAGAAGGCTCACTGCCTACATGAAAGAAGAGTTACAATAAATTTGAACTGATATTTGGCATCTATCAATGCTGGAGTTCAGTTCTAGTTAAGCATAGAAAACTGACTTGATATACTTCATCCTTACTCTCCTCTTACTGTTCTGCTAGCATCTAAACTTTGATCTCTGCTTCTTTTTGCAATTACTCCATAGTCACAATACACACACACCAAAATCATCCAATTCCATCAGATATATATATCTGCAACATGATCTACATTCATTTTACCAGTCAGCTTCAAGAACATTTAGAACTTTGTAGAGTACTTTGCTTTGTCAGCTAGATCCATACATAATATGGGATGCAAATTAAAACTTGCACTTGTAAATCATCAATCATGTCGGCTATCACTACTTATCATCACCAATTACCCAATAGACAACTTCTATACATCTGAAAATAGGATCATTTACAAGGTCGGCCTGTTCTTCTTCTGTTTGTTCTGTCAAATTGAAACCCGATACTCAGAAGCTAATATCTTTTGAGTCCTTCATCTGTGGAGGATGAAACTCTAGATTTAGAGTGTCTTGACAATGCTTACAACTACCTTAGATCCACAACAAACCATGCCTTTCCACTAGATAGATCCAGACAAAGATACTAGATCCTATCACCTACTCTGTTCTTGACTGCCCGGACTTAGACACATTCTGATTCTGACTTCCGGTGTGAACAAATTGAGTTATGTGGATGATTGGGATGATCTTAGTTGCCATCAATGACAACACCTATCATGCCTAGCAGTGTCTCTTGCCAACAATCTCCCCCTTTGGCATTGATGGCAACACTTAGTGAAAAATGACTAAGTGTTGAAATATCTCCCCCTTAGCTTGTGCTCCATACTGTTGTTCACATTTCTTGTTGGTACTCCCCCTTAGCTGGATTCCTCATTTTTCATTGATCTTTACTCCCCCTTTGACATCAATTGGAAAAAGGTGGGGTCCGCAAGCCAAAATTTTCCAAAAATTTGTATATAGGACTGCATATGTACAACTAATCATTAAGTTCTATTTACATGAACTTTGAGAATATTTGTAAAACTATTTTTCAATTGCACAAGTTCAGAGGCCTAGGTTACCTTTATTCCATCCAAAATTGAGATGTGTCCACTTAGAAAAAATGCATATGCTTCTGCCTTTGTCAGATCCAAAGGATTACTTGTCTGAAGTGCAGTCTGAGCTTCTGATAAGGCATTAAACATGGTTTCTCACTTGGGGGCAATCAATTCTTGGAGCTCACACATTCTCTTCATAATGTTACTTTTTTCTTTATCGAGCCTCTTTATCTCATCTATCAAGCTAATTACTTGACATTCCTGACTTATAGGTGAAACTGTTAGAGGATCAAAAGTTTGAGAGAGATTTGACAATTTATGTTCTTGCTCCTTTATCTTCTTCTCAATATCCTCACTAATTTTGGGCCATGATAGACATAATTTGTACATATCTCTTCCATCATTTAAAGCATTCTGAATACTCCTTATGCTAATGCCAAGTATCATCCTATCATTTCCTATTAGATTTTGTACTTCACTAAATTTCTTATCCAGAAACTCTTTCCGGACCTTTGCCTCTGCAGATTTTTCAAATGATTCAAAATGAGTATTTACAGAACTTACAAGGTTTTTCAAATGTCCGAAGGGGGAATCAGATGGACTCTTCTAGTAGGAAGGCATTAACTTCTCCAAAATACTGAATGCAAGCCCCAGTAGCCCATTATCCTCCATGTAGGACTTTAGCAACTTTTCTCTAGCCTTTACTTGGGTGAATGATGCTATTTTCATCAATTGAATGGGAGAGAGAGCATCTGGATTGGTTAGACTTTGGAGTAGTTCAGGCTCATCAAGCTCAATCATCTCTTTTTCAAGAAGACTTTTCACTGCATCTGCAGTGTCTCTTGCAACATTTTCTAAATCATCCATTTGTTCATAAAAAATTTTAGCATCTATTTTAGGTGCTTCAACATTTGCACCATCTTCTTTTTCTTTGTCTTCTTGGTTTTCTTCCTTCTCTTCCTTTGCTTTATCATTTCTTGTAACTTGCAGGTGAAATCTTTTCTCTATCTTCACCACTCACTACCTAATTCGGAGAGGTCTATATTGCAGCAATATCCTCTTCTTTTCCAAAAAGATCAGGTGGAAGAGTTTCTTCTACATCAATTATTTTGTCTGTCATTTCTATGTCCTCTTGACTGACTTGTTCCTCTTTCGGAACAGAGGCTTCACCAATCTCAGATTGCTGCTTAATGATGCTCTTTTCCTAAACTTTTCCAACATTCAGATTTGATGAATCAAATCCAACATTAGTCTCTTCATGGATTACCTCTGGAGGATCTAAATTAACACCTTGGTCATCAATTCCGTTGTTAATATCTTCTTCTGGAGCTTCCAATTCTGGAACTAGAGAATTGTCTTCTTCAACTTGTTTCTCTGAAATAATATAATATTTATCCTTGTCTAGGGCCTTTCTCAAAATTTCCTCTGTTTCTTTTGCAATTTCCTCAGTTTTACCAAGCATCAGCGTGTTCATCCAAACCTTTCTTCTAAATTTTTATTTAACTTCTTTGAGGATTTTATCTGCTTCTCTTCTAGTCATTACAGGACACAAAGTAGAAAGGACATACTCTCTGAGTTCTAGATCTTTAGCTTTGGCTATTTCTTTCCTTATTTCCAGTACTTTCCTTAAACCCTTAGGAAGTTCTTGTAAAATTTCCAATAGGGCTCTATTGAATTTGTTTAAATATATGATAATGACATCTTCTAAGATTTTCTTATTTGCTTGATCAAAATTATCATAGTAAACTCTGATACGCTTTAAGTTTCCATGAATAGTGATTGTTTTTACAATTTCATCAATAGTCATAGTGACCTTACCAGTTACTTGCTTTTTACCGGTCTTAATCCTTCTGGAAGGCTGGTCTTCAGAAGTCTTCAAAGTTCTGGCTTTCTTGAATTTTATTTCTTTGACTTCTTCATTTGTCTTTGTCTCCTCATCATCTTTTGTGCCCACACTCATTCTTATGGATTTCGTTTTCTTTCTCTTACTTGCTTCACCGAATGGTCTGACTTCTGGTTTTGTAGTTTTAGAAGGAATAGAAGCAACATTAGAGCTTCTAGTAGTCCTTGAAGTGAAGGATGGTTCTACTGGAGCATCTTCTTGTTTCTTGTCCTGTTTTTCTTTTTTAGCCTTCTCAATTCTTTCTCTGTTCTATTTCACTGCTTCCTTGGTTAAGCTAATGCTCTTAACATACTTTTCAACTTGCCTCTACACTTGCCTCTTGGTCTCTGGCTGTCTAAGTTCCACATGCAATTTTAGACTCAGTTCCTTATAAGTTCCAAACCTTTCCACAAAGGTATCTTTAGGTGTGCTCAGAAGATGCTAAGCATACATATCCAAAACTCTTTCATCCACCTCATAACCCATAGGCATTATCCAAACTGTCCTTGGTTCTACAGCTTCCATCAAGCACTGATCTGTGTCAACCATGAAACATATGTCATTTTCATACTTTTCCATAATTGTTTTAGGGATTCTCTCCCTTGCTTGCATTAAACTTTGGAAGTTTTTGAAGTAGCCCCAAATGGCAGTCTTTTGGGCTTGGGAGTCACCAAGACTAAGAAGGTGATCTCTTATTTTCCATGCTACAAGCCTATCATTTGTCCAATGTACACCTTGAATTCCAAGTACTTCATTTATAAAATAGAAGAATAAACATATAATCAAGGAACCATATTTGAAGGTATTTTTCCTATCTTTCTTTATATTTCTCAGATTCTCAATCAATTGATTCTATAGTAGTTCACAAAGATCATAATTAGCATTCTCCTTTATTATTTGATAGGCTACATATATTGCAGTTCCGGAGATAAAATTTTCCCTACTGGAATGGTAAATCTTGTGCCCAATCACCATGGAGGCAAATTTAACATCAGGTTCTATGATATCATAGATGGTCATTGCCCTTTTGTCAAACTTGGCACTGGTAGTTTTAGCCACTGTCTAGTTTTTCATAGCTTTCAGCATGGGTAATCCGTCGGAGGAATTTAACCTAGTTACAGTCTTGATAACATTCTTTGTAATATTAAATGGTTTCAATAGCCACATGAATTGATTATGTATTCAGCTCAAGACATACCGAACCCATTCATTTTCATCAAATATAAGAAACCTAATGACTTGCAAAAAGTGTTTACTTTCTAGGGCTTTGTATTCCGATTTCAATTTATTGCTATTATCAGTTAAGTAGTTGTTGAGCAAATCTAAGAGTTTCAAGTTTCCAAATTCATCCCTGTTACAGTGGATGTATGCCCTAATATCTTCAACATGTAAAACCCCATATGGAACACCCAAAAAAGTACCTAGCAGTTTGAATTCAATAGATTTGTAAGGATGCTTCTTAAATTCAGGACGGGGCCTTTCAGTGACATCAACAACTAAAGGTGTAGCCATTTGCAGAGATTGAGAATTCAAGATTTTTCACAGAAAATAGAAATACCTTGCTCGGCAGGTTAGGGTTTTTCTTGAGGATCCTCTTCACGCTTTAATTCTTGAGATTTCTCAACTTAGAGCTTGTTCACTCCTTCACTTATTCCTTTCTTCTAATGCAAAGTGATTTGTCTGGGGAATGAATGACCCTTTTATTTTCCGTAGCACTTAATTTGTCTTTGTTATAAATGCTCTACCCTAGTACATCCAGTTACTCTATTTGTTGAATAGTTTCTCATGAATTATTCTGCAATTTGCCATATCCACCTTTTTTCTTCCGAAAATCCTTCCAAATGATCTGAAACAATCCAAGATCTCTTTTCTCACTGTGCTAGATTCAGGCACTTACTTAGTGGCTGGGGGATTTTTATTTTTATTGTAGCTCCCCTTGAGCCAGAGCTCCTAATTTAATTTCCTGAGGAATTATCTGCACCGGATTTCAGTGCGGACCCATCACTATGGTTCACAATTGCTTTCTTGACCCATGTCTCACTTGTTTCATTCTAGATCTCATTCTCTTCAATTTTTCTTTTGCCTTTGTCTTGTCTCTGCTCATCCAGTTTTCTATTTACTGGACCTCTTCTTTCATTAGTCCTACTTCTATAGAACCTTACAAAATGACTAGATTGGTTACAATGGAAGCACACAACATTTCTTTTCCCATTTGATTGATTTCATCTTGATCTGTACTAATTGGCCATATGTCCAAATATATTGCATACAAAGCATTTGCCACTGAAGGAATTCCTATTTCCTTTATTTTATGAGTTATTCATTATCATACTTCTACATTCATTGGATTTATGACCATGTTGGCAAGAGACACTATATGGATTCATGGTTGTTGTCATTGATGGCAACAAAGGTCATCCCACATATCCACAAGTCATGGTGTGTCTCTACCGGAAGTCAGAATGAAGATTGTTGTGGTCCGGTGAACAAGAACAGAGCATGTGGCAAGGTCTGACAGATTGGTCCGGATCTCTCAGAGGAAGTGTCTTGGTGCAGTGCGGATTTGGGGAAGTCAAGAGGACTACCTTGAGTAGTATATTCCAAGGATTTAGCCTCCGGTGATGAACAAAGAAAAAGATATGAATAGTTGAGTACCGGATTCCTGAGAGACAGTGAGAACAGAGGAAGAACTGACTGACAGAGTATCAGACTATTTTCCAGATGTGTTACTGTTGATGGTAAAGGTTGTGAAGGCATGAATCATGTTTGGCCGACATGATTAATGATATCTACAAGTATATGCTTGATCCGCATTACTTGATATGCAAGGATTCAGCTGACAGAACAGAGTTTGTGAGAAGATAGATTATTCTGGGTGCTGACTAGAAAGATAATGAAATCACTAGTGCGGATATATATAGAGGATGGATTTTAGTTGTGAAAAGTGTGATGATGTGAAGGTGTATGTGAATAAATACAGAGCAGAGCAGAAGCAGTAAGAAAGATCTGGTATGTGAAAAGATAGCAGAATAAAGAACAGAGGAAAGATGAAGTGCAGCAGATCAGTATACTGAGCCTAACCGGAACTGAACTCCAGCATATGTAGATGCTTCCAATCAGTTCAAGTATTGTATAACATTCTTTTGTAGACAGTGTGTCTCCTTGTAGGCAGTGTGCCTCTTTGTGAGCAGTGTGCTCGGGCAGTGAGCCCTAATTGGCAAGTGCCATTTTGTAATTCCTTATTCTTTTAATAGAGAATAATCTTTGGGTTAATCACCCCGTGGTTTTCTCCCTTAACCGGGTTTCCACGTCAAAAATACTGTGTCATGTGTTTCTTATTTCATGGTAATGTTTGTTTGTTTGATTCAATGCTGTTTTGATTAATAAGAAAGTTCAAAAGAAGAAATAATTAGGATAACTGATTCACCCCCCCCTCTCAGTTATCAACAGACCATACCTCTTACAATTGAAGCATTGTCTGGGGAAGGATGGATTATTTTGATTTAATCTACTTTTACATTGAGTGGCTTTATGACCAAATTTATTGCACTTGAAACAATTTCCATTGAAAGATGGATACCTTTGAGCATTACGCTGTCTTATCGAAGGTCTTCTAGGTCTGTTTCTCCCATTCCTTGGTTGAAAGTTTCTTTGTCCAGATCCAGAGCTTTCACCTTTCTCATATCCAAGACCATGCTTGTCTTCAGCCTTTTTCTGACCTTCAAGTATTGCTTCAAGTTTAGCTGAACTTATCTTGAACTTCTCCTTGTATTCATTTGCAACTTCTAGATCATGTTTGAGAATGACAATTTGTCTTTCAAGATGTCTTTCATTGTCTTTGCTTTCTTGTAGATCAGACTTTAGATGACCAGCAATACTGTCCAATCTGTAGCATTCATCAGTTCTTTCTTTTAGAGTTTGATTCAAATCTTCTTCAGTCTTCTTCCTTTGCTCAATTTCTTTGGTAAACCTCATTGCCCCATAGTCCATCTCAACTTTTAGAACAACAACTTCTTTTGACAGCTTCTCACACTCCTTTGTCTTTTCTTCCAAGGCTTCATTCATGCCATTTTCTTCAGTTAAATTGGATAATTGCAAAAGTAGCTCCTTATTCCTTCCCAAAGACTTCTTTAATTTATCTTTTAACATTTCAATGGTATCATCAACATCCTTGATTTCACCTTTTAGATTAGATATTTCTTCTTTGGACTGATCAAGATCTTTTAGAGCCAGCTGAAGTTGATCTTTGAGTGTGTTGGCAAGAGACACTGTGTAGCTTCATGATTGTTGTCATTGATGGCAACAAAGTCTATCCCACACATCCATAGCACATAGTATGTCTATACCGGATGACAGATTGAAGATTGTTTAGGTTCGGTGAGTAAGAACAGAGCATGCAACAAGGTCTGACAATCAGGTCCAGATCTCTCAAATGATGTAACTCAGTAAGTTGTGGACTTGGACAAGCCAAGAAGAGTATCATGACTACTATATTCTAGAGATTGAGCCTCTGGTGAGAAAACATGAAAAGATATGAGCATCTGAGTGTTGGGTTCCAGACAGGTAGAGCAGATTAAGGAAGAACTAACCGGCAGAGTATCAGGCTTCAATCTGGATGAGAAATTGATGATGATCAAGCTATTTGAGGGATCATACAATATTGGACGACATGATTGATGACTCCAATGTCTACGATTTTGATACACATCACATATCAAGCATGGATTCAGCTGATAGATCAGTAGTTTACAAATATCTTGAGTATTCCGGTTGCTGACTAGAAAGTTGTTGAAATCCTTGGTACAGATACATATACTAGATGGATTCCAGTATGAAGGTGTGTGTGTAAGGATATAGTGTGCAAAGAAAGGCAGAGATAAGCATGGAAGAAGAAATACAAGTCCAGTATGTGATAGAACAACAACACTAAAGCAAAGGAAGAATGAAGTGCATTAGATTAGTATATTGAGCCTAACCAGAACTGAACCCTAGCATATATGGATGCCTCTCATCAGGTCAAACACCTGGTTACCTTCCATAAACTTTATAGATAGTGAGTCTCTTGTAGGCAGTGTGCCTCTTGTGAGGAGTGTGCTCAGGCAGTGAGCCCTAATTGGCAAGTGCCATTTTGTATTTTTTATTCTTTTAACAGAGAATACAATATTGGGTTAGTCACCCCATGGTTTTTCCCTTAACAGGGTTTTCCACATAAAAATCCTTGTGTTATGTGTGTTGATTTTATTTCTGCTCTCATGATTATGTATGCTTATATGTTTTGATGCTACACTAATTGTTAAAGGAGAAAAGAAAGTTAAGATATTTAAGATAACTGATTCACCCCCCCTCTTAGTTATCTGCCTTGTTTCCAACAATTGGTATCAGAGCCAAGTTCCTCTAAATAGAGCCTAACAGCTTGAGGAAGATCTGGGAATCTCAATGGATATGTATGTGTTGATTGTTTTTACACATTCATAACAAAAGTTAAAGTTCATAAAATGAACCTAACTGTCTTGAAAGATATGAAGAAATCAATTAAGATTACTTAATCCCAAGTTTTCGTATGGTCAGGTCTTGACCTTGTGGATAGTTTAGTAGGTTACTATGAAGCTGTAATATGCAAGGGGTCTTACGTGATTTAAGGTGATTGATTACTTACTAGACTCTAATTATGTAAACTGTTGCAAATATCAACAAATTATTCATTCCTTTGCATAAATCTATTACTGTATCATGAAGCTTTGTATGATTTTATATTAAAACATTTTTTCCTTTTCAAATATGTATAAAGATTGCCAAATATCAACTCTATTGTTCTTAATTCCTTCAAATGTTAGACAATCTCCTTTAGATTTCTGCATTTAAGCTAAGTATTTCAAAGTTTGGGAAAAGTTAGAGAGAATTCAAAATCAACATCACTTGCTACAGGATCTAAATGCTCTGTTGTGCACATGGTAAGAATTACAGCAAATTTAATTAAATCAGCAGACTAAATCATTAAATGCGAATATCTTGAGTATTTTCACGAATATGCATCTAAGATTGCGAGCTTTAAGAGAAATTGTTTTAAATACAAAGAAGAGCCAGAAGACACTTAGAAAATAGACGCACACTTCTAAATTCATTTATATTCAAAACATAGCCATATATGATTTACAATGTTAGAATGACTCTTAGCTTCATTAATCAAATTCACGAAAACTTACAATGCTTTACAGATACAATAAGAAAGCTAGACATTCCACGCGTTCCTTAGTGCAGACACATGCGACCTCCTCTAAACTAAAATACTCCTTCTACTCAAAGTTTCAGAACAAATTACAATTGCCAGCTAGTTTCTACAAATCCCTGTGTAAATAATATACAAGTAGCCACATTCCTTATATAGATTTTTGAACTTCAAATTGCTATGGCTACAACTTTAATCCATGGTTGAGATCCTTCCATTATTGATTGATGGTGTATCTTTGTCTCTAACCGTCTGCCAAAATATCTATTTGGCATCTTTTCTCTCCCTCAAAGGATGATGTTGGAATCTTTTACAAAAATAAGATTCTCTTTTCTTCTTTGACTTTCTCTCACTGAGGCTCTTTTTTGACTTCTTCTCAAAACCTTTGCTCTTGCTTGTCTTCTCATTTTCTCAAATATTTCTTGAAATTGCCGATTACACCTTCTATAAAGGTGCGGTCCCCTCCTAGACTCTTTGCCAAAATGTACTCTTGCATCACAACTCCCTCCTTCAACTTCTTCTCTCTATTCTCTGAGCCCTCTCTTCTCTTCTTGTATTTCTTCATTTTAACACTTTCTTCCATCAATGTATCCATCATTTGCTTGTTGAGATTCACATCAGAATTTTCTATGTAGGGTACAAATATGGCATTGAACTCTATTAATGCCCTCTCTAAGTCATATGCTGGCATTTCCATACATTCATGTTGCATGAGTCTTTCTGTTATCCTCTTATGTATCTTGATCATTTCACCTGCTTTCTCTTTTAAATCCTGTATAACTGTTGCACATTTTCTGAGGTTATCTTCCTCAAATTTGAGCTCTAATATTATCTGTGGCACTTGATTTGCCAATGTAACAGTAAGTGCTCCTTCATTAATCAATTCTTCTGCTCTTCCTTCCACTTCTATCAACGGTTCAATCTCAGATATGCATTCCTCTTTTCTGGTTTGGCACTTGTGTGTAAGTATCATACACTTATTCTTTTCCTCTGTAACTACTTTCCAACTTCCCACAGCCTGTCTTATTGTTTGTTCACCTTCTTGCATAAAATCATTAAACCATTCATAAAAAATGTTAGCCTTTAGCCTTTTATTTTTCATGTCTTTTATTTCTTCTTTTGACACTACTGCTATGCTATCAGGCAATTCTAGAACTGTGGTACTGGGATCAAATATCCCTTTAATAAGTTACTGAAGTTGGACAATGTGTCCTTTTAAGTACTCCTGTTTGTCTTTGTCTTTCTTCAACATTTCTGCTGTCACCTGGTGCATATCTTCCCATTCATTAATATGTTGTTCTCTTGTGGACTGCCCTAGATCTAAATTCAATATTTTATACTCCTCCAAAGTTATTTCTCCCTTTGGCTTTTCTTTCTGTGGAATGGTTAAGTTCAGCGTTCTGGATCCATCTGGACCTCTCTTTATGGTTGACATAGTCCTAGCTCTTCTCTTTTCTTTTCTTGGAGTATTACCACCTATCAAACTCTTAATATCTATTGGTACTAATTGTACCTCTTTCTCCTTCTTTCCTATTTCCTTTCCTAACCATGCAGGAATTTCTTCTGTACCTTCTGCAACTTTACCTTCATCAATTACCTCTTCATGAGGTTTCTCTATTTCAACTTCTTCTTGTTGCTATTGTTCCTACTGTTACTCTTGTTGTTGTTCTTGTTGCTGCTTTTGTGGAAACTCTTGTTCCATGGGATTATTTGGCTTTTCTTTTGATTCAACCTCTTCTTCTTCCTCTTCTATTTCAGTATCCCCTCCAGCATCAACCTCTTCTTCAGGAGCTTCTCCTTCTAATGGTATTTTCTCTTGATCATCTTCAGCATGTACTTGTTCCACATCTGGCACTTTAACCTCTTCAGTTTGTTCATCAGCTTTATTTTCATCTATCTTTTCTGTTTCCTTTGTATCCTCAGGCATCTTACCTCACCCTCTATTTTGTCTGTATTTTCTATCTGTACCTGCTCTGTATGTATGGGTGAACTTGCCTTTGCATCATCTTCTTTTACTTCTTCCTCTTGGTCTTGCATGCTTTCTATATTTTTCTCTTCCTCACTTGGTTCAACATACATATTCAACATGTTTAAAGCATCTATATCTAAGGTGTCTTCTTTTGTTTCTTCTTCTGCAGAAGCATGTGTTTCTGTAATCATCTCTTCAGGTATCTCCTCTTTCTTAGATTCTCCAATCTTATGTGCCTCTTCCTGCATATCTTGGATAATCTCAGGGGGAACTAAAGTACCAAATGGATCTACTGATCCTATTTCTTCTTGTACCTTTTCTTTTTCATGTGCTAAGCCTTGCTCAATCTCTACTTCAACCTGAGTGCTTGGTTCTTCTTCTTCACTAAGAAATCACTAGAATCCTCCTCTATTTCAATCTCTTTTCCTTTCTACATTACTCTTTGCTTGGCCTTGTGAGTTTCTGACTCTTGCAGCATTTCCCCAGCTAACTCTATTTTCACTCGTCTAAATGCTTGTCCTTGTTCTAAGGATGTGGAGGCACCAAGTATATTGCTCAGTTTTGCACCTACTTTTTGTGCTCCAATTACACCACTTGGTTCCGACGTTTCACCTTTCAACAAACTTATTGGTATTGCTTTTCTAATTGGTTGTCCTTCTGCTTCTGTAGCAGTCTGTGCTTCTTCTGCATTGATTTTGTGACTTATTGACCTTGCATCTACAAAAGTATTTGATACCACTGCTACTGTTATCACTAATGCATATGGATTCATTAAAGTAGCATTTTTATCTTTTTCCACAATTTTGGCCTCAACAATCTTTCTCTTCTTTTCATAAAAACATTGCAAATCTTCACTAGGCTCTTCCTTTCTTTTCCTTCCTTTCTTTGGATAAGTGACCTCCTTACCTTTAGCTTTAAGCTCTTCAATTCTATCTTTCAGCCATGTCTTTGAAAATAATATTATTGGCTTGGACAATATGTCCAATGATGTATTCCAGGGTTTTGACCAATCAAGCTCTGTAATAGGAGCCAACCTTACGTCTGCATAACTCTAATGTAACAACTTCTCATCATCTTGAACTTCTAGAGGGACATATATGTCACCTATAGACTTCATTTGCTCAAGAGTTAATCTTTTATGAGCTCTTTTCCTCACTTCCCTGTCATTTTCAGAATCAACCCAAAAATCTTCAATATGTATCAGATGTTTATAGTTTTTATCTGCAAAGTTCTGGATCCTATGGAAAGGATCAAATCTCTTGGTTAAATCAAATTCCTGGAAACCATAGTATCTTAGTTCTTGCTCTGAATACCCTGCAACTTCTTCACTGTAGTAGGAATATTTGCCAATAGCCCAAGGTAGCTTCACATTTCCTCTATTATTGAACTTCTTTTTGTACATTCTTAAAACATTCAAATTCTGTCTTGAGAATTCCAAGACAATCAACTTATCAGAAGGATACCTGGGCAGTATAAATGGTTTCCCTTCAAATCCTTCAATTCTTATGTAAGTAAAATGCTCAAATTGTATAAACCAAGAACTGTGCAATCTAATTGCATCCTTTGCACCTTTAGATAACCTCTTGTCAGGCTCTTCTCTCAACACCCTTACCAGGTAAGTATAAAAGACATCGTTAACCAAAGCAAACTTCTTTAATGCATTTTCTTCTTGTAGGTCAGGATAATGTTCATATACTAGCTTCTGATCAGGACCATTTCCCAGGGTACCTACCCTTTCTATTCCATGAATGTAAGGTCTAATTTCTACAGCACATGAGTATAACACATAAGAAGACAAATAAAAGGGCAACATTTTTTGTTGTCTCTACATGCCCTGCCTCTGGATAGCTATGCTTATTGCCTTGGCCTAGTGGATCTGCCCTTGCTCCTTTTCCTGCTCTTATGAATTCAATAACAATGAACATCCATGGTTCACATTTAGTGCCATCTCTCATTCCAACCAACCTACTCAGCATGGTGATCATCAAATAAATCTCTTCTTTGAAGTATATCCTCATCAAGTTTTTAGGTATCCTGGCTACAACTTTGGGTTTGTTTTCTAGGTTATACCAGTTGTGAAATATTTTACCCTTGCATTCTCTTTCATTAGTATGGAAATCTTCATTATATTGGTCAATATCAATATCAGCCATCTTCTCCTTAATCTCCAATCCAAATGTCCTTGCAATGCCTTCTGTAGTTAAATCAGCAATTAATCTGTCATATAACATGATCTTCCTTGTAGATGGATCATATAAAGTCACACAATCCAAACACAAATCTCTGGCCTCCATTGCCAGTGGGAAACCTGCAGCTCTGTATAATCCACTCTGCCAGATACGTTTCATATCAGGAGAAGCATCCACAGCCATGATTTTCTTTAACACATCTTCTGCATCATAGTTTCCAATACTTGTATCTGTGCCCAGTCCACTCGTACTGATCAGAGATGGATAACCCCTATGCAACGGCAATTCTTCTTTCTCTATCTCCTTCCGGGGTTTCCTTTCTTTTTTCACCTTGTCCCCTATATCTTTCTTCTATTTCAGGGCCATCTTGTAGAAACATGCTCCTTTTAACTTTCGTTTCAATTTCTGGTCTAGGGTTTTTACCATGAATTTCTGCTTTTACTATTTTACCCTAATTCATTTTTTCTTTTCTATTTTAACCTTTAAATTCGTTAAGCTCTACTCAACTAATCAACAATTAAAATAGTAATTTGACCAATGCTTACGTTTTGCAATGAAATTACTAAAATTAACAGTATTTTACCAACTAAAAATAAATGGTGTTTTGGGATAAAAACCTTTTTTCGTGACCGTTTACCCATTGACTTACTTTTACCATTTTCACCTCTGTCCAACTATTGTAACTCTATCGCTCTGGTAAATTCTATTTAATCACTGCAACAGCTCTCTTTTCTACAATTTTCACTCTTAGCAGTATATTTGAAAGTGAAATAACATTAAAATTGCCCTAACCCTCGTTAAATTTTGCTTTGTGTGAGTGTTAAATCTGCATTAATTACAGCAATTAATGCACTACAACCTTTGGCTTTCTCCTTCAGTGTTTAAGTTTTTTGAACTTTTTACCGTTAGTGAAATTTTGCATGCATACCTTTTCCTTGTATATTTCATTGTATATTCTGTTGTATAAGCGCACATACAAACACGTTATGCAAAGAACCAACTAACATTTTTTACCTCTTTTTTTCTTTTCCGTACATATTTGTATCTTTCATTTTGTATATCCCGCTTGTATATTCTATTGTATAAGCGCACATACAAGCACCTTATACAGTCCTTTCCTTACCTTTTCTCTTCCACGGTGCCTTTGATTCTTTGTATATCGGCATTGTATATTTAAACATATAAACACCCAAATATACAAAGACTTTTCTATTTTTTAATTCCTTTTGACATCTGGGCTTTGTATATTAGCTTGTATATTAGATATACATTGTAAACATACAAAACTAATATACAACTGGTGGGGTCCACCTTACCGTTCAAATTTGCATCTCCGCGATGCATATAACTCAATGCATCTCTTGATATACAATTCGGACGTGATGCATTGTATTAACCGTATTTTAATTTCCTTGAGTTCCAGCTTGTATGTATAAAGCAATGTATGTTTCGGAACATACATACAAGCGCGAAAATATACAACAGTTTAACTCCATTTTATAACCATTTCAGTTCCGGCACTTGTATAAAGTGCAATGTATATCAGCATGTATGTCTCAAAAAACATTACATACAAAACCCGATATATACATCCATTATACCTTATTTTATGATTTTTCGATTCTGCTTTGTATGTAAACCGCAATGTATATAACCAACACATACATATACAAAGTGCAAAACATACAACGATTATATCAAATTTAATACTTTTTCAATTCCGTGCTATGTATAATCCTTTGTATATTCACTTTGTATGTCTTCCATTTGCCAAATATACAAACCAAAATATACATAGCGGATTTCTACGTTTATTCATTTCAATTTTGACTCTTTTCGGGCCCGACTTGTATATAAAGATAAATCATTATCAAGAAATGTATACAAGTATAACAACATACCAAAACCTGATAACTTCCCCTTTTGCGACTAACACAAAAGCACGATATACAAACGACATTGTATACCATGACTTTGTATATACAAACAGTTTTGTATATGCAACCCACAAACCTCCTGATTGTACATTTACCAAAAAACAATTATAACTTGAAAAATATAGGGAATTTTGAGATGGTTTAAAAAACAACCCTTATTCATTTTTCACAAGGAATTCACCCATACTATGCACTGGCACTTAATGTTATTTTTTCATTATTTTCACGAAGGCTTGTAACTTTCAGTTCCCTTTTCCCTTTTACCACCAAGCAGACCCACACAAAGAAGCAACAAAAAGCCAGCCATAGCAGGGGTCCTCATTTTGCTAAAGAGTAAAATGGGGTGTGTTGTGAGCATAACAACAACTAGCAACCAAATAAAACAATTAAATTAAAACCATTAAGAAAAACTGAAATGAAATAAATTCATAATTTCCAACTATCTTTCTTGCAAATCATCATTTAACTTAAGACCTAATGTATTCAATAAGGTGCATGAATTTTCCTTTTCAGTTTAAGTGGGTGCACGTGATTAATTATCCTCATCTTGAAAATCAATTGAACAAACTAGAGACTGACATTAGACTACCTAGTTGATGTCATTCCCTCATAGCCAACTAGATAGAGCCTTGCTGCCAGCAAGCGTCTATAGCCCCAACAAGGTTATCATTACAATTTTCATAAGTAGAGCCCCACTGCCAGCAAGCATCTATAGCCCCGGTAGAGTTACTTAGATGACTTAACCTAGATTTCAATAAAATCCATTTTATTTTTATATTTATTTTTTATATTTTGTATTTGACAGATATTTCATAAGATATTTCAGTTGTAACTTCATGATGCAAGGAATAGTCACTTGCTAAAATTAAGCTGAGAATTGTAATGGTAGCAAGGATGACCTCTGATTTTTCACCTAATATCTACACTGGTAAGTTCAACAAATCCAAGGATTTTAAGTGTGTCATTGTGCGAAACTTCCCTTGAATACTCAACCCACAGTTATCGAATACAAAATTTCACAAGTTAACTAACTTTCTACATTCATGACAGTTACAACAAATTATGCATAAATTTCAAATAATTCACCTGAATGTTCTAAATTTTATATTGTTTTTAGTGGTTGTTAGTTTGCTCCTGTATACTCTAAAATAAAACAAACATCCCTACTAAAGCAACACAACACATAAACAAAACACAAAAAAACAAAACCAAACAAACACAAACACAAAAAAAATGAACAAAACAAAAACAAACCAAATAGAACAAAAACAAACCAAACAAAATGTACATTATTCACACTATGATACAACAGACAAACAACCCTCACCTCAAGCCTGAAAGTAATGTTTCAAGTGTTGGCCATTAACTGGTAATGGCACATCTTCTCCCATCAAGGTTTTGAGCCTAAAAGTGTTGTCTCCAATTATTTCTAACACCTGTAATGGACCTAACCATAACTTGTCAAATTTTCCATGATTTCCCTTTTTTTCATGTGCCTTATCCCAGCACAGCACTAAGTCTGAAATTCTAAATGTTTTGACTCTTGCTCTTTTGTCAAACCATCTCTTTACCACTACCTGATGTTTAGCAAATTTTTCAATGGCTTGATCTCTTTTCTCATCTAATTCTAAGAGTTAAATTATTTTGGCTTCTCTGTGATCATCAAAGCCTAAATATTCATTAGTAAACTTCTAAACTGGTATTCTTAAATTAACTGGCAGTATGGGATTAGTCCCATAAACTAAGTGATAGGGTGCATTGCCTAAGGCTGATTTAACCCTGGTCCTATCCACCCACAGCGCATACTTCAGTAATGTGTTCCATTCTCTTGGGTTCTTTTCAATTAGATTCTTAATTATATCTAATAAAATCTTATTTGTAGATTCAGCTAACCCATTCCCCTGAGGATAATAGTTTGAAGAAAACTTTAAAACAATTCCATGTTCAAATACCCATTTAGAAAATTTTAAAGAAGAAAATGCAGGGCCATTGTCACATACCAGTGAATAAGGAGCCCCAAACCTGGTTATGATGTTCTCTTCAAGGAATTTGATGACTACCTTAGTAGTAGAGAATTTGCAACAAGTGGCTTCAGTCCACCTTGTACAGTAATCAGTCACTATCAATATAAACTTGTGTCCTACAGATGATGGAGGATTTATGACTCCAATGAAATCTAAGCCCCACTATGCAAATGGCCTAGACTCAATCACTGGCTGTAATGGATTGGCTTGATTCCTTCCTTTATCTGCTGTAGTTTGACAGATGTGACAACTTCTAATGTGACTTTCTGTATCTTTAAACATAGTAGGCCAATAATATCCCGTTCTCAATATCTTGTGTTGTGGCTAAATGAGAACCACGAGCAGTTCCATATTTATCATGCAGTTCTAGCAACACCTTATCTGCTTCATCTCTATTCAAACATCTTAAATAGATTCCTTCATGGTTCTTCTTGAATAAAAGACCTCATTGTACCATGTATTTTTGTGCTTTGATCTTTAAAGCTCTTCTTTGTGAGGATTTCATCTTGCTAGGGTATTTCCCTGATATTAGAAACGTGTTCAAATCATCATACCACCCTGATGCATCACTAGTGTTCAACACATATTGCTGTTTTACCAAATTTGGGTCAATATTAGTTATGGTTTGCACCAGAGCTTGTCCTCTGACTAACTTCATTGGAATGATTTCCATATCAAATTCTTGCAAAATTGTGATCCACTTAGCTCTTTTCTCTCCAGGCTCATTTTGCATCAGCAACATCTTCACTGCTGCATCTAGTACTATAGCCTTAACTTGACTGCATAAGATATAATGTCTAAACTTTTTTACTGCTCTTACCAGTGCAAATGCCTACCTTTCTGTATTGAGATATTTTAACTATGCATCCTTCAGAGGTGTACTCATAAAAGCTATTGACTTCTCTTCATCATTTTCTCCTTTCTGTGTCAACGTAGCTGCAACTGAATGTGCAGATGCAAAAGAATAAATATAAAATGGCTTTGTGTAATATGGACTAGCCAATACATGAGCTTCAAAAATAGCCTCCTTGATATCTTCAAATGTAGCTTTGGCTATTGGTGTCCATTCTATATCCGCATCCTTTTTCAACATGGCATTTAGTGGTCACACAATCTCTGTAAACCCTGTAATGAACTTCCTGACAAAGTTAATTTTACCAAAAAATGATTTTAATTCCTTTTTAGTGTTTGGTAATTGTAATTTCTTTAGCCCTTCTATTCTGTCATGATCAATAGTATACCATTCTCAAAAATGACATGTCCTAATAGTTTTCCTTCTGTTACTCCAAATGAACATTTCTTAGGGTTAAGCGAAATTCCATACCTCTCACATCTTTTGAGTACTTTCCTCAGATCTTCAGCATGAGTAGATGCATCCTTAGAATACATAGTCAAATCATCCATATAAATTACAATGCACTTACCTGACAATCCACGAAATGCAATATCCATGGCTCTTTGAAAAGTGGCACCTGCATTGATTAGACCAAATGGCATTCTCCTGTAAGCACAATTACCCCATTTACATGTAAAAGTGGTTTTCAACCTGTCTTCTTTATCAACTAGGACCTGGTTATATCCTAAAAATCCATCTAGAAAAGACATCATCTTGGCCCCATTCACTGCTTGCAACACTTCATCTATGGGAGGCAAAGGATAATTATCTTTCTCAGATGCTTTGTTCAAGTTCCTAAAATCTACACATAACCTGATGTCTCCACTTTTCTTTCTAACAGGTACTAAATTAGGTACCAAGGTTGAATGTCTAACAGGGAAAATTATTCTAGTAGACAATAGCTTTTTCACTTCCTCAAATATCAAAGGTTCTAAAATTGCATTCACAGGCCTTTGCTTTTGCTTGAATGGTTTGATATTCGGTTTCAAAGGTATCACATGAGTGATGATGGATGTATCATATGTCTTTAGATCCTCATATATCCATGCTATAACGTGTTTATAATGTTTTAGAACATCAAGAATTTCTTTCCTCAACTTTTCAGAACAGGCTTTTCCAATTTGTACATTCTGAGGGTTATGCTCTATCCCTAAGTTATATGGATCACACTTACCTCCTATTTTAGGTAAGTCTTTCTATTTTACTACTCCATCAAAGTCAAAGATTCTTCAAACTCTATCACTCCCTTAGGCAAGAAATTGCTCTTTAAGTTGATTATGTCTTCTTCATCCCAAGACACATCAGGCCTCTCTTGTTCATTAATAATTTGAGTCTCAAATACTTCATTGCAAGTTAGAAAATCTACAATCTGCTGATCCCCCTCAAATACCTAAAAATGAGTTACATTATCTGGTACGCTAGGCACATTCACTAATTCTACAACAAATCTTTTCAATCCTAACAGTGTTAAAGGTTCCAAAGTGCTAGCAGCAACTGCTAGTGCATCTGGCCTATGGTTCAATTCTCTAGGGATATGCTCTATGTTGAAAGCATCAAATGGCTCTATTAAATCTCATACCCTATGCCTATAACAAACCATTTTCTTGTAGTTGCATGCATATAACTTCCTTACCTATCTGACTACTAGCTCATAATCTGAAAATACTCTGATCATTGTTACCTTTTTCTTTATAGCCATGACCAGTCCATAGATTAAAGCTTCATATTTTGCAACATTGTTAGTACAAGCAAACTGTAGCCTATATGCTGCTAAATATGATTTGCCATGAGGATCTATGAGTTCTACACCAGCACCTACACCTTGTTTAGACTTGGAACCATCAAATTTCAATGTCCACATGCCATCCTTATTCTTTTGACCCTTTTCTTTAGCATGTTTTACTTTTTCCATCACATGTGCATTGCTATCTTGTTTACTCATAGGAAATTCATTTTGTCTTACTTGTACATTTATCTTTTCATTTTGTAGCTCAGAATGACAAACACTTTTACCTTTTGTCTCTTTTTCTAAATCTGGAGTTGATCCATCTAGGTTGTTCTGAAAGTAACTCTCTGGTTGATTAACCTTTCCTTCTTGGGGTTCCATCCCCTTTGTGCATTTTGTGTACTAATACTCAATAATGTCTCTTCACATTCCACAATTCTCTTCAGAATGTGGCTTATCATGGACTCTACACTTATTTTTGTATAACTTGCATTGAACTGGAATATTTTGTTCCATGCACTTTTCCATTTCTTGTTTAATAACTTGACCAAAATTATCCAGTGCATTGTTTTCTTCATTAGAAGAATTTCCATCAGACTCAATGAATAATTTTGTTTCCTTGCTGATAGGCTTTTCTCTAAAATTCAGCATTAAGATTTCTTCAATCTGCACCCCTTTGTTAGTAACCTTGTAAACACCCGATTCAACAGAAGCATACAATATTTCATTAGTCCTATTGTACTCTGTTATCATGTGTTTCATCCTAGGTTCAGCTTCTATTCTGATATGATTTGGCACACCTCTCCAAGGTAACCACATATGTGAAAAATCAGTGGCCATATATCTGTTCAAAGTCTTAGACCAGTCTCTACTCAATAGCATCCCATAATTTACAGGGATATCCACTGCTTGGATGTCAATGAACTGACTTACCCTAGGGTCTGAAGCTAATTGCATCTGCATATGCATTAATTCTCCAATCACATTAACTTCCGTTTTGTCTAGCTGTGTAACAACTTTGGCAGATTTAGCAAGGGTCAGCCCTAAAGTTTTACATATCCCTAAAGGCATTACATTGGCTGAGGCACCTGAATCTACCATACAATTGTGTATTTTCTTTCCACACAGTCTAATGGTTAACAAAAAAGGAGGAGCATCCTTCTTATCTGCATACATTACAACATTGGTGTTGGATGGCTACTCAGCTTTCTTACTCTTTTCTTTTGACTGTGCATCTTTATTAGGAACATTTACCTCAGTAGAAACTTCACCTGTCATAGATGCATCCAAGGATTTAATAAAAGCATTTCTAACCCCTGGACTTTTCAACAATTCGAACAAAGGTATACTGACCTTAATTTTCTTTATCTCCTCTGACAGATAACTCATCAATCTCATCATTTCTACAGTCTCCATTTTACTAGTTTGGACCTTCTATGCAATTGTTCCATTATTTGCATTATGATTGGCTTTCAGTATAGTAGGGTTATTGCTAGCATTTTGGTCTGGAGGTGTATTGAAATTGTTAGGAGGAATAGAAGTGGTGAAAGGACCTCCTAGCCTAGGGTTATTTCTCAGGTTGTAAGTATGATTCTTACTTGACTGTTGGAAGGCTTGCGCCTCCTCTGTCTCATACAACACCTCATTTTTAGTTTCAAATGGAAACTGAAAAGCATTTAAAACTAAGGCTGATTCAGGATATAAGTTTTCACAAAAATAAGGCTCATCCTCTAACAATTGGTCCTCTTCTTCTTCTCTGGTTGCAAAGGTGAAAGTCTCTAAAACTAGAGTAGTATCATACCCTGAGGGTACTATTTCATTACCTTTGGGGATTAAAAACTCAGAAATAGGAGCCTGTACATCCACGTTAAAAATACTTGTTGCCAGATGAAACTGAGGACAATCTAATTCAGCATGGGCACTAGTATTATGTATTTTACACCAATTTTTCAATGCTATATTGGCCATTTGAATCCTAGCTATTTGCTTTGTATCCTGGTTATCTACATTCTCAAATGGAGAAGCCAGGGTGCCATTATTAGGCCCCGTGTTCCATGTTTTAAGTGGCCTAGGCTGATTCTAATTTTTGTTATTGTTATTCCAGGCTCTGTTATCGATAGCTAGTCCTCTATTTTGCATCTGTTGTCCTTGATGATGACTCTGATTTTGATTGTGATTTTGACCTTGATTAGAACCCTAACCTTGGTTATAACTTTGATTCTAATTTTGGTTGTGGTTGGGGTTGTAATTTTGGTTTTGACTCTGACTGTAGTTCTGATTGTATCCTTGGTTACTTCTACAGTAGAAATTCTCATTTCTCAATTGTGTCATCTTAGTGGTCAATCTTCTTAAATGTATAGTGATTTCTTTGATATATTCCCTTTCCTCTTGTGCTTTTGCTATAAATGTATCCTAAGGAGGTTGGAAGAAAGATTGGCCATTATTCTAATTAAGATTGGCAGTATTACCAGTGTAAGGTACTATAGCCTGAATTGGAGCAGGATTAAACACTGGTGTGTATGTTGGGACTGTTTATAATTGAGAGGGGGGGGTGAATCAATTATCTTAATTAATTTAACTTTTTGTTCTTCTTTAATAACTAGTAAAGCAAACAAGCATCCATGAAAGCAAAAACAAAGTCAACACACATAACACAATGATTTTGATGTGGAAAACCCTATTAAGGGAAAAACCATGGGGTGACTAACCCAAGAATGTATTCTCTGTTAGAAGAATAGAAATACAAAATGGCACTTGCCAATTAGGGCTCACTGCCCGACCACACTACTCACAAGAGGCTCACTGCCTACAAGAGACTCACTATCTATAGGTTATTAAGAGAGTAACAAGATACTTGAATTGATGAGAAGCATCCACATATGCTGGAGTTCAGTTCCGGTTAGGCTCAGTATACTGATCTGCTGCACTTCATTCTTCCTCTTCTTTGGTGCTGCTATCCTTGTCACATTCTGGACCTGTCTTACTTCCCTCACACTACTCTTCTACTTTTCTTCATATTTCCCAACACACAACACACTACTTCATATCCAAATCCATTAGGTATATATATCCACACCAATGATTTCAACACCTTTCTAGTTAGCATCCGGAATAGTCAATATTTTCCCAAACTCTGATCTGTCAGCTGAATCCTTACTTATCAAGTGATGCGTATCAAAGAGATGCTTATAGAAGTCATCAATCATGTCGGCCAATCATGAATGATACCTCAAGAAACTTGATCACCACCAATAACTCATCCAGATTAAGGTCTGATGCTCTGCCGGTCAGTTCTTCCTCTAGCAACTCTGCCAAACAGGAACCCAACACTTAGGTGCTTATATCTCTTCACTCCATCACTGGAGGCTGAATCTCTAGAATGTATCAGTCAAGGTACACCTCTTGACTTCTCCAAGTCCACACTTTATTGAGATACTTCCTCTGAGAGGTCTGGACCTGATTGTCAGACCTTGTTGCATGCTCTGTTCTTGCTTACTGAACCACAACACTCTTCAATCTTACTTTCGGTATAAGCATACCATGTCTTGCGGATGGGTGGGATGAACTTTGTTGCCATCAATGACAACACTCATGAAGCTACACTATGTCTCTTGCCAACAATCTCCCCCTTTGGCATTGATGGCAACACTTAGTGAAAAATGACTAAGTGTCACACTGCACTCCCCCTTGGCTAATGCTCTATTCTAATGTACACTTTACCGGAGCTCCCCCTTAGCTGGATTCCACATTTTTCACTACTCCTCACTCCCCCTTTGACATCAATGGCAAAGGGTAGGGTCCGCACACCAAAATTTCCAAAAATAATCTATACTTGGCCGCATAAAACATATATACATGTTTTATTTACATATACTGAATTATATCTGCAAAAGTGGTCTTCAGCTGTACTACTTCTGTCACCCAACTCTTCTTAATCCTATCCAAAATTGAGATGTGACCACTCAACAGGAATGCAAAAGCTTCTGCCCTTTTTAGATCTGTTGGATCACTGGTCCGGGCTGTGGTCTGAGCATCACTTAGGGCCTCATGCATGGCTTCTAACTTAGGGATAAGTATCCCTCTAAGTTCACTCAACCTGTTTATTCTATTTTTCTTCTCCTTCTCAAGCTTCTTTATTTCATTTGTGACTACAATAGTCTGACACTCTTGATTTACTATGGAAGAGGGGAGAGGATCAAAACTTTGAGATAAACTCAACAGTTTATCCTCTTGCTCTTTTGCTTTCTTCTCAATATCCTTGGTCACTTTGGGCCAGGATAAACAAAATTTATAAATATCTCCGCCATCTTTGAGAGCATTTTCTAAGCTCTTTATCCCAATATCCATAACTCTCCTATCATTTGAGATTAGACCCTACACTTCGGAGAATCTCTTATCCAAAAATTCTTTCCGGACTTTCTCTTCAACTGATTTCTCCAAAGACTCAAAATGAGTGCTAACAGAACTAACAAGAGACTTGAGATTACCGGATGAAGAGGCTAAGGAATCCTTCTGAAAGGATGGCATGATCTTTTCCAAGACACCAGATGCTATCTCTAGCAGCTCACAGTCTTCCATGTGAGACTTTAGAAGTTTCTCTTTTGCATTTGCTTGGGTAAAGGATGCTATCTTCATTGTTTGAACTAGGGAGAGAGAGTCAAAGGCGAATGGTCCTTGAAGAAGCTCCAGTTCATCAATCTCCATCATTTCTTTAGTCAAGAAATCTTTGACTGCTTTTGCTATGTCTCTTGCCAGAGACAGAGTTTTCTCCCCTTCTGCAGCCTTACCACTGTCATCTATGGCCTTCTTTGTTGGAGTTTTCTCCCCTTCTGCAGCCTTACTACTGTCATCTTCTTTTCCCTTCTCCTCTGCTTCTTGATTGATCTTCTCTTCTACTCTTTCTTCTCCTTTAGATCCGGAGTTTGCTACAGAAACTGGAGGAGAGATGTGTGCTTCTTCATAAACTTCCTCTTTTGGAGCAGAGGAATCTAAATCCTTAGGTTTCTCTTTACTTGTCTCCTTTGCCTCTTCTATCATTATTTCAGTAGATTCTTCTTTGTCATCCATGACAAAGGGTTCATCACCTAAATCCTCTATAATAGGAAGATTGAATCTTTTATAGGCATTCTGAAGGATCTCTTCTGTTTATTTTGCCACTTTGCCAGTCTCTCCAAGCATAAGCTGATTCATTCTAGCTTTGCTCCAGAACTCATCCTTGCAATCTTTGAAGATCATATTCATTTATTTCTGAGTGATTGAAGGATAGAGCTGAATAGCAATCTGCTCTCAGATTTCTAGATCTTTTGCTTGGGCATTGTTCTTCCTTATTTCACAATATTCAAAGTAGCCATCTTTCAAAAGATTTACAGAGAGATATTTAATAATGGAAAATACCTTTTACGCTTCTAAGGTTCGCGGAGTGAGCTGGATTGATTTGCTGGATGAATCGACTTTAGTGGTTGATCTTTGAGAAATTTGAAACAATTTGTTGCAGAGCTCCTTTTCTTTTCTTCTCGAATGCAAATGTACAAATGACGGGTGAATGAACCCTTTTATTTCTGAGAAAACCCTAATTCCACATTGTAATAAATGTGCAACTTAAGTTCTTCTGGTTGCCTTCTTCTCCTTGTTCTGAGAAGAATCTTTTCTAGATCACTAAGATATATTTAGAGTTATTCTCGGTGATTGATGACAATCTATCTTTCTTTCCCTGAACATTTGATCTATCCGCAGATCAAGATACCTCAAATTTGAATCATATCAGATCTAACTGTGAAAATCTTGTTCTTACTAGATGACTGTTAAATCGGATTGATCTCAGATGATTTAACCTCTTCAAATTCATTGCAGATCTTTCATATCTTTCCCAAGGGTTATTTAGATGTTTCTCTGAGAGCCCTTTTAGTCCGCAACCTTCCATGTGCCAATTTCAGGTACCACTTGACTAGCTGGGGGAAAATATTTTCTTTTGTAACTCCCCCTGAGCCAAAGCTCATCTATTTAGTTTCTGGAAGGAATATCAGCACCAGATTCTGGTGCAGATCCATCCCCATCATTTTGTATACTTCTCTTTACCCATATCTTGTTCATCTCCCTTTTAATTTCATCCGCATTCACTTTTCCTTTTCCTTTGTCTTGATTTTGATTATGATGTACCGGACCCTTATTGTTCTGATTCTTACTTTTGTAGAATTTGGCAGTATGACCAGATCTATTGCAATTGTAGCAAACAACATTTCTTTGCATATTTGACTGATATCCTCTTGATCTACACTGATTAGCCATATGTCCCATTCTATTGCATGCAAAACATCTACCATTGAATGAATTGTTCATTTGCATATTTCTACACTCATGAGATTTGTGACCATACCTTTTGCAATTGAAACACTATCCAAAGAAGGATGAATTAGTCTGATTTGCTTTATGACCAAAGTTATTGCAATTGTGGCAATATCCATTGAAGGATGGATATCTTTGAGCATTTGGTTGTCTTACTGGAGGTCTTCTAGGTTTGTTCCTTGGATTTCCTGATCCAGAGTTCTTCTGACTGAATCCAGAGCTTTCACCTTTCTCATACCCCAAGCCTTGTTTGTCATCTACACTCTTCTGGCTTTGAAGAAGAACTTTAGGTTGAGCAGAGCTTATCTTGAATTTCTCTTTGTATTCATTTGTTGTTTGAAGATCCCTTTTAAGAGTGTCAATTTGATTCTCAAGTTGATCTTCATTATCTCTTGCTTCTTCAAGGTCAGATTCCAAATGTCTGATTATTCTATCCATTTTATGGTAGTCTTCTAATTTCTCCTTGAGGGATTGTCTTAGATCATCTTCAGTTTTTATTTTCTCTTCAATTTCTTAGGTGAATTTCATAACTCCTGATTCCATTTCATGTCTTACCATAATGACCTCTTTTGACAACTTTTCACATAGCTTGGTTTTCTCCTTCAGGTCTTCATTTGTATCATTGGCTTCACCTTGACTTGCCAATTGCTAAAGCAGATCCTTTCTCTTTTTTATAGAGATACTCAGTTTCCCTTTTAGTTCATTTATGAAATCATCAGCCTGTTTGAGTCTTTCCTTCAATTCATTGACTTCAGAGTTAGATTGCTCAAGATCATCTAGGGCAGACTAAAGTTGTTCCCTCATACCATACACATCCATTTGAATTCCTAGATCTTCCTCAAGCTGTTAGGCTTTGTTTGGAGGAAATTGGCTCTGATACCAATTGTTGATAACTAAGAGGGGGGGTGAATTAGTTATCTTAATTAATTTAACTTTCTATTCTTCTTTAACAACTAGTAAAGAAAACAAGCATCCATGAAAGCAGAAACAAAGTCAACACACATAACACAATGATTTTGATGTGGAAAACCCTGTTAAGGAAAAAACCACGAGGTGACTAACCCAAGAATGTATTCTCTGTTAGAAGAATAGAAATATAAAATGGCACTTGCCAATTAGGGCTCACTGCCCGATCACACTGCTCAAAAGAGGCTCACTGCCTACAAGAGACTCACTATCTACAGGTTATAAAGAGAGTAACAAGATACTTTAACTGATGAGAAGCATCCACATATGCTGGAGTTTAGTTCCGGTTAGGCTCAATATACTAATCTGCTGCACTTCATTCTTCCTCTTCTTTGGTGCTGATGTCCTGTCACATTCTAGAACTGTCTTACTTCCCAACACACAAAACACCACTTCACATCCAAATCTATTGGGTATATATATCCACACCAATGATTTCAACACCTTTCTAGTCAACATCCGGAATAGTCAATATTTTCCCAAACTCTAATCTGTCAGCTGAATCCTTACTTATCAAGTGATGCGTATCAAAGAGATGCTTATAGAAGTCATCAATCATGTTGGCCAATCATGAATGATACCTCAAGAAACTTGATCACCACCAATAACTCATCCGGATTAAGGTCTGATGCTCTGCTGGTCAGTTCTTCCTCTGTTAACTCTACCAAACAGGAACCCAACACTTAGGTGCTCATATCTCTTCACTCCATCACCGGAGGCTCAATCTATAGAATGTATCAGTCAAGGTACACCTCTTGACTTCCCCAAGTCTGCACTTTACTAAGATACTTCCTCTAAGAGGTCTGGACCTGATTGTCAGACCTTGCTGCATGCTCTGTTCTTGCTTACCGGACCACAACACTCTTCAATCTTACTTCTGGTATAAGCATACCATGTCCTGCGGATGGGTGGGATGAACTTTGTTGCCATCAATGACAACACTCATGAAGCTACATTGTGGCTCTTGCCAACAGGGACTGGATTTAACAGTGGAGTATTCTATGTAGGAACTCCATTCCAAGGTTGTGCTTGATTTTGCACTCCAGGATTTGCTCGATTATGAAATGGATTATAAGTTGTCTGCCTCATTTCCTGGTTTACAAAGGCTGCCTCTTTATAGGCTTTAGATATTGAATCTATGTCAGGCTTTCTTTTGACAAATATGGCAGTCAATGGATCCAAGGCAACATAATACATAGCTAACAATGTGTCTGCATTTACTGTGTATGGTGCTACCAACCTAGAATAGGCCTTTTGAAACCTGTCATTGAAATTATCAATCAGTTCTCCCTCACCTCTTTTAATTGTGGCCAATTTATGATATAAGATGGAAGGATCTATTGGTCCCCTAAATCTAGACAAAAATACTTCTTCCATAAGTGTCCAAGAGGAAACATAACCATTAGGCAAATTCACATACCAGTTAGAGGCTTGTTCATTGAAAGTGTAGGGAAATAACCTACACACCACATCTTCATATTCCAGCCTAGCTCTAAAGTATGCCTCCTTAAATATCCTAATATGATCCTCTGGATCCTGATGTAGCTGGTATTTAGGACATATTTTCTCAGGGTTCTTTGGCATCTCATGATAATCTGTGAATTGTATGGGTGAATTGACATTGAAATAAGCCATTGCAGGTACTTGTGCTTGACCTGGACCTGTAGGAATACCTTGATTTGTAGGTGGACTTGGATTTCTCGGAGGACTAGGACCTTTGGGAGAACCTGAACCAAGATTCAAAAATCTGAATGAAGAACTGTCAAGGCTCACAATATTATGGATGTTAAAAGGTGATCCAGGAGGAGTTCCAGATGAACTTCCTGTATTTGATATTTTAGGATTCCAAACTAAAGGACCTTTACTCTGTCTTCTATCCGGTAATTGCACAAATATGTCCTCAGAATTGGATCTAGACCTGGTCACTCTACTGCTGTTATGAGCCAACTTTACTCAAATTCAACCTTAACTCCAATCAGGCCCTCCTTCTAGCGCCAAAAACTGTTGATGATTGTTTTTACACATTCATAACAAAAGTTAAAATTCATAAAATGAACCTAAGTGTCTTGAAAGATATGAAGAAATCAATTAAGATTACTTAATCCCAAGTTTCTGTATGGTCAGATCTTGACCTTGTGGACAGTTCAGTAGGTTACTATGAAGCTGTAATATGCAAGGGGTCTTACGTGATTTAAGGTGATTGATTACTTAATGGACTCTAATTATACAAATTGTTGCAAATATCAACAAATTATTCATTCTTTTGCATAAATCTATTACTGTATCATGAATCTTTGTATGATTTTATATTAAAACATGATTTCCTTTTCAAATATGTATAAAGATTGCCAAATATCAACTTAATTGTTCTTAATTCCTTCAAATGTTAGACAATCTCCTTTATATTTCTACGTTTAAGCTAAGTATTTTGAAGTTTGGGAAAAGTTAGAGAGAATTCAAAATCAACATCACTTGCTACAAGATCTAAATGCTCTGTTGTGCACATGGTAAGAATTACAACAAATTTAATTAAATCAGCAGACTAAATCATTAAATGCGAATATCCTGAGTATTTTCACGAATATGCAACTAAGATTGTGAGCTTTAAGAGAAATTGTTTTAAATACAAAGAAGAGCCAGAAGACACTTAGAAAATAGATGCAGACTTCCAGATTCATTTATATTCAAAACACAGCCATATATGATTTACAATGTCAGAATGACTCTTAGCTTCATTAATCAAATTCACAAAAACTTACAATGCTTTGCAGATACAATAAGAAAGCTGGACATTCCAGGCGTTCCTTAGTGCAGACACAGGCGACCTCCTCTAAACTAAAATACTCCTACTCAAAGTTTCAAAACAAATTACAATTGCTAGCTAGTTTCTATAAATCCATGTGTAAATTGCTATGGCTACAACTTTAATCCACGATTGAGATCCTTCCATTATTGATCAATGGTGTATCTTTGTCTCTAACTGTCTGCCAAAATATCTATTTGGCATCTTTTCTCTCCCTTAAAGGATGTTGTTGGAATCTTTTACAAAAATAAGATTCCCTTTTCTTCTTTGACTTTCTTTTGCTGAGGCTCCTTTTTTGACTTCTTCTCAAAACCTTTTCTCTTGCTTGTCTTCTCATTTTCTCAAATATTTCTTGAAATTGCTGATTACACCTTCTACAAAGGTGCAGTCCCCTCTTGGACTCTTTGCCAAAATGTACTCTTGCATTACAACTCCCTCCTTCAACTTCTTCTCTCTGTTCTCTGAGCCCTCTCTTCTCTTCTTTTATTTCTTCATTTTAACACTTTCTTCCATCAATGTATCCATCATCTTCTTGCTGAGATTCGCATCAGGATTTTCTATGCAGGGTGAAAATATGGCATTGAACTCTTTTAATGCCCTCTTTAAGTCATACGCTGGCATTTCCATGCATTCATGTTGCAGTAGTCTTTCTGTTATCCTCTTATGTATCTTGATCATTTCACTTGCTTTCTCTTCTAAATCCTATATAACTGTTGCACATTTTCTGAGGTTATCTTCCTCAAATTTGAGCTCTAATATTATCTGTGGCACTTGATTTGCCAATGTAACAGTAAGTGCTCCTTCATTAATCAATTCTTCTGATCTTCCTTCCACTTCTGTCAACTGTTCAATCTTAGATATGCATTCCTCTTTTCTGGTTTGGCACTTGTGTGTAAGTATCATACACTTATTCTTTTCCTCTATAACTACTTTCCAACTTCCCAGAGCCTATCTTATTGTTTTTTCACCTTCTTGCATAAAATCATTAAACCATTCATAAAAAATGTTAGCCTTTAGCCTTTTATTTTTCATGTCTTTTATTTCTTCTTTTGACACTACTGCTATGCTATCAGGCAATTCTGGAACTGTGGTACTGGGATCAAATATCCCTTTAATAAGTTGTTGAAGTTGGACAATGTGTCCTTTTAAGTACTCCTATTTTTCTTTGTCTTTCTTTAGCATTTCTGTTGTCACCTGGTGCATATCTTCCAATTCATTAATATATTGTTCTCTTGTGGAATGCTTTAGGTCTAAATTCAATATTTTATACTCCTCCAAAGTTATTTCTCCCTTTGGCTTTTCTTTCTGTGGAATGGCTAAGTTCAACGTTCTGGATCCATCTAGACCTCTCTTTACAGCTGACATTGTCCTAGCTCTTCTCTTTTCTTTTCTTGGAGTATTACCACCTATCAAACTCTTAATATCTATTGGTACTAACTGTACCTCTTTCTCCTTCTTTCCTATTTCCCTTCCTGACCATGCAGCAATTTCTTCTGTACCTTCTGCAACTTTACCTTCATCAATTACCTCTTCATGAGGTTTCTCTGTTTCCACTTCTTCCTGTTGCTGTTGTTCTTGCTGTTGCTCTTGTTGTTGTTCTTGTTGCTGCTCTTGTGGAAACTCTTGTTCCATGGGATTATTTGGCTTTTCTTTTGATTCAACCTCTTCTTCTTCCTCTTCTATTTCAGTATCCCCTCCAGCATCAACCTCTTCTTTAGGAGCTTCTCCTTCTGATGGTCTTTTCTCTTGATCATCTTCAACATGTACTTGTTCCACATCTGGCACTTTAACCTCTTCAGTTTGTTCATCAACTTTATTTTCATCTATCTTTTTTGTTTCCTTTGTATCCTCAGGCATCTTAGCCTCACCCTCTATTTTGTCTATATTTTCTATCTATACCTGCTCTGTATGTATGGGTGAACTTGCCTTTGCATCATCTTCTTTTACTTCTTCCTCTTGGTCTTGCATGCTTTCTGTATTTTTCTCTTCCTCACCTGGTTCACCATACATATTGAACATGTTTAAAGCATCTATACCTGAGGTGTCTTCTTTTGTTTCTTCTTCTGCTGAAGCATGTGTTTCTATAATCATCTCTTCAGGTATCTCCTCTTTCTTAGATTCTTCAATCTTATGTGCCTCTTCCTACACATCTTGGATAATCTTAGGGGGAACTAAAGTACCAAATAGATCTACTGATCCTATTTCTTCTTGTACCTTTTCTTTTTCATGTGTTAAGTTTTGCTTAATCTCTACTTCAGTCTGATTGCTTGGTTCTTCTTCTTCACTCAAGAAATCACTAGAATCCTCCTCTATTTCAATCTCTTTTCCTTTGTACATTACTCTTTCCTCACTATCATTGCTTTCAATATGAACAGTCTCAGTAGTTGGTTTGGCCTTGTGAGTTTCTGACTCTTGCAGTATTTCCCCAGCCAACTCTATTTTCACTTGTCTAAGTTCTTGTCCTTGTTCTAAGGATGTGGAGGCACCAAGTATATATTACTTAGTTTTGCACCTACTTTATGTGCTCCAATTACACCACTTGGTTTAGACATTTCACATTTCGACAAACTTATTGGTATTGCTTTTCTAATTGGTTGTCCTTCTACTTCCTTAGCAGTCTGTGCTTCTTTTACACTGATTTTGTAACTTATTGACCTTGCATCTACAAAAGTATTTGATGCCACTGCTACTATTATCCCTAATGCATATGGATCCATTAAAGTAGCATTTTTATCTTTTTCCACAATTTTGGCCTCAACAATCTTTCTCTTCTTTTCATAAAAACATTGCAAATCTTCACTAGGCTCCGCCTTTCTTTTCCTTCCTTTCTTTGGATAAGTGACCTCCTTACCTTCAGCTTTAAGCTCTTCAATTCTATCTTTTAGCCATGTCTTTGAAAATAATATTATTGGCTTGGACAATATGTCCAATGATGTATTCCAGGGTTTTGACCAATCAGGCTCTGTAATAGGAGCCAACCTTACATCTGCATAACTTTGATGTAACAACATCTCATCATCTTGAACTTCTGGAGGGACATATATGTCACCGATAGACTTCATTTGCTCAAGAGTTAATCTTTTATGATCTCTTTTTCTCACTTCCTTGTCATTTTCACAATCAGCCCAAAAATCTTCAATATGTATCAAATGTTTATAGTTTTTATCTACAAAGTTCTAGATCCTATGGAAAGGATCAAATCTCCTGGTTAAATCAAATTCTTGAAAACCATAGTATCTTAGTTCTTGCTCTAAATACCCAGCAACTTCTTCACTGTAGCAGGAATATCTGCCAATAGCCCAAGGTAGCTTCACATTTCCTCTATTATTGAACTTCTTTTTGTACATTCTGAAAACATTCAAATTTTGTCTTGAAAATTCCAAGACAATCAACTTATCAGAAGGATACCTGGGCAGCATAAATGGTTTCCCTTCAAATCCTTCAGTTCTTATGTAAGTAAAATGCTCAGATTGTATGAACCAAGAACTGTACAATCCAATTGCATCCTCTGCACCTTTAGATAACCTGTTGTTAGGCTCTTCTCTCAACACCCTTACCAAGTAAGTATAAAAGACATTGTTAACCAAAGAGAACTTCTTTAATGCATTTTCTTCCTATAGTTCAGGATAATGTTCATATACTAGCTTCTGATCAGGACCATTTCCCAGGGTACCTACCCTTTCTATTCCATGAATGTAAGGTCTAATTTCTGCAGCACATGAGTATAACACATAAGAAGACAAATAAAAGGGCAACATTTTCTGTTGTCTCTGCATGGCCTGCCTCCAGATAGCTATGCTTATTTCCTTGGCCCAATGGATCTGCCCTTGCTCCTTTTTTCCTGCTCTTATGAATTCAATAATAGTGAACATCCATGGTTCACATTTAGTGCCATCTCTCATTCCAACCAACCTACTCAGCATGGTGATCATCAAATAAATCTCTTCTTTGAAGTATATCCTCATCAAGTTTTTGGGTATCCTGGCTACAGCTTTGGGTTTGTTTTCTGGGTTATACCAGTTGTGAAATATTTTACCCTTGCATTCTCTTTCATTAGTATGGAAATCTTCATTGTATTGGTCAATATCAATATCACTCATCTTCTCCTTAATCTCGAATCCAAATGTCCTTGCAATGCCTTCTGTGGTTAAATCAGCAATTAATCTGTCATATAACATGATCTTCCTTGTAGATGGATCATATAAAGTCACACAATCCAAACATAAATCTCTAGCTTCCATTGCCAGTGGGAAACCTGCAGCTCTGTATAATCTACTCTGCCAGATACGTTTCATATTAGCAGAAGCATCCGCAGCCATGATTTTCTTTAACACATCTTCTGCATCATAGTTTCCAATACTCGTATCTATGCCCATTCCACTCGTATTGATCAGAGATGGATAACCCCTATGCAACGACAATTCTTCTTTCTCTATCTCCTTCTGGGGTTTCCTTTCTTTTTTCACCTTGTCCCCTATATCTTTCTTCTGTTTCGGGGCCATCCTGTAGAAACATGCTCCTTTTAACTTTTGTTTCAATTTTTGGTCTAGGGTTTTTACCATGAATTTCTACTTTTACTATTTTACCCTAATTCATTTTTTCTTTTCTATTTTAACCTTTAAATTTGTTAAGCTCTAATCAACTAATCAACAATTAAAATAGTAATTTGACCAATGTTTACGTTTTGCAACGAAATTACTGAAATTAACAGTATTTTACCAACTGAAAATAAACGGCGTTTTGGGATAAATACCTATTTTCATGACCGTTTACCCATTGACTTACTTTTACCATTTTCACCTTTGTCCAGCTACTGTAACTCTGTCGCTCTGGTAAATTCTGTTTAATCACTGCAACAACTCTCTTTTCTGTAATTTTCACTCTTAGCAGTATATTTGAAAGCGAAATAACATTAAAATTGCCCTAACCCTCGTTAAATTTCACTTTGTGTGTGTTAAATCTGCATTAATTACAGCAATTAATGCACTACAACCTTCGGCTTTCTCCTTCAATGTTTAAGTTTTTTGAACTTTTTACCGTTAGTGAAATTTTGCATGCATACCTTTTCCTTGTATATTTCATTGTATATTCTGTTGTATAAGCGCACATACAAACATGATATGCAAAGAACCAACTAACATTTTTTACCTCTTTTTTGCTTTTTTGTACATATTTGTATCTTTCGTTTTATATATCCCGCTTGCATATTCTGTTGTATAAGCGCACATAGAAACACCTTATACGGTCCTTTCCTTACCTTTTCTTTTCCGCGATGCCTTTGATTCTTTGTATATCGGCATTGTATATTTAAACATACAAACGCCCAAATATACAAAGACTTTTCTATTTTTTAATTCCTTTTGACATTCGGACTCTATATATTAGCTTGTATATCGGATATACATTGTAAACATACAAAACTAATATACAGCCGGTGGGGTCCACCTTATCGTTCAAATTTGCATCTCCACGATGCATATAACTCAATGCATCTCTTGATATACAATTCAGATGTGATGCATTGTATTAACTGTATTTTAATTTCCTTGGGTTCTGGCTTTTATGTATAAAGAAATGTATGTTTCGGAACATACATACAAGCGCAAAAATATACAATAGTTTAACTCCATTTTATAACCATTTTGGTTCCAGCACTTGTATAAAGTGCAATGTATATTGACATGTATGTCTCAAAAAACATTACATACAAAACCTGAAATATACATCCATTATACCTTATTTTATGATTTTTTGATTCCGCTTTGTATGTAAACTGTAATGTATATAACCAACACATACATATACAAAGTGCAAAACATACAACAATTATATCAACTTTAATACTTTTTCAGTTCCGCGCTATGTATAATCCTTTGTATATTCACTTTGCATGTCTTCCATTTGCCAAATATACAAACCAAAATTTACATAGCGGATTTCCACGTTTATTCATTTCAATTTTGACTCTTTTCGGGCCCAACTTGTATATAAAGATAAATCATTATCAAGAAATGTATACAAGTATAACAACATACCAAAACCTGATAACTTCCCCTTTTGCAGCTAACACAAAAGTACGATATACAAATGACATTATATACCACGAATTTGAATATACAAACGGTTTTGTATATGCAACCCACAAACCCCCTGATTGTACATTTACCAAAAAACAATTATAACTTGCAAAATATAGGGAATTTTGAGATGGTTCAAAAAATAACCCTTATTCATTTTTCACAAGGAATTCACCCATACTATGCACTGGCACTTAATGTTATTTTTTCATTATTTTCACGAAGGCTTGTAACTTTCAGTTCCCTTTTCCCTTTTAGCACAACGCAGACCCACACAAAGAAGCAACAAAAAGCCAGCCACAGTAGGGGTCCTCATTTTGCTAAAGTGTAAAATGGGGCCTGTTGTGAGCATCACAACAGTATGGTATGAAGGAACAACTTCAGTGTACCTTAGATGATCTTGACCAATCTCACTCTAAAGTCAACAACTTGAGAGAAAGACTCAAACAAGTTGTGATTTCATAAATGAGCTAAAAGAAAAACTGAGTATCTCTGTGAAAAAGAGAAAGGAACTACTTTAAAAATTAGCAAGTCAGAGTGAAGCGAATGATACTAATGAAGATCTGAATGAGAAAAACAAACTATGTGAGAAGCTATCAAAGGAGGTCATTATGGTAAGGCATGAGATGGAATCAGGGGTTATGAGATTCACCCAAGAAATTGAAGAGAAAAGGAAAATTGAAGATAATCTAAAACAATCTCTCAAGGAGAAGACAAAGGACTACCACAAGATGGATAGAATAATCAGGCATCTTGAATATGATCTTGAAGAAGCTAGAGATAATGAAGAACAACTTGAGAATTAGATAGACACTCTTAAACAAGATCTTCAAACAAAAAATGAATACAAAGAGAAATTTAAGATAAGCTCAGCTCAACTTGAAGTTCTTCTTGAAAGTCAAAAGAGGGTAGATGACAAGTGTGGCTTGGGATATGAGAAAGGTGAAAGCTCTGGATCCGGTCAAAAGAACTCTGGATCAGGAAATCAAAGAAATAGACCTAGAAGACCTCTGGTAAGGCAACCAAATGCTCAAAGATATCCATCCTTCAATGGATACTGCTACAATTGCAACAACTTTGGTCATAAAGCAACTCAGTGCAGAAGAAGAATGAATCAAACTAATTCATCCTTCTCTGGACATTGTTTCAACTACAAAAGGTATGGTCACAAAACTCATGAATGCGGAAATATGCAAATTAACAATTCATTCAATGGTAGATGCTTTGCATGCAATAGAATGGGACATATGTCTAATCAATGCAGATCAAGAGGATATCAGTCAAATATGCAAAGAAATGTTGTTTGTTACAATTGCAATAGATCCGGTCATTTTGCCAAATTCTGCAGAAGTAAAAATCAGGATAAAAGGGGTCTGGTGCATCATAATCAAAATCAAGACAAGGGAAAAGGCAAAGTAAATGCGGATGAAGTTCAAAGGGAGATGAGCAAGATTTGGGTGAAGAAGAGTATAGAAAATGATGGGGATGGATCTGCACCAGAATCTGGTGCTGATATTCCTTCCAAAAACTAAACAGATGAGCTCTGGCTCAGGGGGAGTCACAAAGAAAAATGAATTCCTCTAGCCAGTCAATTGATGCCTAAATTTGGCACTTGGAATGATTGCGGATTAAAGGGTTATCATAAAATTATCTAAATAACCCCTGGTAAAAAATATGAAAGATCCACATGGAGTTTTGTAAGAGTTTAATCATCCAAGATTGATCCGGTTTGACAGCCATCCGGTAAAAGCAAGATTTTCACAGACAGATTCGGTATGATTCAAAATTGAGATATCTTGATCTGTGGATTCATGACATGATTGGAGGAAAGAAAAGACATTATCTTCTATCACAAAAATGATTCTAAGTGCATCTCAGTAATTCAAAAAGATATCTCTCAGAACAAGACAACTGGATAACTTAAGTTGTGCATTTATTGCAATAGGAAATTAGGGTTTACGCAGAGATAAAAGGGTTCTTTTACTCATCATTTGCACATTTGCATTTGAGAAGAAGAAAGGAAGAGCTTTGCATCAAGTTTTTACAACTTTCTCAAAGATCAATAGCAAAATTTGATTCAACTAGCAACCTGTTCCGACTCTTATTGTGAACCCTAAAAGTGTAAAAGGTATATCCATTTTTGAATATCTCTCTCTAAATCTTTTGCAAAGATGGCTAGTCCAATGGTTGTTAAGATCACTGATAGGCCGTGCCCAAAGTTCAAGAAACACCCCTACAAATCCCTAGAAGTTGATCCCTTAGGCACTCTTTCTAGCATTCCGCATGGGGTTCTGCACGTAGAAGATGTTAGGGTGTACATCCACGCCAATATTGAGGAATTTGGAGAATCTAAGTTGACGGATATCTACCATAAATAATTAATAGATGAAAATTTTGAACTCAAACCTCAATACAAGGTCCTCTGGGATAAGCATTTTGGACATTGCATCCACTTTCCCTATTTTGCAGAAGATGAATGGGTCCGGTATGTTCTTAGCAGAATACATGACAATTTCATGTGGTTGATGAAGCCCTTCAAGATAACAAAAGATGCCATTAGGGAAGTAACTGGATTGCACTCATTCGGTGGGTTGCCTACACTCAAATCTGTCAAGAACCAGATAGTAAGTGAAGCTACAGGATCTAAGTTTGACAAAAGAGAAATGACAATAGAAGATATTATAGATTCAGATATCAAATTTACCTCTATGATAATTGGTTATAAAATCTATCATTCTAGCAAGTAGAATTATGTGTCTGGAACTACAATTTATATAGCATATCAGATGCTAAGGGAAAATGCTAATTATGACCTATGTGATCTTCTTCTAAACCAATTGTTAGAAAACTTGCAGAAGATCAAGAAGGATAAGAAGAACTCATTCAAGTATGGTGGCTTAATACTGTGTCTATTCTTTTACTATATGAATGAGCTACCCAGATCAAGTGGTTGGGTATGGCAAAATGACAGACCGGTTTCCATACAAATCAGAGACTATATGTATGGACTTGGTGATGCTAAGGCTCAAAGCATAGCGCTTTGGGGATACTTTAAGAACTTCCAAAGTATGATGCAGGCCAGAGAAAGAATTCCTCAAACAATAGTTGAAAAATATAAGGATATAGTATGCTTCATGGTAGACACTGATCAATGCCTAATGGACGTGTTGAGCCCAGAACAGTTTGGATTATTCCAATGGGATATGAGGTTGATGAGAAAATCTTGGAGCTACATATCCAACACTTGCTGAGTTAGCCTCAGGACCCTGAGGCAGAAAGGTTTGGAACCTTTGAAGAATTAAGAGTAAAGATTCATGTTGAACTAAGGCAACCAGAAATAAAAAGGAATGTTAGAAGGGAAGTAGAGGAAATTGCCAAGAGATATGGCATATCAAAAGAGGTAGTTGATGCAAATAGAGAGAAAATAGAAAGAGTTGAGAAAGAGAAACAAGAAGCAGAAAAAGAAAGTTTTCTAGTGCAAGCCTCCTCCAGGACTAGATCCTCCAAGAGCTCTGCACCTGCCACCTCTAAGAGCTCAAGAGCCTCAAAACTGGAAGCCAAGACATCCGGAAAGGGAGAAAAGAGAACAAAAGAAAAATCCACAAGGGCTTATATAAGCCAAAAGGATGATGAAGAAATAAAGTCTGATGAGAAAGTTAAGAAAATGAAGAAGAAGAAGAAGAAAACATCCGGTGAATCCTCTACTAGTAAAAACAAAGAAGAAGAGGCAGAAGAATTTGTTGAAAGGTCCACTCTTTCTATTGATGATGTCATCAAGGCAGTCACTATGGATGGGAAGCTACAACTAGTAATAGACTTTTATGATGAGTATAGTGACACAAACAAAAGGATCTTGGAAGAAGCTACAGTCAAGTACCTAAATATTTATAATAAAGCCTTTATTGAAATCATTTCATTAATTCGCAAAAGTCTAGAGAACGTACTTGAACTGAGAAAGGAGAATACTAAGACAAAGGACTTAGAGATCTAAGAATAGATTGCTATTCAGCTCTATCCTTCAATTACTTCGAAGCAAATGAACATGATCTTTAAGGATTGCAAGGATGAGTTCCGGAGAAAAGCAAGAATGAACAAACTAATGCTTGGAGAGACTGATCAGGTAGCAAGAGAAATAGAAGACATCCTCTAGAATGCCTTCAAAAGATTCAATCTTCCCATCATAGAGGAAATAGATGAAGAACCTTCTACCATGGATGCCAAAGGATTAAATTCATCAAAAGAAGAATCTACTGAGAAAAATGTAGAAGGGTCTAAAGAGACAGATGAGGGGAAGTCTAAAGACTTGGATTCCTCTGTTCTGGAAGAGGAAGTTCATGAACAAGTTAACATCTCTCCTCCAAATCCCACTGCAGACATTCTAGACTCAGGAATTGAAGGAGAAGGAAGAAAAGAAGAAAAAGTGAGTCAAGAAGAGGAGGTAAAGGGAAGAGAAGAAGAACAAACAAAGATCTCTGATGACAGTTTAGAGATTCCAAAAGAAAAGAAGACTCAGTCTCCGGAAAGAGACATTGCTGAGGCAGTGAAGAAATTCTTGAACAAAGAGATGATGGAGATAGATGAACCAGAACTTTTTCAAGGACCACTAAATTTTGATTCCCTCTCTCTAGTCAAGACAATGAAGATAGCATCTTTTGCCCAAGCTAAAGCAAAAAAAAAGATTATGAAGTCTCACATGGAAGATTGTGAACTAATAGAGATTGCATCCGGGATGCTGGAGAAGATCATGCCATTCTTCCAAAAGGATCCTTCAGCCTCTCCATCTAGTAACCTGAAATCTCTGGTAAACTCTATCAATACTCATTTTGATTCCTTAGAGAAATTGGCAGAAGAAAAGGTCTGGAAAGAATTTTTGGGAAAGAGATTCATTAAAGTATAGGGACTCATAGCTAATGAATGGAGAACCTTGGATATTAGGATAAAGAGCCTAGAAAATGCTCTTAAAGATGGTGGAGAAATGTACAAATTTTGTCTATCCTGGTCTAAAGTGACAGAGGATATTGAAAAGGAGGTGAAAGAACAAGAAGGTAAACTATCAAGTTTATCTTAGAATTTTGATCCCCTCACCACATCCATAATAAATCAAGAGTGCCAGGCTATTTCCATTATAAATGAAATAAAGAGGCTTGAAAAGGAGAAGAAGAATATAATAAGCAGGATGAGTGAACTTAGAGGGATAATTATCCCTAAGTTAGAGGCAATGCATGAGGCCTTAACTGATGCTCAGACCATAGCCCAGACCAGTGATCCAATAGACTTAAGAAGGGTAGAAGCTTATGCATTTTTGTTGAGTGGTCACATCTCATTTTGGACAGGATGAAGTAGAGTTGGGCAATAAAATTTGTACAGTTGAAGACCACTTTTGTGGATATACTTAAGTATAGGTATGTATAACATGTATATATATACTTATGTGGCTATGTATAGTTTGATTTTTGCAAATTTTGGTGTGTGGAGTCCACCCTTTGCCATTGATGTCAAAGGGAGAGTGAGGAGTAGTGAAAATTGTGGAATCCAGCTAAGGGGGAGCTCTGGTAAAATAGTACATAAGACAGAGCATCAGCCTAGGGGGAGTTTGCTATGACACTTAGTCATTTTTTACTAAGTGTTACAATCAATGTCAAAGGGGGAGATTGTTGGCAAGAGACACTGTGTAGCTTCATGATTGTTGTCATTGATGGCAACAAAGTCTATCCCACACATCTGCAGCACATAGTATGTCTATACCGGATGACAGATTGAAGATTGTTTAGGTCCAGTGAGCAAGAATAGAGCATGCAGCAAGGTCTGACAATTAGGTCCGGATCTCTCAGATGGTGTAACTCAGCAAGTTGCAGACTTGGACAAGCCAAGAAGAGTATCATGACTACTATATTCTAGAGATTGAGCCTCCGATGAGAAAACATGAAAAGATATGAGCATCTGAGTGTTGGGTTCTAGACAGGTAGAGCAGACTAAGGAAGAACTAACCGGCAGAGTATCAGACTTCAATCCAGATGAGAAATTGATGATGATCAAGCTTTTTGAGGGATCATACAATATTGGCCAACATGATTGATGACTCCAATGTCTATGATTTTGATACACATCACATATCAAGCATGGATTTAGCCGACAGATCAGTAGTTTACAAATATCTTGAATATTCCAGTTGCCAACTAGAAAGTTGTTGAAATCCTTGGTGTGGATACATATACCAGATGGATTCCAGTATGAAGGTGTGTGTGTAAGGATATAGTGTGTGAAGAAAGGCAGAGATAAGTGTCGAAGCAACAATACAAGTCTGGTATGTGATAGAACAACAACACTAAAGCAAAGGAAGAATGAAGTGCATTAGATTAGTATATTGAGCCTAACTGGAACTGAACCTCAGCATATATGGATGCCTCTCATCAGTTCAAACACCTATTTACCTTCCATAAACTTTGTAGACAGTGAGTCTCTTGTAGGCAGTGTGCCTCTTGTGAGCAGTGTGCTCAGGCAGTGAGCCCTAATTGGCAAGTGCCATTTTGAACTTCTTATTCTTTTAATAGAGAATACAATCTTGGGTTAGTCACCCTATGGTTTTTCCTTTAATAGGGGTTTCCACGTAAAAATCCTTGTGTTATGTGTGTTGATTTTATTTATGCTCTCATGATTATGTATGCTTATATGTTTTGATGCTACACTAATTGTTAAAGGAGAAAAGAAAGTTAAGATATTTAAGATAACTGATTCACCCCCCCTCTCAGTTATCTGCCTTGTTTCCAATAGAGTGAACCCATTGAAAACTCCTTCCAAGATCTTTCCTCAAGCTGTTAATCTTCTTTTAAGGAACATCGTTCTGATACCAATTGTTGAATTAGGTCCGGACAACTGAGGGGGGGTGAATCAGTTGTCACACAATTTAACAATTTCTTCCTTTTAATCTTCCTTTACAACTTATAATCAAATCAATGATGTAAAAATTTCAGCATTAACCAATAACACATGAATAGAAACATAAATAGTACACTTGACACTAAGATTTTTGATGTGGAAACCCGATTAAGGGAAAAATCATGGTGTGGGTTAACCCACAAAGATTATACTCTGTTAAAAGTATTACAATGGGGAGTACACATGCATTCAGGCTCACTACCTACAAGAAAGAAGAGTTACAATAAATTTGAACTGATATTTGGCATCTATCAATGCTGGAGTTCAGTTCCAGTTAAGCATAGAAAATTGACTTGATACACTTCATCCTTACTCTCCTCCTCTTACTGCTCTGCTAGCATCTGAACTTTTATCTCTACTTCTTTTCATAGTTACTCCATAGTCATAATATACACACACCAAAATCATCCAATTCCATTAGATATATATATCCGCAACATGATGTATAATCATTTTACCAGTCGTCTTTGAGAACATTTAGAACTTTGTAGAGTACTTTGCTTTGTCAGCTAGATCCATACATAATATGGGATGTGGATTAAAACTTGCACTTGTAAATCATTAATCATCTTAGCTATCACTAATTATCATCACCAATTGCCCAATAGACAACTTCTATACATCCAAAAATAGGATCATTCACAAGGTTAGCCTGTTCTACTTTTGTTTGTTTTGTCAAACTGAAACCCGATACTTAGAAGCTAATATCTTTTGAGTCCTTCATCTCTGGAGGATGAAACTTTAGATTTAGAGTGTCTTGACAATGCTTACAACTACCTCAGATCCATAGGAAACCATGCCTTTCCACTGGATAGATCCAGACCAAAATACCGGACCCTGTCGCCTGCTCTATTCCTGACTACCCGGACTTAGACACATTCTGATTCTGACTTCTGGTGTGAACAAATTGTGTTATGCGGATGATTGGGATGATCTTAGTTGCCATCAATGACAACACCTATCACGCCTAGTAGTGTCTCTTGCCAATAGAATTGTGTATGTTTGTCGACCTTGAAGACTGTTCCAACAGTTTTAGAATGTGTTGCTGACCTTGATTTATGTTCCAAGGTTGATGATTGATATAAATAAGTGTAAAGAATTCATGTGAATGTGTGAAGATGAGGATGTTTGTGTTGCAAGGATACAAAGGAGATATATATTGTGCTTTAATGGAACTAAACTCAGGCATGTGGTAGATGTTATCATATTAGTTCATGGCAGCAAGCCATTCTAGCAGTGAGCCCTATTGGCAGTGAGCCCTATTGGCAATGAGCCCTATTGGCAGTGAGCATTTCTTTGGATAGTGAGTCCTTGGGCAATGAGCCCTTTGGCAGTGAGCCTCTTTGTAATTCGGTATTGATACTACTATATATTGTGAGCTAATCCTCACCATGGTTTTCCCTTTTAGGGTTTTCCACGTAAAAATACGGTGTTCTCTTGTGCATGGTGTTGATGTGATTAAGTTTTTGTTATCTATTTTTTATGTTTAATCTTCATAACAAAGTTAGGGTTTAATGAATTAAAGTGAATTAGATTATGCTTGTGAAGGTTTAAAGTTTTTGATACAACTGATTCACCCCTCCCTATCAGTTGTCTTGTGTATTCAACAATTGGTATCAGAGCGAGGTTCCTTGGAAGAAAGCCTAATAACTTAGGGTAGATCTGGGATGATGCACAGGAAGGATGTTTCTTCACTTGTTTTCTAAAAATGAGAATAGTAAGCTATCTGATCTTTCTTGGATATGTTGTCTGGAACTTAGTTGTAACTACACCCAGCACTAGAAAATCTAAGAAGATTGTGGAAATAGATTAGAAGATGAATGATAATATGGAAGCTGACTTTGGGAGAAGAATAAGATTAGTTACTGATATGCACAAGGATAAGTTGTATCTAAGTGTTTCAACTGTGGCAAGATTGGTCATTATGCATCAAGATGTCTAAAGGAGTTTTTGAGAAGTAAGAAAAAGGAAAATGAAAGTAGAGTGCCTAAGAAAATCTATTATGATGTTGAAGACAATGAAGATAATGACTACTTGCTCACTAATTCAATGGATGTCATTTGTGGTGCTGACCCTGAAGGATGTATGAAAGAAAATGATCAAGCAGTAAGTCCTGATAGTGAAGACACTTTTCAAGAAAATAATTATTGGGTTATTGATAGTAGTTTCTCAAATCATATGGCCAGTGATAGAAGCAAGTTTATTAATTTTGAGAAATGTGATGAAGGATCAATTATATTTAGAGATAATTGTACTGCTAAGATATGTAGAAGAGGGTCAATTAGTCTTGATGGAAAACATCATACTAATGATGTTCATTATGTTAAAAGTTTAAGGCAAAATCTCTTGATGTTCATTATGTTCATTATACTAATGATGTTCATTATGTTCAATCAGTCTTGTATTTTAGGATGATGTTTTTGAGATCAAAGGGAAATCTAGAATTATAATAGTTGCTAGAAAGAGGACAAAAGGAAACCTTTATCATCTCAGAGAAGGTGACTCTTATTTCTCTATGAATTAGATCAATGAGAGTTGGCTCTAGCATAGGAGATTGTGTCACATCAACCTTGATAATCTGATAAGGATAAGTTTAGCTCAAGCTGTGAAAGATATACCAGAGATTACAAAAAATAATAGTATCATCTACAAGGAGTGTCAAAGTGAAAAGAAAGCAAGAGGAAGTTTACAAGATGAATAAAAATCTTCTACCAGACTATTGGAGTTGGTTCATACAAACCTTTGTGGTCCTACAAGAGTAAGGAGTTTCCACGATGACAGGTATTTTATGTTTTTCATTGATGATTATTCTAAAATGACTTGGGCTACTTTTGTTAAAGAAAAATTAGAATCCCTATATAGGTTTAAAGAATTTAAAGCAATGGTTGAAAATGAATTGGATATGAAGATAATATGTTTGAGGTCTAATAGAGGAGAAGAGTTTACTTCTAATGAGTTTAATGTGTTTTGTGAGAATCATGGGATAAAGAGGCAGTTATCTGATCCTAGAATTCCACAGCAAAATAGAGTGATTGAAATAAATAACAAGACTATTCAAGAAGTTGCAAGGACAATGATAAAGGAAGCAAACCTATTGGAAGTATATTGGAGAGAAGTAATCCATACTACTATCTACATATAGAATAGAGTACATGTGAAAGCAAATGATACAAAAACTCCCTATGAGCTATGGTATGAAATTTCTCCCTCTACTAAATACTTCAGAATTTTTGGAAGCAAATGTTTCATCAAAAGAAAGGAAGAAATTGAAAAGAATGATGCAAAGTATGATGAATGTATTTTCCTTGGGTATTCTACCAAGAGCAAAGCTTACCAATTCTATAACAAGAGGCTAGGGAAGATTGTGGAAACTACCAATGTCAAAGTTGATGAAGACATACAAAAGTATTCAGAAGTTAATGAATATGTATTAGACGCAGATGGGTTCTCTTGTAGAGAAAAAGAAAATACCACAAATGGGGAAGTACAGACTATAGAAGAAGAAGAAACTAAAAAAGAAATGTAGGTAGAAGAACAAGAAGCTCTAGAAAGAATCTCTGAAATGCCTGAGTACATGAAAAGGCATCACACTGAAGACCAGGTCATTAGTGGTAAAAACAAAGGTGCATTGATAGGATGTAGAACTACTAAAGAACAAATAAATCTATGTTTGATTTCTAAAGTTGAACCTAAAACAGTGACTGAGGCCTACAATGATATCAAATCTTCACAAGATGAATTCATGTTCACTGACATTGAAGAACTCAAAATTGCTCTTGAAGACCTAGAAAAATTTGAAGAAGAAAACATGGACTTAAAGGAGAATATCAAAGAAGTAAATGAATGCATCATAAATTTAAGAGAGCAAGTCAAGAATCTTAAAAAAAGACATAAAGAGAACAGTGAAAAATTGAGGTTAGCAAATGAATCCATGATTGATCTAAAAGTGAAAGTTGAAGAAAAAGCAAGAATTGAGGAATGTTTGAAAGATAAAATTGAAGACTATACAAATATTGAACAAGAGGTTGTGAACCTAAATTCAGACTTGGAGAAGGCAAAGAGATATGAAGAAAAGTTCAAGATAAGTTCTGCAAAACTTGATGAGATGACTGCTAAAAGCCCTGATGACAAAGAAGGATTGGGATTTGAGAAAGGTGAAAGTTCCAAATCAGGTCAAGTAGTGAAATATGAGAATAGGAAGGACAAAGGTAAGGAGAATCAAAGGAATGGACCTAGAAGGTCATTGGCCAGGCAACCAAATGTTTAAAGGTACCCATCTTTCAATGGTCATTGTCATTCATGCAATAAGTTTGGTCATAAGGCTACTCAATGTAGGAGTAGAATGAATCAAAATGTTCCATCTTTCTCCGATCAGTGCTTTACTTGCAAGAGAGTTGGTCATAGAGCCAGTGAATGTAGAAGTAAGATAAGGAAGGGCTATAGCGATGGTGGAAATGCTCAATTTTTCAATGGCAGTTTCTTTACGTGCAATAGATTTTGACACAAGGCTAACCAATGTAGGTCCAATGGAAGGAACAATGGTCAAAGGAATGTTGTGTGCTATGATTGCAATAGGCATGGACATATTGCAAAGTTCTATAGAAGAAAGAACATGAAGAAAGATATCCCAGTAGAAAAGAAGAAACCAGTGCAAAAGGATGTTCTAGTAGAAACCAAGAAGAAGATGAACAAGATATGGATCAACAAGGATGTCAATGAAGTCAAGGATGAGACTATGCCATTCAACCTTTGGTACAGATGTTTACTCTAGGAACTGAGCTAGAGGCTACCTCTTAGGGGGAGAAGGTAGTGTCATTGAAGAGTGTTGCAGTCAGGGGAAGGTATTTAGAGCAGTTAAGAACAAGTGCAAGTATGTGTAGTATATTTTCAGGGGAGAATGTGTCACCCTTTGCCATTGATGTCAAAGAGGGAGAGTGTTCATGTGAAAAACAAAGGGAGAGTAAGATGTATAAAAGAAAGGGTGAGAATGAGATTAGTGGAAAATTGTGTCATGATGGTTTTTCACATATATGTTTCCATCAATGACAAAGGGGGAGATTGTTACAAGTATGTGCTAATTGGTGTTGTCATTGATGTCAACATGTTTGTGTTGTCATTGGTGTCAACTGTATCTTCTATTTGTTACAGTTGTTGATTGATTGAGTTATTGTGTTAAGGTGATTTGAATGCCTTGTAGATGTGCTAAGGATGATAAGAATATGGTCCTAATGTTTGGTTTCCAAGAGATTTTGAGAAAATTTGATAAATACTAAAGATAATGTTGTGAAGAAGTGTTCTGGCTTACATGATATTGTCTGAGTTTTTGCTCCACATTTCTTTTGTGTTGAAGACCAGAGTGTGATATTTGGATATGCTTTATAGAAGTGTTTGAAGATGATAAATCTAGAATTTGATGGTCTAGATCACCATGTAGTGGAAGTTATGTTCACCAGTTTGAAGACTGTAATTGATAGAGTTTCTGAGTTGTGCAGAGGTGTTTGGGAGAAAGTATTTTGCTCCACATTTCTCCTCAGAGTGCTTTCAAGTGTTGTGGTTCTAGACATATGTTTATAAGGTACTTAGCTATCTTCGTTCCAAAGGATTTGTGATTTAATGCTCTGAAAAGCAAGTTCTTGTGTAGTATAGTTGGACAATGTTTGTTGTGAGCAGTCTGTGATCTATCATCAATTGAGATTTGTAGTCTTCAAGTGAGATTTGTTGAAACTGGATTTGTTGGCTCCTAAGAGATTTCATGTTGTTCATGGATGTCTCTAGATTGTGTTGAAGGCTTGTTCTTGGTCAGCAAGCTATGATTGAGTTCTTGGAAGTGTGTGTCTAAGTATTCTTGGTGTTTGCACAAGTTTGACCAACTTGGGTGCTAACACTCTTTGCGGATGTGCTTCATGGATCGTGGAAGCATGTTGAAGCATGTGAAGATGTATTTAGGTCCAAGATAATCCATGAAGTGTTCTACCTTCATTCATTTGCTTTGCAAGATTGTTTAGGTCTTGACCTAATTTAAATTGTGTATGTTTGCCGACCTTAAAGACTATTCCAAAGGTTGTAGAATGTGTTTCTGACCTTGATGTATGTTCCAAGGTTGATGATTGATATAAATAAGTGTAAATAATTTGTCATACCCACATTTCCCATGTGGTCACAACATGCATCACACGTGTCATGTCCACATTTGTCATGTGGTCATGACATGAAATATCAAAAATTTCCCACGCTTCCCTAAAAACCCCCTCGCACACGTAAGCATGCTCAATGGTGAACGCTTAATGCATAAACAATACAGTTGTCAGCGGTGTACTACGCACATGTGCGCATACCCAAATGCAAGAAGGCCAACAAGGGGGTCATCGTGACGCGGTTAACGTCGCTACAAGGGTTAAACTTACCAAACTGCTAAACCCTAGATTCCAGGAAAATTTGACAGCATAACGCCTCACGAGCATGAGTGGGATTTATTACACTAGCACTAATCTTGAAATGAGGTTTCTTGATAGGGTTAACAAATTTCTTACAACTCCCTAATTACAATGAATTTACAGTTGATTTCTTTAATGGAACATTTTTCAACAGAGCCCGATCATCTGTTCTCTTTCACATTTCTAAAATTTAATATTAATTTCTCCTCCTTCTGATTTTAGCATTTTCAACAAACCCTGTTCATTTGTTCTCCTTTTTGTTTCTCTGAAATTTAATTTAATCTACTCTCTTTCATGTTCTCTATCAATCAGAGTTATCACTGCATCCTTTACATTATTCCTAATTTCTTGGGAAACCATATCAGTTCTCTATCAATCAGAGTTATCACTGCATCCTTTACATTATTCCTAATTTCTTGGTAAACTACATCGCTTAAATAGGACTTACTAACTTCGCTTGATGAAGTCCCCTAGGTTTCGCTCTGGTTTAATTTCAACGTTTGAATTAATTTTGATAATTAATTTGTCCCTAATCAGGATTAACGAAGAGTTAAATCTTACTTAGTTCTCTTAGCCTATTTCAGAAATGCCACGCATTTTCTCCTCTTTGTTTTCACTTTTATCTGTCTTTCTCTTTGTCTCTCATTTTTCTCAATTGGATGTTTTCTCAATCTTCAGTTTTGAGTTTACAATGACCACATATGAAATGCATATGATGGCTTAATTGCATTTATAAATAGGGGTTTTTAGGGAAGCGTGGGAAATTTTTTGATATTTTGTGTCATGACCACATGACAAATGTGGACATGACACGTGTGATGCGTGTTGTGACTGCATGGGAAATGTGGGCATGACATAATTCATGTGAATGTGAAAAGATATGAAGATGAGGATGTTTGTGTTGTGAGATTGCGAAGGAGATATATACTATGCTTCAACAGAACTAAACTTAGGTATGTGGTAGATGTTATTATATCAGTTCATGGCAGTGCACCATTCTGGTAGTGAGTCCTATTTGCAGTGAGCCCTATTGGTAGTGAGCCCTATTGGCAGTGAGCTTATTGTAGTGAGCATTTCTTTGGATAGTGAGTCCTTGGGCAGTGAGCCTCTTTATAATTCGGTATTGATACTACTATATATTGTGAGCTAATCCTCATCATGGTTTTTACCTTTTAGGGTTTTCCATGTAAAAATCTGATGTTCTCTTATGCATGGTGTTGATGTGATTAAGTTTTTGTTATCTATTTTTTATGTTTAATCTTCATAATAGAATTAGAGTTTAAGTGAATTGAAGTGAATGTGATTATGCTTGTGAAGGTTTAAAGTTTTTGATACAACTAATTCACCCCACCTCTTAGTTATCTCGTGCATTCAACACCTTTGTCTTGGAAGGACACACTCTCTCTCTAACAACGGTGTTGGGAAAGCTTGAATGCTAACCTAGGATTTGACTGAGGCAAATCCCTAAACACCACAACCCCCAAACCCCTTTTCTTCATGTGTGAAGGTTACAAGTGTGGGAATTGCAGAAGTGAAGGTACACGAAGGTTGTTCAAGGGATTAGATTTCAAGATCCAAAAATAGAGTGCAGAAATTCCTCTATAGCAGACTCAAGTGCAAGCCCTAGTGTCTAACAACTAAATCAGACCCTAGATACATCATCAGGGCATCATTTATGACTTTTTTTCTAGTTTTGAGCTTTTGGAGATTGGGACTTTCTAGAATCAGGTGCTAGCCCTGAAGTCTTTTGACATTTTAGCTTCTATGGAATAGGTTATGACATCTCATTGATCATCCTGCTACTTTCAGATCCTAGCTTTCCGTTGTTGTTTGTCCATTATAAGATGATTATCTTAATTGTAGGGTTTAGTGCATTAATTGGCCTAGGGTTTGGTAAAAAGATTGATTGAATTACATCTTTCCATAACAAGCAAGAGAAAAAAATTAGTAGATGAGTCCTCCTATATCTTGTAGTGACTTAGCTCAGTTTTGTCCTTGAGTGTTGTAGTGAAGGAGGGTTTGATCTTGTGTACTTACATGCATGCATTCACCCTTCTTTCCTGACTAACCATATTGGTGAACCTGTGTTTGAAGAAATTGCATCTTACTGAGTGTTGAAATCATATATTGCATTAATTCATATCATACTTTTCATTCTTCATTGAAAAATCTTACAAACATTTGGAAAATTTGAAAAAATAAGCATTCTAGGCTTGCATAAAGGCATAGTTTTGCATTATTTTCCTTGCATATCATTGGAAATATTTGTATTTTCTGATTTTCACATTAGATCTGATCTAATTTGCAGCAATTAATCATTTCATGATATCACACCTTTCATTTGCATATCTAATTTGTTAGGGTTTTGTCAAAAACTTCTATTTTTCATATAACCTAGTTTTTGCAAAAGCTAGGGTTTGTAGTAAAAATCTTATTTCAGATTTTTCTGATCTCTTTAAACACTAATTCAAATCTGATTTTGAGTTGTAGTGTTTCTTTATTGTGTGTCCTTGCATTCAAATTTCAAAATTTTCAATTACAAGTGTGTATTTCAACATTAAGCATTTTATACTCTTCTTTGAGAAAAAAATTAAATCATTCATTTTGCCTTGTTGTGTAGCACTATTTACATCATATTTACTTTGTTTGTAGTGAAATTAGTGTGTTTTTGATCTTCAAAGAGCTGATTTCCTCAAACTAGTGTTTGGGTGAGCAACGAATTATCATAATGGATGCTTCTTGTTATTCCTCTTTGGAAGCTTTGTTTGCATGCATTAAAGATGTTGATAATTTATACAAATTAACTAATAAGTATCCTCAAGTCCTACAAAAAATAGCATACATTTATGATAATGACATTTCCATAAGTTCCACATATGAAATCCTTTGTTACATATCTAATTTTGAAATATTCAAAACTCTCATGGGTATCTACCCTTCGACCTTAGAAAATCTCACTAATTTCATCTTCATGAATGATCATGAGGATGGTAATGATGAAGACATTCCCCCTTCTCTTACTACATTTCATGATGATATAATGGACATCATCTCTAAGACATATGAAGTTGACATAGCCTTATGTGCCTCATCCAATGATTTGAAGTCTTCTCCCAACGTGATTTCCACTTGTGAGAATATTTTGGCACAAGAAGAAGAAATCATTGTGATGCAGGAGCATCCCTAGTTCAAGAGCAATCTTGCATCAACCAAAAACATTTGCATTTTAGTTTGTTTGTAGTTCAGTTTGTTTCTTTTCATTTTCCAGTTCAGTTCAGGTAGTTCAGTCAGAAGCAGTTTCTATATTTTGGTCTAGTTGCATTTCAGACCTTACAGAGCTGGACTTAGCATCTACATTCATTCATCTACATCATATCCAGACTTCAGAAATCCACACATCATTACTAGAAAGATATCGCTATCATAAGATTGACTATTTCTCAGAACAGAGCATCCTGATAATCATAGACAACCAGCTGAAGGAGAAACCTGTGGAAGCATTTCCTGAGCTGTGAAGCCTAATAACACATCATTCAATGATCTTTGGTTCATGGCCAACCTTCCTCAAAGATCCAAACATCATTCCATTCATTTTATGGAGGAGTTATATACAATTAGGCACGACCTATCTGTGTACACACGTTACAACTCTTCATTGGAGTTTGTGACCTTCTTTGGCCGACACGGAGGAATCTTATGATCTAGACTTGATATATATTGATGTAATAGATCCTTAGGAGAGTAGTGATTCACATAGTAGTATTTGATAGTTTAGATTTTTGCAAGGAGCTTCAAAGATTTATCTTGTGCATGTATGTAATCAGGCATGTGAGCCCTAATTGCAAGCACGTATGTTGTCGATCGATCTCTATTTGAATTCTATGATATACTGAAGGAATGAATTTGCATTTGTTCCATTTCTATGAGTTGTTTCCATTGTGTTTAATCTTGCTGCATGGTCTGGATAGTTCATTTTGTGAACCCTCCTACCATGATTGCACCAAGTTGTATCAGAGTGAAAGTTTGAAACTTTGGGAGTGAATTGAGCAAAATTGGTGAAGGAATTTGTAAGATCTCATTGTGAACAGATCGCCAAATTGAGGCATGTTACTTGTGTTGCAACTGATCACTAATTGTGAGGCAGTTGTCACCTTGTAGCCTGATCACCGAACCTGAGGCAGTTTACACTTGATCCTAGGAAGAATGCCACCGCGGAGAGTTGCTGTTGTTTGAACAATGGCTGGTAGAATGGATGAGATGATGGAGATGATGAAAACAATGCAAATTTGATTGGATGCTATTGAAGAAGATAGGTGAAGAGGATTGACACCGAGACCTAATGTTGAAAGTGAGGATGAAGAAGAATCTCAAACTGTTGAACAAACTGGCAAAACCCTAAGAGGTGATGAAGAAGAAGAATCAGATCAAGTAAAGATGTTGCGAGCTATTTCAAGGATTGGAAAGAGGCCTAGAGTGGATGTACCAAATTACTCTGGCGATTTGAACCTGGAAGAATTGATTGATAGGATAAATGACATGGAAGAATACTTTAAATATGAAGAAGTTGAAGATCTGAAGAAGGTGAAATTTGCAAAGACAAAGTTGAAAGGACATGCTGCTATATGGTGGAAAGAAGTTTAGTTGGAAACAAAGAGAAGAGGAAAAGAAAAGATTACAAAATGGGATAGGATGGTGACAAAGTTGAAGAATCAGTTTATACTTGCTGACTATGAGTTGGAGCTGTTGAAAAGATTGTAAAACCTGAGGCAAAAGGAGAAATTTGTGAAGGAGTACACTGAAGAATTCCATAAGATGATCATAAGAATAGGACATAGTGAAGCAAGTAAGGAGAAAGTGGCTAGATACATCAGTGGACTAAGATTGAACATTCAAGAAGAACTAAGCTTGGTAAGGATGACATTTTTGGAAGAAGCATATTAGCTTGCCCTAAAAGTTGAAGAGAAGATGAATAAAAGACATGATCAGAGATAGAGAGGTAGAGGAGGTAAATTTCATAGAGGTAGGACTTATTCTAGAGGAGATAGATCACATCTGGAGTAGAACAAGTTTGATAGCCCATTTAAGAAGGATGACAAAAATACTAATGCATACTAGAGAAATGACAGAAATTTTCATCCCAGAGGAAACTATAATTCATACCAGAATGAAGGGTACAGAAGAGAAGGAAGAGGATTAGATAAGAGGACATTTAGAAGTACTTGTTTCAAGTGTGGAGGTGGACATAGAGCATCTAAATGTAATCAAGGTAGTACAAGCAAAAGGACAAAAAATAGTGGAAGAGCAGCCTATGTGGACAAAGAACCTGTTGAACTAGATGATCCCTGTTCAGTTGGTAAACCAGAGAAAGGAGAATCACTTGTGATGAGCAGAGCACTATTTTAAATAGAGACAAATGAGGAACCACCACAAAGGAAGAGTTTGTTCAGGACAAGATGCAAATCTGGAGGTAAGTGTTGTAAAGTTGTGATTGATAGTGGTAGTTCAGATAACCTAGTTTTGGAAGAGATGGTGACTAAGCTGAAGTTGGAAAGATTGAAGCACCCTAAGCCATATCAGATAGCATGGATTCAGGATGATCATAAGGTACTGGTGAGTGAACAATGTTTGGTGAAATTTCATATTAGATCCTATCATGATGAAGTCTTGTGTGATATTATGCCTATGGATGTATGTCATATCTTGTTGGGTAGACCTTAGCAGTATGATAGAAAAGCTATACATGATGGGAGAAAGAATACATACACTATAACAGTAAATGGAAAGAGAATTACTTTGATTCCTTTAGAAGATGATCCTAAGAGTGAAGTATGTGGGAATGCTAGAATCTATTTGGTAGATGGAAGGAAATTTCTGGATGTTCTGAGACATGAGAATATGTATTGTGCCTTGATTCCTAAGAAACTTGAAGCATTGAAGAAAGAGACTGAAGAATCACAACTGGAGGAGATAAAGGAGTTGCTGACAAAGTATGAAGACATCATATCAGACAATGTACCTGAAGGATTGCCACCTATAAGGAGTATCAGTCATCACATGGATCTTATACTTGGAGCAAGTTTGCCTAACAAAGCAACACACTAGATGACATCGGCAGAGATTGAAGAATTGACTAGACAGATACAAGAGTTGTTGAGGAAAGGTTTGATCAGAGAAAGCTTGAGTCCTTGTGTAGTACCTGTAGTGTTAGCACTTAAGAAGGATGGAGAATGGAGAATGTACACTAATTCTAGAGCAATCAACAAGATCACAGTTAAGTATAGATTTCCTTTACCTAGGATGGATTATATCATGGATTGTTTGAGTGGAGCAAGATATTTTACAAAGATAGACTTGAAGAGTTGATACCATCAAATCAGAATCAGAGAAGGAGATGAATGGAAGATTGCTTTTAAAACAAATGAAGGATTGTATGAGTGGTTAGTGATGCCCTTTAGATTGACAAATGCACCAAGTACTTTCATGAGATTGATGAATGAAGTATTGAAGAAATTCTTGGGTAAGTTTGTGATTGTATACTTGGATGATATTCTGATTTTTAGTAAGACAAAAGAGGAACATTTGTGGCATATTAGACAAGTTTTACAGAGATTGAGAGAAGAGAAATTGCTGATAAACATCAAGAAGTGTAGTTTCATGAAGGAAGAACTAGCATATTTGGGATTTGTGATTTCTACGGAAGGATTGAAGATGGACCTTGAGAAAGTAAGAGCAATTATTGAATGGCCTACACCAGAGAGCATTGGAGAAGTTAGATCATTTCATGGATTGGCTAGTTTCTACCAGAAGTTCATCATAAATTTTAGTTTAGTTTGTAACTCTATGACAGAGACAATGAGAGGTGATAGAAAGGATTTCAAGCGGACATCTGGAGCAGATAAAAGTTTTGAGTTGTTTAAGCAGAAGGTGACAGAGCAACCTATTTTGGCATTACCGTATTTCAATAAGCTATTTCAAGTTGATTGTGATGCAAGTGGAAATGCAATTGGAGCATTATTAAGTAAGAAGGTAGACCTGTAGCATATTTCAGTGAGAAGTTGAATGATCAAGGAGAAGATATTCAGTTTATGACCAAGAGTTCTATGCCATAATTCAAGCCTTGAAGAAGTGGAGACATTACTTGTTGCCTAAGGAGTTTGTGTTGTATGTAGATCATTAAGCTTTGCAATATTTGAATAGTCAAGGTAAGTTGAATCAGAGACATATGAGATGGGTAGAGTTCATGCAGAGTTATACATTTGTGTTGAATCATAGGAGTGGAAAATCAAACAAAGTGGTTGATGCATTAAGTAGGAGAAGAAACTTGTTGACATAGATGAGAGTTGAAGTGTTGGGTTTTGATGAATTGAAGAATATGTATGAGGGAGACACTGATTTTGTAGAACCTTGGAAAGCATGTAAGGAACCTCTTGTGATAGATAGGAGTAAGTGGTTGGATTATTTCATTTAGGAAGATATGTTGTTCAAAGGAAATCTGTTGTGCATACCTAAGAGTTCAATGAGAGATAATTTAATCAAGGAGAAACATAGTGGTAGATTGGAAGGATATTTTGGCATTGATAAGACAGTGGTTTTGGTGAGTGAAAACTAATTTTGGCCTTAGATACATAAGGATGTTTAGAGATTTGTGCAGAGTTGTAGAGTTTGTCAAGTTGCAAAAGGGAGTAGTGAGAACACTGGATTGTATAAACCTTTGACAGTACCAGAGAGACCTTGGGAAAACATAAGTATGGATTTTGTGATGGGATTGCCTAAGACACAGAGAGAACATGATTCAATATTTGTAGTGGTTGACAAATTTTCAAAGATGGCTCATTTCATACCTTGCAAGAAGACAACTGATGCAGTGCATGTAGCTGACCTATTTTTCAAGGAAATTGTGAGATTGCATGGATTACCTAAGAGTATAGTTTCAGACAAAGACACAAAGTTTGTTGGATACTTTTGGAGAACACTTTGGAAGAAGATGAAAACAAATTTGAAGTTTAGTTCAACTTTTCATCCACAGACCGATGGATAGACAGAGGTAGTGAATAAGAGTTTGGGAAACTTGTTGAGATGTTTGGTTGGAGAGAAAGCCAGAAGTTGGGATTTGATTCTTTCACAAGTAGAGTTTGCATATAATAATTCAGTGAACAGGAGTACCAAAAGAACACCTTTTGATATTGTTACCGGAGTAAACCCTAAAGGAGTTGCATAATTGAGAGATGTCAGTATGGAAGAAAAGAGAAGTACAGAAGCAGAAGAATTTGCAGATCACATGAAGACAGTACATGATCAGGTTGAGAAGCATTTGGAGACCATGAACAATAAGTACAAAGAGAAGGCTAATGAGAAGAGAAGGCATAAGGAATTAGAAGTTTGAGATGAAGTGATGGTGTAATTGAGAAAAGAAAGATTTCCAGTTGGGACATATAACAAGTTGGAGATGAAGTTTGGACCTTGTAGGATACTTAGAAAATTTGATTCAGGGAATGCATATGAAGTGGAGCTACTGGAGGCATTGGGTATTTCACCTATTTTCAACATTGTAGACCTATATCAGTATCATGAAATAGAGTTCAGTGACAACATGGAAGAAGACCTAAAGAAGTAGCTACCACAACAAGCACTGGAGCAGATTGAAGACATTTTAGATAGTAGAGTTGGACACAACACTAGAGGAAGACAATACAAAGAATATCTTGTGAAGTGGAAAGGAGACCGGAAGAAGATTCATCATGGATTTCTTAGGCTAAGGTGGACTGTCTTGGTTCTCCCCTAGCCTCAACAAAGTGAGGGACTCACTTTTTCAATAACCATGGATGTCTGATGCAGGAGCATCCCTGGTTCAAGAGCAATCTTGCATCAACCAAAAACATTTGCATTTTAGTTTGTTTGCAGTTTAGTTTGTTTCTTTTCATTTTCCAATTTAGTTTAGGTAGTTCAGTCAGAAGCATTTTTTGTATTTTGGTCCAGTTGAATTTTAGACCTTGAAGAGTTGGACTTAGCATTTACATTCATTCATCATCATCATATCCAGAATTCAAAGATCCACACATCATTACTAGAAAGATATTGCTATCAGAAGATTGACTGTTTCTCATAACAGAGCATCCTGATAATCACAGACAACCAGCTAAAGGAGAAACCTGCGGAAGCATTTCTTAATCTATGAAGCCTAATGACACATCATTCAATGATCTTTGGTTCATGGCCAACCTTCCCCAAAGATCCACACATCATTCCATTCATTTGCTGGAGGAGTTTTATGCAATTAGGCCCGACCTATCTATGTACACATGTTACAACTCTTCATTGGAGTTTGTGACCTTCTTTGGCCGATGCGAAGGAATCTTATGATCCAGTCTTGATATATATTGATGTAATAGATCCTTAAGAGAGTAGTGATTCACATAGTAGTATTTGATAGTTTAGATTTCTGTGAGGAGCTTCAAATCTTTATCTTGTACATGTATGTAATTAGGCCTGTGAGCCCTAATTGTAAGCTCGCATGTTGCCGAATGATCTCTATTTTAATTCTATGATATACTGAAGGACTGAATCTGCATTTGTTCCCTTTCTATGAGTTGTTTCCATTGTGTTTACTCTTACTACACAGTCTGGATAGTTCATTCTGTGAACCCTCCTACCATGACTACACCAAATTGAGATATTCCTTAACACCACTCTACCATATCTTCATTCCAATGCTCTCCCTAGCCAAGATGAAGCATTGGATGATGGATACTCTCTTTGTGAACAACTTATTGATACTGGATGTTCATCTACTGATCTTAAAACTCTTCTTAACCACATCTTAAATGGAGAAATAATTCACTTACCATTGTTTGAACATTCCAACACCTTGGATACCTCTAATGATGTGGAAAACATAATTGAACATATTGTTCCTAAAGATCAAGGTGCTCCAACACCACCTCAACTAACTGAAATGGGAATCTTTTCAGCTCCTTCTCCACCATCCTTGCATATAGTAAGAGAGAAGCTTTCCATTGCCAATTCCTATACAGGAAATGTGGACAACATGATTCAAAGGGAAGGAAGAACAAGGGACAAATCCTTAACAATAAATGTATCAAGATAAAAAATAGTACGTAAGTATTTCTCACCCTTTGGCCACCTTTGATGTAGCACCTCTTTGAGTTGATCGGTTACGTGCCCTCCTCTTATGTGTTGTGTTATATGTTGTTTAGGTCTCTTTGGATGACCCTTGATACTCTTGTAAGGTCACAGATACAAGGAGACCACCTCTATTGTGACCATTCTTCTATTTGTTTCTCTATTCTTCTATTCCTCTACTTTATTTTATTGTTGTGTGTTGTGCCTTGTGGGCATAACTTTGCGGAGGATGTCTTGGGGGCATCTTTTGTCTCCTCTCTCATTTTAGTGTTTCTATTCTTTGAGGGCTCTACTAGTCGGTGGATGACGAAAACTGTTGAATTGCACTGGACAACTGAGAGGGGGGGTGAATCAGTTATCTTGAAACTTTTAACCAAATATGATAATCAACTTATCAATTACTTATATTTAGATATAACCATGAAAGAATTAATTGAGAAGCTCAACACAAAAGCATAAACAACACAGGAGACACCAGGTTTTTATGTGGAAAACCCTAAAAGGGAAAATCCACGGTAGGAGTTAGCCCACAGAAATAAATAAGTTATATCAATACCAAAAAATAGAGGCTCACTACCTATAGGACTCACTGCCCAAATTGCTCACTACAAAGAAAGGCTCACTTCCAAAAGAAGGCTCATTGCCAAAGGGTTGAACTGTGATAACAACATCTACATGCCAAGGTTCAGTTCCATTAAAGCACAACACCTTTGCTCTGCTCTTCTACCTTACTTCACTTTATCTATGCATCTTCTCACTTGGATACATTTTCATGACTCAATTACAAGTTTTTATACACTACATCAACCTTGGAATGATCATCAAGGCCAGCATTACAATCATCAATCGTTGGAACAATCTCCAAGGTTGGGATTACAAACATACATAAAATAGGTCTAGATCTAATACAAATTTAGCTAGGGAAAATATGTAAGAATGTATGCAGATCATGCCATGCCTTAGATGAGACTCAAACACAATCTTCCACGCTACAACACACTATCACAATCTTCGATGCATCTTTGCAAGTGATGAATTTAACCAGGTTGGCCAAGACAGATGTTAGCACAAGTATTCTCAAGAACATGCTTCATGCATGATCTGAATTACACCTTGCGGACCAATCTGAATGTAGGAGCATGATCAAGAGACATCCACAAGCACATTGTAATCACCAGGAACAACCACACAATCTCTAAAAACTCTATCAACAAGATTCTTCAAACTGGAGCACAAGAACAACACTGCCAGCCACTGTCATGAATAAAATATAGCTTACAGACCACCAAATCATGAACCATTACACTTGAAGGCATTTAACGTCATCACAGACTTATTTCCAGAACTGTAGACCAAAATACTTCAATACAGAGGAATGTAGAGAAAAACACTTTATCCCTGTCACCACCAAACACATAGAAAAAGATGTTTTCACTCTGGTGAACATATCTCACTCAATTCTTCATACCAGAGGCTCAAACTTAGAATATAACATCTTCATACATGCTTCTAAATAACTTCCAATCTGTAGGTAAAGATATTCATTCTACAAGAAATGCGGAGCATCCTTCTGGACTGTTCTTCTGCATGTAATGCACTGTTTCAACTGCAACACATTATTATCACTGGAGGGGCTAATTTTCTCAATATCCTCAACAAAGTAAGAGCACAGTTGACACCAATGACAACACCGATTAGGCACATACTTGTAACAATCTCCCCCTTTGTCATTGATGGCAATATATGATGTGAAAAACTGAAAAGACCACTAAGACAAAATTCTCTCCCTTTCTCTTTACACAACTGCATCAAAATTCTTTCTCCCCCTATGTTTTTCACATGATTTCTCTCCCCCTTTGACATCAATGGAAAAGGGCACATACTTGCACGTTGTTTCTTTGATCTATTTACTTTACCAGAAATATTTAGCTACTCCCCCTGAGAGGTAGCCTTCAGAACATCAATCCAGATCAAGGAATGACACTTTGAGCTCCACCAGATTGATGCAATCCTATGCATCTTAGTTTAGGATAGGAGGGGTAATGACCCATAACTTCTCTCTGAGATACTCAAAGGTATCTTTAGGTAGAGGCTTGGTGAAAATGTCTGCAATCTAATCCTTTGTGGACACATATTCCAACTTTACTTCATTCTCTATCACCTTCTCTCTCAAAAAGTGATACTTTATTGATATGTGCTTGTTCTTGAGTGCATCACTGGATTCTTTGAAATGTTTATGGCACTTGTATTGTCACAAAATATTGCAATTGGATCTTCATACACAACTCTTATATCCTTCAAAGTTTGCTTCATCCATAATACTTGAGTGCAACAACATGTTGCTGCAATATACTCTTCTTCTACAGTTGACAACGATATTGAATCTTGTTTCTTGCTCAGCCATGAGACCAATCTATTACCCAAGAAGAAGGCACCTCCACTTGTACTCTTTCTATCATCAACATATCTGGCTCATTCTACATCTGTATAAGCACTAAGAGTGAAATCATTATCCTTGGGATACCATAAGCCATAATCTGGAGTACCTTTCAAATACCTCAGGATTCTCTTGATTGCCATCACATGTGATTCTCTTGGATCAGCTTGAAACCTTGTAATAAGATAGACTCTATGCATAATATCAGGTCTAGTTTGAGTTAGATAAAGCAATCCTCCAATCATGGATCAGTATTTTTCTGATCAGCCTTAGGTGATTCACTAGCTTTTCTCAACTTGCAACCAGTCACCATGGGAGTACATACCGGTTTAGAGTCTTCTATCCCAAACTTATTCAACAATTATTTCACACAATTAGACTGAGATATGAAGATTCCTTTATCTGATTAATTAATTTGTAGACCCAAAAAGGAATTCATTTCACCAAACATGGACATTTCAAATTCACTTTTCATCTCATTGGCAAACTTTATGCACATACCTTCATTTCCTCTAAAGATAATGTCATCAACAAAGACTTCAACAATCAAGATCTGATCATCATTGATTTTGAAGTATAGATTTCTATCTGCAGTACCTTTACTAAAGCCCAATTGCAATAAATACATGTCTAACCTTGCATACCAGGCTCTAGGAGCTTGTTTGAGTCCATATAATGCTTTCTTCAACTTGCATACCATATTACCTTGATTTGACAATTGGAATCCCTTTGGTTGCTCAATGTATACTTCCTCTTCTAATTCACTATTCAAGAAGGTAGATTTCACATCCATCTGATATACCTTAAAATCTTTGTGAGCTGTAAATGCCAGAAACATTCTAATTGCTTCAATCAGAGCTACTGGGGCAAAGGTTTCTTCAAAATCTATCCCTTCAATTTGAGAATATCCTTTACATACAAGTCTTTCTTTATTCCTTACAACTTCTCCATTTTCATTCAGCTTGTTCCTAAAGATCCATTTAGTTCCAATAACATTTTTGTCAGTAGGTCTAGGAACTAATTCCCAAGTTTCATTCTTCTCTATCTGCAATAGTTCTTCCTCCATTGCCTTTACCCAATTTTCATCATTGCATGCTTCATTCACAGTTTTAGGTTCAATCTTTGAAAGCAAATGATAATTGACTTGTTCCTCTGCAACTCTTTTTCTTGTTAGTACACCTTTGTTCTTGTCACCTATAATCTGATCTTTAGAATGATTGATCCTTACATACCTGGGAGTCTTGACAACACTTTCCGGAGCCTCTTCTTCATCTTGACTGTCTGCTTGCTTATCTTTCTCTTCAATTACTATAGTCATAGGTTCATCTAGTTCATAACAACTCAGGTCTGATATTCTCTCTTTACCTTCATCTACCTTCACATTTGCACTTTCAACAATCTTTTTGAGCCTTTTGTTGAAGCATCGGTAAGCCTTACTCTTGGTAGAGTATCCAAGAAAGATTCCTTCATCACATCTTGCATCAAACTTTTCTAGATCTTCATCTCACCTGATATAACAATTGCTTCCAAAGACTTTGAAATATTTTACTATAGGAATTCTTCCATACCACAATTCATAGGGAGTTTTAGTACCATTACCTTTCACTTAAACTTTGTTTTGGATGTAGATAGTAGTGTGAATAGACTCTTTCCAAAAGTCTTCCGACAGACCTTCTTCCTTCATCATTGTCCTAGCAGCCTCCTGAACTGTCATGTTCTTCCTTTCCACAACTCCATTCTGCCAAGGAGTCCTAAGTACAGACAGCTGTCTCTTTATCCTATGCTCTTCATAGAAAATGTTGAATTCATTTGATGTGAACTCACCTCCTCTATCAGACCTCAAGCATTTGATCTTCAAATCTATTTCATTCTCAACCATTTCCTTGAAAGATTTGAACTTCTCTAGGGCTTTTGATCTATCTCTTAGAAAAGTAACCCAAGTCATTCTAGAATAATCATCAATAAGAAACATGAAGTACCTGTCACCTTGTAGACTTCTCACCCTTGTAGGACCACAAAGAACTGCATGCACTAGATCCAGCAAACTGGTAGAAAATTATTCTTTGCTCTTGAAACTTGTCCTTATCTACTTTCCCAACTGACATTCCTTACAAATTGAGTTGGATGGTTTCACAAGTTTTGGTATATCTCTCACATCTTGACTTGAGCTTATCTTTACCAAACTATCAAAGTTTATATGACACACCCTTCTATGCCACAACCAACTTTCATCTACCCGAGCCAATAAACAATACTCATTAGTTCCTCTGAATTGATAGATGTTACCTTTTGTCTTCTTACCGGTAGCAATAATAGTTCAAGAACTTTCCATGATCTTGCATCCATTATTTTTGAATCTCAGATCATATCCTTTGTCACACATCTAACCAACACTCAAAACATTATGCTTCAAACCCTTCACATACAGAACATTGTCAGTATTATGATTTCTATCAAATGAAATAGACCCTTTTCCACAAATCTTACCAACTGCATTATCTCCAAACCTAACCAATCCTCCATCGTACTTTTCCAAACTTACAAACTTACTTTTGTCACTGGTCATGTGATGTAAACATCCACTATCAATAATCCATTCATCCTTATCTTTCTCAACCTGAACAACCAAAGTAATTTCTTCTACTGGTTTTTCATCCTTCACACAGCTAGTAGAATTAGTAGACATAGGATCTTCTTTAATAGTAATAAATAGACATTCATTTGCACTAGTGTTAGTATCATCAGATTCATCATCAGTCACCCCTTCATCATCAAAATCTATGACATAGTAGCATTTCTTTGGGACTCTAGGCCTGCTCTCATGATTCTTCCTATTTCTTTCAATCCTTTTAGGACATTTGGAAGCATAATGACCTACTTTACCACAAGAGAAACATTTGAAAGGTAATTTACCTTTGAACTTACTATAACCTCTTTGAATCATATCAACAAAGTTGGCTTCAATTTCATCAAAGTCATCATCCACCTTGTATTTCTCAGCTCTAGAGATCTCTGCTGGAGTACTGGCTTTAAAAACCAAATTCTGTCATCTCAAAGGTTGTAAGGTTTCCAAGCAACTGATCTCTATCAATAGTTTTCACAATCATGAATTCTTCAATTGCAGCCAGCTTGTGACTATATGACTTTGGTAGAGATCTGAGAATTTTCATCACAACTTCCTTATCACTGAGAGTTCCTCCCATACCCTTTATTCTAGTGACAAGTTCATCAACTCTTTGCATAAAAGCTGTTATGTTTTCATCTTCATTCATCTTCAAACTCTCATACTTTACTTTCAAACTTTACAGCTTGGATTCTTTTACAGAATCATTTCCTTCATACAGATTTTTCAGCTTATCCCATACCTCATTTGCAGTTTCAAGGTGATGCAGATAAAACAAGAGAATCCAATGAAGGACTGTGCCATCATGTATCCCAATCAACTTATCTTATGTGCATTGTGATAACAGCAATATTCATGCCTTCAAATTATCATAATCATGTGCTCAAAACTTCAAAGATTGAAACAAATTGTACGTGCCAACATATCCTTGTTAAATTTCAGCCTTAAGATTTTTGTTTGTCAAGATTTTTCCACTCCTCTTAGATGCAAATTAACTTTGATACATTCCACCCCTTAAGGATTGTTACTTGTCCCTTTGATTCCTTTAGTTGCAGCAAAATAAATGTATATTACCCTCTTAAACTTACAGCCCTTAAGTTCAAAGAAATTGTGAATGTTGTAGCAACAATTTCAGCTATGAAGTAACACTATATTTTAAGAATTTCATAAAACATGAACAAAAGTAAATACTTACAACCCAAATGTTTTTATACAGAAAATAAAGATGGTAACACACCTACATAACCTCCACAAATCCAACTATGAAATATCTCCAACAAACTTTTCAACTATCCACCTCCACAAGCTAACAAATTCAGAAATTTTTCATCTAGCAAGTCACCATGGACGTTCACTTTCTTTGCCTCATCAAAATGAATCTATTTCCCTTGGAGAATTCTCTTCATTATCACCTATGGATGTCCTCTTGATGACCTGCAAAAATCAAAAATAAATTGGGCTCTTCTCTTCTTTTTCAATACCTCTTTGGGGCCAAACTTCAATCTATTTATAAGATCTCCTTTGCATACTTTCATCTTCCTCATTTTGGGCTCCAATGACTCTTGGTATTCTTCTTCTTGCTTGGTGGCATCCAACTTGGATAAAGGTGACTCTTGGGATTCTTTTATTGCTTTCTTTCATGACTTGGGTGCTTGAAAACTCTTCATTGTCCAATCTTTGTCTTCTAGCATGTAGGTGACTAGGAATTTGTCCATATGCAACTTGCCTTGTCTTTTCCTTGGAGTATTGGAGAATATTTGTTTTATTTCCCCAAATTTCGTGTATGATGTTGACTAGAAATCAGCAAGACAAACAAAAGGGTAAAAGAAATAAAATATATTTTTAAGATTGCTTGTGGGCCCAGATGCTCCTGCACCATACTCCCCAGACAAAATGAACTCAAGTCCCCTTGAGGATAGTGCTGTAACAATGGATTCAAGTTCAATCAAGGTACTTGCTCCATCCTTCCCATATCATGGGCCTTCCTACATAAATCCCCATCTCTCTAACTACTGCAATCTTTGACAACTTACATCATGCTCATCACAATCTGCAATCACATGCAACTCACCTGCACTCAACTATTCACACAAACTTTTTTCAAAGCCAACGAAGCTCTTGACAATCATAGGTACTCCTTGCAACCAAACACTCACAACTATCCTCTACCCAATGAGATTCTGGAAGATGCATCTCTCCAAGACCTCTTATACCCACTTCCTCTCAGTGGAAGAAGTCTACACACCTTCTACCCAGCTTCATCTCAGTTGGAGGATAGCCACCATGATTCTCATAGAATCAACTCTCTCATGGCTTCACTGCTTCACTCTTCACTACTCTTCACCCACAAGTTGTGGTGCATACTCTGCACTCTCAAGATCTTGTGGCTTTGATACCAATTTGATGTAGACAAAACAAGAGAATCAAATGAAGGATTGTCCCATCATGCAACCCAATCAACATCTCTTATGTGCATTGTGATAACAACAATATTCATGCCTTCAAATTATCATAATCATGTGCTCAAAACTTCAAAGATTGAAATAGATTGTATGTGCCAACATATCCTTGTTAAATTTCAGCCTTAAGATTTTTGTTTGTCAAGATTTTTCCACTCCTCTTAGATGCAAATTAACTTTGATAAATTCCAGCCCTTAAGGATTATTACTTGTCCCTTTGATTCCTTTATTTGCAGCAAAATAAATGTATATTAACCTCTTAAACTTGCAACCCTTAAGTTCAAATAAATTGTGAATGTTGTAGCAACAATTTCAGCTATGAAGTAACACCATAGTTTGAGAATTTCATAAAACATGAATAGAAGCAAATACTTACAACCCAAATGTTTTTATGTAGAAAATCAAGATGGTAACACACCTACATAACCTCCACAAATCCAACTATCCACCTCCACAAGCTAACAAATTCAGAAATGTTTCATCTAGCAAGTCACCATTGATGTTCACTTTCTTTGCCTCATCAAAATGAATCTATTTCCATTGGAGAATTATCTTCAATATCACCTATGGATGTCCTCTTGATGACTTGCAAAAATCAGAAATAAATTAGGCTCTTGTCTTATTTTTCAATACCTCTTTAGAGCCAAACTTCAATCTATTTATAAGATCTCCTTTGCATGCTTTCATCTTCCTCATTTTGGGCTCCAATGACTCTTGGTATTCCTCTTCTTGCTTGGTGGCATCCAACTTAGAGAAAGGTGACTCTTGGGATTCTTTTATTGCTTTCTTTCATGACTTGGGTGCTTGAAAACTCTTCATTGTCCAATCTTTGTCTTCTAGCATGTAGGTGACTAGGAATTTGTCCATATGCAACTTGCCTTGTCTTTTCCTTGGAGTGTTGGAGGATATTTGTTTTATTTCCCCAAATTTTATGTTTGATGTTGACTAGAAATTTGCAAGACAAACAAAAGGGTAAAAGAAATAAAATATATTTTTAAGATTGCTTGTGAGCCTAGATGCTCCTGCACCACAAGGTCCACAACTTTTGTCAGCATAGAGTCACTTAATGAACTTAACAGAGCATCCTTTCTTTGACATCCACCTCATATTCTTTGATTTCATCTTCAGTCATCAAACCTTTTGGAGGCATGGTATATTTTGCTTCTGTAGCTTTCCATACTTTATAACCAAGACAAAGAAGATGGATTTTCATTCATGCCTTCCAAAGAGCATAATTTGTGCCATCAAAATGTGGAGCTTCCTTCTTATAAGACATCCTAGATCTTCCTCAAGCTGTTAGGCTTTCTTCAGAGGAACCTTGCTCTGATACCAATTGTTGAACTGCACCAGACAACTGAGAGGGGGGGTGAATCAGTTGTCCTAAAACTTTTAACCAAATATGATCATTAACTTATCAATTACTTATATTTAGATATAACCATGAAAGCATTAAATGAGAAGCTCAACACAAAAACATAAACAACATAGGAGACACTAGATTTTTATGTGGAAAACACTAAAAGGGAAAAACCACGGTGGGTGTTAGCCCATAGAAATATATAAGTTATATCAATACCAAAAAATAGAGGCTCATTGCCTACAGGGCTCACTGCCCAAATTGCTCATTGCAAAGAAAGGCTCACTGCCAAAAGAAGGCTCATTGCCAAAGGGTTGAACTGAGATAACAACATCTACTTCATGCCAAGGTTCAGTTCCATTGAAGCACAAACACCACTACTCTACTCTTCTACCTTACTTCACTTTATCTACGCATCTTTACACTTGGATACATTTTTATGACTCAATTACAAGTATTTATACACTACATCAACCTTAGAATGATCATCAAGGTCAGCATTACAATCCTCAACCATTGGAAAAATCTCTAAGGTTAGCATTACAAACATACATAAAATAGGTTCTGACCTAATACAAATTTAGCTAGGCAAAAGATGTAAGAGTGTATGCAGATCATGTCACACCTTAGCTAGGACTCAAACAAAATTTTCCATGCTACAAAACGCTATCACAATCTTTGATGCATCTTTGCAAGTGATGAATTCAACCAGGTCGGCCAAGATTGATGTTAGCACAAGTATTCTCAAGAACACACTTCATGCATGATCTGAATTACACCTTGCAGACCAATCTAAATGTAGGAGCATGATTAGGATACATCCACAAGCACATTATAATCACTAGGAACAACCACACTATCTCTAACAACTCTATCAACAAGATTCTTCAAACTGGAGCACAAGAACAACACTGCCAGCCACTATCATGAATAAAAGATAGCTTGCAGACCACGAAATCATGAACCATTACACTTGAAGATATTTAACATCATCATATACTTACTTCTAGAACCATATACCAAAATACTTCAATGCAGAGGAATGCAGAGAAAAACACTTTCTCCCTGTCACCACCAAACACACAGAAAAAGTTGTTTCACTCTGGTGAACATATCTCGCTCAATTCTTCATATTGGAGACTCAAACTCAGAATATAACATCTTCAAACAAGCTTCTAAATAACTTCCAATGTACAGGTAAAGATATTCATTCTACAAGAAATGCGGATCATCCTTCTGGACTGTTCTTTTGCATGTAATGCACTATTTCAACTGCAACACATTGTTATAACTGGAGGGGCTAATTTTCTCAATATCCTTAACAAGGTAAGAGTACAGTTGACACCAATGACAACACAGAAATGTTGACATCAATGGAAACACTGATTAGGCACATACTTGCAATAGAAAACAAACAAATACTGATAAGGACCATGTGTCCCTTCAGCAAGAAAGCAAAATGAACCTGTCCATATATAAAGATGGGGTTGATATACATCTAATGCTTGATTAGTAGAATCACTCCGTGTTGTGATTCATATTGTGATATTTGTTGTAAAAAACATTTGTAATACTGTAAATATGCTTCTATGCACTTTGGATTGTTTTGTATCTCACCTTGTAGCTACACTCAGTTCTAAGATACCTGCAGTATAACCTTACACCTATACTTGGTTCTGGACCCGACAATGTAGCCTTGGTCTATTATGTGATATGATTTCTATATAGCTTTCATGAATTGATTTGGTTATTATCTTAGAGTAATATTTTCTAACCAAAGCTTATAGCAATTAATAATATTGATGTGTTTGTGGGAACATTTGGCGATCATGGCACATGTCACTTCAGGGCATGGGCTTTGTGAAAGCTCTTGTTCCCTTGTGTGCTTTTACTTTACCTTAATGTGCTTGATACTGGCAAGAGGGATCAACCACTTTAAGGTGGGGGCATATATAATGGTATCTTCTTGATTACTTTTACATTGACAAAGCATGTTTGTAAGCCCTCATCACAAGGCGAGATGGCGTATCTCTTGAGATAGTGCGCATCTTTTTAAGCAAAAGCCCTTTTGTAGAAGGTGGGGTGGTGTATCTCTTGAGCTAGTGCACACCCTTTTTGAACAAATCCCTTATCATGAGGTGAGATGGCATATCTCTTGAGCTAGTATGCATCCTTTTAAGCAAAAGCCCTCATCATGAGGTGGGATGGTGTATCTCTTGAGCTAGTGCACATCCTTTTAAACAAAAATCCTCATCACGAGGCGAGGTCAGATCTTGAGTCATTCACCCTTAAGCATGTCTTTAGTGGTTGTGGTAGTATAGCTCAATCATTAGGTGTGTTTGGCATGTTTTAGATAGTGGAGTTCAATGATGAACTCCCTATCACCCATGTTTGCCGTGTATAAGACGTATGTTATGTCAATGACATACTATGCATCACTTGTATTCTATGTCTTCCGTGTGTTTTACGTGTCTTCCTTGCATATTTGTGGCATGGTCTAAAGACATGTGGTGATGAGCCCCCCATGATATATGTATTTTGTGTCTTTTCACATGGTCTAAAGACGTGTGGCAATGAGCCCCCCACTCTGTGTGTTTTATTTACTTTTGTTAGCAATATATATATATATATATTTGTAATTGCTTAATCATGTCTTCTCTATGTCTTGCATGACTGTATTCATGTCTTCTTCATGTATTGCATGCTTCCTTACTATATTCACTATGTCTTATGTGACTATTAAGTGTTTTCTTATGTTTGCCTAAGTTTGGGAGCTAGAAATGGTCCTTCAAGCTTAGGGCATGTCTTCATTCTTGTCTTTGATGTGTTTTATGTGTCTTGATATGATTTGACCGTACTTTAATGCATGTGTCGAATCGTAGGATCACACACACATTAAAGTGTGGGCTAAATGTTATGGCATAAAAAGTGGACACATGCCTTTTTACCTCCTAGTTTAGCTCCTAGGTCCCCATGTTTACACTCTACAAGAAAAATATTCATCTTGATGAGAAATCCCCCGAAACCAATGTCAAATGGGAACTAGGGGCCCATTTAATGCTTAGATCCTAACCAAAAAGGCACCTTGGGACTTGAGTGCCCACACCCAAGTCCACCCTAATTGGTTAGGGTAAAATTAAATGTATATCGACATAGGACTTTTAAATGGGTCCTCCCTTGTCGACTCTTTCAATTAATTTGTGAAAGTTTAACAAGATAACATATATAAACAAGTGTTTGAATTCATTTTGTAACAATTTAATGATAGCAAGGTTATGATATTGAGAAAAGTAGCATTCAAGGCATTCATTGTGTTATTATTGTAGATTTGTGGTAGTATTGTGTTTGTTGCACATTTGGATTCATCATCAACATCATTATGAGTTGAAGAATCTTCATCCTCCTAAGGGCTTCACCGCCAAGGTGACATTATCATTATGTTTGAATCATTTCATCATCATTTGGATTATCTTTAACCTCTATCATGCAAGGACACACTATCTCTAACAACAGTGTTGGGAAAGCTTGAATGCTAACTTGAGATTTGACTGAGGCAAATCCCTAAACACCACAACCTCCAAACCGCTTTTCTTCATGTGTGTAGGTTACAGGTGTGAGAATTGTAGAAGTGAAGGTACAGGGAGGTTATTCAAGGGATTATATTTCAAGATCTGAAAATAAAGTGCATAAATTCCCTTGTAGTAGACTCAGGTGTGAGTCCCAGTGTCCAGTAACTAAATCAAACCCTGGATACAACATCAGGGCATCATTTACGACATTTTTCTAGTTTTGAGCTTTCGAAGATCGAGACTTTCTGGACTCGGGTACTAGCCCAGGAGTCTTCTGACATTTCAGCTTTTGTGAAATAGGTTACGACATCTCACTGATCATCCTAGTACTTTCAGATCCTAGCTTTCTATTGTTGTTTATCTATTATAAGCTAATTATCTCAATTCTAGGGTTTAGTGCATTGATTGGCCTAGGGTTTGGTAAAAATATTGATTGAATTACATCTTTGTATAACAAACAAGAGAACAAAATCAGTAGTTGAGTCCTCTTTCATCTTGTAGTGACTTAGTTCAGTTTTATCCTTAAATGTTGTAGTGAAAGAGGGTTTGATCTTATGTACTTACATGCATGCATTCACCCCTTCTTTTCCTACTAAACACCTATGATTGAAATGAACCTCCAGAGAGGACTAGTTCTCTTGATGAATTACCTAAAAATAACTCTAAACTACTACTTTTTACTATGAAAAGGGATATAAATCAACACAAACTGAGTTTAAACTTGCAAATGCACTTTTACTGTTATTTTGACACACAATATGATCAATATTTTGACCTATAGCATACACAACTCATGATATTTGACATATTTTTTAGGCATAAGTGTTTCATAGCAAGGGTGTTGAGTATACAATAGCATTTAGAGATTTCAATAGTTTTTCACAACTAAAACATGCATACACTGAGTTTACAAACTATGATCTGCACATTAACATGTTCTTCATAGAGGTAATGAAAATAGAACTAAAATTCAAGGACAAATAACATTATCACAAGATAACATCAACTATTTTGCAATCTTACATAATATACAATTCTCAAGGAGGTAAAATTTGTCTTTATTGTTGATCGAAAGGCATAATATTACATCTAGATACAAGTATGAAATCTTCTATTTCTTTATAAAAGTGAATTATAATGCTATATTTCTTTGAAACTAAGTTACCATGCTAATTTTTCCAACTTGAGAAGAATTGAAAAACTACCCTAGGTGTCCACCTTCTCAATCCCAACATGAGAGAGAATATAGGACATTATCTATCAAAAGTAAATGCAATTTATGCTGAGTCAAACCTCTTTGGGTGCCTAGGAGAGTCCTTGTCTGATTTGGCTCCTTGAAAAGCTCTTTGAGTGCATTGAGGAATGGGATATTTGACTTTTTCTACCTTCTTCATTCTCCTTGTTTCTTATTTGTCTCCTAGATCTTTGCAAGATGTTGGAACTACTCCCTATATTCTTGGATAACTGTCAAACTACCCATAACCACTTCAAGCCATCATCACCATGATGATATGCCATGTTCGGGTCTTCTAGAAGGTGTAGGAGAGAAATTTGGTCCCTTTAGGACTCCAAACTAGCTCTTGAAAATCTTCCTTTATGATCTTAATCATTCACTTGTTCTAAATTTTTTTTCATGTACAAGGTCTCTAATATCTCCTTTCTACATGAAAAATTCCTTGGAGAGGTGCTTTGTGTCCTTGAAGTGATGAATGATCTTATTTTTCTCTATCGATTCCAAGAAAGTGAACACATAGTTGTTGGAATTAGTCTGGACAACTGAGAGGGGGCGAGTGAATCAGTTGTCACACAATTTAAACTTTTCTACCTTTAAACTTACAATCAAATAAACATTAAAGCATGAATCAATAACATATGAGCAGAATGATAAATAACACACTTGACACCATGATTTTTAGTGTGGAAACCTGGTTAAGGGAAAAACCACGGTGGGGGTTAACCCACAAAAATTAATACCTTGTTAAAAGTATTTTTACAAATCAGAATGCACATGCATTCGGGCTCACTGCCCAGAGCTCACTGCTCAAATAGAGGCTCACTACCTACAAATGATTACAAGAGAATAATAGAGATTTTAAACTATTGAGAAGCATCTACTAATGCATGAGTTCAGTTCTGGTTAAGCACAAAACACAAATCTTACACATTTCATCTTCACTCTGCCCTGTTTACTGCTCTACCTTCATCTGAATCTTAGATCTCTGCTCTTTATGCCTTTACTTCATATTTGCTTCACACACACACAAAATCATTCAAATCCATCAGCTATATATATCCGCATCCTGATCTTTAATTACTTTTTAGTCGGCTTGAAGAACACTTGGAACTTTATTGAATACTCTGCTTTGTCGACTAGATCCATGCATAACTTAAGACACGGACCAAAAATTGCACTCACAAATCATTGGTCAGGTTGGCTACTATCACTGATCAACACAACTTGTCCAACCAACAACTTCCATACATCTGGAACCAAGATCAATTACAAGGTCAACCTATTCTTCTTCTGTCTGTTCTGTCAAACTATTAACCTGATACTTAGATGCTAATAACTATTGACTCCTTCATCACTGGAGGCCAAAATTCTAGATTTAGATTTTCTTGACAATGCTTATGACTCCCTTAGATCTGTAGCAAACTCTGATCTTCTCCCGAGGAGATCCGGACCAAGATACTAGACCCTGTCACACACTCTGTTCTTGACTTCGCGGACTTCAATCTCCCCCTTTGGCATTGATGGCAATACTTAGTGAAAAATGACTAAGTGTTGGAATAACTCCCCCTTTGCTTGTGCTCCATATCGTTGTTCACACTACTTTTCGGTGTTCCCCCTTTGTTGGATTCCTCATTTTTCACTGATCTTCACTCCCCCTTTGACATCAATGGCAAAGGGTGGGGTCCGTAGGCCAAAATTCTCCAAAAATTCTGTGTATAGTGTTGCATATGTACAACTAATCATTAAGTTCTATTCACATGTACTTGAGAATGTCTGCAAAACTATTTTTCAATTGCACACATTTACAGGCCCAAGTTCCCTTCATTCCATCCAAAATTGAGATGTGTCCACTCAGCAAAAATGCATATGCTTTTGCTTTAGTCAGATCCAGAGGATTACTTGTTTGAAGTGTAGTCTGAGCTTCTGATAAGGCATTAAACATGGTTTCTAACTTGGGGGCAATCAATCCTCAGAGCTCACACATTCTCTTCATAATGTTACCTTTTTCTTTAACAAGCCTCTTTATCTCATCTGTCAAGCTAATTACTTGACATTCTTGACTTATAGCGAAACTATTAGAGGATCAAAAATTTGAGAAAGATTTGACAATTTTTGATCTTGCTCCTTTATCTTCTTCTCAATATCTTCACTAACTTTGGGCCACGATAGCTAGAATTTGTACATATCACTTCCATCATTTAGAGCATTCTGAATACTCCTCATGCTAATGTCGAGTATCATCCTATCATTTCTTATTAGATTTTGTACTTCACTAAATTTCTTATCCAAAAATTCCTTCTGAACTTTCACCTCCGTAGATTTTTCAAAAGACTCAAAATGTGTACTTACAACATTTACAAGATTCTTTAGGTGATTGGATGGGGAATCCGATGAACTCTTTTGGTAGGTTGGCAATAACTTCTCCAAGACTCTAGTTCCAAGCCCTAATAGTTCACTATCCTCCATGTGAGATTTTAATAACTTCTCTCTGGCCTTGGCTTGAGTGAAGGATGCAATCTTCATCACTTGTACCAGAGAGAGCATCTAAATTAAATGGTCCTTGGAGTAATTTAGGTTCATCAAACTCAAGCATTTCTTTATCCAAGAAACTTTTCACTACCTTTGTAGTGTCTCTTGCAACAATTTCTGTAACACTTTCCTCTTCTTGGATTTTCTCCAGACTATCTTATTTGGGTGTTTCAACATTTTGCACTATCTTCTTCTATTTTCTCATCCTTACTCTCTTCTTTCTCTTTCTCTACTTCACCTTTCTCTGTATCATCTTTAGCGGGATTCTCTCCTTTGTCCTCACCACCTAAAATCTGTTTCAGAGAATCTAGTGTGCCACCAGTATTCTCAACATTATCTTCCTTTTCTGATTGGTCAGTAGGAGTTAGAGAATCACCTGCATCATTAATTTGGTTCATCATCTCTATATCTGCTTTGTTTATTTGCTCCTCTCCCAGAATAGAGTCATCAATCTCTGTTTGTTTCTCATTGATGTTCACTTCTCCAACAACTGGAATTGATGAATTAATTCCATCATCTGTCTCCTCATAGGTTTTCTCTAGAGCAGTATTCTCAACATTATCTTCCTTTTCTAATTGGTCAGGAGGAGTTAGAGTATCACCTGCATCATTAATTTGGTCCATCATCTTTGTATCTGCTTTATTTATTGCTCCTCTCCCAGAATAGAGTCATCAATCTCTGTTTGTTGCTCATTGATGTTCACTTCTCCAAAAACTGGAATTGATGAATCAATTCCATCATCTGTCTCCTCATAGGTTTGCTCTAGAGGATCAAAATTAACACCTTGGTCATCAATTCCCTTGTTAATCTCTTCTTCTAGAGCTTCTAGTTCTGGAACTGGAGGATTGTCTTCTTCAACTTGTTTCTCTGAAATAATATAATATTTATCCTTGTCTAAGGCCTTTCTCAAAATTTCCTTTGTTTCTTTTGCAATTTCCTCAGTTTCACCAAGCATTAGCTTGTTCATCTGGACCTTGCTTCTGAATTTTTCTTTAACTTCTTTGAGGATTTTATCTACTTCTCTTCTAGTCATTATAGGACACAAAGTGGAGAGGGCATACTCTTCGATTTCTAGATCTTTAGCCTCGGTTGCTTCTTTCCTCATTTCCAGTATTTTCCTTAAACTTTTAGGAAGCTCTTGTAAAATTTCCAATAGGGCTCTATTAAATTTATTCAAATACAGGATGGTGGCATCTTCCAAAATTTTCTTATTTGTTTGATCAAAACTATCACAGTAAACTCTGATAGGCTTTAAATTTCCATGAACAATGATTGTTTTTACAATTTCATCAACTGTCATAGCAACCTTACCAGTTTCTTGCTTTTGTTGGAATAGGTCCAAACAACTGAGAGGGAAGGGGGTGAATCAGTTGTTGCTCTATTTAATCTTTTACAACTTAAAATTAAATCAATGATATAAACTTTCTAGCATTAGACAATAGCATATGATTAGAAAACATGAATGACACATTTGACACCAAGATTTTGATGTGGAAACCTAGTTAAGGGAAAAACCATGGTGAGGGTTAACCCACAAAAATTAATACCCTATTAAAAGTATTTTACAAATGGGAATGCACATACGTTCGGGCTCACTGTCCCAAGCTCACTACTCAAGTTTGGAGGCTCACTGCCTACAGAAAAGTTTACAAGAGATTTACAGAGATTTTGAACTGGTAAGATACATCTGCCAATGCTAGAGATTAGTTCTGGTTAAGTGCAAATACTGACTTTGTACACTTCATCTTTATTCTGCTCTTCTCTCTATTCTACCTTCATTCAGATATTAGATTTCTACTCTTTTTACACTTTCTTAATCCTCACAATACCTTCTCCACAATATCCACAATCATTGGCTATATATATCCTTATCATGAATTGCAATCACTTGCTAGTCGGCAACAATCAACAACACTTAGAACCTTTTAAGAATGTTCTGCTCTGTCAGCTAGATCCATACACCAGTATTGATGCATATAAAAAATAACACATGTAGATCATCATACATGTTGGCCACTAGCATTATCTCATACACAACTTAACAAAACACTTCTATTAGGTCTGCATAAGGATTTATCATAAGTCTGCTTGTTTTTTACTAAACAGTTCTATCATAACAAGACCCGATATTCAGATGCTCATAACTATTGATCCCTTAATCACCAGAAGCTAAAAAATTGGATTTAGATTGTCCTGGTGTCCCTCTACACTTCTTCAGATCCACAACACATAATAATTAACTAGAGAGATCTGCTGACCAAAATATTGGACTTTGCTACATGCTCTATTTCAGGCTCCCAGACTTAGATAAATTATCATTCTGACTTTCGATATGATCAGATACTGCACTGCAGATGTGTGGAATAATCTTAGTTGCCATCACTGACAACACTTATCAATTCTAAGTAGTGTCTCTTGCCAACAATCTCCCCCTTTGGCATTGATGGCAACACTTAGAGAAAAATGACTAAGTGTCTTTGTGCAACTCCCCCTTTGTTTGTACATTCATGCACTTTACTTATTCCGGTGCACTTTACTTATTTAGTTGCTCCCCCTTTGTTGAATACTTCATTTTTCACTGCCCTTCACTCCCCCATTGACATCAATGGCGAAGGGTGGAACCGCAAATCAAAACTCTCCAAAATTTTTGTATACATTGCCGCATATGTACAAGTAACCATTAAGTTCCATTCACATGAACTTGAGGATGTTTGTAAAACTAGATTTTATTTGGACAAGTTTGGAGGCCAAAGTACTCTTTATTCCATCCAAAATTGAAATGTGCCCATTTAACACAAATGAGTATGCTTCTGCCTTTGACAGATCTGATGGAACACTGGTTTGAACTGCAATCTGAGCTTCACATAAGGCATTATACATTGTCTCTAACTTAGAGGCAATTAATCCCCAGAGCTCACACATTCTTTTCATAATGTTTCTTTTCTCTTTGACAAGTTTCTTTATTTCCTCAGTCAAGTTAATTACTTGACATTCTTGACTTGTGGGTGAAACTGATAGGGGATAAAATTTTTGAGAGAGATTTGACAAATTTTGTTCTTGCTCCTTTATCTTGTTCTCAATACCCTTGTTAACTTTGGGCCATGATAGATAGAATTTGTACATATCACTTCCATCATTTAGAGCATTCTGAATACTCTTTATGCTAATACCAAGTATTCTTCTATCATTTCCTATCAGGTTCTTTATTTCACAAAATTTCTTATCTAAGAATTCTTTCTAAACTTTTACCTCTACAGACTTTTCAAAGGACTCAAAATGTGAATTTAATGAACTTACAAGATTATTTAGATGTCTGGAGGGGGAATCATTTTGATTCTTCTGATAGGTTGGCATTAATTTCTCCAAAATTTTGGTTGCAAGTCCCAGTAGCTCATTCTCTTCCATGTGGAACTTTAACATTTTCTCTCTAGCCTTTACTTGGGTGAATGATGCTATCTTCATCAATTGAATTGGAGAGAGAGCATCTGGATTGGCTAGACCTTGGAGTAGTTCCAGTTCATCAAGTTCAATCACTTCTTTTCCAAGAAGACCTTTTGCAGTGTCTCTTGTAGCCATTTCAAAATCAACCTTTTGATCTTCTGATTTCTCAGTCTTTGCTTTAGGTGCTTCAATGTTTGTACCATCTTCTTCTAACTCTGCTTTATCCTTTTCTGTGTTCTCTGCAAAGGAACTTTTTCTTGTTTGTTTATCACTTGCTATCTGATCAGGAGAGCTATGTAAAACAGTAACATTATCCTCTTTCCTTGTCGTATTAGATGGATTGGGAGTATCTTCTGCATCAAATATTTTATCCAACATTTATGTATCCTCCTGAATTGCTTGTTCTACTTCCAGAACAGAGGCTCCACCCAACTCAGATTTCTGCTCAATAATATTCTCTTCTTCACCATCCAGCACTTCTTTTGTGACTATGTGCAAATTATACTTCTTTAATGATTTCAAAAGAATCTCTTGAGTTTCTTCAACTATTTCACTTGTTTCTCCAAGCATGAGCTTGTTCATTCTCCTTTTGCTTTTAAAATCATCTTTGACTTCTTTAAGTATCATATTTATTTTTTCAAGAGAAATTTGAGGACACAGATTTATTAGCTCATGTTCTCTAATTTCCACATCCTTGCACTTGGCATTTTCTTTTCTCAATTCCAAGATATTTGCCAGACTTTATGGTAACTCAGAAGTTATCTCAATTAGATGTTGAGATATCTGACCGTTGCTTCCTCCAACACTCTTTTATCCATATCATTGTATTCATCATAGAATTTGATCATGGGTTTTAGATTACCATCCATAGTGACTGATTTTATCACATCTTCTAGCGAGAGTGTGGGTTTCTCAACATACTCTTCATATTCTTCAGTCTTTTTCTTTTTGCTAGTCCTTTTTCTTTCGTAGGACTTTTCTTTGGTTAACTTTGTAGCTTTTATTTCAGTGCCTTTTGGTTCCTTGATTTCAATGTTGGAGTTTGTATCTACTTCATCTTCTCTTATGATTTCATAGGTCTAGGAAGCTTTTGTTTTCTTCCTTTTCTCACATTTTCTGGATGACTTTGCTTCCAGTTTTGTAGAATTGGAAGGAGCAGAGGTAGTAGTAGAACTTCTAGTAGTTCTTGAGGTGGAAGAAGGTTCCACCAGATCACTTGTTTGTCTCTTTTCTTGTTTTTCTTTCTCATCTTTTTCTGTTCTTTCTCTGAATTTCTTCATAGCTTCCTTTGTTAGGCCAAGATTTTTTAGCTAGCTGCTCAACTTCTTTTCTTACTCTCCTATTTGTTTTAGGTTCTCTAAGCTTAGTATGCAACTTTAAACTCAACTCCTCATAAGTTCCAAATCTTTCAACCGTTGTGTCTTTGGGCTTGCTTAGCAGATGTTGAGCATACATATCCAAGATCCTTTCATCTACTTCATACCCCATGGGCATGATCCAAATAGTTCTTGGTTCCACTGCTTCCATTAAACACTTATCAGTATCAACCATGAAGCATATTTCATTTTTGTATTTGTCAACAATTGAATTGGGGATTCTTTCCCTTGAGTGCATCATATTCTAAATTTTTTTGAAGTAACCCCATATTGTCATTTTCTGAGCATTGAAATCACCAATGCTGTGAAGATGATTTCTGATTTAAATGGCAACTGGCTCATCCCTAGTCTAGTGTACACCTTTTACCCCAGGTACCTCATTCATAAAGTAAAAGAATAGACATAAAATTAGTGTGCCATACTTGAAGGTGTTCTTCTTATCCCTTTTGATCTTGTTCATATTTTCAATCAATTGATTCTACAATAGTTCACACAAGTCATAATCAACATTTTCTTTTAGTATCTTGTATGTAGCATAAATGGTTGTTCCAAAAATAGATTTTTCTCTGCTTGAGTGGTAAATATTATATCCAATCACCATGGAGGCAAATTTGACATCTGGCTCTATAATATCATTTCTAGTCATTGCTCTTCTATCAAACTTAGCTCCGGTAGCATTAGTTACTGTCTGGTTTTTTCATAGCTTTCAGCATGGGCAATCCTCCAGTTGAGTTTAAACTAGTAACATTTCTGATAGCATCCTTGGTAATCTTGAGCTGTTTTAACAACCAAATGAATTTGTCATGTATCCGACTTAAGACATATCATACCCACTCATCCTCATCGAATGTCAGAAACCCTATAACCTGAACAAAGTGTTTATCCTGTAGAGCCTTATATTCAGGTTTAAGTTCTTTATTTTCATCCATGAGTTGTTTTTCAAACAAATCTACATACCTTGAATCTCCAAACTCATCTATATTTTCATGAATGTAAACCCTAATGTCTTCTACATGTAACACCCCATACGAAACACTTGAAAAAGTACCTAAGGGATTGACTTGAATTAATTTTTGAGGATGCTTCTTGAATTTGGGTTGAGGCCTTTCGGTAATGTCAATAACATGAGGGGTAGCCATTTCAACAGATTTTAGATTCAAAGATTTATAGAGAGGTACCTTTTTCTTTCGCTGTGTTAGGGTTGATCACTTGCCGATTGAATTTGTTCTCTACCTCAGTCTTTGGACTTTGTAGCTCAAATTCTCTTCTTCTTGTTCACTTCGAATGCAAGGTGATTCAAATGAGTGATCAAGTGACCTTTTAAAGCTCCACATTACCTAATTTGCCTTAGCAATGAATGCATTGCCTTAATTGTATCCAGTTACATTGTTTTGATAGTTCCTTATATATCAACATCTTTTCTTCTAGAATTCCATCCATAGGTTCTGGGCCAATTTAGAGTATTTTATGTTAATGTGCCAGATTTAGGCACCCACTTACTAACCAGGGGAATTTGATGTTCTATGCAGCTCCCCCTAAGCCAGAGTTTCTGACTTAATTCCCAGAGGAATTTGTTAGCACCAGATTCTGATGCGGACTCATTATCATTGCTTACTGTATCTTTCTTTATCCAAATCTTGTTCATTTCACTCCATATCTCATCCACATCAATTTTCCTTTTGCCTTTGTCTTGTTTCTGCTCATCCAATTTTCTATTTACCAGACCTTTTCTTCCATTGTTTTTACTTTTGCAGAATCTTGCAATATGACCAGATTTATTGCAGTTATAGCATACAACATTTCCTTTCTTATAAACCTAATTTTCTCTTAATCTACACTAATTAGCCATATGTCCAAACCCATTGCAAACAAAGAAGTAACCATTGAAAGAATTGCTAATTCTTCTATTATTGGAATTATTCATTGTCATACTTTTGCATTCATTTGATCTATGACCATACCTGTTACATTTGAAGCATTGACTAGAGAAGGATAGACCATTTTGATTTACTCTGCTTCTGCATTGAGTAGCTCTATGACCAAATTTGTTGCAGTTGAAATAATTTCCATTGAATGATGGACATCTTTGAACATTTGGTTTTCTTACTAAAGGTTTTCTAGATTTGTTTCTCTCATTCCTAGGTTGCAAATTTCTTAGTCTAGATCCGGAGCTTTCACCTTTTGCATACCTAAGATTATGCTTATCAACATCCTTTTTCTACCCTTCAATGAGTGCTTCAATTTTAGCTAAGATTATCTTGAACTTCTCCTTATACTCATTTGTAATTTCTAAGTCATGTCTGAGTGTGATAATCTATCTCTCAAGTTCTCTTTCATTGTCTCTGCTTTCTTGTAGATTAGATTCTAGAAGGCCAGCTATTGCATCCAATTTGTAGCATTCTTCAGAACTCTTTTTCAGATTCGGATTTAACTCTTCTTCAGCATTCTTCTTATCTTCAATTTCCTTGGTTAGTGTCATCACTCTGATTTCCATCTCATGTTTTAGACTAGTAGCTTCTTTGGCTAACTTCTTACATTCCTTTGTCTTCTCATCCAGGGCCTTGTCTTCATAAGGTTTTCCTAGTTGAAGAGGTGGATCCTTTCCTTTTGCATTAGATTTACTCAATTTTTCTTTTAAAACTTTAATGAAGTCTTCAGCCTTTTTGAGGTTCTCTTGGAGCTCTTGAACTTCTGCCTTAGACTGCTCAAGATCATCGAGGGTGAGATTAAGTTTCCCTTGAAGGTCATATTCATCCATTCTGCTATCTTCCCAGATCTTCCTTAAGTTGTTAAGCTTTTTCAAAGGAACTTAGCTCTGATACCAATTGTTGGAATAGGTCTGGACAACTGAGAGGGGGGGTGAATCAGTTGTTTCTCTATTTAGTCTTTTACAACTTAAAATTAAATCAATGATATAAGCTTTCTAGCATTAGACAATAGTATATGAGCAGAAAACATGAACGACACATTTGACACCAAGATTTTGACGTGGAAACCCGGTTAAGGGAAAAACCACAGTGGGGGTTAACCCACAAAAATTAATACCCTATTAAAAGTATTTTACAAATGGGATTGCACATGCATTCGGGCTCACTACCCCGAGCTCACTGCCTACATAAAAGTTTACAAGAGATTTATAGAGATTTTAAACTGGTAAGATGCATCTGCCAATGCTAGAGATCAGCTCCGGTTAAGTGCAAATACTTGTCATGCCCACATCTCCCATGCGGACATGACACACAAATGCCCGTGCCATGACCACATTCACCATGTGGTCACGACACGGGCCACGAAATTTTTTTCTCCCTATCCCTAAGAACCACCTCGCACGCACTTGCGTGCTCGGTGGCACTACGCCCGAGGCGTAAACGAGACAATGAAATCGTGAAGGTGGAGGCCATCTAGGGGGTATGTGACATGAAGTGCATCGCTCTTAGGGTTAGACTATTTAAGTCTGAACCCTAGCTTCCTAGGTGAGGTGGAATTCAACATTCAACCCTAGCTTGACTCAGATAAAAAAAAGACTAGTCATGATGACAACGATATAAATTACAATAATATAACTAAATCACAAGCGTCAAGTCGATTAAATTTGGTCGGGAAATTGAGTTCACCCATATCTAATATTTAGCTTTTTATTTAACCTCTTGTTCAAATTAATTGGACGTTTCTCATCTTGAAGGTTTAACTCCGATTCACAAAACTTAGTTTACGTTTTTTTTGAATATTTACAAATATATATATTTCCACCTCTATCAATTTAATTGTCGATATCTACATTTGACAAGGATTTATAATCCCTACTTACTATGGTTCTAGAAGGTTTCCCATTTACATAATTGACGTTAATAATACTTATATAAATAATTATTTATTATATATTAAAAAATGTGCATTTATTGGTTTTATGTATTTATTATTGAAGTGGAATTATCGAATTTTTTTTGCAAACAATATTACATTTATAACCATATATATATATATATTTAAAATTGCATATATATATATATATATATAATTAAAGGGGTTCTTTTGTTTGAATGTTATAAATAAATATTGATTCATTTCTTGAAATAAATATGATGCATTTCTCTAAAATATCCCTAGGTATTAAAAAAAATAAGTGAGATCCAAGGATAGAAGTTAGATTTTTAAATTCTAAACTCCAACTCAAAGTAACCCTAAACCTAAACTCACATATCTATTCTACCTCAAACCCTAATCCTCTATTGTTTTTTTTTTTAAACTTGTTTTCTTTTGCTATTTGGTTTTCCTTATGAGCACCTGTTTAGGGTTTCGGATGTGGAGGGCAGCCATGAATGTGGCTACCATCTTCCTCACATGGAGGTTTATACCAAGATCTAGTTTTTCAAAACTTTTTTTTTTTTTTTTTGCTTACAGCATGAGTTTCATACATGAATCTATGGAGGAATGATGTTTTTTTTATAAAATATTTGTGTACAATGCAGAGTGGGGTAGGCGAACCACCACCGACAGATGTGGAGATGGGTTAAGGTCGTTGGTGACAGCGGTCACAAGCACCGGAGGAGGCGGCAATGGGGAGAGGAGGTGCTACCCAAGGCGGGATCGTGGCGTGGTCTGCGGCTAAGGTTTCTGCAGCAGCAGCGGGGAATGAAGGCTGCGGCCCTTGGATGAGGCGGTGCTCAGGGGGGGGTGCGGTGGTTAAGGTGGTGCGCGAGGTAGGTTACAGCTGTGGCTAGTGGTTAGTGGGTGGGGTTTGGGGGAGGCGGGGCCTCCACCCACACCCGCCTTTGATTGTAGCCAACACTGGACTGTGGGCAGTGCTGGCCACAGTCCGCCCAAGTTTTTCTTTTTTTTATTTTTTATTTTTTTATATTTCCTTTATTTTTATAATATAATTTCTAATTCAAAAAAAAAAACAACAAACCCTACTCTCTTAACCACATGCTATGTATTCATTTATTATTATTATATATATTTTTTTGTAAATAATATATATATATATATATATATATATATATATATATATATATATATATATATATATATATATATATATATATATATATATATATATATATATATTTGGTCAAAAATGCCATATAAATACCAGCAACCCTAAGTTTTATAAAACAAATGCAATATTCATTATATGTATATCTTTTCTTTGAAAACACACAACAACAAAACAAAGAGGATAGCATAGAGATAATAATATATTTTTTTGTAAGCAGTCAAGAAATTAAAAGAACTGATAAGGAATTGCATCTGTGTAATTTTCCCATTGGCTCTATTTTCTCAAACATTGGAACTAAGCTGATATATATATATAATTGCAACTCAAACCTATATCTGTATGTTTTATGGATCACAGCAAAAGCACAATTAAGGCAGTAGGCTAGATGTGAATATATATATATAATCTTTTGAAATAAATCTGGAAGGTAAGAGTAAGCTTTCTCTCTTTTTTTTTTTTCTCTCTAATTTCTGCAACTCACTAATGAAGTCTTAAATTGCTCCAATCAGGTAGCTATTTTTACTTTCTTTCCTTCAACTAAAACCAAATTTGAACAACATCCCTCTAACACATGCAAGTATTCTTTGAAAACTAAATGACAGCAAGAAGAAAGCTCAGCTCTCATGCAAAACCTCACTTTCATGTATGCACATAAACATATACAACAATATATACATTCTCTTTTTTTTTTCAGTAACATCAAATATTTCTAACTTTCTCTTCCATTCACAACCAGGTCTAAATCTGTAGTGCACAGCATTTCAAACAATAACAAATGTTTATACTCCAATAGCTAGCATAGCCATCTCTATGACAAACTTCTTAACAACATTTACAAACCCAAATCAAAACATGTTTCTCATACAACATTTTGAATCAGCATAATGTTTACATTACATAATCAATCTCAGCCAACCATATGGCAAATCTCCTAACTTTCTTTCCCAAAGATGTACAATACAAAAGGCCATAATGGCCATGGCTCCTACAGCCAACACATGAAGGGTGATAGAATGCCAAAATGTGCTCCACAACTACTTCTTTCCACCACTCAAACACCTGCAAGCTACACAATAGTAAGCCAACAGAAAACCAGCGACTAGGAAAGGAAAAGCTCTCCTCCCTACCACAGACCCGCAAGTGGGTCACCCCCGAGCTAGGGAGGTAGGGGATTTCACACCAGTGTACCAAATCACAACAGAATTTCAAACACAACTAAACACAAAATAGATACACCCCATAGGATTAACACATTACATCAACTCATAAAAATGAATTTGGTGAGGGTAGGGAATAGACCTTTCAACTTAAAGGGGCTCCCAATGATAAAGAAGATCTCATCACATGGCCTCAAGCCAAAATCCCTGAACTACACAATCTACCAGAACCTCACACCAAAATGCTTGGCACTCTTGTCATATAGATACTCCTCCTCAAATGATGATAGGCCCTCAAGGCATAAACACTTAATCACAAACTGTGGGAGAACCCCCAAGGATTGTTCCTCTCCCCTACCTATACTAGTTGAGCATTTCCTCCATTGGAGGTGCTCTCACCATGACACCCAACCCAACATCAAATGCAAGAAAACATCATAAAACAGACAACTTACAATCAAGATTCAAACCATGGAGCATCATAAAGCAAAGCAAAAAATAAGATAAGAAGCCTACCTTCAAGTCCTTGGCAATGGAAGTGGAATTGGTAAAGAGCTCCAGGCCTTCCCCCGCTCTCCAACCTTTTAGATTTTCTCCCAACCTTCCCTCACTCCTCCAAACTTAGTAAGGAAATCCAAATTTCCAAGAAGTCTCTAAAATGCAAGCAAAAGAATAGAATTGGAAGAACCCCCACTCCTCTACAAGAGGAGCTATTATATGCCCTCTATTTGCCTTAAGAGAATGAGGTGGTGACATTTGTCACCATCTCTTCCCTCCACCAAGGCCACTTGGAATAGAGAGAAGGTAAGAGGATGACAAGTGTCCTCCTCTCCCTTCACCTCCATCCTCACCTCATCCACTTGTGCTTCCACACAAGTGGGAGGGGGACAAATGGTGAGTTGGATTCCCACTCACCCTTCCACAAGACAATGGCCTTGAGTGGTGCTCCCACTCACTTGGGAGCTTGGGAGGACTCTTGGAGACCTCCCTAGTCCTCCTTGAGAATACTTCCCAAGGCAAGGCCCATCCCTCATCTTCCCTTTTTCCCATTTTCATCACTTTGACTCAACCATGGGTTAGGGTGACCTAAGGTGAGTCAAAACTAGGGTTAGGTTGTCCAAGTTGACCCTAGACTCATGGTTGACCACCTAGGGTAACTTTTGGGACCCTAGGGGTCATGAAAGGGGTCAAAAATCCACATATAAATGGCCCAAATAAAATAATAAAAATACCAATTGACATAAATCAATTAAAATTTTACAACACATATTATTAATCAAAATAAGAAAGAGGGAGTACTAAGGCTTAAATAAAAATATTTAAAATTTAAACCAAGCACAATAAATCATCATGCAATTTCACACGTGATGCTTATCCCTCTTGGGAACGGATCGGCTTAACTAGGAATAACATGGTGTGAATCCTACCTCTGATTTCCCGTGGCTAGGGAAAGTATAACCTGTACATCTCGATCAAGTGTCAGTTCTGTCATGAAAATGATAGCCGAAGCAACTGGAAATTAAATTCACACAAACAATACAACACTATCCATCAATACATAAATTCAAATTAACTGCATTTCCATCACATGTTAATTAATTCCAATCACATAATCAACTAGAATCTCATAACAAAATAACATCTAATACGAATCCATATATCGAACCACAGCATATCATCAATATGACTGAATCAAATCACATATATCAAATCAGTGAGATAAAACATCAAGTCTGCAATATGAAACATAGCCACTACTGAATAGCACAATGTTCAACTATAGGAGGTAAAATAGTCGGCCTCACAATACTAACTTTGTACACTTCATCTTTATTCTGCTCTTCTCTCTATTATGCCTTCATTCAGATATTAGATTTCTACTCCTTTTACACTTTCTTAATCCTCACAATAACTTTTCCACAATATCCACAATCATCGGCTATATATATCCTTATCATGAATTGCAATCACTTGCTAGTCGGCAACAATCAACAACACTTAGAACCTTTTAAGAATCTTTTGCTCTGTCAACTAGATCCATACACCAGTATTGATGCATATAAAAAATAACACATGTAGATCATCATATATGTCAGCCACTAATATTATATCTCATACACAGCTTAACAAAACACTTCTATTAGGTCCGTACAAGGATTTATCATAAGTCTGCTTGTTCTTTACTGAACTATTCTATCATAACAAGACCCAGTATTCAGATGCTCATAAATTTTGATCCCTTTATCACTGGAAGCTAAAAACTTGGATTTAGATTGTCCTGGTGTCCCTCTATAGTTCTTCATATCCACAACACATAATGATTAATTGGAGAGATCTACTAACCAAAATACTAGACTCTGCTATATGCTCTGTTTCAGGCTCCTGGACTTAGATAGATTATCATTTTGACTTCCGGAATGATCAGATACTGCACTGCGAATGTGTAGAATAATCTTAGTTGCCATCAATGACAACACTTATCAATGCTAAGCAGTGTCTCTTTCCAATAGCTTTTTACTCCCCTTTTTGCTTCCAGAAGGTTGGTCCTTAGAAGCCTTTGAAGTCTTGGCTTTCTTGGATCTTCTCTCCTTAACTTCTTCATTTGTCTCTGTTTCCTCATCATCTTTTGTGCTCTTGTAGGCTCTTTTGGCCTTGGTTTTCTTCCTCTTTCCTCCTTCACTGGATGGTGTGGCTTTCGGTGTCTTAATGGGAATAGACTTGGATTATTCTGAGACAGTTGGAGAGCCTCTTGTTTTCCTTGAAGAACTAGGTGGGACTTTCAGAGTAGCTATTGGCTCACTTTCTGTCCTTTCTTTTGGAGCTTACTTGGCTCTTTTCTTCATCTCCTCAATCCTTTATTTATTCTTTCTTACTGTTTCTTTGGTGATGCCAATACTCTCAGCATATGTTTCAACCTACCTCATCACTTTTCTTTTAATCTCTGGCTTCCTGAGCTCCACATGTAGTTTTAGACTTAGCTCTTTGTATGTTCCAAACATTTCAACAGATGTATCTTTAGGTTTTCTCAGAAGATGCTGAGCATACACGTCCAGATCTATCTCATCCACCTCATAACCCATTGGCATTATCCATACTATTCTTGGTTCTACAGCTTCCATCAAACATTGATCAGTGTCAATCATAAAACATATCTCATTCTCAAACTTTTCTACAACTGATTTAGGGATTCTTTCCCTTGCATGCATCAGACTCTAAATTTTTTTGAAATACGCCCAAATTGTAGTCTTTTGTGCACCTGAATCTCTAAGGCTATATAAATGATCTCTTATCTAGATTGCCATTGGCCTGTCATTTGTCCGGTGCACACTTTGCACTCTAGGCACTTCATTCATAAAATAGAAAAATAAGCATATAATCAAGGAACCATACTTGAAGGAATTTTTCTTACCTTTCTTGATTTTGTTCAAATTTTTAAACAGTTGAGCCCGTAGTAGCTCATAGAGGTCATAGTCTACATTCTCTTTTAGCATTTTATATGCTGCATAAATAGCTGTTCCAGAGATAGAGTTTTCTCTGCTTGAGTGATAAATCTTATGGCCTATCACCATGGAAACAAACTTCACATCTAGATCTATAATATCATTTATAGTCATATCCCTCCTATCGAATTTGGCACCAGTTGCATCAGTAACAATTTGGTTTTTCACAACTTTTAACTAATCCACCAGTTGAGTTTAACCCAGTTAGAATTCTGATAACATCTTTGGTGATCATAAATGGTTTCAGCAGCCATATAAATTCATCATGCATTTGGCTCAACACATAATGAACCCATTCATTCTCATCAAATGACAAAAATTCAATAATTTGTAGAAAATGTTTGCTTTCTAGGGCTTCAAATTTAGGTTTCAGTTGGTAATTGTCATCCTTTAGATGGCTCTTAAACAACTCTAGCAGTTCCAGATTCCCAAATTCTTCTACATTGCAATGAATGTATGCCCTAATGTCTTCAACATTAGAAACCCCATATGGAACACCCAAAAAAGTACCTAGCAGCTTGACTTCAACAGATTTGTAAGAATGCTTCTTAAATTTAGGACGGGGCCTTTTAGTGACATCAACAACTAAAGGTGTAGCCATTTGCAGAGATTGAGAATTCAAGAGGTTTCACAAAAAATAGAAATACCCTGTTCCCTAGATTAGGGTTTTGCTTGAAGATCTTCTTCGTGCTTCAATTCTTGAGAATTCTCAGCTCTGAGCTCATTCCCTCCTCTTCTTGATTTCTTCTTATGCAAAGTGATCTATCTAGAGAATGAATGACCCTTTTATGCTTCGCAGCACATAACTTGTCTTTGTAATAAATGCTCTATCCTAATACATCTGGTTACTCTATTTGTTGAATAGTTTCTGATTGATTACTCCGCAATTTGCCATATTTACCTCTTTTCTTCTAGAAATCCTTCCAAACAATCTGAAATAGTCCAAGATCTCTTTTCTCACTATGCTAGATTCATGCACCCACTTATTGGATGGGGGATTTGATTTTCAATGCAACTTCCCTTGAGCCAATGCTCCTAATTTAATTTCCAGAGGAATTATCAGCACCGGATTCCAGTGTGGACCCATTACTATGGTTTACAATTATTGTCTTGACCCATGTCTTGCTCATTTCATTCTGGATCTCATTCTCATCAATTTTTCTTTTGCCTTTGTCTTGTTTCTGCTCATCTAGTTTTCTATTTATTGGACCTCTTCTTCCATTGTTCCTGCTTTAGCGAAATCTTACAATATGACCAGATTTATTGCAATTAAAGTACACAACATTTCCTTGCTTATGAACTTGATTTCCTCTTGATCTACATTGATTATCCATGTGTCCAAACCCATTGCAAGCAAAATAGTAACCATTGAAAGAATTGCCAATTCCTCTATTGTTAGCATTATTCATTATCATACTTCTGCATTCATTTGATCTATGACCATACCTCTTACACTTGAAGCATTGACCAGAGAAGGACGGACCATTTTGATTTACTCTGCTTCTGCACTGAGTAGCTTTATGCCCAAATTTATTGCAATTGAAACAATTTCCATTGAATGATGGATATCTTTGAGCATTAGGTTGTCTTACCGGAGGTCTTCTAGGCTTGTATCTCTCATTCCTTGGTTGAGAGTTTCTTTGTCCAGATCTGGAGCTTTCACCTTTCTCATATTTAAGACCATGCTTGTCATTAGCCTTTTTTTGACCCTCAAGTATTGCTTCAAGTTTGGCTGAACTTATCTTGAACTTCTCCTTGTATTCATTTGCAACTTCTAGATCATGTCTGAGAATGACAATTTGTCTTTCAAGATCTCTTTCATTATCTTTGCTTTCTTGTAGATCAGACTTTAGGTGGCCAACTATACTGTCTAATTTGTAGCATTCATCAGTTCTTTCTTGTAGAGTTTGATTCAAGTCTTCTTCAATCTTCTTTCTTTGCTCAATTTCTTTGGTTATCCTTATTGCCCCAGATTCCATCTCAATTTTTAGAATAGCAACTTCTTTTGACAACTTCTCACATTCCCTTGTCTTTTCTTCCAAATCTTCATTCGTGCCATTTTCTTCAGTTAAACTAGAAAACTGCAAAAGTAGCTCCTTTTTCCTTTCCATGGATTTTTTAATTTGCCTTTTAATATTTCAATTGTATCATCAGCATCTTTAAGTTCCCCTCTTAGATTACTAATTTCTACTTTAAACTGAACAAGATCTTCTAGGGCCAACTGAAGTTGATCTTTGAGTGAACCCATTAAAATTCCTTTCAAGATCTTTCCTTAAGCTGTTAGGCTCTTTTAAAGGAACCTCGCTCCGATACCAATTGTTGGAATTAGTCCAGACAACTGAGAGGGGGGGGGGTGAATCAGTTGTCACACAATTTAAACTTTTCTTCCTTTAAACCTACAATCAAATAAAAATTAAAGCATGAATCAATAACATATGAGTAGAATCATAAATAACACACTTGACACCATGATTTTTAGCGTGGAAACCAGGTTAAGGGAAAAACCACAGTGGGGGTTAACCCACAAAAATTAATACCTTGTTAAAAGTATTTTTACAAATGAGAATGCACATGCATTCTGGCTCACTACCCAGAGCTCACTGCTCAAATAGAGGTTCACTGCCTACAAATGATTACAAGAGAATAACAGAGATTTTGAACTATTAAGAAGCATCTACTAGTGCATGAGTTCAGTTCTGGTTAAGCACAAAACACTGATCTTACACATTTCATCTTCACTCTGCCCTGTTTACTGCTTTGCCTTGATCTGAATCTTAGATCTCTGCTCTTTATGCCTTTAATTCATATTCACATCACACACACACAAAATCATCCAAATCCATCAACTATATATATCCGCATCCTAATCTTTAATTACTTTTCAATCAACTTCAAGAACACTTGGAACCTTATTGAATACTCTACTCTATCAGCTAGATCCATGCATAACTTGAGACGTGGACCAAAACTTGCACTCACAAATCATTAGTTAGGTCAGCTACTATCACTAATCAATACAACTTATCCAACTAACAAATTCCATACATCCGAAACCAAGATCAATTACAAGGTTAGCTTGTTCTTCTTCTGTCTATTCTATCAAACTGTTAACCTGATACTCAGATGCTAATAACTATTGACTCCTTCATCATTGGAGGCCAAAATTCTAGATTTAGATTTTCCTGACAATGCTTATGACTCCCTCAGATCTACAACAAACTCTGATCTTCTCCCGAGGAGATCCAGACCAAGATACCAGACCCTGTCACACACTCTATTCTTGACTTCCTGGACTTAGACAGATCTTCAATCTGATTTCTGGTCTGGGAAAATTAGGTAAAGTGGGTGTGTAGAGAGACTTGGTTGCCATCACTTATCATGCCTAGCAGTGTCTCATGCCAACAATAGTGTGTATTTCAACCAGGTTGAAATACACACTGTGTTCTCAACCAAGTTGTTTTCTTAAATATCCTGAAGATGCTCTAAAATTCTTGTCTCTTGAGCTCATGATAGTGACTTCATAGCCTCACCCTTCAAGTGTCCTTACTCTTCAACAACCTTGTCAATGTCTTCTTAGTCCTTCCCTCTTAGTCTTGAGCTCTCCATCACCATGTAAATAGGCTCCTTTTACCCTGTAAACACTTTTAGTCTTGTTGTTTACTATCTTCAATAGATTTACTCTTCCTTGTCTTCACACTATGAGATTTCTGCATTTCTATTAATGCATTGTCTTCTAAATTACCTAATGACTGGCTTCACTTAAAAGTAAGAAATGTTCTTTAGGGTATGACAACCTCTGTAGGCACTTTTGTATTAATTATGAAGACTATATTATTCCTTCCAGCTGAGTAGCAAATGTGTCTTACCTTGGACCTTGGATGCTTATTCAAAATCTTATCATGGAATTGATTCATTTCTTGTCCTTGAGAATCTGAGTCTAGGGTTTTGTGTAGATTCCCTACCCTAGACTGAGTGGGGTTTTATTATCCCCAAATTATAGCTTGCTCAATTTGTGGGATAACCCCTATGAAACTTGTCCATTTTGTAGCCCACATCCTCTAAGAACGTGAATCAATACATTTTTATGTCATCTCTAGCGTGACTTGATCCATAGAAGAATCTCTTCAATTTTTGATCAAGGTTCATTTTGAGTATTTTTGACATTTTCAGTTTTTCCTAGTGTTAGTCATTTTTGCATACTGAGTTGTTAATGCAAAAATAAAATTTACATCTACGTGATAGTTGTCATTGCAAAAATGAAATTTGCATTTTCACATAGGATGTAATTGTGGAAAAAATTTCCTCAATTACACTCAACATTAATGGCTTCCTTAATTAAAATATTGTCGAAATCTTTTTTGGGTTTATTTGTGTCTTTCTTTTTCTTTTCCTCATTTTTTGTTGCTAAGCATCTGTTATTCCCTCTTTCATCAAGCCCTAGCTTCCCAGAATCGTATCAAAGGTGTTTTGATTCGGATCTTAGCGGACCTCAATTTCAGGTATGTGAGCTATGTTCTTTTTTCTACTTTCCTATTTGTTTTTCCCTTTTAGTGAAGGCTCTATATGTTGTATGTTTTTAAATCCTAGTTTTTGTCATTCTTATCTGTATATCTATGTAAAAACTAGGGCTATCTTATCTGTGTGTCATTTTTGAAAAGCTAGGGTTTACTATGTTGCAGTTGTTACTATGTATTCATTTTCATTTTAAAAATGCTTTGTTATACCCTAGGTTTTTGATTGTTGATTTTTTTTAATTTTTTTGTTTGGTGTTTATCCCATGAACAACATGATCATTTGATCATGGTTGTTTATGGGATAGACCTTGAACAACCTCCCATTCCTCTAATATGATATTGTGCTTTGCATTTGGCAGCCATGTCCAAGTTATGGTTGGTGTGCAGGATTTATTTCCTGCACAACATCCATAATTTGGAATGTTGTGTGGGAAATGAATCCCTCATTCGATCACCAAACAATCTTTGAAACCACACTAAGACTTTCCACTAAGTATCAAAAGATGTTAAGTGGATTTTAAACTTCACTTAACATCCACCAAAGGATCTTCTACGGAGTTTGAAACCCACTTAACATTTTTTGACTTTTCTTCCATACCCTTTCAATGTGTCATCCAGGATTTAAACTCCACCTAACACTTGTCAAAAGTGTCATGTGGAGTTTAAATCCCACATGACACATTTTGTTGTCAAACATAATGTAATGTGTAGATTGGGTTTTAAAACCCAATCTACACCGTATACCTTAGGTGACTTACTCAAAACTTATACATATGTAGATCAGACTTTAAAGTCTGATATGCATTTTTGATCTACCCTTTAGATATGTTGATCGGAGTTTAAAGTTTGATAGGCCTATCACCATTTATTCATCCTTCCAATGTGTCAATTAGATTTAAAATTTGATTGACATATTCATCCATGCATTAAAAAAATGCAGGTCAGAGTTTAAATTCCAACCTGCGTCAGAAAACCAAAGTTTTTGTAACATAGGATAATTTGAAAATGAGACTCCAAGATGAGATTTTTCTCAATCTAGAAAATGAATACTTTTGGTCATGGATATGATATGATTTCTAGAGATTGTACAAAAGGTAGTCTGAATGAGATCATTCTAACTCTGAGAAGTTTCTTCAAAAAACATATTTTTGCAGTTCATTTGTCAAATGTTAGAATCCTCTCCAAAGAAGAAGATGAAATACAAGTTTCAAGGAGTTGTCTTGACTACTCAAGTCGAGTCAAATGTTGATGAGATCAAGGATATAGAAATAAGGCATGTTAACATGTCCAAATTTATGGGGAGATCGAACCAGCAACCATTGCCTCCAAACATGCAATGTGTTTTAGACAGTGACATCCACCTGGTTTCTACCTTCCCGGTGTCAGCTCAGAACATGGATTTGGTCTTGGCCATGGCGGGGAAGTTTGACAAAGATATTAAGAGTATATCAGATGCTGATGGGAATGTGATCATTCAACTTGATGCTAACTTCTTTGACTCAATGTTCAAATGTCCCAACATTGAGAATTATTCTAATCTATCCATTGGTGAAGCGTAGAAGTATTATGATGATCATACCTAGAAATGCAAGAAGATCATTAACACAAGATGGCTCAAATCTTCTCATACTACCATATCAAGATCACTGAAGAACATCTACAGGAGTGAGTTCATCAAAGAGGTCGGTGATCTCATTACCCTTCTCAATAGGGTAAAGGGCCTCTCAGCATTAAATGTCTTTCGAGACTAGATGTTTCAATACATCTGTGTTATCCAAAAAGGTGAGAAAAAGATATGGTGGGGTCAACAAATTAGTGACTCCATATGTGAGCAGTTAGCTTTGGTGTCAACCACCTTGAGATTCTATATGACTTCTTATATAGTGTATGTTGCTACTTCTATTAAGCATTTTCTAGGGTTAACTTGTGAAGGTGACATGAGACTAATTCTTGTAAATTAGTGCCACCCTCATCTCACCCTAATAGAAAGAATCAAGCATTATTGGAGGGTGAATGATTCCTTCTCTACCACTACACCTGCTTGTTGGATACAGATCTTGAAAAAAGGAGAGTATCAGATCAAGCTTGGGAACAAGTAAAGAAGTTCAGGTTCATCTTTCTTCAATTCCCTACTTTCACATACCTCAGGGCAAGTTGTTTTAGTGGGCAGCCATACATGCTACCTAGATACCCAAGGGATAGGATGGTATTGATGGAGCTATGTAGGCATCTAGTGGATGTTCATATTAAGTAATCTGGCTCACATCGACGAGGATTCAAATTCCAATTCTAGATTGGGAGATATGGTTTCTCTACAACTCCAAAAGCAAAAGCTATAGAGACTGAGTTGCAATAGGTAACATTGAAGAGGTACAAGAGAAGAAATGATTTTGATTATCATGGCATGAAGAATAAGCTGAAAGGAAATTATACTCATGTACACATGATTGAGGACATCTGGGTAGAATGTAGAATTAATGACGATGTTAGAAGGATGGATTACAGTAGGCTCACTCTCGATCAGGTAAGAAATTTTTAACTAACTGGTGTACCTGAAGATATGCAGGATGAAGGGGACATACTAGATGCGACATACATAGACAACAATATTGTTGACATCCCTCTACCAGCTATCCAGTGGTCTTAGAAAGAGATAACCTTTGTAAGACAAAGATTTCAACTAACTCTTGAAAATACCAATGTGTGGCTGAGTAATAGAGGTATAAAATTGAAGTCTTTCTTAACAGGCTCTGAGGACGAACAAACAGAAGGACCTCTAGGGAAGGAGGAATTGAGGACAAAGAATAAGTACCACTCTTAGTAAGGAAAGGTTGAAGTTTTTCCTCAAGATAGGAAATAAAGGGAAAGGAAAGGAAAAAAGGAACATCTACACATCAAGATGTTGAGCAAGAGGAGGCAATAGAAAAGGAGTCACAAGGACCCATTGACAACCCACAAGGCAAATCTGCTCAGGTGACACACCTCCTTCCTCTCATGTGGTTTGAAAGGTACAAAATTCCATAGCTCATGTGATGTCAAGTGCACAATAATCATCAGGTATTCCAGATAATCCTCTATCACCATCACCAGGTGTGTCTGTCCATTCTGTTTACTCATCTCCTTCCACACCACTAAATCAATCTTTATTCAACCAACCTTTGAACAATTTGGATAATATTTTTGTTCCTCTTTCTTCCATGCCTAGTCTTTCAGATGTGCCTATGTCTTTGATTGATTCAATCTCTCAGTAAGTTTTTGAGAAGTTTTTGGGTTCCTCATCTGCTCAAGTGAATATTGATGCTAACCCTTCCACTATGCAAACTCAAACACCACCACTTATTACTCATACCCCACTTTTGCCCATATCCATACAAGATCCACCCATTCCACCCAAGTCACAAGAACCTGCAGTTCCACCTTTGTCCACTCAGACCACAACTACAAAGGTAAAAGGTGATAACTTTGTCCTTCCACTGTGGCTTATACATCAACATAAAAGAAAGAAGCAAGCCATTTCACCAGATGACTTTGATTTTGGTCAATTAGTTCCAACAAAGTCAAAGGCAACCAAAAAGGCCAAGACTTTGTGCAAGTTTTTTGTCGATGAATCAAGAAACAAATATGCTAAGTTTGTTATTCCTTCATCCAACAATAGAATTGTAGATGTTGAAAATGCTTACTATGTCATAACAAGAGTTGAACTTGGCAAATAGACAAATGAGAGTGCGAAAGAAGATCTGTTATCACAAGTATACACATTGTTAGACAGACATGACAAAGACAAAGTCATAAAGGATCAACTCAAAGTGTAGGTGGATCAGCTGAAATCAGTGCTTCTCAAAATAACTTAGTCATCCAAACAGGTTGAACCTGTTGGCACAATCACAAGAAATGAATCCTTTTTGAAAGTAGAAAGAATTGGTGCAAAGGGTTAAGCAGTGGATGCTTGGATAGACAAAGTGCTTGCCCAGAGTTCATTAATTATAAAGTTGGCCATTGAACTTTATGACAACCTAGGGAAAGTGGGCAAAGAAATCAAACACTGGAGATTCTCTCATAAGACATGCAACTAATTGAACAAGATCTTGACTCTTGGAACAAGCTGTGAGATTTCAAAATTGAGGTGTTGATTAAACACAGGGTCATTCCTGACTGGAGGAAGTATGTGGAGTATTGGGAGGCTATGATACACAAAAAGGATATAATTGAAGGCCTGATACTCAATTTGAAAAAAAACTTTGAAAGGGGAGAAAACAAGGCTCAAGACATTTCTAATGAGCTAGAAGAGTTACCATGTCATATGCTAGATGACAACCAGAAAACACTCCTCGAGGATATAGTCATTCAAGAGTTTACCAACCTGGTGCAGACATAAGTTGAAACAAAAGTCTTTTCATTGACTTCACTTGATAGGTTGATGGAGTTCTAGACCATTTTGAATAGGCTGTAGAAAATACTAAATAAGCACAAGAGCATGCCTGACATCCTCACTTATTCCATCAATCAGGTGCTTATTATCTCCAAGCATACACCAAGGCCTGGCAATAATGAAGTGGAGGCTACTACGAAAAGATATGAAGAATTCTTGGAGAAAGATCAAGATGATGAAGAAGTTTCTAAGGACACTTAGATATTTTTCATGTTTTAGTTTCCATGCTTTGTAAATTGTAATTGACAAAATCCATGTCATTTAGAAAAAATAGAATACATGGATTTGTGAGACAAAGTCATAAGTCAATTAGGACTCAGTTTTTGAATAAGTCAAAGTAGTTGTAGTTTTCCTATTTTTGCTCTCAACCTCTCCCTATAAATAAAGAGGGCCTCTTATGTAAATATTCTTTTAGTTATTGAAGTGAAGCACTACTGAATTAAAGAGCATTTTGAGACTTTGTGTTCAAGATGTAAATCATAATTTTATCAATAATAATTGCTACCTAATTTAGCTTCCAACTCAATCAGGTAGATCTAAGATAGTGTTTGCAGAACAAAGATAAAAGGTACACATTGATTTCTGCTAAAAGTTACATTCATATGCACAGGGGTATTATCACATAATTTATAGTTTAGTTTTACAATTGTATACAAAAGAAAGATCACATAAAACTTTGCATAACTACTGTCTTTTATTGATAATCATAGATGTATAGTGTCCCACACAAGCCATGGGAAAAACTTTTCCTATGTAATATGAAAACAAACTATACATTTGAATGAAAAGGAAAAGTAAAAGCATATGAAAAGGATAGGGATCCGTCATTGCCTGAATGGCGAATCCTAGGTTGAACTGTTGCATTCTTGTCCAGTCCTTCCTACTTGAGTGCTCCAAAAATTAACCTGCTACTATTTGAATGCCTGTAAGGGATGAGAGAAAATTGTGTTAGAGCTCAGGATCCATATTCTTTGCACATACTATATTAACAAATATATAGTTTATTCTCCTAAGGCATTGAAATAGTTTTGTAACATCACAGATATCAAGAAAAGTAGGAGATCATCATCAGTTCCATCAATTTTTGAGTTTCATTGTTTTATCTAATATGTTTGTTCATTGTGCAGGTATAGGTGAAATTTTCATTCCTAGATCATCTTTCATTTGACACCATAGCATGTGGAGTAAAATGGGCTCCCACAAGGGTTGAGCCTAGCATGCTTCCCTCTTGTGTTTTAAGAGGAATAAGAGTGTAAAAGTACTATACTGGTCATCATTGTGTAGGTATTCATCACTCATGAGAGTGAATTGGCAGAATCACTGTCCTGAATGGTAAACATCTTCTTAATGGAACTACAGAGGACTGTCAAGGAGTAGCTTATACATGGGCAGTCATAGTTATCAAGGACTATCCCCTCATAGGGCCTTTATATAAACATGTAAAACTTCATTTTGCCCACTCAAAGGCCTTGTTAGATGTGTGTAAGGACCTAGTTTTCATTTTTTTATGCCCCATAGTCAAGGCAGTAGAATAACATCAAAGAATAGTCCATGTCCTTAAACATCAGAGAGTAATTACAAGGGGTCAAAAGATAGTTACCAATAGAAAATATCAATATAATGCACAAGTTTGTCAGTAGTCTTCAAGTTCCTAACAAACCCACATCAAGAAGGTTGTATATGCATGAGAGGATAGTCTTAGAGTCTTTCAGAATATTCATCAGTAGTCATATGGTAGATTGAATAAGATACATTTCACTACTATCCAAAGATAGTCATAAATGTCACTGAAACAACAGTCCTATAGTTTTAATAACATGTTGAGGAGTCTACATGATAGTGCTAAGTGAGTAGTTTTATGCTTCAAAGTATTATGATAAGAAAGAAAGGGTACAATGATTTTTGTCACTATCCAAGAGATGAAAGAAACACTTGACCTCTATTACTTTCAAGTCTAAACAAAGTGGATATAGTGAAGCCAAGTCTTTTCACTGTCAATGTCCATGAGAATGGTTCACTTTCATCTTCATATATTAGCCATAAAAAGATTTTTCTCAACAAACATATACAGTGAGTTCTCATAGGTAGTTCATGAGACAATGAGGTATTGAAGATGATTGCAATGGAATATATCATAGGGGTAGTTGATAGTGATGATGCTGTTAGAGGTCTAAGAGAAACTACAATTCTAGACAAGACATGTCTATAAACTAATACAGGACTGCTTTTGTGCCTTATCAAAAATAAGAATAACTTGTTTATCATCTGCATACTCAAACAATACTGCTAAGGCATAGAGGGAGATAAAATGTATGGTTTGGTGGGATGTGCATTGTTATAAGGATGAGGAAAATGACCTACAATAACTCTCAGTGGTGATAATGGTGTCGAGACCAAGTGGTATTTTGAGACTATTATAAAGAGCTTGTATATCTACAGAAAAGAAGGAAAAGCTTACAAGCACAGTGCAAGGAGATAGGAGTCTTTGAACAATATTTGGTGTATACTAGACCTTGAAGACTGGACAACAAACTATGGATACAGGAGACAAGGATCTTCAGGTTAGTGAAGGAAGTCTATTATACAAACATGAAAAACAATCTTTTAATGATTGTAACAAGATATGAGAGAATAGTCATAAAATAACTATGAAACATGGCAGCAGACTAGAAAGAAGGACAATCATAAAGTGATTGTGGATAAGTAGCATTCCATAACAGCTGGGACAGTCAAAATTAAAGAAGGACAACAATCATTAATAGCACCCTTTAAATGATAACAATGAGGTATCAAAGAAGCAGGTTCTCAAGCTTTCAATCAAAGTCTGTTATAGCTACCCCAAGATAGAGTATGAAGGATGACTATTATAACAGTGATTTAGGGCAATTTAGAGATGATTGTTTATAGTCAAGGGGAGGTATCAAGCAATATAAGCACAAGGACTTAAGCATTCACTATTTTAAATGAGCTTAGTTGATTTTTTTTATAATGAAAGCAGAAACACAATAAGGGCAAAGACAGTTTTCACAAAGCATGCTCCTCTTCAAGTAATCCCATTCAAAACAAGAGGAAGTTGTCACAGTGAGTAGAGGATTGAGTAGAAAGATCATAAGGTCTACTCACTTACAAGAGTTCACAACAGTCTTAAAGTCCCACATTACTTTCTCACTATTGTCATAGAGGTTTATATCCATCTAGATAGGTCTAAGAAAGGGTCATAAGATAGTCACAGGAATCATAAGTCTTTATTGCTTTATGCATGTTAATAATATCAGGGGAAATGTTAAGTGAATAAATATTAAACATTATGGGCTCATTGATCTTAAAGTTACAAGTTATGCGGAGTTTTAGGTACCCTCCATGGGATTTCAATCCTAAAGACCTAGGTCACTGTATCTTTAAAGTTTGGAGGAGAACATTGGGGAATCACAAGATGGTGGGTGTATAGTTTTTATGATTTTTATCAAGTCTGCATCATATAGTTTGAAGGGTGTATTCCTCAAAAGCTCCACCATAACTTTATGAACCCCCCCAAGGTCTCTATTGGATCATGAAGGTGCTTATATAGTTGAAAGATAAATTGAATGATAGAGAGCTATAAGTAGAGGAAACTTGACAATAAATTGAGGTCTTAGAATGGAGGGTATGGATAGTGGTCAAACCTTATGGAATAGTGTTAGCCATGACAACGAGCAGTGCAGTGATTCTGAGAGAAATGAAGGAGTATGAACAGTGTTAGATAGTATCAGTAAACAGAGAATTAGGGAAGTAAACACCCTTGCACATCTACATCAATGACTATAGTAGCATTAAGTACAGTATAGGGGACATTCAAGACTTCAAAGAAACTCTACTGTGTTTAACAGTCACAAAGACTCCTAGCAGAGATACATACCACATATTTTCACAATTGTTTTTGTTCTACATCATTTTGTAAATCTTAAAAGCAAAAATAGAGGAAAAAGAATGATATGGAACAACAGTCAATGCATGAAGGTCAGCACACAGTCTAAAGTATAGATGGAGCAGTCCTATGTTTGTGTAGCAGCCTTAAAAGACCATCTTTGGCAGAAAGAAGATTGTGTAGAATAACTATAATAGTCAGAAGACACAGAGACTTCTCTACCTTTTTCTACAAAGGAGCATCGAGCATAAGAAAATGCACAGAAATACAAGATAACTTCATCACTTTTGCTCTTAGAGCTTGAGTACAGTTCTGCAACAACACAAATATTAAAAGGAAAAGTAGATTTTATGCACACAAAAAGCTTACCATGCTTGACTGTGTTGATTTTTCATAGAATATGCAAGTTTTCCACCATGAAAATCCTCCACATAGCTCCAGGTAAAACCCTATGGTGGCACCCTTAGGTATCTAGAAAGATGCAGTGAAGAATGAAATGAGAAATGATGCTTTGCCCATGGTGTTGGCCATTAGGGTTACAACCCTAACTTTGGCTGATGAACTAAAGGCATTTTTTTCTTTTCTTTTGTTTTTTCTCCTTCACAAACTAATACCCCATATTGTGTATTCGTATGCCTTAGTCTCTTTTTGCATTTTTTGCAAAGTCTAAACTAAATATCCTTTTACATATGTCTTCTCAAACATGGTAAAACCAAATGCCTTATTTTTTGCATCTGTTTTAAATGTAAAACATTATTTAAGTGGTGTATTATAAATCACTTTAATACATGTTATTGAAGTGCAAGATAAGGGGCGTTGATTTGCAAAATTAAGTCAAAAGAAAGGGATGTAGTTGAGTATTAATGTGCAAGTTCCAAGCATATAGGGAAGTTGGAGGAAGTTGACAGACAAGTGGAGAGAACGTAGGAGGTTGTTTTGACTTGGCTTTGGAGGGAAATGAGAGCATTTAGGGGCAATTTTTGATGCCTTAATGATATGAGAGGTTATGCCTTGACTTTTTCTTCACTTTGGACTTATTTTGGAGGGAGTTTGGGAGCTATTTTTTAGGCTTTTTGGTTATGCATGACCAAGGGGGTTTGTAGTCCCTATTTTTTGTGCAACCTTTTGGGAAAGCAGATAGAAACTTCAATTATCATTTTTGAAGTTAGTTCTTTATATTCTCATGCTTCATTGTAGCTCATTTTTGGAGTTCTTTCAGCAGGAGACAACATTGTAACTCAATCTCAGGTATGTGCAAAGTTGGTAACACCTTTTATCAATGAAATTCAATGTTTTTTACCTTCTTAGAAGTTGTCTCATAGTGTGCAGTGTGTGATTGATGAATGTTCTTGTGAGTTTTGATAATTCCTTTAATGTTTGTCTCATTTTAGCACCTTTAGGTAGAGGAAACATATATTTTTGTGGGTTGTAAGCTGTGTAGTGAGTCAAATAAATACTTTAGTTGTGAAAGAACTCTTTTCCTTCGAAAGTGTTATGAGAATCAAGCCTCCTTGTAAAACATTTATGTATGGATATATTAAAATATATGAGTTGTGTTAAGTTAAGCTGGGCTATTGAGAAAATTGTGTGTTAAGACAGTAGCATAGGCTTGAATCAAATTTGGTGTATCACCTTAGGAGTTAGGTTTATTTTCATGCAATATTTCATACCCTTTTCCCAACAAGAATAGTTTTAGGTGAGTACCTTAAGAGCTATCTTACTCTGGAGGTTAGCTTCCATTATATGAGCCCACAATCAAGGAGGCTTTCCAATGTTTCACCAATAGGCTGAGTTTACTCAGCAGGGGTACACTATAGGAGATAACAATAATAAAAGCAAGCGAGCATTCAAACTTTGTTTTGGAATAATATTTTGGTACATTGGAGATGTTGTTATGTCTTTTCTTTTGCACTTTCTTATGCAATTGATCAAATCGTAGTGTGAGTCCATATAATCTGGGAGGTGATCTAAAGCTGATTTTGGAGTCTTTGTGCTACAACATTATCTTTGGAGTTTATGTTTTATGTTCGTGAGTGGAAAATATTAGAAGACTTTGAGATACTAGTTATTTTCTATGTTCATTAATCTCTTGATAGCGTATGGTGGAGACTTTGGGCTGCACTATATTCTATACATTTCCAGCTTCAAGTCAGCGGAAGAAGCAACAAAAGACTTTGTGCTTTTGTGGGTTTCTTGGTTACTTTACTTTGGTATCATCTTGACTATTCTTACATTTATTCAGTTTGGATATTATTTATTATTGTTCCAACAAGTGGTTTTTAAGTTTATCATACATTGTGAGAGTTAAGAAGAAACATCTTTTCTAAAAAAAGAGAAATAGATGATATGGATCCATCCACACATTAGTTTGTAGTGCACATAAATCTAGTTAAGTACTTGTTGATTGTAGTGAACAATAAGAAGGGAGCCTCCCCTTTCTGAGAGGAGAGATTAAATCTCATTATACTATGGTTGATATAACCATTTTGTTCTCAATTAGATGATAGCAAAATATTCACCCGACAGTTTTTGGTGACTCTGTTGGGGACTAGACACGCAACCAAGAGCCTCTTGCCTTTGGTTGAAGTATACCAGCCTTATTGTTTGTAATAGTTTTATTATTTCTAATTTATTGTTTGTTAAGATTGCACTTTGGATGAACCAAGGTACACACGATGCAGAAGAGCTCAAGGAATTATAGATCCTATTTTTAAATTGATGCAACAACATAACTTCAATATTTTGCTTGCATGAAGAGATCACCTCTTTTGCGTACAAGGAGTTTTCCTCTAGCCAATGCCAGATCTCCTATAATGAGTGAAGCTTCCAGTGCTCATAGAGTTTTACCTATCACACCAGTTTAGAGGTTTGTTATATTGCTACATTCAACCAAGGAAGAATGGTTGCTCTAGGTCCTTGGGGTAATGCTTTTGGGCCACTAAATTTGGCTCCTCTAGTACATGAATTACCTTGTGGTTCATGTAAGAACTTCCCCAAGTTCTATGATGATGGTAAGCAACACCCTAATGAGCACATTACGGATTTCTATATTGCATGTAGTGTTCTTATAGTGGAACATGAAGATGTATCCATAAGATTGTTTATTGAAACACTTCAAGGAGTGGTTGCCGATTGGTTCTATTATCTTCCATCAAGAACCATTACTGGTTGGAATATACTTTGGACCAAATTTGAAGCAAGGTTCAAACTAGCTGAGGATGCACATGCTTTATTGGTTCAACTTACCAAAATGAAAAATGAGCCGCAGGAACCCATGTGTGAGTTCATTGCTAAATTCAATAAGTTGACAAATAGAATTCTAGCTACTTCTCAACCAACAATAGAAAACTAGAAGTGTTTTTTCATCAACACTCAGTTGCGTGAGGTAAGTTTTCTCTTACGAAGGGAAAATTTGGTTGATCTAGCAGCTACCCAAAGTCTAGCTACTGATATTGAATATGATCTAATCCTTTCTAGAAAAATAAGAAAAGACTCAAGAAGGTCCAAAGGGAAAACTTCTTCAAATGCACCTTCTACTAGTACCATGGATCCCATGGTACAAAAGCTAGCCAAGGAGTTGTTGGCTCTCAAAAAGTAGATGTCCCAGAGTTTGTCCATTCCCTCCTATAAGGACATTCCAAGGAGAATGTTCCCAAATGCTCCTAATTATCAAGGTAATGTTGCAAGGAATTAAAGTCAAAATAGCCTTCCTCTGCCACAAGGAAGGCTTGCTTTGGAAGCACCACCTGTGAATACAGTAGTTGGTTATTATGAATTGGAGAAAGACAATCTACCCCAATCAAAACATGACCAGGAAGATGATGCTAACTTCTTCACGGAGGGTGAAGAGGAAGTAGTTGATAACTCTAACATTGCGTTCCTGAGCTTTGAAGATGAAATAGAACAAGAGGAAGATGCCTATGGAAAACCATATGTTGTTTTTACTCAGTCCCAAAATCAATTTAATCATCAACAAGTGGCTGATAAAGGGAAGTCAAAAGAAGATCCTTGAAAGAAGATCCTCAACTTGTAGTTACCATTGCTAAGAGGGGCACTCCTTTACCTTTTCAACCAAAGGATGTGATAGGAAATAAGAAAGTAAGTACATCATATCCTCTTGCTTCATCTTCTGTACCTAGGACCAATACCTCAAATGCCAAACCTTAAAATGAGAATATTTTGGCTTTTGTAGCTAGCCCCTATCAATCTTTTGATATCATAGACCATGCCAAAAAGACAAAAGTTCAAATATCAGAGGTTGAATACCTCCAAGCTAATCCTGATCAGTTTGACAAATTAGCTAAATTTGTCAAAAGTAAAGTTGCCCCTAATGGCCAATATTTTTCCAAAGCTACCCCTGTTGCTCCTAAAGTAAGACCTACCCAGAGCAACCTAGTTTCTTCTCCTTCATCTACTATAGGCAAAATAGAACCTTTTTATATCTCCTTGCTGGTTAATGGTCATAAACTCAGTAATTGCATCATAGATTCAGGTGCTTCTGATAATGCGATGCCCACTAAAGTAGCCAATGCTTTGGGTTTGACATTAACAAAAAATTTTGGCTGCTATTTTTCCATGGAGACAAAGCAAGTGCCTCTCATAGGGCAGATCAAGGATGCACAGTTTATATTTGCCACTATCCCTGAAAAGAGGATCAAAATGACAGTCTTGGTAGTGGATGTCCCAGCCTCATATGGGATATTACTGGGATGGAATTTATGTAAGGATGTTGGTGGGGAGATAAACCTGGATTAGTTGGAAGCTAGAATACCTGTCAAAGGTATTATGCAAAAGCTCCTTCCATAAAGAGGGTCCAAATACGCCGTGACAAAATTTGAAGATCCAAAAGCTCATATTTGTTTGAGTCTTCTTGAATGAGCACATATTTTTTGACAACTGATGAAGTTCTTGAGTCCTCTGGTGAAGATTCAAGTGAGTGTCTCATCACAGACAATGATGCAGAGAAATGACTCAAACAAGACTAACTTGACACATCCCAAACATGGTTTCAATACAAATGATGAAAATGTGCATTATGGGGGCAGCCATTTAGACCTTTTTGGTCATAAATTTTTTGAAACACCTGCAAATGAAAATGTAAAACCTATTTTGGAATATGTGTCAAGTTATTCTTGTTTGAGTCCTTTCTCTACATCATTTTGGTATCAGAGCCCAAAGATCTGGGCAAGGGAAGTTTTGGAAGTTTGTGCATTGCATTTGACAGGTTAAAGTGAAGAACCTGGATGCCAAAAGACTAGGTAGTGAGGAAAAGGAAAGGAAACCTAAGTGAGGTATCACAAGAATAATCCAAGAAAAGAGAAGAGATAGCAAGATGTAATAGCAAATTCAGAAGGGGAAGATGAAAGACAACATGATAAGCCTAGTTGCAAAGTTTGATAGGACAATGGAAGAATTTGAAAAACATATTAAGCTTGTATTGCAGTAGTATCTTGAGAAAGAATCTCAAGAAAATGTTTGGCATTGGCCAATGAGAAAGAGGGTAAAGTGGCCTATAAGAGTGATTGTTCAAAAAAGAAGGAAGCAAAGGATAGCTATCTTGGAAGGTGAAGGTGAACATAGTTTGGATAGAAAAGAGTTTCTAAATAAGTGTATAAAGAAAGATAAAAGCAAAGAGTGGAACAAAAAAGAAGATGCAGCAGTAGCATGTCTTTTTGACAAGGCTGAATGAGAGATTGCAGAAATGTTTGGTCCTTTAGAGGATATGGAATGTGCAGGACATAGATGGGAAAAAGAGGAAACTCGTGAACTAGTTGATACCTTGAAGATTACAATAGCATGTATGGAAAAAAAGAGTGAAAAAGAAGAAGATATGGTAGCATATGAATGTCTTTTTGAAGACATGAATGAAGAGGTTAAGTGTGGAGTTGCAGCAGTGATAACACATCCTTGGGAGGATGAAGAAAATGAATTTGTAGCGAGTGCAGACATAGAGATGACAAAGCTTGACGAGCCTCGGTATGATGAATGAGTGGATGAAGGAGATAATGATCTCCTATGGAAAGAGGAGATGGAGAAGATAAACAAGTCATTTGAAGGAGGCTTGATAGAAGACCACGAAGATATGGATATGGTGTGATAAATGATGACAAAGAAATTGGGACAGCAAAGACAAATAAGGTAAATAATGCATATTTTGATTCTAATTTATTTGAACTGAATGATGAAATGGAGGAGATTAAACAAGCTGAAGGTGAACACATGGAAAGTTTCAATTTCCATGAGAACTTGTATGAGAAAGCTGTAGATCTAATTATTGGTGATGAGTATGATTTGTTGGATAAAGAAATTGAATAGTGTGGAAAGTTGTTCAAGCATGCACACTTGATGGAAGATGAAGGAGACATAGAATTTTGGAGTCTTGTAGTTGAGAAGAAGATCATCAGGAGGAGGTCAAAAAAACAAGCACAACATAAATCCATGAAGATCAAGAACCCTAGAGTAGATCAAGCCAAGCATGGAGAATAGCTAAGAATGCAACACAATTGGAAAAAGTGAAAGAAACATCGACTATCATTTGAGATGGAACTCAAATTTCTTTTTCCTGGGGAATATGATGCATGAGCATCACCTTGAAGTATGTTTTAAGGTCATTTTGATGTGTTTTGATCTAATAATGTCAATTATGACCATGTGGGATCATGTTGATCCATTTTTGGAGTGTTAATAGGGACTTTGGTTAAAAAGTGTAAAAAATTATAAAAGTGGTCATGTTGCTCAAAAAGGCACAGTTACAAATCAAAAATCAAGAAATAGTTACATGAAAATCAAGAAACCATTACTATATAGTTTTTTTATTGGGAATGTATAAAACACCCTCAAAAACTAGAATGGGGGAGGAGAGACATTGTATTTTGAAGTTTGATAAATAAAAACCCTATTTTTCTGGGTATTCCAACGTTGCAGGCTTGTTCTTTCTATTTGTACAACCTTGTAAGGATAGTTACAAGCATAGAAAATGGATGAAAAAGATGGATAATGTTTTTAGCTTTCTAATGCTTTTGTTTTGACTGATTTTCATTATGTTTTGTGAAAGTTATGATCATTTTACTAAGGGAAGGTTTGTGAGTTTACTTTTATGGAAGTTGCAGTCTAAAAACACACATCGTATGGCCTGGTATGGCTTCATATCAAGGAATAAAATAGATAGATGGAAATATATTTGTTTCTAGTTTACAATTCTTTTAGTTGCATGTGAGTTCATTATGTTTTGAGTGAGTTATGGCATTTTTACTGAGAGTAGTTCTATAATAGTCATAGGGTTTGCACAGGAATAGTCTTATTTTTGCCCTAGTTCGTACAAAGAAAACCTATCCCATTTTGATATATGTTAGATAAGGGCCAAAAGGGTATCTCAAACCAGGTTTACATTTTGAATATCAGGTCTATAATGAAAGTTATGACCAAAAAGGTCTAAATTGATGCACTTGCATGTATCAAACTATGAAGGTTGTGAAGGGTAGTTTGAATGCCATCAATGCAAGATTGTTTTAAGCCATTGTTTAACTCCTCCTCTACATCAAATAATTCTTCCTCTTCAATTAAAGAAACTCCAAAATTTAAAAATGCCAGAATAGAAAGTTCAAATGATGTTTGGACTTTAGAATTTTATGGTAGTTGTTCCTCCATTAGATTTGGAGCTGGGATAGTCTGTTAAGAAAAGTGTCTCAACCTTGCAACTTTGAAAGATTACTATTCTTCCCAGTTTTGGTCTTTTTGAATACCCTTTATCTTGGAGAATGGTTCGGAACCTTGAAAGTTTCCAAAAGTTTCCAAATGAGCTAAAAATAGTGAGATTTACTATTTTTAGTAAGTTCTTCAATTGAGCTTGGATTGACCTGAAATTTTTTCTAGAAGGTGCAGAATAGCTAAGTGAACATCTCAGGTGAGTTTTGTCTCAAGATCATATTAGGATTGCGAGATATTAAAGTTTCTATTTTTTGAAACTGCGAGAAAAAGTCTTTGAACTTAATTACCAGAATCAAAACTTCTTTAAACATCATGAAAATTGGCATAACTAGTGCAGAGGGTTATAGGGTGATAGAGCACTTCACAAGCTTTTCAATGCATAAAATGGTTTGTCAATCAGACACCCGGATCAAAAGTTATGGCCTCCGGAAGTTGGACCTATTTTGGGAAATGTAAAAATGTGTTAGACACATAAAAGAGCTGTAAAGGGGAGAGTTACATGTGTTGGTGTGTGGTTTGGCACATCACAAGGCATCTTTGATTGGAGATAATTTGGGTACCACTTTTTGGTGGTTTTGGCTCATGGTTTTGTAATTACCATTGGCGGTGTACTGTATTGTATCTCCTATATATCAGGAACTTGAGATGGAGGTTGTATGTAAGAATCTTATAGATGTCGAGTTACCTCCTGGATCTCTGGTTGGATATACTCTTGTAAAAGTTTGCTCTGCAAGTATATTGTAATCTTTTTAATTTCTGAATAATATATTGGGCGGCTTTGGAGTGTGGGGTTTTTTACCTGAAAGGGTTTTCCCCACGTATATCTTGTGTTGTGAGTTTTGTGTTTGCATTTGGAAGTTGTTATTATCTTTCTGTTAATGTGCATCTTAATCTGTAACTGTAAAAGTAAAAATTTGCATAAGTATTTCCTCATTAGATCAGTGTAGGAAGTGTTTTCGCATACCTTGCTTCCTTTTAGTTGGTATCAGATCCTAATCACATTTGGTTCTAGTTGTTGGGTAGAGGGTTTTTTGAGCTGATCTTCATTTGAATGGAAGCTTGTGTAGAGAATTTGGAAATCTTTGTTGCAGGTAAGAGATGGCGAGCACATCTAGGAGGTTTGAGATAGAGAAGTTTAATGGAAGTAATTTCAAGTTGTGGAGGACATGCTTGTAGATCAGGATTTATGGGAAGTCATATCTAGTACAAAACCAACGACAATGTCTCAAGAAGACTGGGATCTCAAAGATTGAAAAGATAAGGGTTTTATAAGACTCTATTTGGCTAATTCAGTGCTTCTGAATATCCATGAAGAGAAGACTGCAAAGGAACTTTGGAAGAAGCTTGGAGATGTTTATCAGGCTAAATCTCTGGTGAACAAGTTATTCCTACGAAAGAAATTGTATTCTCTGAGAATGGAAGATGGAGGATCTGTCATTGATCACACGAAGACATTCAATATGCTTGTTGCCCAGTTGACTTCTGTTGGTGTGAAGATGGAGGAGGAGGATCAATGTATGACATTACTGTGTTCCTTACTAGATTTGTGGGACCACCTTGTTATAGGCATTGGGAGTACCACTACCACCTTCAAGATGGATGAAGTGGTTTCTTCGCTGTTGTTTAAAGAGATGCAGAGAGAGTCTTCTGAATCAGCTAAGGAGGCTCTTATGGTTCGTGGTAGATCTAAAGAGAAGGGAAAGAAAAAGGATAAGAAGAAGGAAGAAAAAGGAAGATCCAAATGTCATGGGAGATCTAAGTCTCCCAGAAAGTCCAAGGCCCTGTGTTGGAACTGCGGCAAACCTGGTCACTTCCACAAGGAGTGCAAGGAGGAGAAAAAGAAAAAGAAGAAGAATTATGATTAAGATTCTAACAAGTCCTCTTAGGATGAAGGAGAAGCATTTGTTGCTTCCTTGGCAACACATGCATCTAGGATGTGTGTCTTATTGACTCTGGTGCATCTTTTCACATGACCTTGCATCGGGGCTGGTTTTCAAAGTATAAAGAATACGATGGTGGAAAGGTGTACTTGGGTGATGATTCTCACCTGGATATTGTTGGCCATGGAAGAGTCTTGATTTGATTCCCTGATGGATGAGTAAAGGGAATCAATGGTGTTCTGCATATCCCTGGTTTGACATGAAACCTTCTTTCTATAAGTAAATTGAATGATGTGGGTGTGCAGGTTGTTTTCTTAAATGGAGAATGCAAGATGACTAGAGGATCTATGGTGTTGGCTAAGGGTGTTTGGATTGGCACTCTGTTTCAACTTGATGCACGTGTAGTTCAATGCAATAGTGCCTCTGTTTCGAATAAGAGAGCTTCAAAGTCTTCATCCTCACCATTGGAACTAGCAGCAAAAAAGACTATTGCATCTACTTCTGATGGTCGTGCTTTTTGGGTATCTAAGGGTGCTCATTCTATGGAGATGAAACTTTCAGCTGAGAAGACAATGTTATGGCACCAAAGGCTTGGCCACATTGGTGAAAAGGGTTTGAGGACCCTAAAGAATAAAAATCTTGTTGAGGGTATGAATGATTGTAACCTTGAGTTCAATTTCTGTGAACATTGCATTTATGGAAAACAAAACCATGTTCAGTTTTATTCTAGTTCTCACAAATCTTCTGAGGTGTTGGACTTGATTCAATCTGATGTGTTTGGTCCTGTTAATGTTCCTTCAATTTCAAAATATGTTTACTTTGTTTCATTCATTGATGACTATAGTAGAAGGACATGGGTGTATTTCCTTAGAAGTAAAACTGAAGTCTTTAATAGATTCAAAGAGTTCAAAGCTCTTGTAGAGAATTAGAAGGATAGAAAGATTAAGTGTTTGAGGATTGACAATGGTGGTGAGTTCTATTTAGCATATTTTGACAAGTTCTGTAAAGAACAGGGGATTGAGAGGCACAAGACAACTCCGTATACCCCTCAATAGAATGGAGTTGTAGAGAGGATGAATAGAACATTGATGGAGAGGGCAAGGAGTATGGTAAGTGGAGCTGGTCTTGAACAAAAGTTCTGGGCTGAAGCTATTGCTACCGCTTGTTACCTGGTTAACAGGTTTCCTACATCAACGCTCATTGATAAGACACGTATGGAGATATGGTCTGGTAAAAATCCTTCATTATGACACATTCAAGTATTTGGTTGTGAGGTATATGCACATGTGCCTAAGGAGAAGAGGTCTAAGTTAGAGAACAAGGTTGTAAAGTGTATCTTCATCGGTTATGGAATCGGTGTGAAAGGGTACAAGCTTTGGGATCTAGTAGCTGAGAGAGTTATGTATAGCAAAAGCATGATCTTCAGAGAGCTCAATCCTTCTTCTATTGTCTTGCAGCCAGAGAAAGAAGAGAAGAAAGATGATGTGGTTCAGCTTCCTTCCACCCTTGAGAAAGTTGAACCAAAAACATCTATTGGACCTGATAATGAGGAGAGCTCTAGTAGCTTTGAAAGTTTAGAAGAAGATGAAGAACCTCAACCTCAACCTTTGAGGAGGTCCACACAGATAAGGTAGCAAATTGATAGGTTTGGTTATTCATTGCATGATTCAAGTTGTATTTTTGCTTTGATTTCTAACACTGATGAGCCTAGAACTATGAAAGAGTCTATGGGTATGAAAGATGCAGGTTTCTGGAAGGAGGCCATGGAAGAGGAGATGGCTTCTTTGGAAAAGTATAATACTTGGGACTTGGGGCCTTTTCTTGAAAGATGAAAACTTGTTGGATGCAGATGGGTGTTTAAAAAGAAATTTGGTGTAGATGGTAGTGTTGAGAAATATAAGGCTAGATTGGTTGCAAAGGAGTATTCTCAGGTGGAGGGAATTGACTATGGTGAGATTTTCTCTCCCGTTACAAATCTAACATCTATTCAGTTCCTGTTGTCTCTTGTAGTAGCATATGATCTAGAAGTAGAATAGATGGATGTGAAGACAACATTCCTTCATGGTGACTTGGAGGAGGAAATCTATATGTCACAACCAAAGTACTACATGGTGAAAGGTAAAGAAAATTTGGTTTGCAAGTTGAAAAAGTTTTTGTATGGTTTGAAACAATCTCCTAGGATGTGGTACCAAAAGTTTGATGGCTTTGTGTTGAGTATTGGATTTTAGAGATCAAAATCAGATCATTGTGTTTACTACAAGTTTGACAATGATCATATTCTCATTATTGCGTTGTATGTCGATGATATGTTACTTATTGGGAATGGTAAAAGTTTGATTTCTGATTTGAAGTCTCAGTTGTCAGCACAGTTTGAGATGAAAAATCTAGGGGCAGCTCGGTACATTCTAGGAATGGAAATCAAAAGAGACAGAGCAAACATAAAACTTTGATTAGGCTAGAGTAAGTATGTTAACACTGTGTTGGAGAGATTCAACATGATGGATTGTAGAACTTTGACTGTACTTGTTACAATGGGGACAAAGTTATCTGTTGAAGATTGTCCAAAGTTTCCTTCTGAGACAGAGGGTATGAGTAGAGTTCCTTATGCTAGTGTGGTTGGTAGTTTGATGTATGTGATGGTCTGCACAAGACCAGACATTTCCCAAGCAGTGGGAGTCCTTAGTCAATTTATGTCTAATCCTAGATGGGTACATTGGGATGTAGTGAAGAGAGTGTTCAGATATTTGTGGGGTACTTCTGAGTATTCCTTATGTTATCATGGTTATCCTACAAGACCTTAGCATTCACTTTGTATTTGTGGATTTGTGAATTCAGATTGGGTAGGTGACATTGACAGCAGAAGATCCACCAGTGCTTATGTGTTCACTATGTTTGGTGGTGCTATTAGTTGGATGAGTAAGTGGCAACTTGTGGTCGCTTTATCCACTACTAAAACTAAGTACATGGCAGAAACTCATGCTTGTAAAGAAGCCATTTGGCTTAAGAGATTGTGTTCTAATGTTGGGTTTGATGCAGGGAAGATTACTATTTGTTGTGATAGTCAGAGTGAAGTATGTTTGGCAAAGAATCCTACTTTCCACGCAAGGACTAAGCATATTGATGTCCAGTACCATTTTGTTCGTGACATGGTAGAGGATGGGAAGGTAAACTTGGAAAAAGTTAAAACTTTGATGAATGTTGCAGATTCCTTGACAAAACTTGTGAGCACAGAGAAGTTCATATGGTGTTCAGCGTCTATGGGCCTCATGGCCCCTAGCAATTAAATCATGGTGTTGATACTCCTTTTGCTCTTGCAAGGTGTTCGACAAGTGGGAGAATGTTAAGAAAAGTGTCTCAACCTTGCAACTTCTAAAGATTACTATTCTTCCCACTTTTGGTCTTTTTGAATACCCTTAATCTTGGAGAATGGTCTGGAACCCTCAAAGTTTCCAAAAGTTTCCAAATGAGCTAAAAATAGAGAGAATTACTATTTTTAGTAAGTTCTTCAATTGAGCTTGGATTGACTTGAAATTTTTCCCAGAAGGTACACAATAGCTAAGTGAACATCTTGGGTGAGTTTTGTCCCAAGATCATATCAGGATTGCGAGATATTAAAGTTTCTATTTTTTTAAACTACCAGAAAAAGTATTTGAACTCAATTACCAGAATTGAAACTTCTCTAAACATTTTGAAAATTGGCATAACTAGCATAGTGGGTTATAGGGTGATAGAGTACTTCATGAGCTTTCTAACACATAAAATGGTTCATCAATCAGACACCCGGATCAAAAGTTATGGCCTCTAGAAGTTGGACCTTCTATTTTGGGAAATGTAAAAATGTGTTGGACACATAAAAGAGTTGTAAAGGGGAGAGTTACATGTGTTGGTGTGTGGTTTGGCACATCACAAGGCATCTTTTATTGGAGATAATTTGGACACCACTTTTTGGTGGTTTTGGCTCATGGTTTTGTAATTACCGTTGGCAGTGTACTGTATTGTATCTCCTATATATCAGGAACTTGAGATGGAGGTTGTATGTAAGAATCTTATAGATGTCGAGTTACCTCCTGGATCCCTGGTTGGATATACTCTTGTAAAAGCTTACTCTGTAAGTATATTGTAATCTTTGTGATTTATGAATAATATATTGGGTAGCTTTGGAGTGTGGGGTTTTTTACCTGAAAGGGTTTTCCCCAAATATATCTTGTGTTGTGAGTTTTGTGTTTGCATTTGGAAGTTGTTATTATCTTTTTGTTAATGTGCATCTTAATCTATAACTGTGAAAGTAAAAATTTGCATAAGTCTTTCCTCATTAGATCAATGTAGGAAGTGTTTCTGCATACCTTGCTTCCTTTCATAGTCCTCATATCCCCCAAAGGAGAAATTTTAAATTTTTCCTTCAAATTGCAATTCGACAATACCAACAACACCGTTGAGTATGAAGTTTTGTTGTTAGGCATGGATGTTACAAAAAACAAGGGAATCAAAGAGGAAAGTGCTTCCTTGACCCCTTTGGTAAATCATGATGTGCTTGTAGGGCCAAAGGTCCAATATTATTACCCCAAGGCAACGGTGGCGGTCGCCTTCGATTTGGATCATTGTGATTGTTGTTATTTGCATCACCCATTGCTCTAGGCTGGATTACTGGTTCTTCTTGTAATTCTTCCTGCTTGACTTCAGGAACTATCTAAATTTCTCAAGCTATGTTGGATGCTTCTCCAACTTTTATAGAATCAAGATCTCGAAAGAAAGGATCCGTAGCACCACCTTTTCCTTTTCTTGAATAAACCCTATGAGCCAGGATGGTCTATTGCCATGTGGGAGGTGGTAGTACTGGTCTTCCTGCTGCAAGATCTGCTTTGTGTTCTTCTTCGTCAAGGATAGCAGCTGCGTTTCTCCACTGATCAGGACTTTCCTTTTGCGCAAATATGAAACTTTTAATGCTGCTAATGATGTCCGTTTGCTCTCCTTCTACTCATACAAGATTTGGTTGAATAACAGGTGGTGTAAGATTTGGTTGTTGAACTAGAGCAGAAGGACGCCAGAGAGTCATTACCGTGTCATAAGCCTAAGCTTGCTTGAAGTTTTATGCCTCGTGCCCCACGATGGGTGCCAGAAAACTGTTGGCGTTTCAATTTGCACCTCTGGTATGCGATTTGGAAACGGACAGCTATGCATAGATAAACTGCTCTCCTATTGGAAGGGGGAGTTCCCTTTCTTGCTGATGTTTGCTGAAAAGATAACTTGAATGAAACTTCGCCTATCTTCTTTTTGATTCTCAGTTGCAGAGCACAAGGTTATAAAACTCTAAACACTGCAGAAGAGGTTTTTCCTTTTTAATAAAACTTCTACTACAACTAGCATAGACTAATGACACTTTCAACCTCCTGAGTAAATTCAGAGCAAAGGAAGTTGAAAGTGAATGGGGAATGATTGTTAACACAAAAACTCAAGTAGTTTTCCTCCAGATTTACACCACAAGACTAAGAGTACTTTAATGATGAAAGCTGAAAATGAAAGCCACAGAAGCTACACATCTGATGACAAAAACTTGATGAATCGATATAGAATATCAGAGCAAAGTAGGCATGAGATTTCTATTTAATATCAGAAAGTTTAATACAACTCCAGGACAGCCAGACTACAGCAAAAGGTAGGCATACAGTAAGCGATCAAACACCGGAGAACACTAAACACAAATGAACAGACACTTGGAATAACAATGTTTGCAGGCTAGAATAGGCACAACAAATTTGCTAACACAACTACCATTACAAACAATGGGCAAGGATGCCCTTATTTATACTAAAATCAAAGGAGTAGGGAACCTTAAAATCTCCTTGATTAACCCTAACTTGCCAACTCGCAAGCTTTATTACTATTCTAAAACAAAGATATAATAAACAAATGCTTTAAACCAATCTGCTTTAAAGCAAAAAGATTCCAACTATCACAAGGTGCTTTCTTTCTAAATATAGAATGGATTAGCTTAGGATGAAAGCACATGCTTTAAAACAAAAAGCATATGTTTTAAAGCTGCTTTATTTTGGAATGCATCCTCATCAACATTCTAGCTTTTTGGTGATGTCATCCGTCGATATTCTGGGAAACAATATCTTCCAAAAAGCGAGTGACCGCATCTCTGCCAGGAACACTGATACTCTCTAGAATAATATTCTGATTCTCTAACATTTCTTCACCATTGGCAACCATCTGAAGAAATTCGTGAACTTCATCCGTAGCCTTGTCAAATTTTACTGACATTGCGGCAAGACGACTCATCTTGCTGGCATTGATATCATCATTAAAGTTGTTGCGGACGAGAGTCTGGAACTCTGCTTTCACTTCCTCGAGGTCATACAGGGTACCATCTTCTTTCTCATATGAACACGGGATCTGAGAGACAAAGGATCTGACGAACTTGAGGATGCCGGTTACCTTTTCTTTCCATTCTGTCAACTCTGAAATCATACTGTCATAAGTTTTTACTGTGAAAAGATATTGCGCTTTCCAAGTAGAAACTATCTTCTTGTCTTCAGCTGAATCAATAGTATCAAGTGCAATCTTCAAGTCGGAGATAATGATCTCAAACACCGGTCTATTTTCTGCCATGATCTGCTGTGACCCCTGTATGCCTTGGCGTAAATCATGAGCGTTGTACTTCAACTGATAAAGCTCTGCAAGTACAACTCTCCCTTTGGTCACAAATTCTTCTACCCAACTGTCCATGTGCCTCCCATAGAGGACCAACTTACTGAAATGCTGCTGATCGGCTGGTGATCCAAGACTCGATGGAAGAAGCAAATCAACCTGTGAAGTGCCATGGAAAAGGTTGGAAATATATTGACGCAACTGTCGAACTTCAGCTTTGAGAGCTGCCTTGTCTTCTCCATCTCTCAACACCCTTTCCTTCAAGCTATCTGCTGCAACCTCAAAGAGATTGACATCTGTATGGCGAGTACTTCTGCCAAGGTTAGATTTGACAACTGTGAAGACCTTGACATCATTAACACTTCTATTTTCTGGAGGTGTTGCAGTCTCAAGAATGATTTCTCCATCCGCATTCTTCTCAATGCGAATCTACTTCTTTAGCTGCTTGTCTGGTGTGTCTTGATAGACACTTTTTAGCTCTATTAAGTCCAGCTCATATGAGGGCTTTCTTCTCTTCCTTCCCAGAATGTTTTCAAGCCAGGATGATCCATCCTCTCTTGGAAACTCGGTTCTCACCTCATTAGCTCCTGATGAATCAATGCTTGCATTAAAGTTGTGAACCGGTGAATCTGGCTCTGAATCTATGTGAATAGGAGAAGGGATCGGTGAAGGTGGAGACACCTGATCTGAAGGTAACACTTCATCATGCGGCGTTGTTTCAATAGGAGCTTCTGGTTCAACTGGTGGATGTTCCTGTTGGACATGAGTTGGAGACTTGTCTTTCTTCCTCTTTAACTTTGCCATTTTTGTTCCCTCTGGGAGAACACTCATAGCCTTTACTCTTTGTTTTGGCTTGGAAGTGGAAGGTTCTGATGGTTGCACAATTGGCAGCTCTGCTACTGGAATATCATCCTTCCGCTTAGTCTTCAAGAATGTCAAACTGTTTTTAACCACTCGACTTGTTCTCTCCTCAATGGAAGTACTCTCTTTTACTGACCAATTAACTAGAGGCAATGGTTGTTGCTCAATTTGATCCCTGGAATATGTGGGAAGTAGAACTTCACCACTCTCTGTCAAACCCTCTATGTCCTCTGATAGGATATCAAACATTTGCTGAAGAGTGAACCTGCTATAACTGCGTCTTCACACTTCATACTCATCAGCACAATTAGCCCAGAAGTCTTCAACTGCAAACTTGTGTGTACAATTTTGACCAAGATGTGATGCATAGACACCACGGGGATCATATGAAGATCTCCTGTCGAAAGACTTAAGACCATATCTGGATGATTCATTACCGATTGCCTTGGCATCTACTCTAGATCTACATCTGTAAATACTCATCCCAAGTGGAAAATTGAAGGCAGTCTTGCGTCTGCTACGCAAAAATGTATGCACTTGATAAGCTTGCCTCAAAAATTCCATAAATGCTATTTCATCTGTAGGATATCGCGGCAACATGGCTGGCTCTCCTGAGAAGCCATATACTCTGATGTAGGAAAAAGTAGGAAATTGGATAAACCAATCAGCCCATTCTGCCATTGCTATTCTAGCCTCTACAGAAAACTGTATATGCAACTCCTTGTCCATGTCTCGCACTGCATGCATCAAGAATGCATCATTCACCCGCCTGTAATGTCGTTCAGCTTGAGAGATCTCTAACTGCAGGAAATGATGATACACATGCTGAGTACCCAGAGTTCCAACAACATTCAAACCTCTGAATTGACCTTGAAAAGCCATCAAATACACAAGGTACGATATCATATGGAATTCATGAGCCCTTTGAAAATCAATTATTTGTTGGTGGAGACAATCACTGATTAGTGCCGACCAATCATAGAATTCGGTTCCGTCAACAATCTGGGACATGATGTAAAACATCCAAGGCTTAAATTTGTTTGCATCTGCTTGACCCGTGATACGACTTAGCAGAGTAATCATTATTGCATGCTCCTCCTTGAATTCTCCACATCCAACGTTCTTTGGCATAATATTCTATTTTTCTTTCAACCACCTCTGACCAATCTTTTTTCTGTATTTTTCCTTATCATTATTCCAAACCCTCTTGCATTCTTCAAGTGAAACAGTTAAGTTCTCTCTCCAAATAGGTATTGTAAAGCACTTTTCAATGTCGTTTGGCCTCAAGTTGCAGAGCACATGTCCATCACCCGACTGAATTTCTCTTGTGACCGAGTTGTAATGTGTCACACAAGCAATCACAAACTCGATACTTTGCATGGTGATAGGAAAGGATGCCGCTGCAAGCAAACCGGAGTGTCCAAGATTCCTGATGGTATTATTTCCTGCATCCTCCAAGGAGTGTAAATTGATTACTGGAAGTACTTTATGCAAGTCTGTTTCACAAGTTTTCAGGTAATCATGAACCAATGCTGTTTTGTGCCTGAATTGTGTTGCAGAGTACTGCATATTGGAAGATTTGAAAATCAACTGTGAACACGCTTATGTTGGAAAAAGTATTGAACAGATGGCTGAAAATTGTTTGCTGATTTTTAGAAAAAGCAGAGTGTGAGCTAAAAAAGCTGGCACATGGGTTTTGTAGATAATTCCGTTTCTAAGCAACCCAGATTGTCAGATTTTGAAAAAGCGGAGATTTTCTTGAAAAAGCAGGAAAAAAGCAGTTTCCCAAAAAAAAGCACAACTCCTAATCTTCAAGAGAATGATAATTTGGATGGACCCATCTCGACGAAAACTGAAAAAGCTCTGGTCGAATTTCTGAAAAATGATCTCCTTGAAACAAGGACCCTGAAAAAGCAAGCCTCTCTTCTTCCCCAACCCGAATCTATGAAGAAAACTGAAAAAGCACCTGGTTTGGGTCTTCGAATCTCCGTTGAAAGAAAAATAAAATCTTTCCTCTGGATGCAACCTGCAAAAAATAATGAAATAAAGAAGCCCAAAGCTTGTCTTTATAAATCTTTTGGTCGAAAAAATAGCTTTACTTGTGTGAGAAGAAAACTTCATCCTCATCCATGAAGAAAGCAACTTTTAAAGCATAAATCCAAGTGGATGTCTTCGAATAGGAAGAATCCCTATTTTGTAGGAGCCTATGGCTTCATGTGCAAGATGACAAAAATATCTTCTTTGATGATGTCATCGAATGCGCGAGTTGAAAGAAGTGCTAACAAATTTTTGCTTCATTTTCGACACTTCAACACTCGTTTTGACTCAAATATGGCCTGTCTCTGACTTCAACAAGGCAGGAAAATATTGTCATGAACTGAAAAAGCTAACTGATCCTGACATTTTGGAGGTTGATCAACTGAGATTCCATCCCCTGCCTCCGTTCGACGATCTGACATCGTTTGACCAAGTTTGACCTTCCGGAAACTGCCAATGGGCGAAGATTGGTAACAAGGCATGTCAAAAAACACTGAAAACACAAAAATATTCTAACACTGCTCAAGATGGGCACCCCAAGCCTCCTGGGGCGCCCAGTTTCCCAACACTTAGCCATTTTTTTAGTTTTTTCAACTTTTTCAATTTCTTGGTTTGCGTGCATGTTCCGGAGGCATAGGACCCCTGTTTGGCTGTCGATTTCTATCAACTGGGATGGAAATGAGTCTAATGATCTGGCAAATATGCAAGCCTGATGAAAACTAAGCTGATTGTACCTTCTGTTTGCCTCAAAAAATGTGCCAAACTGATCAACACTGAACCGGAGCGGGCAGACGGAAGGAGATTTGCGTTTTTCAAGAAAAACATGAAAAATAAACTAACACTGGTGAGGATGGGCGCCCTTAGCCTCCTGGGGTGCCCATTTTGTCAACACTTAGCTATTTTTTGCAAAAATTTTCAATTTTGTACCTTTTCTCGATTTTCGTGCCCACGGCTCCTGTTCGGTCTTCGATTTCGGTCGTTCTGACGACTGTCGAGGCGGGACGGAGGGTGATCTAAGTAGTCTGAACATATCTATGATGAAATCCTAGCTTTGACTAACTTTTGACCAAGTTTGACCAAGTTTGACCAACCGGAAAGGAGCTGATGGAAGCATTTTCGACGTTTCTTGAAAAACGTGAAAAAAACTAACACTGGAGAGGATGGGCCCCCCTAGCCTCCTGGGGTGCCCAGTTTCACCAGACTTAGCCAATTTTTTGATTTTCCAACTTTTCACTTCACCTTGGATCCATCTTGCATCGTTTTGCGTGCATCATCGAGTCGACGGCCGTTTGTCAGTTTTGCATCGTTGAAACAGCGTTGGAAACTCGTCGAAGAGATTTGGCAGGTGAACTTTTCTGTGTTGATGACTTTCAAGCTCATGCTTCACCTTGTGAAAAAGCAAAAATGACCCAGTAGAGAAAACTTGGTTGTTTGAAGATTCCGTCTGAACCGTGCCGATCGTGAAGGAAAATCGACCAATGAGAATCGAGCGCGACACCTAATTTGGAGATTCTATTTTTAGAAAGTTTTGCCAACATCCATATCTCAAGAAACCCAGAAAACCTAACTCGACGTCTATTTTTAGAAATTTTGCTTTTTTGACTTTTTGATGAAAAATTTTCTAGACTTGTTTCAAAATGCCTTGATGAAGCAAAAAATTTGGTCGGGTACAACAATTTATAATGTTTCCTTCACTAAGAAGTGATATGTTTATTGCAGATTACTACTCTATATATTGTTGAATCTTCTTGATATTTATATTGGTATTGCTACCTTAGACCTAATATGATTCAATGTGTATTTGTTGTTGGATGGATTGATATTCCAATGCTTGATGATTCCTTTCTTTTTTGTTCTCCCTATCCATGATTCTTGTTATGACTTTTATATCCTTTGAAATGTAGGATATGACATTGTTGGTAAGGGATATACCCCTTCCAACAGTCATACCTTTCCGTTGTTGGGTTCGATGTTAGTAAACAACAATTACCTTAAATAAGTTCGCTCTTTATATTATTTCTTTTAGATACCTTTTTGTATCTATTGATGGCTATGTTCGCTAATTAGTAATATCCTTATTATTGATCCCTGACTACCTTAGAATATTACTCGTAGCCTTTTTTTACACTAAGCATTGCCTTAGATGGAGGTTAGCATATATTTGCTTCCTCTAAAACATGTGCTTACCTTTATTCATTGTTTTCTAAATTGTTTATTATATGAATAGTTGTGATCTTAATAAATGTAGCCTTTTTTATATTTAATTTGTATTTATATTTATAATTTATATTTATATATATTATATATTATATATTATACTTATATTTATATTTATATATTATATATTATATTTAATAGTATATTATATTATAATAATAATTATGGGCAGGGGCCCTGGCTCGATTGGCTAAGTAATTCCGTTGCGGTAAAGATGGTCACGAGGTCTAGTCTCCCCCCTGCCCACCTGATAATTGTAACCGGTTCATAGCTCCGGTCAAAAGCATTTACCCATGAATAAAAAAAAAATAATAATAATTATTATTATAATATTTAAATTGATAATATTTATATTTGTATTCTATATTATTTAATGTAACTATATTTATAAAATTTACTATGGATTTTAATGTCATTAATATCTTTAATTTGAATGAATAATACATAATCAATTCAATTATATATTACTAATATGGGGACATGACAGTCACCTTCACAAGTTAACCTTGGAAAATGCTTCATAGAAGCAGCAGCATACACTAGATAAGAAGTCATATAGAATCTCAAGGTGGTTAACACTGAAGCCATCTACTCACATATGGAGTCACTGATTTGTTGACCCCAACATATCTTTTGCTCACCTTTTCTGATAACACGGATGTATTGAAACATCTAGTCTTGAAAGACATTTGATGCTAAGAGACCCTTTACCCTACTGAGAAGGGTAATGAGATCACCAACCTCCTCAATGAACTCACTCCAGTAAATGTTCTTGGACCATCTTTATATGGTAGGATGAGGAGATTTAAGCCATCTTGTGTTAATGATCTTCTTGCATTTCTCAATATGATCATCATAATACTTCTGTGCTTCTCCAACGGACACATTAGAATAATTCTCAATGTCGGGATATTTGAACACTGAGTCAAAGAAGTTAGCATCATGTTGAATGATCACATTCCCATCAGCATCTAATATACTCTTAGTATCTTTGTCAAACTTCTCCACCATGTAAGATGAAATCCAGGTTCTGAGCTGACACAGGGAAGGTGGAAACTAGGTGGATGTCACTATCTAAAACACATTGCATGTTTGGAAGCAATGGTTGCTAGTTTAATCTCCCTAGAAATTTGGACATGTCAACATGCTCGATTTATGTATCCTTGATCTCATCAACATTTGACTCAACTTGAGTAGCTGGGACAACTCCTTGAAACTTGTATTTCATCTTCTTCTTTGGAGAGGATTGTGAGATTTGACAAATGAACTACAAAAATATGCTTTTTGAAGAAACTTCTTAGAGTTAGAATGATCTCATTCAGACTGCCTTTTGTACAATCTCTAGAAAACATATCATATCCATGACCAAAAGTCTTCATTTTCTAGATCGAGAAAAATTTCATCTTGGAGTCTCATTTTTAAATTATCCTATGTTAGAGAATTTTTGGTTTTCAGATGCAGGTCAGAGTTTAAACTCTGACCTACATTTTTGTAATGCATGGATGAATATGTCAATCAGAGTTTAAAGTCTAATTGACATATTGGAAGGAGAAACAAATGGTGATATGCCTATCATACTTTAAACTCTGATTGACATATCTAAAGGGTAGATCAAAAATGCATATCAAACTTTAAAGTCTGATCTACATATGTATAAGTTTTGGGTAAGTCGACTAAGGTATAAGGTGTAGATTGGGATTTAAAAACTGATCTACACATTACATTGTGTTTGACAACAAAATGTGTCATGTAGGATGTAAACTCCGCATGACACTTTTGACAAGTGTCATGTGGAGTTTAAATACTACATGACACATTGAAAGGTTATGCAATAAAAGTCAAAAAATGTTAAGTGGGTTTCCAACTTCACAGAACATCCTCTGATGGATGTTAAGTGGAGTATAAAACCTGATTAACATCTTTTGATTCTTAGTGGAAAGTCTTAGTGTGGTTTCAAAGATTGTTTGGGGATGGAATGCGAGATTCATTTCCTGCACAACATCCCAAACTATGGATGTTGTGCAGGAAATAAATCTCGCACACCATCCATAACTTGGACATGGCTAGGAAATGTTGGGAGTTAAGGTATCTCAACCTTTGCAAATTCCTAATGTTGTATTTGTTTATCTCATGTTGAGTTAACATAGTCAGCACCTTGTGTATATGCAGCAGGGTAAATTTTGGTGACTTTGGCAGCTACAGTTTCCCCCTTGAATAATTAATGGGGGTTTGGGGGCAGCACCCCCAAGACAGGGTCAAGGGGTGTAGCCCCTTGCAGGGTCTAGGGGCAGCGCCCCTAGCGGGCTCCTTGTCACAGTACAGGGTAGGGTCAAGGGGCAGCACCCTCGTGGGGGCTCGGGGGCAATGCCCTTGAAACCTCAAATGATTTTTAATTAATGACAAGTGTCGGTGAGTATCTCTGCATGAGAGAAAGGTATCTTTGGGCGGTCAAGGCAGGTTATGACATGTAAGAGGAATATGATATTTTTTAGTCAGTGTATGATGGATTCTATGACAGCTGTAAGGTGAGTAAGAGCATCTGTCATAACCTATCTTGGGACCAGGCGCCCACTTCAGGATGGGATGTTGGACAAGTGTCCTTAGGCATGGGTTTTGGGGCATGAGTCCAAGATGGATGTCCATCTCTAGAAGGTTCCATATTTGCCTTGTAAACTCTATATAAACAGGTGCTTGGATGGGAGATAGACAACTTTGGTACGAGTACTGTTATGCTACCAAAATATCTCTAGATTTGACATTCGAAGACTCCTGAAAGAGCATTGGCTCTGAAACTATATTGTAATATGTTATTGTTTACTGTAATACATTTGAGCTGTGTTTTGGAGTGTGGGGTTTTTCACTTGTAAGGGTTTTCCCCATGTATATCTTGTCTCTCTCTCTTCTGTCTATTTTTTGTGTGTATGTGTATTGCTACAATATCTCATGTTAATGGTTTAACATTGCTGTAATAGTTAGGATAAAGTTGAATTTGCATAGCCCTCTCCTCATTAGATTAGTGTAGGAAGCATTTTCCGCACACCTAGCTTCCTTTCACGAAACACAAAGCTTAGTATCAAATTAGAGGAAGGGGAGGTTGTTCAGTGTCTATAGCATGAATTGTTGCAAGTATGTGCTAACTGGTGTTGTCATTGATGTCAACATGTTTGTGTTGTCATTAGTGCCAACTGTATCTTCTGATATTATTGTTTGTTGATTGATTAAGTTGTCATCTTAAGAACAATGTCTGAGTATTTTGCTTTGCATTCTCTCTGTGTTGAAGAACGGAATATGAGATTTGGATATGTTTTAGAGAAGTTTTTGAAGATGCTAAATCCAAATTTTGGTGGTCCAAATCGCTATGTAGAAAAATTTCTATTCACCAATTTGAAGATTGTGCCTAGCAATGTTTGCAGAGTGACAAGGAGAAAGTGTTTTGCTCTGCATTTCTCTACGGTTTGGTTCTTGGCCTTGCAGTTCTAGACTTAAGCTTATAAAGTCCTTAGATATCTTCATTCCAAAGTATTTATGATTTGCTGCTCTAAAAAGCAATTTATTGATTAGCAAAGTTTGACAGTGTCTGTTGAGTAGTCTGTGATGTGTCTTCAAATGATATTTGTTATCTTCAAGTGAGATTTGTTGCGGCTGGTTTTGTTGGCTCCCAAGTGATTCTATGTTTTTCATGAATGTCTTTAGAATGTATTGAATGCATGTTCTTGATCCGCAAGCTATAATGAAGTTCTTGGAAGCATGTATCTAAGTGTTCTTGATGTGTGCACTAGTTTTGGTTGACCTGGTTAATTACACTTGCTGTGAAGATGATTCATGGATTGTGGAAGCATGTTGTAGCATGTGAAGATGTATTTGGATCTGAGATAAGCCATGAAGTGTTTCTCCTTCATTCATTTACTCTACAAGTTTGTTTAGGTCTAGTCCTAATTTGATGTTTGTATGTATGCCGACCTTAGAGATAGTTCCAATGGTTGTAGATTGTAATGCCGACCTTGATGTACATTCCAAGGTTAATTATTGGTATAAATATATGTAATGAATTCATGAATGAGGTGACAAGTTGCGAAGATGCAAAGATAAAGTGTGAATTGTAAAAGAAGAGCATAGCAGACGAGATATATTGCGCTTGAATGGAACTGAACTTAGGCATATTGTAGATGCCACCATATCAGTTCATGGAAGTGAGCCACCCTTGGTAGTGAGCCTTTCATTTGGGCAGTGAGCCCTGGATAGTGAGCCTCTTTTGATATTCAATATTGTTACTACATTATATTGTGAGCTAACACTCACCGTGGTTTTTCCCTTTTTAGGGTTTTCCACATAAAAATCTGGTGTTCATGTGTGTATGGTGTTGATATGTTTGTGTTTTGATTCTGCTATTCATGTTTAATCTTCATGAAAGAATAAGGAGTTAAAGTAAGTGAATGTGAAAGTGTTTTGGTTTAAAGAAGTTAAAGTTTTTGATACAACTAAGTCACCCCCCCTCTCATTTGTCTTGTGCCTTTCAACAATTGGTATCAGAGCCTGGTTCCTTGGAAGAAGTCTAATAGCTTGAGGAAGATCTTGGAGATTGAACACATGGCAAGTAAAAAGTATTCTACTCCTCCTGAAGAAATTGATTCAACCAAAACTATAGAACAAGATTGCATGTTTGTCAGTGAATAAACTCAAGGTTGCCCTTGAAGATCTTGAGAAGTTTGAATTAGAAAATAGGGATCTGAAAGATAATGTCAAGGAAGTAGATGAGTGCATCAAAAATTGAGGGAGCAAGTCAAGAAGTTCAAAGAAAAATATAAGGAGGTTAGTGAACAATTGATATTTGCAAATGATATGTTGAATGATCTAAAAGTGGAAGTTGTAAAAAGAGCAAAAGTAGAAGAAGACCTAAATCAGTTGGTGAAAAGCAAATCTGAAGATTGCACAAAGCTTGAACAAGAAGTTGTGGATCTGAAAGCTGATCTAAAATAGGGATGGATTTACGAAGATAAATTTAGAGTGAGTGCTACCCAACTTGATAAAATACTTGCAAGTCAGAAGAGTCATGATAACAAAGAAGGCTTAGGATTTGAGAAAGGTGAAAGCTCTAAAGAAGGTTAGGAAAAGAATGTTGAGATCAAGAAGGAAAAAAGAAAATAGATCCATAATCAAAGGAACAAACCTAGAAGACCACCAATCAAGCAACCAAATGCTCAAAGGTGCCCTTCTTTCAATGGTTATTGTAATGCATGCAATAAGTTTGGTCATACGGTTACTCAATGTAGGAGTAGAGTGAATCAAAATGTTCCATCATTCTCTGGTCAGTGTTTCACTTGCAGATCTAGTAGAGATCAAGAAGGAGATGAATTAGATGTGGGTTAAGAAGGAAGTGCATGAAGTTAAGGATGAGTCTACACTAGACTCTGGTGCAAGTACTTCCTTTTGGAAGTAAATTGGAAGCTCTGGCTTAGGATGAGCTTAAGTGAAAAATCATGTTCTCCCAACCAAAAAAGTGGTGCTGACATCCAACAACAAGATATAAGCTAGAAAACAAGATAATAGATCTTTTAAAAAGGATTCTGGCAAAAAATAATCTAATGTGGTGGATTATGAAGCAATTTAGATCGACTATGGGTGGCAGAATAAGAGTTTGACAACTTTTTGAACTCAATATTTATGACAGTTAGGATTTAAAGAAAAATGAATAAAAGGGGATTCATTTGAAAATAAATTACATTGCATTCAAACCCTCAAGTGTCTAAGGAGATCTGAGAAGCAAATCTGAGAATCCAAGTATTCAATGATTGGTGCATACAGACCTGTTTGGTCTTATAAGAAGAAGAAGTCTACAAGGTGAAATGTATTTTATGCTTCTTATTGATGATTTTTCAAGAATGACTTGGGTTACTTTCCTTAGAGAAAAAGCAGAAGCACTAGATAAGTTCAAGGCATTCAAAGCTATGGTTGAAAATGAGTTGGATTTGAGAATCAAATGTTTAAGGTCTGACAGAGGTGATGAGTTTACTTCATGTGAGGTCAATTCTTTCTATGAAGAACATGGAATAAATAGGAATTTGTCTACTCCTCAGACTCCTCAACAAAATGGAGTGGTTGTAAGGAAGAATAGAACTGTTCAAGAAGCTGCCAGAATAATGATTAAAAATGCAGACCTGCCGGAAGTATATTGGAAAGAAATAATGCACACTGTTGTCTACATTAAGAATAGAGTGCAAATTAGAGAAAAAGAAACAAAGACACCTTATGATCTGTGGTATGGTAGAACTCCTACTGTCAAATACTTCAAAAATTTTGGAAGTAAATGCTACATCAGAAGATATGAAGAATTAGGAACGTTTGATGTTAGATGTGATGAAGGCATATTCCTTAGGAACTCTAACAAGAGCAATGCTTACTGGTGCTAAAACAAAATATTGAGAAAAATCATTGAAAGTGCAAATGTGAAGGTAGATGAAGACATTCAACCAGATGGATATGAGTCATATGGATCTGCTGACACAGAAAAGGATGAAAAAGGAAAAGAAAAGGAAGTTCGGACTGAAGTGCAAGTAGCTCCGGAAGAAAAAGTTCAAGCTAAAGCTCCAGAAAGAATTCCTAAAACTCCAAGGTATGTACAAAGAGATCATTCTAAATATCAGATTATTGGTGACAAAAGGAAAGGTGTGATGACAAGAAGTAGGAATGCAGAAGAACAAGTAAATATCTATCTACTTTCAAAGATGGAACGTAAAATAGTAAGTGAAGCATGCAATGATGAGCGTTGGGTTAAGGCAATGGACAAAGAATCACTACAGATTGAGAAGAACAAGACTTGGGAACTTGTTCCCAAACTTCCAAACAAGAACGTGATTAGAACAAAATGGGTTTTTCGGAACAAACTAAATGAAGTTGGAGAAGTTGTGAGAAACAAGGCAAGACTTGTGTGTAAAGGCTACTCACAAGTGGAAGGAATTGACTATGAAGAGACCTATGCTCTGGTGGTAAGAATGGAAGCTATTAGACTATTTTTGGCGTTTGCAGCACATAAAAATTTCAAGGCATATCAGATGGATGTGAAATCTGCCTTCTTGAATGGTGAGCTATAAGAAGAGGTCTACATAAAGCAACCAGATGGGTTCCAGTTATCAAACAAACCAGATACAATATGCAAGTTGAATAAGGCTTTGTATGGATTGAAGCAAGCTCCTAGAACTTGGTATGCAAGACTAGATAAGTATCTATTGCAGCAAGGTTTCAGTAAAGGGTCCGCAGATAGTAACTTGTATATCAAGGCAAGCAAAGATCAAATCTTAATTATTGAAGTTTATGTGGATGATATCATTTTTGGTGGAAATGAAGAGATGTGCAAGAATTTTGCAAATGAAATACAAAAGGAATTTGTGATGTCTATGTGTGGTGAGATGAACTTCTTTCTTGGACTGCAAATCAATCAGACTGATAAAGGCATTTTCGTTTCTCAATCAAAGTATATCAGGGAATTGTTAAAGAAGTTTGGAATGGAGGACTCTAAACCGGTATGCACTCCCATGGTTACTAGTTGTAAATGGAGAAAGAATGATGAATCTCCTAAGACTAATCAAAGCAAGTACAAATCAATGATTGGAGGACTGCTTTACTTGACTATTACCAGACTAGATATCATGCATGCAGTCTGTCTTGTGGCTAGATTTCACTTAGATCCCTGATAGAAATCACATGTGATGGTAGTAAAGATGGATTTTAGAATGATCATAGCAGTAGTGTGCAAGTATGTGCAGTAGATGAGATGTGATGCCCTTTGCCATTGATGTCAAAGGGGGAGAGAAAGTTCATGTGAAAAACTCAAGAGGAGAAAGAGTTCAGATGTGTAAAAGAAAGGGGGAGTCTTGATGCAGAATTGTGTCTTGATGGTGGAACATGTTTTTCACATCATATGTTGCCATCAATGACAAAGGGGGAGATTGTTGCAATTATGTACTAACTAGTGTTGTCATTGATGTCAACATGTTTGTGTTGTCTTTAGTCCCAACTGTATCTTCTGATATTGTTGTTTGTTGATTGATTGAGTTGCCATGTTAAGAACATTATGTAAGTATTTTGCTCCACATTCTCTCTATGTTGAAGACTGGAATATGAGATTTGGATATGTTTTAGAGAAGTGTTTAAAGATTCTAAATCTAGAATTTGGTGGTTCAGATCGCTGTGCAAAAAAAGTTCTATCACCAATTTGAAGATTGTGCTTGGCAATGTTTGTAGAGTGACAAGGAGAAAGTGTTTTGCTCTGCATTTCTCCATAGTTTGGTTCTTGGCCTTACAGTTCGATACTTAAGCTTATAAATTCCTTAGTTATCTTCATGCCAAAGTATTTGTGATCTGGTACTTTGGAAATAAAGTTATTGATTAGCAAAGTTTGATAGTGTCTGTTGAGAAGTAGTCTGTGATGTGTCTTGTGATATTTGTTGTCTTCAAGTGAGATCTGTTGCGGCTGGTTTTGTCAGCTCTCAAGTGATTCTATGTTGTTCATGGATGTCTTTAGAATGTATTGAAGGTGTGTACTTGATCGACAAGCTATAATGAAGTTCTTGGAAGCATGTATCTAAGTGTTCTTGATGTGTGCACTAGTTTTGGCCAACCTGGTTAATTACACTATTGCAAAGATGATTTATGGATTGTGGAAGTGTGTTGTAGCATGTGAAGATGTATTTGGATCCAAGCTAAGCTGTGAAGTGTTTCTCCTTCATTCATTTACTCCACAATTTTGTTTAGGTCTAATCCTAATTTGATGTTTGTAAGTATGCTGACCTTGGAGATAGTTCCAATGGTTATAGATCATAATGCCAACCTTGATGCACATTCCAAGGTTAATGATTGGTATAAATGTATGTAATGAATTCGTGAATGATGTGACAAGTTGAGAAGATGTAAAGATAAAGTGTGAATTGTAAAAGTAGAGCAGAGCAGAGGAGATATATTGCGCTTCAATGGAATTGAACTTAGGCATGTTGTAGATGCCACCATATCAGTTCATGGTAGTGAACCACCCTTAACAGTGAGCCACCATTGATAGTGAGCCAACCCTGGTAGTGAGCCAACCCCAACAATGAGCCACCCTTTAACAGTGAGCCTTTCATTTGGCAGTGAGCCTCTTTTGATATTCAGTATTGTTACTACATTATATTGTGAGCTAAAACTCACCATGGTTTTTCCCTTTTTAGGGTTTTCCACATAAAAATCTGGTGTCCATGTGTGTATGGTGTTGATATGTTTGTGTTTTGATTATGCTATTCATGTTTAATCTTCATGATAGAATAAGGAGTTAAAGTAAGTGAATGCGAAAGTATTTTGGTTTAAAGAAGTTAAAGTTTTTGATACAACTGATTCACCCCCCCTCTCAGTTGTCCTGTGCCTTTCAACACAAACAACCATGATCAAATGATCATGTTGTTCAGTGGATAAAAATCGAACAACAAAATCAAAAAATAATCAACAGTCAAAAACCTAGGGTATAACAAAGCATTTTTAAAACAAAAATGAATGTATAGTAATAACTATGACATAGTAAACCCTAGCTTTTCAAAAATGACACACAAATAAGATAACCCTAGTTTTTACGCAGATATACAGATAAGAATGATAAAAACTAGGATTTAAAACATACAACATACAAAGCCTTCACTAAAAGGAAAAAACAAATAGGAAAATAGAAAAAGAACATAGTTCACATATCCAAAATCGAGGTCTGCCAAGATTCGAATCAAAACACCTTTGATGCAATTCTGGGAAGCTAGGGCTCAATAAAATAGAGAATAACAGATGCTTAGCAACAAAATTTGAGGAAAAGAAAAAGAAAGATACATATAAACCCAGAAAGATTTCAAAAATATTTTAATTAAGGAAGCCATTAATGTTGAGCGTGTCAGCATAGGAGTGTAATTGTAGAAATTGTTTCCGCAATTACATCTTATGTGCAAATGTAAATTTCATTTTTCCAATGACAACTATCATGCAAATGCAAATTTTTATTTTTTGCATTGACAACTCAGTATGCAAAAATGACTAACACTGGGAAAAACTAAAAATGTCAAAATACTCGAAACGAACCTTGATAAAAAATTGAAGAGGTTCTTTGAGGGATCAAGCCACACTAGAGATGACCTAAAAATGTCTCGATTCATGTGCTTAGAGGATGTGGGCTATGAAATAGACAAGTTCCGTAGGGGTTATCCCATGAATTGAGCAAGCAATAATTTGAGGATAACAGTTGGCTCTAATTGGGGAGCTTCCTTCAATCATTCTTTGAAACGATCAAAGGGAGAAGAATCCCAGAACTCTAAGTGCCTTTATCCAACTATTGGGCTATAGTGGTAGGTGAAAAAATGGTAGAAATGAAGGTGCAAACCACACAATGGAAATCTGATTCAAACCTTATTATCCTCTAAATAATGTAGAATCAATGGAGATTGCAACAGAAATTAAAACCCATTAAACAGAAATAACATGCACTAAGATCTAAACACATAACACATTATGTAACATGGAGAAAACCCTTTCAGGTAAAAAACTCCACAAAAAAAGAGGCTCCAAGTTGTATCATCTTCAAATATATGAGATTACAATACATGCACTTCATCTCTTTCTTCAGTCTTCAATCCAGCAGTGCCTATTTGTCACGTCTCATTTTTATGGACTATATTATTATTATAGATTAGTGAACATTTACCATGATTGTTTTACTTCAAGTAAGTTCCACATGTGTGAAAGTAATTATCATGATGTTATATTTACATAAATTAGAAAGTTGATTTAAATATTAAATACTATCAATATGAATATGATGTTTGCTTCGGCTATGTTTTTGGGAACTAACCTATTGACGTTGAGTTGAGTGCAAATGAATGCAGGTACTCATAGAAGATGAGAACATGGTTGAGGTAGAGGTGTTCTAGCCACTTGGCAAGAATTGTTTGGGATGGTTAACTCCAATGCAATCACACACTCACGTAGTCTCATATTACATTTTGAATGATTTATTAATCCTTAATTGTGTGGATAATAAATGTGACTGATGTTTAGATGCTTAAAAAATATGGTGTTTTTAATTGTTATGAAAATCCTTTCTAAATGCATGATTTGACCATAAAAATTAATGTCTTTTCAAATTATATTTTAAATAGTGTATTGTATTTTTAAATAGTGAATATATGTACATATGGTTGTATCTTATATATTTAAATAAATAATAATAAATATTTTATATTTAATGAGTATGGATTTTGGAAGACAATATATTAATTAGATTTAAACAATTATATTAAATATATATATTATTTTATTATTTCACTTCTTCATTTATTTCAAGTGATTGTGTTTTAGTAGAAATAGTTAAATTATGTTAATAATACTATTATTATATTTAGAAAGCTAATTAAAAGTTGTTTATTTTTAAATTAAATAGAGAATTTGAGAGATTTTCTAAAGGAATATTTCATGCAAAACAAAGGTGAAATCTAGTTATCTAATAAAGTTTTTTCTATTTTATTTTGAGAGGCTTTTTGTGAAGCCAAAAACGCATGCAAATTGAAATTAAACTTTACTCTTCAAAACCTAAATTTTTCCAAAGCTAAAATTAAGAATAGATTTTTTTATGAATGAAAGAAGAAGGAGATAGAGGATTCTACACCCATGAAATTAGCAAAGAGAGTTTTTTTTCTGAGCATTGAAGGTAGAGAAGAATCTGGGATAAAAAAGAAAGGTGTTTTCAGAAATAGTCAAGAATAGTCTTAGAAAAATAATGATATCTTTCTCATATCGCAACAAAATTCAAAACCGTAAACTGTTCTGGAAAGTTGGGGAAGAGTAGAACAAAAACCAGAAGGGATTTGAAGATATATATAGTAGTTGGTGAGTAGTTTAGGAAAAGATAAACGTCATTTTTTTATTTGGCGTGAGAAAAACAGCGGAGGATTTGGCACCACGATTTTTCAACAGCAAAGAAGAAGTTTGTCCATTTTGGAGCAGCGACAGGAGGCAACATTGAGAGGTCAATGTCAATAGAAGGAATAGACCCTGTTTCAATCAAATTTATAGGTATTTTTCTTGTTTTGAGTACAATAATTAAATGTTGGTTATGATTGTTTAAAACATAGTATTTCATGCCTATGTTTTGCCTCTGTTTTGACTACTAATCGACCTTTAAAATAAGCATTGGGTTCCTTTGTTCTGACTAACCTGTTATTCTCCTTAACCATAGAACAAGCTACCTATTGACCGCTAAAAAATACAACTCTTACTTGCACCTGTCAAAGTCTTCTGTCCCAATCGCTTAATGATCTATTTCAACCCTGTTGTCACTTGAGGAGTTGCGCAGTCTACTGTTCCATTTTTGCCTTTATTTTATTACTGTTGAGTAAATTGACCTACCTTATACTTTTTGTCACCAATCTCCTTAAACTTAAGCATGACTTTTGGGATTGACAGTTGTTCTTATCCTTGTTTTCTTGATATTCTTGGTTTATGCTAAGTAAAAATGACTTCTTTCTTGATCTTGATGTATCCATTGGAACCATAGTTGACCAAGTTTTTGTAGATTGTAAAATTTCTCTATGACAGACATAGATCTTATAATTATCATAGCCTTGCTTGCTATTAGGAATCAGTTTCTTGCTAACAAATCGACCTTTCCTTATTAAACAAATAAAGTGGAGATGAACTCTTAAATCTAGATAAAGTATTAGATTCCTATAGCTTACCTTTCTATTATTGATTTATTGTTCAAAACGTTATTTTAAACATTATCATCGAATGACAGTAACAGATTATAAACCCTGTTCTTATTTTTATTTTCTACTAGAGTTCTTGTCGTAGTTGCGACAGGAAGACTGTTTTCTTGATTCTAGACTTCCTGTCACAGTTGTGACAGTAAGGTTTGATTGACTCATATACTTATTTCATTATATATATAAATGGACTGAGATAGTTCCTGTCATAGATATGATAGTAAGGTTGTTAAATTATTTTAGAAAACCTATTACTTGACAAATATTGGAATGAATAGATTATAAGTTAAAATTATCTTTTTCTTAAATGTTTTTGTGAAGGAGTAAATTCTGAGATGTAAATATCATTATCTTATTAAAACTTCTTGAAAAGAATTGGCATACTTGATTAGAATGATTTAGAAAACTCAATACATATTATGGAAATAGAATGAAATATGGACTAGGAAATGAAACCGATTTAATAGATGCAATTGTATGAACAAATAATGGATTATTGCTTGAAAGGTGTGTTTTCATGATTGATGCATGGGAAAGAGATTAGAAATGGTCGTAGGTGATTTTGGATTTACTTATTTTATTTATTCATTGATTTATTTAATTATTTATTTACTTGTTTATTTGGGAAAAGAAGGTAGATTTTTATCTAGGAATGTGTTTGTTTTACTTTCTGGGATAGGATGTCGAATGTGGATTATCAGATATGACCTTTCCTCTTTTCGGGAATTGAACTAGGTTACTATGTTTAAAGGTTTAGATCTAAATGAGATGACATTGAAAAAGATGTTTATTTTGTCTAGCAAACTTAAATATATATATATATGCCACATCCTATTGTGAGACAATTGTTGAACATGTTATTGTAACTTGTAATTGGATGCATTATGGCATGAATGTCAATGGACTTGTATATTATTTTATAGTGCTTTTACTTGGAATGAGCACGCAAATTGTAAGATTTAATGACTTTATTTGATTTATATTGATGAGATTATCCTTTGAAAGATTTAATGATTCTTATGGATTCTTATTAATGAGGTTTTTCTTTTGTGAAGATTTATTGACTTTATTGAATCTTATTTATGAGACTTATCTTTTTACTTGTAATTAAGTAGATTAATTACATCATTTTACGTTTGTTATTGTGAAGTTGTAATTAAGCAGATTAATTACATCTTTTTACTTTTGTTACTTGTGATTTTGTAATTAAATGGATTATTTACTTTATTTACTTTTGTGATGGTTTGAGGGCTTTTACATTGTTACTCTCTAATCTGATAAAAACATAGTACAAATATCTTTATAAAAGGGGGTTGCCTTCTAGGGCAAGATAACCAACAAAATATTGACCATCAGATCTGTGACCTAATGACGAACGGTCCATATTTACAATGATAAAATATAAATAAAATGTGGTTTTGGGAGCATTGCCCCTGAACCCCTACCAAGGTGCACGGCCCCTAGACCCCCCACCAGGGGGATGATCCCCCTAGGCCCCTCGTAGGGGGGAAACCTCGTTGTGACCCCTGTCATGGACGAATGAGCATCAAGTACTGGATATAAACATGTAGCTAAAACAAGACCGCAGTTGGTGAAACCTTTCATCCCTTATGGGTGATTTACAAACAATATTAGGAGTAATTAATTACATAGGATTTACAAGGTTGATGGCACCTTAATCATAACACAAAACACATAACAAAAAGACCACAAAACTATACGCAAAGTACAAACTTACCTGTCACTTCATTTTGAGAAAAGCTTTAGATGTTGTCCACTGTGAGGCAACAGAAAAGGTGTTCCATCTTGGTATTCTAGAAGAAAGCTATTTTCACCACAAAGATGATGAATAACAAAAGGGCTCCTCCACAAGGAATCAAACTTTCCATGCATTCCTTTTGATTCTCTTCTTTTGTCCCACAATAGGACTTGATCATCGATTTGAAAACTTTGGGATTTCACCTTCTTGTCAAATAGTTTCTTGAATTTGATGTTTCGTAATGTGATCCACCACCTTTACATGTTGTTCCTCAAGTTTAAAAAGAAACATTACATGTTTGTTAATAGAACTATCAAAAGTTCCATCTTTTATGGCCTTGGCCAACTTCAAAGCAGGCAACTCCAATGTGATTGGTATTTCAGCATTCAGACCATACAAAATCTAAAATGATGACATGCCAATTGCTCGTTTAGGTGTAATACGATCTGTCCACAATGCATCATACAATGCTTTGTGCCAAGTCCTTTGATTCTCATCAAGCAGTTTCCTAATGATGGTAACCCGATTCTTATTGCTTGACTTAGCCTGACCATTCCCTTGGGGATAATATTTAGATGAATGAGAGAGAACGATCCCATACTCAAAATAGAAACTAGTTATCTTGTGGGAAGAAAAACACGTAGCATTATCTAATACTATCTTATTTGGCACTCCAAACCTTGATATGATATTTTCCTTGAGAAAATTACAAACCACTTCAGAAGTGGCATGCTTCACCGGGATGGCTTTCACCCACTTGGTAAAGTAATCAGTTGTCGTGAGAACATAACTATGCCCTGCACTTGACTATGGATTCACTGCACCAATGAAGTCAATGCCCCACTGCTGAAACAATTCCTCAATCAATACTGGCTTGAGGGGTAATGCTACCAACTTGGGTCTCCCCACAAACTGTTGACACAACTCACACTTATGCATCTAGTTGTATGCATATTGGAAAAGTCTGGGCCAGTAATACCTAGATCGCAAGATTTTGTGAGCTGTCACTGGGGCTGAAAAATGTCCACCACATGCTAAACTATGAAAAGACTCCAATAGTTTATCTTGTTGCACCTTATCAATGCAACATAGAAAAATTCCATCAATACTCCTTTTTATACAAACCATTATCCCATAGGACAAAGTTTGTAGCTTTGATTTTGATTGTCCTCTTGTCTTTGTAGGACAAGTGTTCAAGACATTCCCCATAGGTGAGGAAGTGAGAAATATTTGAGTACCATTCATCTGTTGTGCTAATGAATAGAACTATTGGAAATACCTCATCATTTGCTTCTTCCTCATCAACTATTTCTTTTGGTACATTATCAGCAATTAGCTGACACAAGCCTTTCTCATGAACCAACTTAGTGGGCTTGATATCCAAATCATACTCCTAGATCTTAGCAATCCAGTTGCCCCTCTTAGCTAAGTTACGTGAGAATTGACTGTTGAATCAGGTACTAATGCAGTGGTGTGGGAGTTCAAAATGTAATACCTAAAATGTTTGACTGCCTTGACTAGAACATAGGCATGTTTCTCCATTGCTAAATATTTGAGTTCATGAGCCTTCAAAGGACAACTCATAAACACAATTTGGGATTCAATGCCTTCCTTGTTTTGTTGCACCAAAATGGTTGACAGAGTGTGCTTGGAAGCATAGCTATACATAATGAAATCCTTAGTGTAATCTGGGCAGACTAAGATTGGAGCATGTGCAATTGCTTCCTTGATATCAATGAAAGCTTCTTTGCCTTCTACACTCCATCAGAAAGTAGACTTTCCCTTCATAATATCAACGATATGATGAGTTTTTTTTACAAACTCTAGAACAAATCTTCTTAGAAAATTTACCTTCCCAATGAAAGAGTGTGTTTCTGTCATACTTGAAGGCAAAGTAAGACCCTAGATAGATTTGACCCGCTCAGGATCAATCTTTGTACCTTCTTTAGACACAATGTGTCCAAGAAGCTTGCCTTTTTTTACCCTAAAAATAGATTTCTTGGGATTGAGGGAAATACCATGCCAGTGACATCTTTCGAGAACTTGTCGTAAGTGATAAGCATGATCTAAACAATTCTTAGAAAAGATAGTTAGATCATCAAGGTGTATAAAAATGAACTTACCCATTTCATCACGAAATGCTAGGTCTATTTCTCTTTGGAAAGTAGTGCCAGCATTGATCAATTTAAAAGTTATTTTGCAATATGCAAAAGTACCCCATGGAGTAGTGAAAGCATTCTTATGCTGGTCTTCTTCACTAACCTCCACCTAATTATATCCTAAGAAGCCATCTAACATAGACAACATTTTTGAACCGATCACTGTCTGAAGGACTTGATCCATTACCGGTAGTGGGCAATTATCTTTTAAAGATAATTGATTCAAATTTCAAAAATCCACACAAATGTGGATTTCCCCATTCTTTTTTCTCACTGGCACAATATTGGCTATCCACATAGAATGATGGATAGGGAAAATTATTCTGGCATTGAGCATCTTCTGAATCTCAGCAAGAATGGTATCTGAGATTTTGGGATTATACTGTCTCTACTTTTGCTTGTGAGGCAGAGATCCCGACTTGAGGGGAATCTCATGTTGAACCTCTTTTGGATGAAAAGATTTCAATTCATCATATGAGTAAGCCAGCACATCAATGTACTGATGTAAGAGTGTTACAAACTCATTCTTTTCTTCCGCCATGCAACATTTCCCAATATTAACTATTTTGGGATCATTTTCTGTACCCAAATTGACTTGCTCAACCTCATTTGAAGACTCTAAACCAGATTGTTGTTGACGTTTGATGTAGCGGTCATGCTTATCAAAAAGTTTCTCAAGAGAAACCAAACCTTTAGAAATCTTATTCCCCTTTAGTTGCAGTATTTCTTCATCAGTTTCTAGGTCTACTTTAGAAATAGATTTTTGGGAAGGAGAGTCACTTCCTTCAAAATACAATTCGTTGAAATTTTCTATTTTCTCAAAGAAGGCGATGATTTGATCATCACTAGTGAAGATTTTTTAGTGGGTAAAATTTTCTAGAACACTTGATCGAAAGACCAACTCAATGGTATATTTACTTCTCTTGAAGTCCTTATGTGGGACCATAAGAGTAGCTAACACAGCCAAAGAATCTACTCTGTCATTGTATTCCCTTTGAACAACAGAAATGTTGAAATCATCAAAATCTTCTATGCAATCCTAGACTTGATTACAGTAATGCCTTAGTCTTTCATTCTTTGACTAGTAAAGATTCCTTACCTGGCAAACAATCAACTCAACATCACCTTGTGTTCCATGGCGATGGAACTCAACATCCTGATGAACACATCTCTGCATTCACAACAGCTTGCGCTGTTTTGCATGTATCGCATGAAGATGTTGCCGTGCGTCTCTTCGTTGAGACTCTCGCAGGAAATGCTGTTGATTGGTTCAATCATCTGGAACTAGGAATCATTACAAGTTGGGCAACTATGAGTGAGAAATTCTTGGCAAGGTTCAAGCCTGCCGAAGATGGTCACAGATTGTTCGCCCAACTCTCAAATTCAAAGATGGAAAACAATGAACCAATTAGGGAGTTTGTGGCAAAGTTTAATCGCCTAGTTACACGTCTTTCTCATACTCTTAATCCATCTCCGCAAATTCTATTGAGCAGTTTCATTAACGCTCTTCCTTCTGAGATAGCTTTCGTTTTGAGATCGGCTAATGAAATAGAATTATCCAATGCACAAGAAAATGCCATCAAGTTAGAGGATGACATGATTACCTCTGGCAAGATGAAAATAGATTCAATCAGGCCTCTAGTTCAGATTTCTGTAGATCCACTGCTACATAAGGTAGCAAATGAAGTGACTATCATGAAGAGATAGTTGCCTACTCAGGGGCAACCCGTGCAACAGCCGTCTCAGTCGTCACAACAACAATACCAACCACAGCAACAGTATCAGCCTCAGCAACCATATCAGCCTAAGAGGAACAATTTTCAGCCTTTCAATAACTATAGGCCCAGGTTGCTAGCACCACCACCAAGGCAAGCAGTTGATGCTGCTCAAAATGCAGTGTTTTGTTCCTTTCACGAGACTAATGCACATACTAGAGCCACATGTCTTGAAAATTTAAGGATGAATCAAATCATGGGATATGTTGATGCTGCACCTATTTCAAGCATTGTTCCTTCCCCAAGTACGAATGTTGTCTTACCACAGATGGACAACTTTGATGGCGACTCTACCACGGGATACTTCCAGAATGAACCCGTTATAATGAAGGAAGAACAAGACGATTTTCGTCAATATTCTCTTGTAGTGAATCATGAAAATCTTTCAACTCCTGTGTTTACACGTACTCAACATTTTAAGGCACAGAAGGAAGGAGAGGATAGACAAAGACCAAAAGAAAAGGAGAAGGAAGTGGCTTCCACTTCCAATGCTCAGTCATCACGTGAAAGTGTTCAAACTACTCAAAATTCATCTTCAACAAATTTTGATATAGTCGATTCCATGATGAAGACAAAGGTGTAGATTTCTCAGCTGGAGTATCTTCAAGACCATCTAGATCAACTGGATAGAATAGTCAAGTATGTCAAGAAAGATACTGTCGTGCAGCCCACATTGCTAGAATCTTCTGTTCCGGCAGGAGAGAAGCCAAAACCCTTCTATATTTCTCTATATATAGGAGGTTATAAATTGAGCAATTGTATCATTGATTCAGGAGCCTCAGACAACATCATGCCTTTGCAGGTAATGAACGCTTTGGGACTCTCATACACCAAAATGCATGACAAGTGTTATTCGCTTGAGTCTAAATCAGTGCCATTAGTTGAACAATTGAAGGATGCTCAAGTACGATTAGCGGCTTGCCCAGAGAAGAAAATAATGATGACTATCTTGGTAGCTGACATTCCAGCCAGCTATGGGATGCTGCTAAATAGAAGTTTTTGCAAAGATCTTGGAGGAGAAATACAATTGGATTGGTCATCTGCAACCATTCCTTTAAAGAAAGGTAATTTCAAATTGGAACCAGAAACCAAGTCATGGTTCGCGGTGGTGAAATCTCAGGATCCTCAAGCACAAGTGCTATATCAAGAAACAGATTTTAGTACATATGTTATGTTGTCTGATATAACTAAAGTGAATCAAGAGGTTTTCTATGTGGTTGATGAATCAGAGGAAGTATCCAAAGAAATGTGCAATTTGCAAACTTTCTTCGAAGAAGAAGTGCAACAATCTTCTCAAGAGCAAAATTACAAGGAAGAGATCAAATATGTTGCAGAGAGCAATGAAGAATCTGATTTGTTCTTCTCATCTTTTGAAGGTTGGTTTGAAGAACCTGTGTCAGATATATCCAAAGAAGAAACCAAAGAAACATTGCAATTAGAGAAAGAACAAGATCTTCTTCATTTTGAAGATGATTCATCATTGGAGGAATTTCTCAAAAATGGAGATCATATGGAAGATTCATCATTGGATCTCGACAGTTTTCTACATCACTTGGAGAGTGATTCTTCAGTAGAGGATACTGTAAATTTTCTTTTACAATTTAGCCCATCTTCACCTGCATCTCGAGAATCTTTCATACATACTAGTGAAGAGGACGATGTTGAATCCATCTATGAACCTGTACAAGAGAAAGACTTTACCGATACTATGCAACCGTTGTGGAATACAACATATGGAGAGGTTGATGGAGACGAGTTCATGGAATATTTAGTTTTGGTCACTAAAGAGGATGATATTGAAAAATCAGAGATTATTGACAAATGTCTTGTGAGATACGCCATGTGTGAGATTGATCAAGAAGAAAAAGAGGAAACATATGACTCAGATGAGGTTGTCTTTGATTCCACTCCTTTTACAGAGCAAGAAAGATACATGAATGCTGAAGAAGAAGTGATGACGGATATCCACATCGAAGAAGAGTACTCTATAGAGGATGACGAGATTCCAGGTAATGAATGGGAAAGTGAGCTAACAGGTGAAGATGTTCAAGAGTTTAAGCATTCAGATCTTGACGATTCATCAGATTTTGGAGAGTGGATGGACGAAAACACAACCAATGAAGAAGCCCCTGTAGCACTTGAAAAATGGGCAACGATGGTTGTGGATCCTATAAGCCAAGAATCAGTGATGAGAGTCATGTATGAGCATCTTGCACCTTTTCCAGAAGATGATGCATTGACTGAATACAAAGTTGCGTGTGTACAAGATATAAATGAAACTCATATTCAATATGTGGTGATGACCATTCCAACAGATGTACTTTGGCCACAAGACTTTCCTGTATATCTTCAGAAAGAAGTTCTGTATCTCCACATATTGCAGAGGTTGCTTGCATTGGAGGAAGATGCTCCACCTGATCACTGGCATATCAATCAGTTTCTCAGGAACTTCTCATGGCCTGAACGTGAATACCCTCCTGAATCATGGCTCTTTGAGGGGATGTTGTAGAGAAAGAAAAGTTTTGTGCTACCAAGACAATCTTCACAGCTAAAGAGAGATGGTTCTTACTTTTCTAAGTCGATTGACAGTTTCATGTGACAGTTCTAAACTCTTCTCATCCTCGCTCAGTAGAAAGAGTGCGTGAAACACTTTTTGTCCTCGTAATGTGTTTCCCCTTTCTGTGATGTGACCGTTATGTCGTAATGTTTTTCCCCTTTTTGTAATGTGACAGTTGTATTCCTTATGTTCTGGGAAGTTCCAACTCCCTAGGTGATCTTAGGAAGTCTGGTTTTAGGTGATGTAGGAGAAATGTCTTGTTCTAGGTGATTAGGAATGTAACCTGACTCTATTGCCCAATGGATAAGGCACTGGTCCAACTTGCAAAAGTCTAGAGATTCTTGGTTCTCCTATGCCGTAAGTATCCGCCATGGTCCCCAGATAGAGCCAATTGTTGTACCCGACCAAATTTTTTGCTTCATCAAGGCATTTTGAAACAAGTCTAGAAAATTTTTCGTCAAAAAGTCAAAAAAGCAAAATTTCTAAAAATAGAAATTTCTATTTTTAGAAATTTCTAAAAATAGACATCGAGTTAGGTTTTCTGGGTTTCTTGAGATATGGATGTTGGCAAAACTTTCTAAAAATAGAAAGTTTCTAAAAATAGAAAGTTTCTAAAAATAGAATCTCCAAATCAGGTGTCGCGCTCGATTCTCATTGGTCGATTTTCCTTCACGATCGGCACGGTTCAGACGGAATCTTCAAACGACCAAGTTTTCTCTACTGGGTCATTTTTGCTTTTTCACAAGGTGAAGCATGAGCTTGAAAGTCATCAACACAGAAAAGTTCACCTGCCAAATCTCTTCGACGAGTTTCCAACGCTATTTCAACGACACAAAACTGACAAACAGCCGTCGACTCGATGATGAATGCAAAACGATGCAAGATGGATCCAAGGTGAAGTGAAAAGTTGGAAAATCAAAAAATTGGCTAAGTCTAGTGAAACTAGGCACCCCAGGAGGCTAGGGGTGCCCATCCTCTCCAGTGTTAGTTTTTTTTCATGTTTTTCGAGAAATGTCAAAAATGCTTCCGTCAGCTCCTTTTCAGTTGGTCAAACTTGGTCAAAAGTCAGTCAAAGCTAGGATTTCATCATAGATATGTTCAAACTACTCAGATCACCCTCTGTCCCACCTCGATAGTCATCAGAACGACCGAAATCGAAGATCGAACAGGAGCCGTGGGCACGAAAATTGAGAAAAGGTACAAAATTGAAAATTTTTGCAAAAAATGGCTAAGTGTTGACAAAATGGGCGCCCCAGGAGGCTAAGGGCACCCATCCTCACCAGTGTTAGTTTATTTTTCATGTTTTTCTTGAAAAACTCAAATCTCCTTCGGTCTGCCGGCTCCGGTTCAGTGTTGATCAGTTTGGCACGTTTTTCGAGGCAAACAGAAGGTACAATCAGCTCAGTTTTCATCAGGCTTACATATTTGCTAGATCATCAGACTCATTTCCATCCCAATTGATAGAAATCAACAGCCAAACAGGGGTCCTGTGCCTCCGGAATGCGCACGTAAACCAAGAAATTGAAAAAGTTGAAAAAACTAAAAAAATGGCTAAGTGTTGGGAAACTGGGCACCCCAGGAGGCTTGGGGCACCCATCTTGAGCAGTGTTAGAATATTTTTGTGTTTTCAATGTTTTCTGACATGCCTTGTTACCAATCTTCGCCCGTTGGCAGTTTCTGGAAGGTCAAATTTGGTCAAACGATGTCAGATCGTCGAACGGAGGCAGGGGATGGAATCTCAGTTGATCAACCTCCAAAATGTCAGGATCAGTTAGCTTTTTCAGTTCATGAGGACATTTTCCTACCTTGTTGAAGTCAGAGACAGGCCATATTTGAGTCAAAACGAGTGTTGAAGTGTCGAAAATGAAGCAAAAATTTGTTAGCACTTCTTTCAACTCGCGCATTCGATGACATCATCAAAGAAGATATTTTTTGTCATCTTGCACATGAAGCCATAGGCTCCTACAAAAAAGGGATTCTTCCTATTCGAAGACATCCACTTGGATTTATGCTTTAAAAGTTGCTTTCTTCATGGATGAGGATGAAGTTTTCTTCTCACACAAGTAAAGCTGCTTTTTCGACCAAAAGATTTATAAAGACAAGCTTTGGGCTTCTTTATTTCATTATTTTTTGCAGGTTGCATCCAGAGGAAAGATTTTATTTTTCTTTCAACGGAGATTCGAAGACCCAAACCAGGTGCTTTTTCAGTTTTCTTCATAGATTTGGGTTGAGGAAGAAGAGAGGCTTGCTTTTTCAGGGTCCTTGTTTCAAGGAGATCATTTTTTAGAAATCCGACCAGAGCTTTTTCAGTTTTCGTCGAGATGGGTCCATCCAGATTATCATTCTCTTGAAGATTAGGAGTTGTGCTTTTTCTTGGGAAACTGCTTTTTTCCTGCTTTTTCAAGAAAATCTCCACTTTTTCAAAATCCCAATCTGGGTTGCTTAGAAATGGAATTATCTACAAAACCCATGTGCCAGCTTTTTTAGCTCACACTCTGCTTTTTCTAAAAATCAGCAAACAATTTTCAGCCATCTGTTCAATACTTTTTCCAACATAAGCATGTTCACAGTTGATTTTCAAATCTTCCAATATGTAGTACTCTCCAACACAATTCAGGCACAAAACAGCATTGGTTCATGATTACCTGAAAACTTATGAAACAGACTTGCATAAAGTACTTCCAGTAATCAATTTACACTCCTTGGAGGATGCAGGAAATAATGCCATCAAGAATCTTGGACACTCCGGTTTGCTTGCAGTGGCATCCTTTCCTATCACCATGCAAAGTATCGAGTTTGTGATTGCTTGTGTGACACATTACAACTCGGTCACAAGAGAAATTCAGTCGGGTGATGGACATGTGCTCTGCAGCTTGAGGCCAAACGACATTGAAAAGTGCTTTACAATACCTATTTGGAGAGAGAACTTAACTGTTTCACTTGAAGAATGCAAGAGGGTTTAGAATAATGATAAGGAAAAATACAGAAAAAAAGATTGGTCAGAGGTGGTTGAAAGAAAAACAGAATATTATGCCAAAGAACGTTGGACGTGGAGAATTCAAGGAGGAGCATGCAATAATGATTACTCTGCTAAGTCGTATCACAGGTCAAGCAGATGCAAACAAATTTTAGCCTTGGATGTTTTACATCATGTCCCAGATTGTTGACGGAACCGAATTCTATGATTGGTCGGCACTAATCAGTGATTGTCTCCACCAACAAATAATTGATTTTTAAAGGGCTCATGAATTCCATATGATATCGTACCTTGTGTATTTGATGGCTTTTCAAGGTCAATTCAGAGGTTTGAATGTTGTTGTAACTCTGGGTACTCAGCATGTGTATCATCATTTCCCGCAGTTAGAGATCTCTCAAGCTGAACGACATTATAGGTGGGTGAATGATGCATTCTTGATGCATGCAGTGCGAGACATGGACAAGGAGTTGCATATATGGTTTTCTGTAGAGACTAGAATAGCAATGGCAGAATTGGCTGATTGGTTTATCCAATTTCCTACTTTTTCCTACATCAGAGTATATGGCTTCTCAGGAGAGCCAGCCATGTTGCCGCGATATCCTACAGATGAAATAGCATTTATGGAATTTTTGAGGCAAGCTTATCAAGTGCATATATTTTTGCATAGCAGACGCAAGACTGCCTTCAATTTTCCACTTGGGATGAGTATTTACAGATGTAGATCTGGAGCAGATGCCAAGGCAATCGGTAATGAATCATCCAGATATGGTCTTAAGTCTTTCGACAGGAGATCTTCATATGATCCCCGTGGTGTCTATGCATCACATCTTGGTCAGAATTGTACACACAAGTTTGCAGTTGAAGACTTCTGGGCTAATTGTGCTGATGAGTATGAAGTGCGAAGACGCAGTTACAGCAGGTTCACTCTTTAGCAAATGTCTGATATCCTATCAGAGGACATAGAGGGTTTGACAGAGAGTGGTGAAGTTCTACTTCCCACGTATTCCAGGGATCAAATTGAGCAACAACCGTTGCTGCTAGTTAATTGGTCAGTAAAAGAGAGTACTTCCATTGAGAAGAGAACAAGTCGAGTGGTTAAAAATAGTTTGATATTCTTGAAGACTAAGCGGAAGGATGATATTCCAGTAGTAGAGCCGCCAGTTGTGCAACCATCAGAACCTTCCACTTCCAAGCCAAAACAAAGAGTAAAGGCTATGAGTGTTCTCCCAGAGGGAACAAAAATGGCAAAGTTAAAGAGGAAGAAAGACGAGTCTCCAGCTCATGTCCAACAGGAACATCCACCAGTTGAACCAGAAGCTCCTGTTGAAACAACGCCGCATGATGAAGTGTTACCTTCAGATCAGGTGTCTCCACCTTCACTGATCCCTTCTCCTATTCACATAGATTCAGAGCCAGATTCACCAGTTCGCAACTTTGATGCAAGCATTGATTCATCAGGAGCTGATGAGGCGAGAACTGAGTTTCCAAGAGAGGATGGATCATCCTGGCTTGAAAACATTCTGGGAAGGAAGAGAAGAAAGCCCTCATATCAGGTAGACTTAACAGAGCTAAAAAGCATCTATCAAGACACACCAGACAAGCAGCTGAAGAAGCAGATTCGCATTGAGAAGAATGCGGATGGAGAAATCATTCTTGAGACTGCAACACCTCCAGAAAATAGAAGTGCTAATGATGTCGAGGTTGATGACTTCACAGTTGTCAAAGCTAACCTTGGCAGAAGTACTCGCCATACAGATGTCAATCTCTTTGAGGTTGCAGCAGATAGCTTGAAGGAAAGGGTGTTGAGAGATGGAGAAGACAAGGCAGCTATCAAAGCTGAAGTTTGACAGTTGCGGCAATATATTTCCAACCTTTTCCATGGCACTTCACAGGTTGATTTGCTTCTTCCACCGAGTCTTGGATCACCAGCCGATCAGCGGCATTTCAGTAAGTTGGTCCTCTATGGGAGGCACATGGACAATTGGGTAGAAGAATTTGTGACCAAAGGGAGAGTTGTACTTGCAGAGCTTTATCAGTTGAAGTACAACGCTCATGATTTACGCCAAGGCATACAGGGGTCACAACAGATCATGGCAGAAAATAGACCGGTGTTTGAGATCATTATCTCCGACTTGAAGATTGCACTTGATACTGTTGATTTAGCTGAAGACAAGAAGATAGTTTCTACTTGGAAAGAACAATATCTTTTCACAGTAAAAACTTATGACAGTATGATTTCAGAGTTGACAGAATGGAAAGAAAAGGTAATCGGCATCCTCAAGTTCGTTAGATCCTTTGTCTCTCAGATCCCGTGTTCATATGAGAAAGAAGATGGTACCCTGTATGACCTCGAGGAAGTGCAAGCAGAGTTCCAGACTCTCGTCCGCAACAACTTTAATGATGATATCAATGTCGGCAAGATGAGTCGTCTTGCCGCAATGTCAGTAAAATTTGACAAGGCTGCAGATGAAGTTCACGAATTTCTTCAGATGGTTGCCAATGGTGAAGAAATGTTAGAGAATCAGAATATTATTCTAGAGAGTATAAGTGTTCCTGGCAGAGATGCGGTCACTCGCTTTTTGGAAGATATTGTTTCCCAGAATATCGACGGATGACATCACCAAAAAGCTAGAATGTTGATGAGGATGCATTCCAAAATAAAGTAGCTTTAAAACATATGCTTTTTGTTTTAAAGCATGTGCTTTCATCCTAAGCTCATCCATTCTATATTTAGAAAGAAAGCACCTTGTGATAGTTGGAATCTTTTTGCTTTAAAGCAGATTGGTTTAAAGCATTTGTTTATTGTATCTTTGTCTTAGAATAGTAATAAAGCTTGCGAGTTGGCAAGTTAGGGTTAATCAAGGAGATTTTAGGGTTCCCTACTCCTTTGATTTTAGTATAAATAAGGGCATCCTTGCCCATTGTTTGTAATGGTAGTTGTGATAGCAAATTTGCTGTGCCTATTCTAGCCTGCAAACATTGTTATTCCAAGTGTCTGTTCATTTGTGTTTAGTGTTCTCCGGTGTTTGATCGCTTACTGTATGCCTACCTTTTGCTGTAGTCTGGCTGTCCTGGAGTTGTATTAAACTTTCTGATATTGAATAGAAATCTCATGCCTACTTTGCTCTGATATTCTATATCGATTCATCAAGTTTTTGTCGTCAGATGTGTAGCTTCTGTGGCTTTCATTTTCAGCTTTCATCATTAAAGTACTCTTAGTCTTGTGGTGTAAATCTGGAGGAAAACTACTTGAGTTTTTGTGTTTACAAGCATTCCCCGTTCACTTTCAACTTCCTTTTCTCTGAATTTACTCAGGAGGTTGAAAGCGTCATTAGTCTATGCTAGTTGTAGTAGAAGTTTTATTAAAAAGGAAAAACCTCTTCTGCAGCGTTTAGAGTTTTATAACCTTGTGCTCTGCAGCTGAGAATCAAAAAGAAGATAGGCAAAGTTTCATTCAAGTTATCTTTTCAACGAACATCAGCAAGAAAGGGAACTCCCCCTTCCAATAGGAGAGTAGTTTATCTGTGCATAGCTGTCCGTTTCCAAATCGCATACCAGAGGTGCGAATTGAAACGCCAACATAAATAAATTTAGTTCCTATTGGAGGAACAACCTTACATAAAAGGTGGTGCAGTCACAGTTAAGAGGGTCCTCAATGAGAACTGTTTCGACCATGCAACTAGAGTAAACACAATGGAAACAACTTAAAGATATGAAACAAATGCAGATTTAGTCATTTAGTATATCATAGAATTCAAATACAAATTAGTCAGCAATATGCGGTCTTACAATTAGGGTTCATAGGCCTGATTATAAAATATTAGAATATGCACCAGATAGAGCTTTGAAGCTCCTTCACAAAGAATTCAAACTATAGATCTTCTAAATCATCATAACTATGCTAAATTCTTTCCTAGGGATCTATTACATCATTGTATATCATATCCAGAACATAAGATTCCTCCGCATCAGCCAAGGAAGAGCATAAACTCCAATGAAGAGTTGTAACGTGTGTAAATAGATAGGTTAGACCTAAATGAATAGAATTCCTCTACAAATGAATGGAATGATGTACTGATCTTGAGGAGGGTCGGCCATGAACCATAGATCATTGAATGATGTGTCATTAGGCTTTAAAGGATGTGAAATGCTCTGCAGGTCTTCTCCTTTAGTTGATTATCTGAGAGTGTCAGGATGCTCTATTCTGAGAAAACAATCGATCTTCTTGTTAGGGATTGCATGTAGAAGATATCAATTAAATGCAAATAAAGATTAAACAGAGGAATGGAAATACACAGAAATGATAACAATGAGAGACAAGTTTTAATGTGGTTCACCCAAACCTGAGCTACATCCACCAACAGAGAGTCCAATATTATTATCTAGTAAATCAAATCGATTACAACCAACAATCCTTGCAACTCAATACCGCTGCAAAATGCTACAATACATCAATGGAAACCCTAACCCTTAGCCACTTTTATCAAGCCTTATGTCGGTTACAAAATAGGGTTTTTTTTATGTCAGCCAATAAAAAAATAACTCCTGACGCCTTTATAAAATAATAAAATTTGTTTGAGGTTTTGGGGGTGCTACCCCTGAGCCCCAGGGGCATTGCCCCTGGATCCCACAAGGGGCACTGCCCTTTAACCCTGTTAAATAATTTGGGGGGAAACCATGCCAATAAAAGGGGTAAATTTAACCTCCAATTCTAATTAGGCTCCATATAACAACACTTCTGATAGCAATAACTTTCCGGTACTTGATCCAAATGTTCTAAATTTTGGATATGTTGTGCATGAATGTCTCTAGATGCTAAGTCCAGCTCCGCAAGGTCTAAAATGCAACTATGGTAGAATGTGGACCAAAATACAAAAACTGCTACTGACTGAACTACCTGAACTAAACTAGAAGATGAAAAGAAAAAAACTGAAATGAATACAAACTGAAATGCAAATGTTTTTGGTTGATGCAAGATTACTCTTGAACTAGGGATGCTCCTGTATTAGACATCTAGGGTTATTGAAAAAGTGAACCCCTCACTTTGCTGGGGCTAGAGGAAAACCAAGATGGTCCAACTTAGCCTAAGAAATCCATGATGAATCTTCTTCCGATCTGCCTTTCCACTTCACAAGGTATTCTTTGTATTGTCTTCCTCTGGTGTTGCATCCAACTCTATTGTCCAAAATGTCTTCAATCTGCTCTGGTGCTTGTTGTGGTAACTGCTTCTTTAAGTCTTCTTCAATGTTGTCACTAAACTCTGCTTCATGATACTGGTATAGGTCTATAATGTTGAAAAGAGGTGATAGACCTAATGTCTCTAGTAATTCCACTTCATACGCATTTCTTGAATCAAACTTCCTAAGTATCCTACAAGGTCCAAAATTCTTCATGTTCAACTTGTTATATGTTCCAATTGGAAATCTTTCTTTTCTCAAGTATACCATCACTTCATCTCCAACTGCAAATTCCTTATGTCTTCTCTTCTCATCTACTTGCTCCTCTTATTTTCTGTTCGTATCCTCCAAATGCTTCTTTACCTAATTATGCATTGTCTCCATATGTTCTGCAAATTCTTCTGCTTCTGCACTTCCCTTTTCTGCCATACTTATATCTCTTAACTATGCAACTCCTCTAGGGTTTACTCCGGTAACAATCTCAAAAGGTATTCTTTTAGTACTCCTATTCATTAAATTATTATATGCAAACTCTACTTGTGAAAGAATCAAGTCCCAACTTCATGTCTTCTCTCCAACCAAACATCTCAACAAGTTTCAAAAACTCCTATTCACTACCTATGTTTGTCCATCAGTCTATGGATGAAATGCTGAACTAAACTTCAAATCTATCTTCATCTTCTTCCAAAGTGTCTTCCAAAAGTATCCAAGAAATCTTGTGTCTTTGTTTGAAATTATGCTCTCAGGTAATCCATGCAATCTCACAATCTCTTTAAAAAATAGGCTAGGTACATTGATGTAGGAGCATCCAAAAGTCTGATGTAGAAGCATCTGGAAGAATTTAGAACCATTGAGATAGTTGACAGAAGTTTGAATATGCAGAGAAAATGACCTTGGAGAATTCTAAATTTTGAGTATGAGGGGCTGCAGATCTAGACTTAGCATCTAGACATAGGAAATTACAGCATATCAAGAATTCATATTGTTTGGTTTTGTTTCTGGAAAGTTATCACTATTTGAAGATTGACTATTCTGATAGAATAGAGCCAACTGTGTTTAGTGAAGTGGAATCCGCTTGCAGATCATTTTTGTGACTTGCAGAGCGAAAAGAAGAATTGGTTGATGAAGTTTAAGGACCTGGCCGACCTTCAGTGAGGTTTGCATGAAGTTTTATGCATTTGTGAAGTCGTGCCTTATGTTTAGGCCTAACCTATTTAGTGTACATGTTACATAAGCTAGTCGATGTAATTCAACCAACTTGTTGATGATTTATAAGGTTGCGGATGATATAAATAAGAGAAAAAGGATTGTTTCTAAGGGATCAATGACATGAAGATCCAGAGCATGAATATAAGTTATTATGATCTGAAGAAGTAGCAGAACTGAAGTGAAGAATAGAGTAGAGGATAGAAGAAGTTACAGAGCTGAGAATTGATAATCTGACGACAGAATTCAAGCAAGAGAGTTGTTATATGAATTGTTTGTAATCCCTAGGCTGTGGCCTAGCACCTATAAAACCCTTGAGGCATGTGTATTTTGTTTTGAAATCAAATATATATGAAGAATGAGCTTTGAAGGTTGGGTTTTTTTCCCTGTTAGGGTTTTCCCAAGATAAATCTGATGTTATGTGTTCGTGAATCTATTTTATCTTTCTATTGTTAAACTATAAGCTTTCGTTGCATATCTGTATGACCATGGAGTTAATTGTTTAAGGTTGCAAGGTTGGATAGTCCCTAATTGGACCCTCCTACCTTGACTGCATCAAGTGGTATCAGAGCTAGTTTCAAATCTGCTAGGCTGGTTGTGAATTTGTTAGAAGGTGGCAAATCTATTGGAATGAAGTGCGAAACCCTGAAGTATATAGAAATCATCACAGAAGAAAGATCAAGGCAAGGAATGTTTGGTAAGATTTTCAAATTCAGTTGTTTATCTAATTTGTTTCAGATGGGGAAGATTGGAAAGAGGATGAAGAAAGAAAATGAAACCCTAACGTGTGAAAGGGATATTTCAGAAAAGGAATTGTGCGAAATCAAGAAGTGTAATTTAGAATTGTTAGAGAAGATGAAAGATCTTGGAGGAGACAAGTTTGAAGTCCTTAAAGAAGAACTGAAAGATGTAAGAAGCAGAAATGAAGACCTAGAAGCAAAGCTTAAATTGTTTGAAGATGTTGAAAAGAAATTTGCAGAACTAGAAGAAGGATTTAAGTTGTTTTATAAGGTTGAACAGAGGAACAAAGATCTAGAAGAATGTTTGGAATAATTGAAGAAAGAAAATAGTTTGCAGAAGAATGAAATATCAGATTTGAAAGAACAAGTTAATTAGTTAGAGCAGTCACTTGTAGCATGTAGAAAAGAGAATGAAAATTTGAGATCTAAGCCTATATTATGTGATGTTTCTTGTGATACTAATGACTTGTGTGATGTAGCAAAAGTTTCTTTAGGAAGTGATGATGAAGATGACAGTGTGACTAAACCTTAAGTGGTTGGTGATGGTATTGGTTTCAAAATCATGCAAAGAATGGGATATGCATGACAAGGATTGGGAAAACAACAACAAGGAATTATAGAACCTATTGAACCAGTGATCAGATCAAGAAGTGAAGGGATTGGATATGATAGAGCTAAGGAGGTTATGGCAAACTTTAAATCAAATCAAAGGAGAAAGGGTATGTTTTGTTCACATTGTAATAGGCATGGACATGAAGAGGAATCTTGTTGGGATATACACCCTTGTAAGTTATGTGGATTGAGGAACCATTCTGAAAAAGTTGTGTTGGAATAAGTTAAAGAGAAGAAAGCCTATGACAAGTTATATACAGAAGAACTATGGGTGGATAGATGGACATGAATGGAGACATGTTACTGGTATGTTCAGAGGAAGATATAGACTGAAGTGTTCATATGTTGGATTAGGATGCAAAGAAAGAAGACCTTATGTGGAACAAAACAAGGAAAGAAATTTAAACTATAGAGGGAGAAGTGACTGGAGTCATAAGTCTTATCATAGTGCAGGATACTAGAAGAATGAAAGAGGATTTGTAAGAAGAATAACATGTTTTCAAGTTTGGAGGAGAAAAGAATCAAGCAAGGAAAGTTATCAAGAACCTGTAACTAAAGAAGCTGATAAAGGAGAAACAATAAGTAGTTTAGAGATAGTTTGAGGTTGAAAATCCTGTTGATACAGAAATGATTTGTGTAGAAGAAGAAGAGATAATTGAATAACTAAGTTTGACAAAGGAACCAGAAGAAAGTGATGCAGAGATAGTTTATGTAGAAGAGGAAGGAGAACCTTTTGAATCATTGAGTTTAATAGAGAAACTGGTAGATTTGGTCTTAAGAAGATTTGTGTTATAGAATCTAGAAAGAAAATCAAGAGAGAGTTTGTTTAAAATTATTTGATAAAGCAGTGCAAGATAAAGTTGTGTGAACAAATGTAAAGCATAGTAGAGAAGATCATGTGGCAGAGAAAGAGGAAATGACAAGATATTCTACTGGAGGAGAAAGTTTGTGTACCGGAGTAAAGAAAATGTGGATAAAGAAACAAAGAAAAGTATTGAAGTAGTATATGCAGTGCAAAAAATGTAAGATTCTGAGGTGTGCGAGAGAAATTGTATCTGAGATCAGGATTGGAAAGTGTTGCAAAGAAGTTTAGGAAGTGTATTGGTTGGATCAGAAAGTAACTTGATTGTTCTGGAGGATGCATGAATGAATTTGATTAAAATAGACATTGATCTTGAGGCAACTTGCGGAGAAGACTTGCTCAAACCACCGATCATTGAGGCAACGCAAGGCTTGCAAGTAGACTGTTGAACCTAGACCATGACAAGATGATGAACTTGAGGTAGCTTTGCAGGGTGGACTTGAACAGACTGCTGACCTTGAGGCAGTTGCAAGTACCTGAAAATAGATTACCGAACCCTGAATCTAACTTAATACAAACCTAAGTGAAGGGGTTCACTTCTCAAATAACCCCGAGGGTCTGATGTAGGAGCATCTAGAAGTCTGATGTAGAAGCATTTGGAAGAATTTAGAACCATTGAGACAGTTGACAGAAGCTTGAATATGCAAAGAAAGTGACCTTGGAGAATTCTAGATTTTGAGTATGAGGGGTTGTGGATCTAGACTTAGCATCTAGACATAGGAAATTACAACATACCAAGAATTTAGATTGTTTGGTTTCAATTCCTGAAAGTTATCGTTGTTTGAAGATTGATTGTTTTGACAAAATAGAGCCGACTGTGTTTAGTGAAGTGGAATCAGCTTGCAGATCATTTCCATGACTTGCGGAGTGAAAAGAAGAATTGGTTGATGAAGTTTAAGGACCTAGCTAACCTTCAGTGAGGTCTGCACTATGTTTTATGCATTTGTGAAGTTGTGGCTTATGTTTAGGCCTGACCTATTTAGTGTACACATTACATAAGCTAGTCGATGTAATTCGGCTGACTTGTTAATGATTTGTAAGGGTGCAGATGATATAAATAAAAGCAAAAGGATTGTTTCTAGGGGATTAATGACATGAAGATCCATACCATGAAGATAAGTTATTATGATCCGAAGAAGTACCATAACTGAAGTGAAGAATAGAGTAGAGGATAGAAGAAGTTACAGAGCTAAGAATTGATAATCCAATGACGGAATTCAGACAAGAGAGTTGTTATATGAATTGTTTGTAATCACTGGGCTATGGCCTAACACCTATAAATCCCTTGAGGCATGTGTATTATGTTTTGAAATCAAATATATATGAAGAATGAGCTTTGAAGGTTAGGTTTTTTACTTGTTAGGGTTTTCCCAGGATAAATCTGATGTTATGTGTTCATGAATCTGTTTTATCTTTCTGTTGTTAAACTATAAGCTTCCGTTGCATATCTGTATGACCATGGAGTTAATTGTTTAAGGATGTAGGTTGGACAGTCCCTAACTGGACCCTCCTACCTTGACTACATCAAATACCACTTGATGTAGTCAAGGTAGGAGGGTCTGGTTAGGGACTATCCAACCTTGTAGCCTTAAACAATTAACTCCATGGTCATACAGATATGCAATAGAAGCTTATAGTTTATTAACATCAAGATAAAACAGATTCATGAACACATAACATCAAATTTATCCTGGGAAAACCCTAATAGGGAAAAAATCCAACCTTCAAAGCTCATTCTCCATATATATTTGATTTCAAAACACAATACACATGCGTCAAGGGATTTATAGGTGCTAGGCCATAGCCCAAGGATTACAAACAATTCATATAACAACTCTCTTGCCTGAATTCTGTCATTAGATTATCAATTCTTAGCTCTATAACTTCTTCTATCCTCTACTTTATTCTTCACTTCCGTTCTGCTACTTCTTCAGATCATAATAACTTATCTTCATGCTCTGGAACTTCGTGTCATCAATTCCCTTGAAACAATCCTTTTTCTCTTATTTATATCATCCGCAACCTTACAAATCATCAAGTCGGCCAGCTTACATCGGCTAGCTTATATAACGTGTACACTAAATAGGTTGGGCCTAAACATAAGGCACAACTTTACAAACTGCATAAAACTTTGCACAAACCTCATTGAAGGTTGGCCAAGTCCTTAAACTTCATCAACCAATTCTTCTTTTCACTCCACAGGTCACGAAAATGATCTGCAAACCAATTGCACTTCACTAAACACAGTCAGCTCTGTTCTATCAGAACAATCAATCTTCAAACAACGATAACTTTCTAGAATCAAAACCAAACAATCTAAATTCTTGATATGTTGTAATTTCCTATGTCTAGATACTAAGTCTAGATCCACAGCCCCTCATACTCAAAATCTAGAATTCTCCAAGGTCACTTTCTTTGCATATTCAAGCTTTTGTCAACTGTCTCAATGGTTCTGAATTCTTCCAGATGCTTCTGCATCAAACTTCTAGATGCTCTTGCATCATACATGCACTACATCAGTTGTCTTCTTTTAAGGTATGAAATGTTCTATCTTTGAAAATATATCCACCACTACAAATATTGAATCATGTCCTCTTTGTGTCTTAGGCAATCCCATTACAAAATCCATACGTATGTCTTCCCAAGGTTTCACTGGTACTATCAAAGGTTTATACAATCTAGTATTCTGACTACTCCCTTTTGCAACTTGACAAATTCTACAACTTTGCACAAATTTCCTAACATCCTTATGTATCTGAGGCCAAAAGTAATTCTCACTCACCAAAGATACTATCTTATCAATGCCAAAATGTCTTTCCAATCCTCCACTATGCTTCTCCTTGACCAAATTGTCTCTCATTGAACTCTGAGGTATGCATAGCTAATTTCCTCTGAACAACATATCTTCCTGAATGAAATAATCCAACCACTTTCTCCTCTCTATCACAATAGGTTCCTTACATGCTTTCCAAGGTTCTACAAAATCAAGATCTTCCTCATATAGTTTCTTCAATTTATCAAGTCCAAACACTTCAACTCTCATCTCTGTCAACAAGTTTTTTCTCCTACTCAATGCATTTGCAACTTTGTTTGATTTACCACTCCTATGCTTCAACACAAAAGTATAACTTTGCATGAACTCTACCCATATCATATGTCTCTACTTCAACTTTCCTTGACTGTTCAAATATTGCAAAGCTTGATGATCTGCATACAACACAAACTCCTTAGGAAACAAGTAATGTCTTCACTTCTTCAAGGCTTGAACTATGGCATAGAACTCTTGGTCATAAACTGAGTATCTTCTCCTTGCATCATTCAACTTCTCACTGAAATATGCTACTAGTCTACCTTCTTGACTTAATACTACTCTAATTGCATTTTCACTTGCATCACAATCTACTTGAAATACCTTATTGAAATTTGGTAATGCCAAAATAGGTTGCTCTATCACTTTCTGCTTCAACAATTCAAAACTTTTGTCTACTCCTGATTTCCACTTAAAGTCTTTTCTGTCACCTCTCATTGTCTCTATCATAGGGTTACAAACTGAACTAAAATTTCTGATGAACTTGGATGGTAGAAACTAGCCAATCCATGAAATGATCTGACTTCTCCAATGCTCGCTGGTGTAGGCCATTCGACAATTGCTCTCACTTTCTCAAGGTCCATCTTCAATCCTTCCGCAGAAATCACAAATCCCAAATAAACCAATTCTTCCTTCATGAAACTACACTTCTTGATGTTTATCAACAATTTTTCTTCTCTCAACCTCTGTAATACTTGTTTTAGGTGCTGCAAATGTTCCTCTTTTGTCTTACTAAAAATTAGAATGTCATCCAAATATACAATAACAAACTTACCCAAGAATTTCTTCAGAACTTCATCCATCAATCTCATGAAAGTACTAGGTGCATTTGTCAATCCAAAAGGCATCACTAACCACTCATACAATCCTTAATTTGTCTTAAAAGCAATCTTCCATTCATCTCCTTCTTTGATTCTGATCTAATGGTATCCACTCTTTAAGTCTATTTTTGTGAAATATCTTGTTCCACTCAAACAATCCATAATATCGTCCATCCCAAGTAAAGGATATCTATACTTAACTGTGATCTTGTTTATTGCTCTAGAGTCTGTACACATTCTCCATTCTCCATCTTTCTTTAGTGCTAACACTGCAAGTACTACACAAGGACTCAAACTTTCTCTAATCAAATCTTTCCTCAACTCTTGTATCTATCTATTCAATTCTTCATTCTCTGTTGATGTCATTCTATGTGTCACTTTGTTAGGCAAACTCGCTCTGGGTATAAGATCCATGTGATGACTGATACTCCTAATTGTTGGCAATCCTTTAGGTACATTCTCTTATATGATGTCTTCATACTCTATTAGCAACTCTTCTATCTCTTCTGATTGTAATTCTTCAGTCTCCTTCAATATTTTAGGCTTCTTAGGGATCAAAGCATAACACATATTCTCATGTCTCAAACCATCTAGAAATTTTCTTCCATCTACCAAACAAATTATAGCATTCCCACATACTTTACCCTAAGGATCATCCTCCAAAGGAATCAAAGTAATTATCTTCGCATTTGTTGTTGTAGTGTATGTATTCTTTCTTCCATCATGTATATCTTTTCTTTCATACTGCCAAGGTCTACCCAACAAGCTATGACATACATCCATAGGCATAATATCACACTATACTTCATCATGATAAGATCCAATATGAAATTTCACCAAAAGTTATTCACTTACCGGTACCTTATGATCATCCTGAATCCATGCTATTTGATAGGGTTTAGGGTGTTTCGATCTTTCAAACTTTAGCTTAGTCACCATCTCCTCTGAAACTAGGTTATCAGAACTACCACTATCAATAACAACTTTGCAACATTTACCTCCTGATTTGCATCTTGTTCTGAATAGACTTTTCCTCTGTGGTGGTTTCTCACTTATCTCTGCTTGAAATAGTGCTCTTCTCATCACAAGTTATTCTCCTTTCTCAGGTTTTCCAACTGAACTCGGTGATCCAATAGGTTCTTCCACATAGGCTACTCTTCCACCATTCTCTATCCTCTTGCTTGTACTCCCTTGATTCATTCAAATGCTCTATGTCCTTCACCTCCACACTTGAAACAAGTGCCTCTGAATGTTCTCCTATTAGGTCCTCTTCCTTCTCTTCTATATCCTTCAATCTGGTATGGACTAGGGTTTCCTCTACGGTAAAAATTTATGTCATCTCTCTGGTATGCATTATTATCTATGTCCTCATTCTTGAATGTATTCTCTTGTCTATTATGCTCCGCATAGGGTCTTTCTCCTCCAGAAAATGCTTTGTCTCTCTGAAATTTACCTCCTCTACCTCTCTATCTTTGATCATGCCTCTTGTTCAACTTCTCTTCAACTTTCAGGGAAAACTGATATGCTTCCACTAGTATTGTCATCCTAACCAAACTCAATTCTTCTTGAATGTTCAATCTTAGTCCATTGATGTATCTAGCCACTTTCTCCTTGCTTGCTTCACTACGTCATGTACTTATGATCATCTTATGAAATTCTTCAGTATATTCCTTCACAAATGTCTCCTTTTGTTTCAGGTTTTGCAATCTCTTCAATAATTCCAACTCATAGTCAGTAGGTATAAACTGATTCTTCAACTTTGTCACAATTCTATACCACTTTGTAATATTTTATTTTCCTCTTCTATTTCTATCCAACTGAACTTCTTTCCACCATATAGCAGCATGTCCTTTCAACTTTATCTTTGTAAATTTCACCTTCTCTGGATCTTCAGCTTCTTCATACTCAAAGTACTCTTCCATGTCATTTATCCAGTCAATCAACTCTTCAAGGTTCAAATTGCCAGTGTAATTAGGTACATAAACTCTAGGTCTCTTTTTGATCTTTGAAATATCTTGCAACATCTTGATTTGATTTGATTCTTCTTCTTCATCACCTCCTAGGGTTTCACCAATTTGTTCAATAGATTGAAATTCCTCTTCATCATCACTTTCAACATTAGGTCTAGGTGTCAATCCTCTTTGCCTATCTTCCTCAATAGAATCCAATCAAATTCTCATTATTTTCATCATTTCCATCATCTCATCCATTCTACAATCCATTGTTCCAACAACAGGGACTCTCCTCAGTGGCATTCTTCCTATGATCAAGTGCAAACTGCCTCAAGTTTGGCGATCAGGCTACAAGGTGACAACTGCCTCACAATCAACGATCGGTTGTGACACAAGTAACCTACCTTGAATTTAGCAATCTGTCCATAGTAAGATCTTACAAAATTCCTTCGCTAGATTCTCTCAATTTGCTCCCAAAGATTCAAACTTTCACTCTAATACCACTTGGTGCAGTCATGGTTAAGAGGGTCCTCAAAGAGAACTGTCCCGACCGTGTAGCTAGAGTAAACACAATAGAAACAACTCAAAGATATGAAACAAATGTAGATTTAATCATTCAGTATATCATAGAATTCAAATACAAATTGGCTTACAACATCTGAGCTTACAATTAGGGCTCACAGGCCTAATTATAGAATATCAGAATATGCACTAGATATAGCTTTGAAGCTCCTTTGTAAATAATTCAAACTATATATCTTCTAAATCATCATAAATATGCTAACTTCTTTCCTAGGGATCTATTACATCATTATATATCATATTTGGAACATAAAATTCCTTCGTGTTGGCCAAGGAAGATCACAAACTCCAATGAAGAGTTGTAACATGTGTACACAAATAGGTCAGACCTAAATGAATAGAATTCCTCTGCAAATGAATGGAATGATGCACGGATCTCGGGGAGGGTCGACCATGAATCATAGATCATTAAATGATGTGTCATTAGGCTTCAAAGGATGTGAAATGATCTATAGGTCTTCTCCTTTAGCTAATTATCTTAGAGTGTCAGGATTCTCTATTCTGAGAAAATGGTCGATGTTATGATAGCGATAACTTTCTGGTACTTGATCCAAATGTTCTAAATTTTGGATATGTTGTGCATGAATGTCTCTACATGCTAAGTCTAGCTTCACAAGGTCTAAAATGCAACTATGGTAGAATTTAGACCAAAATACAGAAATTGCTATTGACTGAACTGCCTGAAATGAACTGGAAGATGAAAAGAAACAAACTGAAATGCAAATGTTTTTGGTTGATGCAAGATTGCTCTTGAACCAGGGATGCTCCTGCATCAAACATAATTTTGAATCTTATAGCAGTCTTGTGAGAAATCAAGGTAATCATTATCTTGGTGATCTAAAGGATCACTTATGCATCTCCAAATAATCTAAGGAGAAGAATCACGTATTGGTATGATATTTTTAACCTATATGTTTGTCTATACTTTAAATAGTTATAATTGGTCTAACTCATGATATACGAGGGTTGAGCATGTATTTCTGAGTCTTTAATCTTTTTCTATTGCCCCTAGGAGGATGTTTGGGTTGTTAGGGAAGGGCAGTTTTGTTATTAATGTCTCACACAGTAGGTGACTCCCAAATGGTGGTATTGACGGGTGTTCATGACACCTTTGGGCCAAGTGGTGGTATTGTCAGGTGAGCATGAAACCCTTGGGCCTATGGTAGTGAAGATTAGTTACCGGTTTTGTTATTAATGTCTCACATGATGGGTGACTCCCAAATGGTGGTATTGACGGGCATTTGTGACACCTTTGGGCCAAGTGGTGGTATTTTTGGGCAAGCATGAAACCCTTGGGCCTATGGCAATGGAGATTAGTTACCGGTTTTGTTATTAATGTCTCACACGGTGGGTGACTCCAAAATGGTGGTATTGACAGGCATTCATGACACCTTTGGGCCAATTGGTGGTATTGATGGGAATTCATGAAACCCTTGGGCCCATAGCAGGGGAGAATAGTTATCCAATGCCTTAATGCAATGTTTTCCCCTCCTTTGCTAGGGTAGATGATTAGGCTAGAATAACAACCGGGCTTGATGTTCACCATTCTCAAAGTATATCATGAGGCATAAGACATGTTTAAGTATAAGTATGTTAAAATATAAAATTGAATATATGTAGCCACAAATAACATTACATTCTTGTTCATTGTTATTGATTATGATTATGATGTATTGATTTCATTACTACATTCTAATTTATTGATCTTTAATATTGCTAATGTCCCTTTCTAGTAGTTATTCTTGTGTCCAGGTTAGGAAATCAAGAATATCCTAAAAGGGGACATTTCAAGTGGTATTAGAGTAGTCTTCCTGCCATCTTGTGAATGATATTTCTTACATAATCTTATGCTAAGTTATATTGTGGGCCCATAACCCACAAATCCTAGGATCATTCTCCACGTTATCTTATCATCATTCATTGATTATTCTGCAACTTGCTCAATAATCAAAGTCTTGAATTTATCTTCTCTACAAAATCATTAGCTTCATCTTTCAGATTTTTTCATCAATATTGTTTCATTTTAAATCTCCAATCTTGGATTCTCAGTACTCCCAAACTTCTTCTTTAACATTGAAAAGATTTTTCCTTCCTGCATTCACTTGATTAACTACATATTCATCTATGACACTTGTATTACCTCAATCACATTTCTATTCAAAATCAAATATCAATTACTCCTCAAGAACATGACTCTTCTCAATTTTAAGGTGAATAACATGTCAAAAGGTAAAACTACAAGAGGACAAGTACAAGACCGAATCTTGTAATCAAAGATCAAGATATCTTCATCATTCATTGGAATCTTGGAATCTCAATACTCTCAATCTTCTTTAGCATTGAAACTATTTTCATTAAAACCACATCTTCATCTATGATACTTGCATCACATCGTTATTCAAAACATCAAACAAATGCTTACCTATACATTTGTCTTTCATTAGACATTTCAAGTATTATTTGGTCACAAATTCTCTTTCATGAAATCGCAATCATTTTCTCTTCACTAAAGCATATTCATAATAATATTCATTCTGGATCAAAACCATGACTTTGTCTCAACACATCGGAAGGTAGATGTTAAAAAGTGTAAGGTAATGAAAGAATTCATTGTGATTGCTTGAGGACAAGCAATCTTGAGTGTGAAGGGCTGCCATGTCCCCATATTAGTAATTTATAAATGAATTGATTATGTATTATTCATTCAAATTAAAGATATGAATGACATTAAAATCCATAGTAAATATTATAAATATACTTACATTAAATAATATAGAATACAAATATAAATATTATCAATTTAAATATTACTATAATAATAATAATTATAATACTATTAAATATAATATATAAATATAAATATAAATATAAGTATAATATATAATATATAATATATATAAATATAAATTATAAATATCAATATAAATTAATTATTATAAATATTATAAATTAATGTTATAAATTAAATATAAAAAAGGCTACCTTTATTAAGATGGTAGCTATTCATCTAATAAACGATTTAGAAAACAACGAATAAAGGTAAGCACATATGTTTTAGAGGCAACAAATATATGCTAACCTCCATCTAAGGCAACACTTAGTGTAAAGAAAGGTTGCGAGTAATATTCTAAGGTAGTCAGCAATCAATAATAAGGATATTACTAATCAGCGAACATAGCCATCAATAGATACAAAAAGGTATCTAAAAGAAATAATATAAAGAGCGACCTTATTTAAGGTAATCACTGTTTACTAATAGCGAACCCAGCAATGGAAAGGTATGACTGTTGGAAGGGGTATATCCCTTACCAACAATGTCATATCCAACATTTCAAAGGATATAAAAGTCATAACAAGAATCATGGATAGGGAGAGCAGAAAAGAAAGGAATCATCAAGCATTGGAATATCAATCCATCTAGCAACAAATAGACATTGAATCATATTAAGTCTAAGGTAGAAATACCAATATAAATATCAAGCAGATTCAACAAAATATAGAGCAGTGATTTGCTATAAACATATCCCTTCTTAGTGAAGGAAATTTTATAAATAAATTCAGTTCCTATTGGAGGAACAACCTTACATAAAAGGTATTCTAAATCTTGTAGCATCCTTGTGAGAAATCAAGGTAATCATTATCTTGGTGATCCAAAGGATCACTTGTGCATAATCTAAGGAGAAGAATCACATATTGTTATGATATTTATCACCTATATGTTTGTCTATACTTTAAATATTTATACTTGGTCTAACTCATGATATATGAGGGATGAACGTGTCTTTCCAAGTCTTTAATCTTTCTCTATTGCCCCTATGAGGACGTTTGGGTTGTTAGGGAAGGGCAGTTTTCTTATTAATGACTCACATGGTAGGTGACTCCAAAATGGTGGTATTGACAAGTGTTCATGACACCTTTGAGCCAAGTGGTGGTATTGTCGGACGAGCATGAAACCCTTGGGCCTATGGCAGTGGAGATTAGTTACCAATTTTTTTATTAATGTCTCACACAGTTGGTGACTCCCAAATGGTGTTATTGACAAACATTCATGACACCTTTGGGCCAAGTGGTGGTATTGCAAGGTGAGCATGAAACCCTTGCACCTATGGTAGTGGAGATTAGTTACCAGTTTTGTTATTAATGTCTCACACGGTGGGTGGCTCCCAAATGGTGGTATTAACAGATGTTAATGACACCTTTGGGCTAAGTGGTGGTATTGACGAGCTTTCATGAAACCCTTGGGTGCATGGTAGTGGAGAATAGCTATCTAGCGCCTTAACGTAATGTTTTCCACTCCTCTTCTAGGGTAGATGATTAGGCTAGATGAATGACTGGGCTCGACGTTCTCCATTCCCAAAGTATATCATGAGGCATAAGACACATTTAATTATAAGTATGTTAAAGTATACAATTGAATATATGTACACACAAATAACATTACATTCTTGTTCATTGTTATTGATTATGATTATGATGTATTGATTTCATCACTACATTCTAATTTATTGATCTTTAATATTGCTAATGTCGCTTTCTAGTAGTTATTCTTGTGTGCAGGTTAAGAAATCAAGAATATTCTTAAAGGGGACATTACAATGATAGGAGACTAATTCCTATATATCAGTACTACCCTCATCTCACCCTAACAGTAAGCATCAAGCATTATCTGAGGGTGAATGATGCCTTTTTCTACCACTACATCTGCTTGTTGGATAAGGAGATTGAAAAAAGAGAGTATCAGATCAAGCTTGGAAATAGGTAAAGAAGTTAGGGTGCATCTTTCTTCAATTCCCTACTTTCACATACCTCAAGGCAAGGTGTTTGAGTGGGAATCCATACATGCTACCTAGATACCCAAGGGATAAGATGGTCTTGATGGAGCTATGTAGGCAGGTAGTGGATGTTCATATTAAGCAAGCCAACTCACTTCGAGGAGGATTCAAATTCCAATTCCATATTGGGAGATATGGTATCTCTACAAATCCAAAAGTGAAAGCTATGGAGACTGAGTTGCAATGGGTAACATTGAAGAGGTACAATAGAAGACAATATTTTGATTATTGTGGCATGAATAATAAGCTAAAAGGAAATTATACTCATGTACACATGATTGAGGACATCTGGGTAGAATGTAGAACTAATGAAGATGTTAGAAGGATGGATTATAGTAGGCTCAATTTGGATTAGGTAAGAAATTTTCAACTAGCCGGTGTACCTGAAGATATGTGGGATGAAGGGGACATAGTAGATGTGGCATACATAGACAACAATATTGCTTACAACCCTCTACCAGCTATCCAATGGTCTTAGAAAGAGCTAACCTCTATAAGAAAAAGATTTCAACTGACTCTTGCAAACACCAATGTGTGGTTGAGTAATAGAGGTATAAAATTGAAGCCTTTCTTAACAAGCTTTGAGGAAGAAAAGACAAAAGGACCTCCAGGGAAGGAGGAATTGAGGACAAAGAACACAGAAGATACCACTCCTAGTAAGGAAAGGCTAAAGTTTGTCCTCAAGACAAGAAATAAGGGGAAAGGAAGGGAAAAAGAAGGAACATCTACATAGCAAGATGTTGAGAAAGAGGAGGCAATAGAAAAGGAGTCACAAGGACTAATTGACAATCCACAAGGTGAATCTGCTCAAGTGACACCCCACCTTCCTCTCCTATGGTTTCAAAGGTACAAACTTCCATAGCTCATGTGATGTCAAGTGCACAAAGATCATTAGGTATTCCAGATAATCCTCTATCACCATCACCAGGTGTGTCTGTCCATTCTACTTACTCATCTCCTTCCACACCACTAAATCAATATTTGTTTGACCAACCTCTAGATAATGTGGATAATAATTTGTTCCTCTTTCTTCCATGCCTAGTCTTTCAAATGTACCTATGTCTTTGATTGATTCAATCTCTCAGTAAATTTTTGAGAAGTTTTTGGGTTCCTCATCTGCTCAAGTGAATATTGATGCTAACCGTTCCACTATGAAAACTCAAACACCACCACTTGTTACTCATACCCCACTTGTGTCCGTATCCATACAAGATCCACCCATTCCACCCAAGTCACAAGAACCTACAATTCCACCTGTGTCCACTCAGACCACAACTACAAAGGTAAAAGGTGATAAATTTGTCCTTCCACCGTGGCTTATACCATGTCAACCCAAAAGAAAGAAGCAAATTGTTTCACCAGATGACTGTGATTTTGGTCAATTAGTTCCAACAATTTCAAAGGAAATCAAAAAGGCCAAGACTTTGTCCATGGTTTTTGTCGATGAATCAAGAAACAAATATGCAAAGGTTGCTATTCCCTCATCCGACAATAGAATTGTAGATGTTGAAAATGTTGACTATGTCATAACAAGAGTTGAAATTGGTAATCAGATGCATGAGATCTATTAGCACAAGTATATGCATTGTTAGATAGATATGACAAAGATAAAGTCATAAAGGACCAACTCAAAGTGCAGGTGGATCAACTAAGATCAGTGCTTCTCAAAATAACACAGTCATTCGAATAGGTTGAACCTGTTGGCACTAGCACAAGCAATGAAGCCTTTTTGAAAGTAGAAAGAATTGGTGCAAAGGGTCAAGCAGTGAATGCTTGGATAGATAGAGTGCTTGCCCAGGGTTCATTACTTATAAAGTCAACCATTGAACTTTATGACAACCTGGGCAAAGTGGGAAAAGAAATCAATCAAACACTAGAGATTCTCTCACAAGACATGCATCTAATTGAACAAGATATTGACTCTTGGAACAAGCTACAAGATTTCAAAATTAAGGTGTTGATTAAACATGGGGTCATTCCCGACAGGAGGAAGTATGTGGAGTATCGAGAGGCTATGATACATAAAAATGATATAATTGAACACCTGATACTTGATTTGAAAAAAGAATTTGAAAGGGGACAAAACAAGGCTCAAGAAATTTCTAATGAGTTGGCAGAGTTACCATGTCATATGCTAGATTACAACCAACAGACACTCCCTGAGGATATAGTCATTCAAGATTTCACCAACCTGGTGTAGATAGAAGTTGAAACAAAAGTATTTTCATTGACTTCACTTGACAGGTTGATGGAGTTCCAGATCATTTTGAATAGGTTGCAAAAAATGCTAAATAAGAATAAGAGCATGTCTGACACCCTCATTGATTCCATCACTTGGGTGCTTATTACCTCCAAGCATACACCAGGGCTTGACAACAATGAAGTCTAGGCTAATATGAATAGATATGAAGAATCCTTGGAGAAAGATCAAGATGATGAAGTGTCCAAGGACACCTAGATATTTTTCATGTTTTAGTTTCCATGCTTTGTAAATTGTAATTGACAAAATCCATGTCATTTTGAAAAATTGGAATACATGGATTTGTGAGACAGAGTCATAAGTCAATTAGGAATCAATTTTTTAATAAGTAAAAGTAGTTGTAGTTTTCCTATTTTTATTCTCAGCCTCTCCCTATAAATAAAGAGGGCCTCTTATGTAAATATTATCTTTTAGCTATTGAAGCGAAGTGTTGCTGAATTGAAGAGCATTTTGAGACTTTGTGTTCAAGCTGTAAATCATAATTTTAACAATAATAAGAAAAGTAGGCAGGAATTCAAACTTTGTTTTGGAATAAACTTGTGGTACATTGGAGATGTTCTTATGTCTTTTCATTTGCACTTTATTATGCAATTGATCAAATCATAGTGTGAGTTCATATAATCTAGGAGGTGATCTAAAGTTGATTTTGGAGTCTTTGTGCTACAACATTATCTTTGGAGTTTATGTTTATGATCGTGAGTGGAAAATATTAGAAGACTTTGTCCTGCTAGTTATTTTCTGTGTTCATTAATCTCTTGATAGCATATGGTGGAGACTTTGGGCTACACTATATTCTATACATTTCCAACATCAAGTCAGCAGAAGAAGTAACAAAAGACTTTGTGCTTTTGTGGGTTTCTTGGTTACTTTACTTTGGTATCATCTTGAATATTCTTACATTTATTCAATTTGGATATTGTTTAGTTTTGTTCTAGCAAGTGGTTTTTAATTTTATCATACATTGTGAGAGTTAAGAAGAAACATCTTTAAAAAAAAAGAGAAATAGATGATATGGATCCATCCACAGGTTAGTTTGTATTGTACATAAATCTAGTTAAGTACTTGTTGATTGTAATAAACAATAAGAAGTGAGCCTCCCCTTTCTAAGAGGAGAGATTAAATCTCATTATACTGTGGTTGATATAACCATTTTGTTCTCAATTAGCTGATAACAAAATATTCACCGAACAAGTTCATAAGACTTTCAATGTCTCTGCAAGCTTCTAATATGTATGTTCAGGCTTGCTTACAGTCTAGAATAAATATAGACTCTTATTTAATGAATGCTCACTCATTCAAGGGGATACATATTAGAAAGACTTTGGAAAAATTCTTCACAATGCTTGATATTATAAACATCTATTACTATTATCTTACATGGAACTCTTCCTTGGATTGAAGTCTTCAAGAAAGAGTACGTCAAAGTGAATTCACAGTCTATTGGAACCACAATACTTCATCACTATCACTAGCTTGCTTATCATTGGTTTGATTGTCCCATATGATCAATGGAGTGATTTCAAATTTCCAACCATGTTGACAGGGTTCACAATGCAAGTATACTTCTCTTTACTTCCTTTAAGACCTTTGTACTCTCTACTTTGCCCTCTTTGACCATAGTCAGACCCTCTCTAATCTATAGCTAATCTCTTTGAAGGTTAGTAGACCTCATCCCTATGTTGTACTACTTACTTCTTGACTACTATGACAATAGTGTTGTGACTCCATGTAGTAGACAACTGTCAACCTTAAACATTATCCTGTACTATTCACTTTGCTCTGAGCTATCTCATGCTTGGTAGGCTATTAGACATGAAGGTGCGAACCACACAACAAAAATCTGATTCAAACCTTATTTATGTCCTCTAAACAATGTAGAATCAATGGAGATTGCAACATAAATAAAACCCACTACACAAAAATGACATGCATTAATAATTGAACACATAACATAGTATGTAACGTGGAGAAAACCCTTTCAAGTAAAAAAACTCCACCAAGAAAAGAGGCTCCAAGTTGTATTATCTTCAAATATGAGATTACAATACATGCACTTCTTCTTCTTCTTCATTCTTCAATCCTGTGGCGCCTATTACTCTCAACTCTGCTAAAAATGTAGTACAAATATCCTTATAAAAGGGGGTTCCCTTCTAGGGCAAGAAAACTGACATAATATCGATCGTCAGATCTATGACCTAATGACGAATGGTCCAAATTTACAATGATAAAATATAAATAAAATGTGGTTTTGGGAGCACCCCCGGACCCCCCACCGGGGGATGGTCCCCCCAGACCCCTCATAGGGGGAAACCTCCCTCTGACCCCTCGTCATGGATGAATTAGCGTCGGGTACCAGATATAAACATGTGGCTGAAACAAGATCATTACTGGTGAAACCTTTCATCCCTTATGGGCAATTTACAAATGATAATAAGAATAATAAATTACATAGGATTTACAAGGTTGATGCCACCTTAATCCTAACATAGGAATCATTGTCTTTTTCTCACATGTGAACATTCTCTTCTTATCATTTTTGTCATGGCTCCTACAAGCCCCTTCGGGTTTCACAAACCTCTTCACAACTGGTCTTCATATTGTTACACCTACACTTCATACATCTTTGAATAGGGCTTCTTTATCCTTTGATAGTTTTTCTAAATTCTTAGACTCTGCATATTTTTTCTTTCCTCTGCATACACTATCCTGCAAATCTTTGCATCACAACCTTTAAAATCTCCAATAAACCTTGTATGTTTAGGTCTTGTTGTTGAATGATGTGCAGACTTCTTGAATGTTGAATCTTTAAGAGTCTCCCTATGCATAACCTACTATGAGAAAAATAGGACCACACTATGATAGAAACCCATGAAAACACATGTTTGATAGACATGCATATTCGTATGATTATGATATAGGTTTCTAAATGATTTGGTAGACCCTCAAAATCTGTCACCATTGAGACTTGTAAAACATGGATAGACCTTTGTTTGTTTTATGGCCTGTATAGGACTGTAGGCATTTTCATAGGCCATAACAATGAATGGATCTGTCTCATTGTTAACACTGAGCATTACACCTTGACTTGTACAAACTTCCAATGAAATATACAGACTATGAAAACACTTGACATGCCTATAAGAGATTTAACAAGAGTCTTCCATATATCTGCATACTCTTCACAGTTGACAGTCTTAAGACATATATACCAACACCTATTAATGCTGATCCAAAGATCTTTACTATCCTCATAGTCTTACCAGGGGTTTGTAATTGCTTATAGTCTTTGATTATTTCCCAAAATTGTTTGATGGGCCACAAGTAGATTCAAAGACTTGGTGATAGTTTATATAGGGTTTAATGGATTTAATAAGCTCTTCATGACTACTCCCTTTTGACTATCTCCTTTTGCACCTTTGTGATAGTCTACATAAGCCTTTGTATTTGTTTCAACCTCATGAAGACTCCTTTTAGATTTGAGATCTTAGGAAATGTGCATATTCAAACTTCATGGCACTTTAAGATTCCCCAAGCAACTGGTATACCTCCTTCCATGGTCTAGAAAACTTGCAAAGTTAGCCAAAAAACCCTAAAAGCTTTCTTTTCATTCGATTTAAAACTTAAAGCCTTAAACCTAAATTCAAGGAGTTAGATTCATATTCAAAAAAACATTCCCTCTCATACATGTACGTGGATTTGGAGGATTTAAGGTTTTGAAATGACTTTTTGACTTTAAAAATGTGCCTAGACTAACATATTTTCCCCTTTATGCATTGTAAAACTTTGTTTAAAACCTTTAAGGACCTATGGACCAAACTTATGACCTTTTAACACCTCTACAACACCCCTTGTGATCATTTGAGCCTAGAGGGCACAAATAGTCAATAGGAACAAGGGTCAATGATCATGTGAAGATCATGGATAGCGTAGGTATATCAACAATTGACTCAGTGATTCACTATGTAGGAGGGGAATCAGGAGAGTCACTACCAGGATAATGAACTAATTGTGGCTACATAGTGCTATCAATGGTAACATGAGCACAAGGAGACATGAGTGGAGTAACATTCTCTACAAATAGAAGAGAAGAAGAGAGATGGGCAAGCGATGAAGGCAATTGTAGGGTACATTTAGGTCTACAAAATGATGGGGTGGGATAATGTTTAGGCTTACACTTAGGCAGTAGAGATCGAGGTTCAGGTCCAATGGTGGCTATTGAGTAGTGGTAAAGAGGAATGAATCATCATCGTAAAGAGGAATGAGGTAGTTTCCATTTCAAAAAAATACAACTAACAGTCAAGACAACATGAATTGTGTCGATAATAGAAACAACAAGCATTAATCAAGAATGTAAAGTATTTTGTAACACTAAACAAATGAACACATGGTGTTGTAAAGAGAAAACTACATATTAAAGAAATACACTATTTTGAAAAGAATCATAACACTAACTAAATATGTCAATGATCAAATGACAGAATAGAATAACAAATTATATTTTAAGAGTAACATTGCTAGTCAAATATCACATAAAGAAAGAAGTTTAAGCATAAAAATGATTAAAATGCATAGCATTTATAGGCTCTTTGAGAGGCTTACCATCCATTGTAGAGAGTTCGTATGCACCAGATCCATAGACAAAGGTAATGATGTAGGGGCCCAACCAATTTGGACTGAATTTGCCTTTTGCACCTAAAGGAGCATTCACATTATGTTGATTTTCATATAACACGAGGTCACCTACTTCAAAGGATTGATATAGAAATCACTAATAATAACCATGATTTAAGGTCTTTTGCTAAGATTAAAGGTGTTTGAGAGTGTTGAGACATTGTTCATTAAGAATTTCAATCTATAAAATATGTTGATCACGATAAGTGTTATCATCGATGACACCTTGAAGGGAAATTTGTAAAGAAGGAATTTCCAACTCCAAAGGCATAATAGCATTGACACCATAGATGAGATTGTACAAAGTAGTTCCCATAGCCATACAAATTCTCATGTGATAGGCCCATAATGCATAATAGAGATAAGTATGCTAATCTTTACCACGTTTATTGATGGTCTTACGAAGCATTTGTTCGATAGTTTTATTAGAAGCTTCTCCTTGGCCATTGGAATATGGATAGTATGGTGTAAAGAAGAATTGTTGAATATGGAATTTATCAAGAAACTACTTCACATCCTTTCTCTTAAATGGAGTGCCATTATTAGAAATGAATGTAGAAGGAAGTCCAAAATGAGAAATCATGTGAACAAGAAGAAAGTGACAGATAACTTCAATAGTTGTGGATCAAAGTGGAACAACCTTGACCCATTTTGTGAAGTAATTTGTGAGTGTTATGATAAATGTAAGTGTTAGAAGGAGGAGATTTTTTTGATAATATCTAAGCCCTAAAATAGAAAATGGCCAAGGTGCTACTTGGGTGCATAGTTCTTGTGCAAGAGCTTGAATTAAGTTTCTATGTTGTTGATGCTAAGGGAACTTTTTAATAGAAGCAAAGGAATCTTGTTCCATGCTTGTACAATAGTAACCCATTCAAAGAAACATCTAAACTAAGGGTCGTCCACCAAAATGTCCCCCACATGCACTTGAATAGGCCTCTTCAAGGGAAATGGGGATTTTAACCTTAGTTAAGAAATGAAGGAGGAGACCATTATAGGCTCAACAATAAACAACATTGGAAGGATTTAATATATCATTCCGTGAACTTGTAAATGCAAGTTCAAGTACTTTTTGATGAAGCATTTGAGAAGGTACCATCTTGTAAATAATTAAATAAATGGGAGTAGAATTCCTTAGAATCAATATTGTAACAAAAGAGGATACCAAAAGAGAAATTATCAATAATGGTAGGTAGGGAAAGGGAATGAATAATGAAATGATACTCATTTGTGGAATCATCAAAGGGTATAAGGGAAGAAAATCTTGACATTGCATCTGCATGATGATTGTCTTTGCATGGAAAAGTATCAATACTTAAAGAGGAAAATTGATCAGGCAGTGATAAAGCTAAGTCTTGCTACTAAGATAACTTTTCCTTCTTAGCTTGATAAGATCTTGTGACTTGCTTTATAATCAACAATGAATCACCATATATATGAATAGATTTAATAGAAAGAGACAATGCAACATGAAAGGCAATAATAAGGGCTTTTTACTCGATGATATTATTTGTACATAGAAAGTTTAGACATAATCAGAGTGGAATCAACTTGCCAGAAGTAGGAACTAGTATAACACTAGCTCCGGAGCTAGTTCGATACCTAGATTCATCACAGAATAGTTTCCACATGTGATCATTGCCTAAGGAGAGTATATGATCATTGGGGAAGTAGTCCTGATTAGGAATAGTAAAAGCAGAACTAGCTTTAGCGAAGTGGTCATCTATAGCTTGTCCTTTGATTGCTTTTTAAGAGATAAACTTTAGGTCAAATTTAGTTAGTAGCATCACCCACTTAGCTAAATGACCTGATAAGTCTATTTTGGAGAAAATATGTTTTAATGGATCAAATTTGATAATAACATGTATCTCAACATGGAAAAGATATTTATGTGTTAGACTTAGGGCACACAACTGAGAAGGGGGGGGTGAATCAATTGTACAAAACTTTCTTCCAATTAAACACTTCACTTTACAATTCAGCAGCATAAGAATAAATCAATCATGGAAACACAATGCAACAAATCAAGAGCAGAAACATATCAACACATGAGACACCAAGATTTTAAGGTGGAAAACCCGGTTAAAGGAAAAACCATGGGTTGGTTAACCCAAGATTGTATTCTCTGTTAGAAGAATAGAAAGAACAAAATGGCACATGCCAATTAGGGCTCACTGCCTGAGCACACTGCTCACAAGAGGCTCACTGCCTACAAGAGACACATTGTCTACAAAAGAATAAGTATCAAATACTTGAACTGGAAAATAGCATCTTCACCATGCTTGAGTCAGTTCCATTTAAGCCCAATGCTTCTGCTCTGCCTTTCACTCTCCTCCTTTCTACCACATACTCATCTCTATAAGGACACCTTTGAAATTACTTCGTAACTCCTTATTTATATAAGACATCAACTTAGGAATAATCATCTAAGTCTGCAAACATCTACAAGAACATCCACAAGACGTGTAACTCATCTGGTCGGTCAGTCTCAGGAAGAACACCATCATTCGAGAGTTCTTCTTCAATTGCGGGCTCCAACTCCAATGCAGACCACCATCATGAACTGGACAAGTTCCAAGGACCTTCACAAGATTTCCTGAATCACCAAGAACATCTGCACTTCATCTGCATACTAGAATCCTTCTCTCCTACATCTGGAACCTCAAGAACATAGTCTGTCACTATTGTCACAAAGGAATGGATGCTTCCGGACCTTCAACCCATGAACCAAACTAGTTAACACTTAAAAAAGGCTTCCTAAACACTCCCTCAAATCTACAGAACAGGAAAATGCATTTCCAGATCTCACCGGACCTTTCTGTAACACTTTGTCACCTCTGAACACCTACCGAAACTGGTTTTACTTGGGCAGCCACAACTTCTTCAGATCTTCATGTGGACATCTGAAATCTCTACTGGACAATATCAAGATACATATCTACAAACCCTTTAATCCACATCTCCTGATCTTCTTCCTATCTTGGACTATTACCTTACTGTTATCACTGTTCTTCACTGTTCCTGATTGAGACTAATTTTCTCAATATCCTCAGCACACAGCTCATCCAATCCTTATCATTAATGCAACAGAAGTATGTTGACATCAATGACAACACTAGTTAGGTCCATACTTATAACAATCTCCCCCTTTGTCATTGATGGCAACATATGATGTGAAAAACTATTTTGACCATCAAGACAAGAACTTCTCCTTACTGTCACAACTCCCCCTATCAGCAACAACCATTCTCATGTCTTCTCTCCCTTTACTGCTCCCCCTTTGATCAACAACCACTTGTTTTTCACATGTCTTCTCTCCCCCTTTGACATCAATGGCAAAGGGCACATACTTGCAATTCCACCACTTCAGAATCATACCTGCTACTCCCCCTGAGTAGCAGCTCCCTATCATCAATCTGGACCACAAGATGTGATTGTGATATCCACCAGACTGATGCACATTAGTGCACCTTAGTTCATCACTGGAGGGACAATAACCCCTAACTTCTCCCTGAGATACTCAACAGAGTCCTTAGGAAGAGGTTTAGTAAAGATGTCTACAATCTGATCCTTGGAAGGCACAAATTCCAATCTGACTTCATTCTTGTTCACTTGCTCTCTCAAAAAGTGAAACTTGATGGATATGTGTTTAGTCTTTCAATGTAACACCGGATTCTTAGATATGTTTATTGCACTTGAGTTATCATAGAAAATTGTGATAGGCTCCTCATATTCCACTTTGATATCTCTTAGCATCTGCTTCATCCACAAAACTTGAGTGCAACTACCTGCTGCTGCAATATATTCTGCTTCAGTTGTAGACAGAGATATTGCCTCTTGTTTCTTTCTTAGCCAGGAAACCAATCTCTTCCCCAAAAAGAATGTACCACCATAGTACTCTTCTGGTCATCCATATCTCCTGCCCAATCAACATCTGTACATGCATGAAGAGAGAAATCATGATCTTTAAGATACCATAGACCATACTCAACTATCCCTTTTAGATATCTAAAAATCCTTTTGATTGCCATGACATGAGATTCTCTAGGATCAGCTTGGAATCTAGCAACAAGACCAACAACTTGCATAATTTCTGGTCTAGTTTGAGTGAGATACAACAGTCCTCCAATCATTGACCTGTAATTAGTCTGATCTGCCTTGGGAGAGCCATCATCTTTTCTCAACTTACATTTGGTTGCCATGGGAGTATTCATTGGTTTAGAGTCTTCCATCCCAAATTTCTTCAACAACTCTTTCACATATTTGGTCTGAGAAATGAAGATTCCTTTCTTTGTTTGAGTGATTTGCAGACCCAAGAAGAAATTCATTTCACCAAGCATGGACATCTCAAACTCACTTTTCATTTGATTTGCAAAAGTTTTACACATATTATCTCTTCCTCCAAAAATGATATCATCAACAAACCCTTCAACAATCAAGATGTTTTCATGATCAATTTTGAAATATAAGTTACTGTTAGTAGTACCTTTGTTGAAACCAATCTTCAAGAGATGCTTGTCTAATCTTTCATACCAGGCTCTTGGGGCTTGCTTCAATCCATACAGAGTCTTCTTCAATTTGCAGACCATATCACCATGATCAGACAATTGGAATCCATCTGGTTGCTCAATGTACACTTCTTCTTCCAAGTCACCATTCAGGAAGGCAGACTTGACATCCATCTGATACACCTTGAAATCCTTGAAGGCAGCAAATGCAAGAAATAATCTGACTGCTTCAATTCTTGCCACCAGAGAAAAAGTTTCTTCAAAGTCAACTCCTATTTAAGAGTAACCCTTGCAGACCAATCTAGCTTTATTTCTGATTACTTCACCAACTTCATTCAGTTTGTTCTGGAAGACCCATTTGGCTCCAATCACATTCTTGTTTCTAGGTCTGGGAACAAGATCCCAAGTGTGATTTTTCTCAATTTGCATTAGCTCTTCCTCCATTGCTTTAGTCCAATTTTCATCATTGCAAGCTTCATTCACTGTCTTAGGTTCAATCTTTGAAATAAGACAATACTCTTCTGAATCTTGAGCAATTCTCCTTCTTGTTTGTACACCTTTGCTTTTATCACCTATGATTTGATCTTTAGAGTGGTTCAGTCTTACATACCTGGGAACTTTAGGAGTTTCTTGCACTTCTAATTCTTGACCAAACTCATTAAAACTTATTTCTTCTTCCTGATTTACCGAATCAGTTTGAATCTGACTTTCAAAAGAGGCTTGAGCTCCTTGAATCAGAACAACATTCTGATCATCTTCATCATATTCGTAAAACCTTGAGGGTTTGTCAATTCCCTCATCAACCTTCACATTTGTACTTTCTATTATCTTTCTTAGTCTCTTGTTATAACACCGGTATGCTTTGCTTTGAGTAGAGTAATCCAAGAATATTCCTTCATCACTTCTAGCATCAAACTTTCCTAGATCTTCATCTCTTTTAATGTAACACTTGCTACCAAAAACTCTGAAATACCTCATAGTAGGAGTGATGCCAAACCAAAATTCGTAAGTAGTCTTATCAGTATTGCTTCTAATTTGAACTCGATTGAGAGTATAGACTGCAGTGCTAACAACTTCTCTCCAATAGATCTGAGGAACATATGCTTCCATCATCATGGTTCTAGATGCTTCCTGGATGGTTCGATTCTTTCTCTCCACTACTCCATTCTACTTTGGAGTCCTAGGAACGGACAACTATCTCTTTATTCCATGTTTCTCACAGAAATCTATGAACTCATCGGATGTGAATTCTCTACCTCTATTAGACCTCATACATTTCAATTTTAATCCAGTTTCATTCTCTACCATAACCTTGAATATTTTGAATTTCTCAAGAGCTTCTGATTTCTCTTTTAGAAAGGTTACCCACATCATCTGGGAATAGTCATCAATTAATAACATGAAGTATCTATCATCTTGCACACTTCTGATTCTTGCCAGACCACAAAGATCAGTATGAACTAAGTCCAATAATCTGGTAGAGCATTGTTCCTTGCTTTTAAATGAGACTCTGCTTTGTTTTCCCAACTTACATTGTTTGCACAAACTATTTGTAGGTTTCACCAGCTTAGGAAGATCTCTTACAGCCTGAGTATTGCTTATCTTGATGATATTATCAAAATTTACATGACACATTCTCCTATGCCACAACCAACTCTGATCAACTTGAACAAATAAGCAACTTTTACCAGTACCAACTAAATGGAAGATATTACCTTTAGTCTCAGTACCGGATGCAATCTCTGTTCTGAAACTTTCAAAGATCTTGCACTTTCCATTCTTGAATTGGAGGTCATAGCCCTTGCCCACCAACTGTCCAACACTAAGAAGATTGTGCTTCAATCCTTCAACATACAGAACATTACCGGTTTTGTTCCTTCCATCAAAAGAAATAGTTCCTCTACCTCTGATTCTACCAACAAAATTATGACCAAACTTTACCACTCCTCCTTCATACCTTTCCAAATCAATGAACTTATTTTTGTCACCTATCATATGGTGAGAGCATCCACTGTCAATGACCCAATCATCATTTTCTTCAACTTGGGCAGCCAGAGCTCTTTCTACAACTTTATGATTGACAGATTCAGAGGGCATTGGATCTTCTTCCTTGATGGCAATGAACACCCAGTCACTTCCGGATTTGTCTCCCGTTTCTAATTCATCATCTGTTACTCCTTCATCATCTCCTTCATGAGCATAGTAACAATTCTTTTGGAATCTTGATCTGTTAGAATTTGGCCTTGAAAATCTTTCCAGACACTTTGAGGTAAAATGACCAATCTTATTGTAGTTGAAACACTTAAAAGGCAATTTCCCTTCATACTTACCGGATCCTCTTGGCAGTCTTTTTGCAATAAGAGCTTCAAGGTGAGCAGTTTTAGCTTCTTCTTCTTCCAAGTCTTTTCTCACTTTTTCATACCATGATAGTTTCCTTGAAGAGTTCTCTCCCAGATCAAACCTTTGTTTACCTTTTATAGAGGCACTGGCTTTGAATGCAGATTTAGTCTTTGGGGGTTCATCTCCAAACTCGGCCATTTCAAATGTAGCCAATTTACCAACCAATTGATCTCTTGTGATGGTTGTGTGAGCTCTAAATTCTTCAATTACAGTAGCCTTGATTTTATAAGAAGTAGGAAGGGATCTGAGAACTTTGCCAACAATCTTATCTTCATTCAAGACTCCACCAGCATTTCTAATTTCACAAACAATCTCATTTACTCTTGGCATAAAAGATGTGATATTTTCATCTTCTCTCATCTTCAGATTTTCAAATTTCCCTTTTAGACTCTGTAACCTTGCACATTTAACATATTTGTCTCCTTCATGCAGAAGTTCCAGTTTTTGCCAAATTTCAAAAGCAGTTGGTAGATCAATAACATTTGAGAGTTCTGAATCAGATAAAGCACTTAGAAGAGCCTCTATAGTCCGCAGATTATTTTTGACATCTGTGATTTCATTTTGGGTTTTCGGACCACCCTATGGAGGTACATACTGTGTTGTAGCCATGGTCCAATACTCCATTCCCATACATTGCAAGTGACATTTCATGCGACTTTTCCAAAGATTAAAATTGGTTCCATCAAACTTCAGACTATCCTTCTTGTAAGATGACATCCTAGATCTCCTCAAGCGGTTAGGCTCCTTTTAGAGGAACTTGGCTCTGATACCAATTGTTAAACTTAGGGCACACAACTAAGAGGGGGGGTGAATCAGTTGTGCAAAACTTTCTTCCAATTAAACATTTAACTTCACTTTGCAATTTAGTAGCATAAGAATAAATCAATCGTGGAAACACAATGCAACATATCAACACATGAGACACCAAAATTTTGATGTGGAAAACCTGGTTAAGGGAAAGACCACGGGGTGATTAACCCAAGATTGTATTCTCTGTTAGAAGAATAGAAAGAACAAAATGGCACATGCTAATTAGGGCTCACTGCCTGAGCACACTGCCCACAAGAGGCTCATTGCCTACAAGAGACACACTATCTACAAAAGAATAAGTATCACATACTTGAACTCAAAAATATCATCTTCACCATGCTTGAGTCAGTTCCATTTAAGCCCAATGCTTCTACTCTGCCTTTTGCTCTCCTCCTTGCTACCACACACTCATCTCTGCTAGGACACCTTTGAAATGACTTCGCAACTCCTTATTTATACAAGACATCAACTTAGGAATAATCATCTAAGTCAGCAAACATCTACAAGAACATCCACAAGATGTGTAAATCATCCGGTCAGCTAGTCTTAGGAAGAACACCATCATCTAGGAGTTGTTCTTCAATTGTGGGCTCCAACTCCAATGCGGACCACCATCATGAACTGGACAAGTTCCAAGGACCTTCACAAGATTGCCTAAATCACCAAGAACATCCGTACTTCATCTGCATATTGGAATCCTTCTCTCCTACATCCAGAACCTCAAGAACATAGTCTGTCACTACTGTCACAAAGGAATGGATGCTTTCGGACCTTCAACCCATGAACCAAACTAGTTAACACTTAAAAAAGGCTTCCTAAACACTCCCTCAAATCCATAGAATAGGAAAATTCATTTCCAGATCTCACCGGACCTTTTTGTAACACTTTGTCACCTCTGAACACCTACCGGAACTGGTTTTACTTGGGTGGCCACAACTTCTTCAGATCTTCATGTGGACCTCTGAAATCTCTACTGGAGAATATCAAGATACATATCTACAAACCCTTTAATCTGCATCTCCTGATCTTCTTCCTATCTTGGACTATTACCTTACTGTTATCATTGTTCTTCACTGTTCCTAATTGAGACTAATTTTCTCAATATCCTCAGCACACAACTCATCCAATCCTTATCATTAATGCAACAGAAGTATGTTGACATCAATGACAACACCAATTAGGCCCATACTTACAACATTATGATCTTATGCATTGCAAATGCGAGAGCTAGACAATATTTTTCTAAAACTGAATAACGACTCTCATAATCTAGTAAGGCTCAATTGATATAGTATATAGCACATTCCTTATCTTCATCATCATGTTGGGATAATGAATCTGCTAAGGTATGAGACGAAGCAAAACTGTAAAGAAGAAAAGGACATCCCATAATGGTTGGCATTAAGATAGGAAAATTAACCAAATAGTGCTTTAAGATCATCAAAGAATTTTTGTAATTCTCATCCCAGTCAAAATGGACATTCTATTTTAGAATATGTTTGAATAGAAGAGTTTGATCTACAAGTTGTCAAATAAATCAGTGAATAGCCTAAATTTTTCCTTGTAAGCTTTGAAGTTAAGAGATGTTTTTCAATTGTAGCATGTTCACAATATCATCTATCTTATTCATATCTACCTCAATACCATGATGCAAAACTATAAATTCCAATAGTTTTCCAAAGTCAACACTGAAGACACACTTATGGGATTTAGTCGCATGTTGTATAGGCAAATATGTTCAAAGATACAATAAAGATTACGTACATGATCTTAGCACAATACTAATTTTGCCAAGATATCATTGATATAATCTTCTAAAATATTGTGAATGAAATTGTGAAAGATTGATGTCATAGCACATTGATAAGTTGCACCATCATTCTTAAGTACAAATGACATGACCACATAACATAAATTTCCCCAAAGTGAAGTGAAAGTAGTCTTATATTGATCTTGGGAGTTGATGAGAATTTGATTATAACTAGAAAAGCTATCCATAAAAGATAGTAAAGCATGAGTAGCTATTGAGTTAACTATCATGTCAATATTTAGGGGAGGAAAATCATCCTTTAAAAATGGTTTGTTGAGATCACAAAAATTAATGTAAATTCAAATACAGTTGTCGAGTTTTGTGACAACAATGATATTTGAGATCCAAGGTGAATAGTTAATGGGGCATATAAAACTAGCTTGTAAAATCTTTTATATCTTAGCCTTACCATTAAAGCTAACTTGGGGTTGATTTTACAATTTTTTTACTTTACTAGCTGGGTATCGGGATATAGCACAATATTATGGACCACAACATCGGGGCCAATACTGGGCATATCCTAATATGACTAAGAAAATAAATCAAGGAATTCATGCAAGAGATCTAAATACACTTGTCACTCTTCAGAGGACAAGCATTATTTGATTTGTATAACTTTATCCTTTTCTTTAAATTCCATGAAGATATCAATAGTATCTCTAACAAGGAGAGTACTACAGTCTTGAGGATTTGATGAAGACAAGTATCCTTGAGAGTTACCAAGAGATGAAAGGATATCATCAAATAAGTTTCTATATTCCCTAAAGTATTCTCATGCATGGAGAAAAGATGAGAAGCCATGATCATGATGATATGTTGGCATATGGCCATAAACTCCTAGAAACTCTGCAAGAGCTTCATCTATAAAAAAAGGAATCAAGAGGAGGATTATAAGAAATAGAATCATTTGATATGAGTTTAGGATATAAGAGGAAGAGAAGGAGAACTTAGAGAAGTAGAAGTCATATTAACATCTACATAGTCATAGTATGAGGCCCTAAAGGGTTGAGTAGGATAGTATCCAAGACCTGCAAAGGATTAATGGAGATTAGACTCTAAAGTGATCTTGATACTTTGCTCTTTCCATTACCTATATAATCAACACTAGAGAGAATATGAAACCCATGACCATAATGGGATTGCATCTCCTTAAAGAACGGTGGATCACCATTAGAGTGCCATAATCAATGGAAGAAGTGTAATCACAAGAATATTTAGGAGAAGGCACAAAACATTTTACTAATGTTGAAGAAGTATTTAGAAGTAAATAATTTGAAGAAACTTTTGGAATGTTAGGATATGAGGGGTTGATTTTTTGCTCTGTAATAGAGGATGGTGTAAAATCCAATGAACCCCAATCATCACCTAGAAATCCATTTGGAGATGAGTCTACTCCATGATCAACCTATTTTGTAGACATTAAATATGGGGAATCATCTTTTTCTGAGGAAGAAGGAATAAGATTTTGAAGAGTTGGAGAAGAATTAGGATGAGTCACATGATCTTCTTGTTGACAATATTGCATGGGATCTAGATCAAATTCTATCATGTAAGTTTTCTTTTCATAAACGAATTTAATAGCACCATGCAAGGTAGATGGAACTACACCCATGGCATGAATCCATAGTCTATCAAGAAGGAGATTGTACAAGATAAAACACTGGGAATGACATGAACTAGGGTAGGCATAGTAACAAGGTCCAATTCAATTGGTAACGTGATTGTGCCCAAAGTTTGTCTACCTACATTTTCAAAGAAATGAATAGAAAGGTTGGTAGGATAAATATAAGATGTATCAATATTGATTTGATTTAATAGGTCTACACCACAAATGTTGAGACCCAAACCATTATCAATAAGGGTACGCTTGACACTGAAAGAATTATTCATGACAATGATAAGGAGAGGATCATTCTACTTTTGAATTTCTAAGTAACATAATTCATATTTTTGAAAGACAATATCAAGAGAATTTGTATTAATGTAATCTAGCAAAGCATCTACATCATTTGGTCTAGCAGAAGATGCTACTGGGATCTTCTATAAGGCTTCCTAGAGCACGCTATGATATGTTGGTGAAGTTTTAATAAACTCCTAAAGAGAGATATTGGTAGGAGTAGCACAAATCTACTCTACGAGATCATACTCTATGAGAGGCTTTTGAGAAAGTTGAGTAGAATAGGTGAAGAAGTTGGGAGGGAAAATAGGGACAGATGTGGTCTGTTTGTTTTTCCATGAATTATAAGTGTGGACAACCACATGATAATGAGGGGCACCTGACGCATTTAATGTTATAGATTTTGCAACTTCTATCAAGTAATTAAAAGGTTGAGGTGTGTTTGAAGCACCTTAAACAATGATTACTAGTTTAGAAGTCTCTCATGTATTAGAATGATGATACACCATATTTTTGGTTTCATGGGTTCTTGAGTAGAACTAGAAGCATAATCATTTATTTAGAAGGATTTGGTTTTAATTGATAAGAGGAAGAGGTGACATGGATGAAGTCATCAAGGGCTTCATCTAACATGTCAAATTCTTCTCTACTAAAAGGATCATTAAAAGTGGTGAAGGTTTGGAGAAAAGAATCTGACATTGTCGAATACTGATTTTCCCTAAACTAAAGAAATGGTGAAGTAGAATGGTAAGAGAAATGTAAGTGAATGAACTTGAGTTCACCAAAATGTAGTGTAGAAATTTGAATCTAACAAAAGATTTAATAATATAATCTAATTAGAAAATAATCATACACACACACAAGGACCTAACTAGCTTTAAGGAAGTTATTATTTTCCAATCAAGAAGAGTACACCAACTCCAAATAGATCCTACTTAATTCTATACTTAGAAATTAAATAATTTTGATAAGAAAGAATACAAAGATACAGTACAAAAGCCTTAATTTTAGGAAATCTAAAAATGCTATCACAGAAACACATTCAGTATGGAGAATAGGAGAAAGAATGCAACCTAGCACCAAAGAAAGACAATCTCAGTCGAGGATGTTAGTGCATTGAGGGGACGTGTGTACATAGCACTACCATCTAGTCAGTAGAAAAACACTAAAAGTCCATACTGTATGACCAAAATGAAGTCTACAATCTCACCTGATCTACATACAGAATTAGAATGAGTGTTCAATAACACAATATACCATTAGATTGACAAAATAATGCATTTAACCAAATAATTATAAAGAAATAAATGATAAGAAGAGTATATTTAAGAAATGAACAAACTCTCGTGTGTTTGAATCCTTTTCTCCAACCTACAAAATACAAAGACCAAGAAAAATGGTTGGGACCACTTGGGAGCTTTCCTTTAGATCAAGTCCCTATTTTGGTCTTTTGACCTCCATGGACAATGACTATAGAAAAGAGAAAATAAGAGTGTGTGCTCCTATTTGCTAAGTACATCTAGGAAATAACTAGCAGTGACAAAATAAATATAACTAAAAGCATTATCTCTAGTCTACGGGCAAATACCCTAGTGTATGAGTGAAAATAGGGTGGTGGTCTACACCACAGATTTTCCAAAATGTAAATGAAGCAACATATCAAAGATTAACACTATTTCCTTTTATATGAAACAATGTTACCATATTTTGTAGCAAAGGAGAAGGGTAGAAGCTCCTTAAGTGCCAAATTTTCAAGTAAATGGCTCCAAACGCTTGTGAGAAAGCCTCTACCAAGCACAAGTTAGAACCAAAAACTATCAAAGCTGAAATAGGAGGTGCTACAACATAGAAGGACACCCAAATCACCAAAGCTTCTTGTTAGAGCCTAAAAATTAAATCTTAAAAAGTTTGATTGTATATTTTCTCAAGACCATGTATGTGAGAGAGGACATGCAAGAGAGAAAGAAGGGAAGAGGAAGAAACTTAGTTTTTATTCAAACTTACATTTTTTCATGATAAGGGAAAATCTAGAAAGGTCAGATATGTTACATGGGCCATTTCACTACCTCATGAGCATTACTACTGATGGAATCTAGAGAGAAGGTAGGAGAATCAACATTTAAAATTTTAGAATATTCAGGATGCCAACGTGGTGTGGAGATGTCCACGTGTAGCACTTGTGTCCTAAGAATATTCACTAAAATTGCACATGTGTTCTCGAATAACTAACACAAATGAACATGTAATGTGATATTTGGTAAACCTTGGGGAGAGGTAAAATAGGGAAAGGTTTAGGTAGAGTGACCCTATGAACATGCTATGGGCATGCACACCAAAGTGAGTCAAAACACAACATGAAATTGAGAGGGTACACAATTTTATACGCTACACATCCCAAACTCAATCAATCTCCATCTAATTAACCCAATCCCATCTAATCAAAATATCTCCAATCCTAATGAAATCCCACCCCAAATCAAATAATCTCAAATCCTAATCTCCTACATCAATCTTATCCATATCCATCCCTAATCAACCCCAATAAATGAAAATCTATTCAATCCTAATCACATTAAATCCCCATAAAATCATCCAAATGCAAACCTAGTCAATCCTAATCACATTCAATCATCATCAAATCAAACCAATCCTAATCCACTCCAATACTGATCCAATCCCAATCAAATCAAATCAGAACATAGTCAAATTCCATCCACACTTCCACATAATACCTAAAATCCTTTTGATATCAAAGAAAATTTTAAGGTCTAAGCCTTAAAATTCTAATGTCATGAAATCATCCATAAATCAAATCATCTTGAAATCAAGTCACCAACAATCCAAAACAAAAATCATTAATCCATTTTTTATGATTCCCCTTATCACAAACAATACCATAATCCATTAAAAAATAGTGATGATGATAGTCTTGTTGATCAATACGAATATTTGTATGACCGCCTTGATAAGATTATTTCATGCAAGCTTTTCCATAAGCTATAATCACCCAATCATGTATAATCAAGAGACTTTTGACCAAGAATTGACTAGCACTAGCTATCCCACACATCCTAAACACATATCTATTGGTAATCCCCATGGTACCTTTGACAAGGGAAGCACCACTCTAGCCTTCTTATCTCATCAAAATCCTTCATCCTAAAAATCCTTGAAATCCTAATCATCCCACCAATTTAGCCATCAATAAATCCAAAGATCTAATCCACAAGCCAAACCTACCACATCTAATTCAACCTTATCAAATTTTCTCCAAGGACTCCTAGTAAAGGATCTCTAGAAAAATCATAAAAGAAAATTTGTGGATCCATGAAACTCCCTTCATAATCCTAATGCGATCATCCCTACAATTATACCCATGTGGGAACATAAGCATTGATCATTCCAAAGTTCCATCCAATCCATCAAATCCAAAATCCATAAGAATAAAAAATCACCCACTCATCCATGTGAACCACTAGAGGGTATATCTATGCACTAATCAAAGAAAGACACCTCTCCTTCATTGTTGCATCCAAAAATATTAGGCTATGTCAAGAGCTTATTCCAAATCATGCCCAAACATGTCCTCACCTAAATAAAGATCCAAGAATCCAAAACAATCTTTTTCATAATCTCATTCCCCCTCAAAATAAAAGCACCCTATTCAATACCATCCCCACACTGCAATCCTATCACCTTGGTTCAACTACCTTTATTTGAGGTGGCTTTCTCGTATCTGTAAAGCACCTTTTATTTTCCACCTCCCTATATAAAAATGGATTTGTGTCTTATTTCCAAATCAAAAAGTATACCATTGAAAAATTGAATATGTCAAAGCATGAATTATTAAGGCAGAGGATTAGGCCTTGATGAGCAAGAAGTTTTACAGCCCACACATGTTAGAGAAAATCAATGCCTTTAGAGCCTTGGTTATAGATCTCATGGAAAACACTCTAAAGATGTTGGTAACTCCACAAATCCTAAAAAATCTTCTTACAAATTAAAACAATTTCCTTATGTTGCTCCTATAAAGAATTTGTTATCACCAATCTTTTCATTGACGCCCCCATCCCTATGATTAACTTTGACCATCCATCCCCTAAAATTAATAATCAAGATCAAAAAATATGGACATCATTGGACTTATTCCAACATGATGAATCTATCATAAAATCCATGAAATTCCATGATATGACTTCCCCATGTGACCACCCCATTGAATTTGGAAGCAATTTGGAGGCATCCACATATAAAGCCAAGAACACACAAAAAACCAAGAATTCTCATATCACATAGTATTGACATGACCAATCGAAACAAAATTTGATAAAAATAAAAATATTTCAAAATGAGCACATGCGCCCACAAATAAAAAAGCAAACACAAAAGCAATGTGGGTCACAAAGTAAAGAAAAGTAATAAATCCAATTGAAGCATCCAAATATGCATCTCTAAAATCCAAATCCCCACATCCCAATCCTATGTTCAAGTCCATTTGGGTCCCTAAATCCCAAAATAGGAAATCCAACAATCCCCCATCCCAATCCAAAACCAACAATGCAACAATCCCCCATCCCAATCCCAAAATCAATAATGCAACAATCCCCCATCATGATCCCAAAATATGAAGTCAAGCTTCAAAATCCCAAATCTAAATCAACTGCTTCAAAATCCATTATGGTGTGTACAATTGTTGGTTTCGGTTCCCCTCGGTCCCATGACATTTCCTCATTCCTCTACCACTCCATCCTTTTATAACCAAATCAATTACACAACATACATCCATAATAACACCCCTTTACTCCATGATTTCATATAAATCCATCCAACCTACTTTCCATTCCATTATACCTAGTAGCATTATCTAATATAGCAACTACATTAATACCATGTTTACCATTAGAGAAGCCAACTTATAAATAAACAAGGTTTGTACCAACATCCATTGAAAGCAATGCCAACAACATGGTCCATGTACAATAATTATTTAGAATGGGATTCTCTTAGATCACCATAGAAATAGATGCTTGAGTCTAAGAAATATCCTATCCACATCTACCCATCCCATGCCAACATCCCAAATCCAACATATCCAAAAACCCTTCAAAAAATCTGAAAAAAAAAAAAAAAAAGTAAAGAGAAAAAATCATCCAATGGGGAAAACCATTCTTATATAACCTTGGAAAAGTACCATTATGGAAACACATTCTTGGGTGTCATGTGTAAATCCACTATCTTTGAGCACCCTACACTTGGGGAAAAGCCTTGTCTATCCTATGACTCCCATCCTACCCATCCATTATATCTAAATATCTATCCCATTGTCTCCCCAATCCATCCTTCCTTTCCATTCTCAAACTTGATAAGGATAGGAGTGCAATGTTGAAAAATTCTTTGGACACCTCTTGGTATACCCAGTCTTTTGCAACTAACCCTACCACATCTTATCACAAGAATTGAAACACAACATCATTAGTGACATATCTAGAGTGAGGCATGCTATTCCTATGTGGAAAAATCCTTAGATATCACATCCCAAACCCCTTCATCTATACATCATGAATATCACATCCATCTCATCCACTATTGACAATCCCTTAATTCTCCCATTGAATCCTCTCTTTCTCCTTATCCCTAGACCTAGTTTTCCCTTGTCATTGGTTCCATAAGAAAGGATATCCAAAATAAATCCAATTTATAATCATCCCAAATAAATACAAGCATTGCAAGAAAATCCTAATTCACACAACTCTAGCTAAGCAATCTAAACAAATCATCCAATCACAGCCATCAATCTTGTTCCCATCCTTGTTGCAAACCTTGATCAACTCAAATTAAATCATCATTGATAATATATATCATTCCAAATCCTCATGTTGTTTTTGAGATATATCATTCCCATATCAACAACACTATCATAATTTTCAATAAATCAATCTTTATCTTTTCATCTTGACTAGAGGCAACATCTTTGTTTGTTTTTGTATCATTTTGTGCATGCTCACTTTCTTTCCTATGTGTATTAAAATTTTGTTTGCATCTATATCTGTCCTCATTGAATATCACCACAACAAGATCATGGTGCCATATAACATATGGTCACTTATGACCTTTTCCTTTCGGGTCGGTCCTTCATGCATATGACACAATGCCATTGTAGACACCTAAAATTGACTTGCTTCGCAAACCAATTTACTGTATCCCTACTATCCCTCTTATTAATTAAATAAATTCATTTTATTTAATTAATTTATCCCTCATCATCTACCCTTAGCTATTTATCCATCCTTTGTGATCAATTAATTCATTTAATTTATCACTATACCTTATAACTATATCCTCATTGATTAAATACATATTCTCAATATTTATTTAGTTAATTTGTCCATCTCCCTAATCCTTGCTAATTAGATAAATCATGATTATCTAATTAATCTAGCCTATTAATCAACCTATCCCTATCCTAGTTAATTAAATATCAATTATTTAATTAGCTACGCTAGCCTACCTATCCCCTAGACCTAAATTAATTAAGCTTAACACTTAATTAACCTTTCTTATCCCATCCTTCCACACACCTTTGAATAAAAATCAATTTTTTTATTCAAAGGGTCAAATCTTCCTTACAACTCATTTATCACCCTCTTACACATGTAAGTGTACATGTGTCCTTCAACCTTTACATCTCCACATAAAAGTGAATTTTTAATTCACACTCCCCCATGAGTTGAATTTTTAATTTCCTTGTCATATCCACTCTTCCCAAAAATGAATTTTTAATTCATTTTTATCCTCCACACCTTTCCCCATGTGAATTTAAAATTCACAAATAATGAGATCCCTCTAATCCCATTGACCAAATCTCAACCCTTGATCTCTCTCATCCACTCCTTGTGTGACACTTGTCACAAGGCTATGAATCCAATCCAAACCCTAACTCTCAATCATTCTTAGCCCTTGATATCAACTTTTAATCCTCACCCTCCATCCCTTTTCCAAAAATCTATAAATAAAACCCTCACCCAAGCCATTCATAACAATTTCTTCTTGCATCCTTATCATGCCCAATTTTCTCTCAAAATCTCTTCATCACACCATCATAACACCAAAATCATTCTAGCCTCCCTATACAATCTATCAATCTATCATCCAATCCCTCATCTACATTGTGTTGAATGCATTGAGCAACCCACATTTCACATTTCATCTACTTGGGTAAAATCTGAGTTTGGTGCAACTCCTTCCACCCTATCAAGGATTTGTGACTCATTGTGAAAGGTATAATGCTTGTTTATGCAATTGTTTTATGTTTTCTACTTTCATTTTGAGATCACTAATCTACATTGGCATGCTCGGTGGGACCCACAAGGTCCAAATCTAATCATTTGTGTGAGTTTTTCTTGTAGAAAACATATTTTTGCAGGTTGCAATGCCTTTTCTTTGCGTTGTAACGCTATTTCTTAGTGAAGTAGCGCTATTTCGGCATATAGTAGTGCTATTTTCAGTCTGTTGTAGTGCTATTTTTAGCACAAAAATCCCCTCATCTTTGACTCAAATCTAACCCTCTTTTTCTTGTTTTCTGGCTTTTCTAGCATTTTATCTCTCAGGTTTTGCAAGTTTTACGCAGAAACAAGGAGAAACTATGGAAAAATCTCCCTAAAATCCATCCTACATCTTCCTTGGCCATCACTACATCATTTTGGCGCTAAACTCACCCAGTTTGGTGCTATCTTTCTCGCTGCAAAAGATAAACTAAGGCAAAAACACAGTTTGGCACTATCTTGTTTTTGTATTGGTACTATCTTTTATATCAGTGCTATATTGTATATTGGTGCTATCTTCCATCTGTATTGGCACTATTTTGTATATTGGCGCTATCTAGTGTATTAGCGCTATCTTGTATATTAGCGTTATCTTGCCTGTGGATTGGCGCTATTTTTTTGTACTAGCTTAGGGATCTATGCAAGGTTGGGCCCCTTTTCTGCAGGATATTTCAAATCATCTTGGGGCACAATCTGGAAGCTACTAACATCTTTTGTAAAGATTTCTTAGCATAGAGAACACTTTATATTGGTGCACCTAAAAAGAACCTTTGTGTGCTTAGCTTAGAAAATACTTAAATTTGGTGCATAAAATCAATCTTGCTTGCAAAATAATCTACAGTCAAACATTTCATCTTGGTGCACCTAAAAAAGAATCTTTGTGTGCCTTAGTGAAAAGAATATTTGATTTTGGTGCAACTAAAATTAATCATTTCTTGCAACAAAACAACTTTAGGCACATTTTGATTTGGGCTTAAAATGAACATTAGCTTTTGTTTGTCGTGTCTTGTGCACTTGTACATTTGTGTTATCCCATAGGGTAGAATCAAAGTATCCTCTCCCCTTGCCTTCAAAGGGATCTTGGGTGAAGAGAAATGGTTCTATTCTATTTTTCTTTTTAGGACATGGGCCTGTTGAGACACATCTGTTCGAAGAACTCATTGGTGACCCCAAGTGGTACTTTCTTCTGGTCTACTATACAAAATAGGATAAGGAAAAAGCCAAGTCTAAATTGGTATTAGTGTATACCATTTGATGCTAGCTTGAAAGGGAGTAGTACCTTGTGTATATGAGACCCCTAGTAGAGCTAGTAAAAACCTTAAGTGGTTTATCGGATGCTCGTATCGTACCAATCCCCCAGATGTTCCCACACTACGAACCTTTGTTTTAGTGGCCCAAATTCCTCTACTTGTTCAACAAGTATTGTCCTTGCTTTGCCTTAGGTTGTGTATGCTTGATAAATCTTTCACAAACAAAACCTTTGGCCATTGTATTTTCTTGCTTGATTGTTTGTCTACTTGCCAAGAAAAACTAAATTCATCCATCAATCCAACCATTCACAGTCTTTTAGTACCTTCTTTCCTTTGATCAGTGTCATCTATTCATCCTTTAGCACCATTTTCTTTTGTTTTGGTGCCATCTTCCATCTGTTTTAGCGCCTTCTTCATCCATGTCCAAAAATCAAATTTTCCCATCAAAAACATCAATTTTATAAGCCCATTTTTCAAAAAAATTCCAGTCGGGGGCTACACCCTTGAACCCCTGTCAGTGGGGGGTCGTGTCCAGCCCCCTGCACCCCCCTCACGTCAGGCCTAGTTTTCCTCCCAACACCACTAAACCACCCCCCCATTTATCAAATCCCATCAATTGAGCTTGTCCAATCCCTTTATTTGAGCTTGATCAAATTCATCATAATACTTCATCCCTAGTCATAATCATCTTCATAATCCTTAATCCAATTCATTGTCATCATCTTAATCCCATTCCTTCATCCATTTGATCAACATTATCCAAATCCTCATCCAAAATCAACCCCAAGTCAAAAATCATAACATCAATCCAAAATCCAAAAATCAAATCCAACATCAATCATCCCTCATCCATTATCCACTCCAATCAAACATTCCAACCCTTAATCCTTAAATCAATAATCATCCTTTACAAATCAAACTTTGGTTAATGACCTAATCTCCTTCATCCTCCATCAATCCCCTCATCCAAAATCCCAACCACAATTATCCACATCATTAACAAAATTCCCCAACATAATTATCAAACTCCAAATCTGAATCAACCCAATCAAAAATCAAGAACTTAATTGATCACCTAATCAAATCAACCCAATCAACCCTCTTGCTTAAGATCATTAGTCTATCTTAAGCATAGGGAACCATCCATCAAAATTTATCAAATCAAATCAAATCATCCTAAGGTCTTGAAATTTGATCCCCAACATCACAATCATCCATTATCCTCCATTTCATCTCATATCTCTCCAACAACATGGATCCTTATGTAGCAATGCAACAATTACAAATACTTAGAAAAATCTATGAGAACATGGATCCTAATGCTATACAAAAATGACATTAAAGATATACCCTTAGCCCACCTCATCATTGGAGAATCCCAAACCCCTACCCCATCTTCATCATATCAACCTTCAACATCCTACATATCCACACCATCGACCTCATACCAACCTCCATCATAGCAACAAACACCCTACATTTTATCCCCATCCACATCATATCAACCTTTACCCTCATATCAATCTTCATCCCCTTATACATCCATGCAATCATACCTACCCAACCAATCAATACCTCCAACTTATCCATCCCCCAACCTTTCTCATGCTAACTTTGATCAAGGGAACACCAATATAGCACACCTCATAACTAAAATCCAAAGCTTATATCAAAAACCATTTCCCCATGCAATTCCTCCATCCTCTAATCCCCATCCCATCAACCTTAATCTATCACCCTATCTACCTTACAATCCACCAATCCCAACACCCCCAACACAATGTTCCTCCAACCTTATCAACCTTAATCCATCACCCTATGTATCTCCCAATCCACCAATCCCCATCACCCATACACGATCTAATCCACCATCAAATCTTCCAAATCATAAGCCCACAACATCCAAATAATTCTTGTGGGATTTCCTCCAAAGAACATCACCTAAAAATGAAAGCAAAGCTATAAAATCCTCCAAAACCACCACCCTTCCAACATGACCATCTAGTCCAACACCTATCCTTGAACCTATCCAAGAACCATCATTACCCAATCCTATCACCCACCTATCCCATCCCAATCCTAATCCTACACCATCCACCATCATTATCCATCCATTATATTGTTCTTCAACCCATACACTCATGAAGGATGTCATCCATTGGCTAGTAGCAAGGAATCAAAAACCCTCATCCAAACCAACACCCATCAAAGCATCCACCACTTCTATCCAAATCACTTCCACTTCTATCCAAACATACAATCCATCAAATCTAAAGCATGTTGAAACATCAACCCCATATCTTAATCAAGATCTAACCATCCTATCTAATCCCATCCCCGATCCCCTCCCATCTAAGTATCAACTTATTGATCCCACACCATCTTCTACCATCCTTTTATCATCCCCCATTAATCCTTCACCTCCATCTACCAATCCCATCCAAAATCCATCCCCTTATCCACTTGGCACAAGCACTTTCATCCGTGGTGACTCTCTCGTAGGAGGTGAACAACTTCCATCCACCACCTATCCTTCTCCAAAAAATAATGGATTCGTATCTTGTTTCCAAAGCACCAAACATCCCATTGCATATCGCATGCTCGAACACATGAACTATCAAGGAAAAGGCTTAGGCCTTCATGAACAAGGCATCTTGGAGCCCATCCACACCACATTCCATTCATCCTCACATGGCCTTGGCTATACATCCCAAGGAAAACAAAATAAACATGTTGGTACCACCCATGCATCCTCCAAAATCCATTCACCCAATTCCAAATCCGGTGCATCACATCGCACCCCTAAATCATATGTCACCATTCCTCCTCCATCATCATATCATTTGCAAAATCATGTGACCGTCCATCTTCCTCCATCAAATTTACCTCCACTACATCCAACTCCAAATATCCCTATCAAATCCACTTTACCTCCTATCCTACCAACGCTAAACAACCCTATCCACAAATCCTCTCATTCTCCTATCCTCCCAACTCCTACTATCCCCATCCTCAAATCTCCTCATCCATTTATCCATAAATCCACTTTTAACCCCTCCACCCATAAACCCCCTAAAATTCCCAATCAAGACCAACAAACACACATCTCTCAAACATGAAGCTTCCCCCAAATCCATGGGATTCAAAAGTAAAAATTTGAATGCCTTGACTCATAAAGCACAAAAGCCTAAAGATATTATCCCTTCCAAGCAAAATCAAAAATCCAAAAGGCTATCAAAGCCCACACCATCACAAGAAAAATCAAAAACAAAAATGGTGTGGGTCCCTAAACAAAAAGTACCAAACTCTAATGAGGCTTCCACGTTCCAATCCACCCCAAAATCCTAAACATCCCCCTCCCCATCTAAAAATCCCCTAAAACCCCAAATTGACCATCCAAAAATCCCCTATCCCGATCCTCATTACTACCCACCCCCCATCCAAAACATAGGCTTCAAAATCCAAAATGGTGTGTGCAACCGTTGGTCTTGGTTCCCCTCCACCACTTGACATTCCCACATACCCTCATCTCTCCATATTTCATTCGCTATCCTACATATCTTCCCCATCACATCCCTATGGTCCATGCTTTTGCATAATCCACATCATAATCCACATAATCCACATCATAATCTACATAATCTACATCATAATCCACATAATCCACATCATAATCCACTATCCACCATCCATTCCATCTTCTCCTATCTACCAACATCCATGCAATCATCACCTATAATGTTATCCAACATGGGACCATCTTGGCCTTGCTATGGAAACAGACGCTAGAGTCCCCATTCCATAAAAAAAGCAAAAAATTAAAAAAAATTAAAAAATTAAGAAAATAGTAAAGAGAAAAATCCATCCAATGGTGAAAACCACTCCTTGTGGCACCTTGGGCAAGTACCATGATGAAAACCCCTTGTGGGCATCATGTGTAATGCCCTCTCCATCCATTTTGTATCCCCACACTTGGGGGCAAAACCATATCCTTCATCCACATCCATAATATCCTTTGCACCAGCTTATCCTTACCCTATCATATCCCTATCCACTATCCCCTATTTATCCTATCATATTCCTATCCACTATCCCCTATTTATCCTATCATATTCCTATCCATTCTATCCACTATATCCTCCTCCTTAGATCTTGATAAAGACAAGGGGCAAAATATCAAAAAACATGCTTTGGACACCTCTTGGCATACTCCCTTTCCAAGCATATCCTCCATCCATCTAATACAAAGTCCATCCATTCAAATGTGAGCCCATCATGCAAAATTCTAAGCATTGGGGCATATGATTCCTTGCAACCTAGCCCTTGGAGTAAATCCTTATCCCCATCTCTCATCCATCTTGCATCCCTATCTCTATCTTCTAATCCATCTATCATGCATCTCCTCTCTATCACCTTCCACTGACAATCCCTCCATCTACTTATCATGTATCCCTACCTGATCCTTTATCCCCCATCCTACTCCTTATCCGCATGTATCTATCCATCTATCAAAATCTCCTATCCATTATCCTTTCATCACCAATAACCCAACCCAACCCCATCACCTTCACCTCTAGACTGGGTGTTCCATTGTCATTGGTATCTAGCACTTAGGCTATCCAAACAAAATCCAATGCAACCATCTCATAATAAACCATTCCCTTTCAAAAATCACAAAAATCCAAAAAAATCAAAAAGTCCATAAAATCCCAAAAATATCCATCCCAAAATCAACATCGTTCCATCAACATCCATCATCATCACATCTATCCTCAATCATCCCACATCATCATCACAAATTAGAACTACATATCATCACCACCTACATCTTAATGTGGCTTGATCCCATGGATACAGGGTATGTAGGTAGTTTGGAATACGAAGGAAGTTTCCAGTACTCAGGTATATAAGATGCACCCATCCAACCCTCTTGGATGGTCCCTATCCCCTGAGTTTACACTAGATCCACACACAATATTCCAAGCATTACATTACCCATGAAAGCATCATCCCTTAACAAAAATCATCAATTATCAAATCAACATCAACCACAACTTGTCACCATCATATCTTGAGCCAATCTTACAACATCATCTATTGATTCCTGCCTTAGGATATATCGTTCCTATGATAGGAAGAATCCATCAATCATCATCCATCATGGCAAGAGATACAATGGCTACTTCTTTGGTTCGTTGGTCTTTTCATTTTTGATTTTTATCTTTTGTCCTATTTGAAGATCACATCAAAGCTACCTTGATCTCACTATATCATGGTATGTGGTGAAAACATCTAGAATGGGGCATAGTCTTGCTTTTGTATGTTGCGCTTGTGGGTCAGTCTCATTACTCTAAGCTAGTATTCATATCTTGTGGATCGTAGGATCAGTTCTAGCATATTGATCTCCTTGTGCATCTAAGGTCCATCATACCTTTTGTGTATTAAGGGCTTATGCTATGAGTTCCCTTCCCTCATCTAGACAAGGTTGTACTATCTTGGGCATGCATGGGATTACCCTCTTGTTTGTGTGTCTAGTCCATGCAAATGTTGGATAAACATCATCACCCTGGTCTTTTATACCTTGGTGAACATATCCACTTTGCTATATCAAACCTAGGATTGCTCTAAATCATTTTTAGCACAATGATCATCCACCAATCAATCTCCCAACATCATCATTCTTTCATCTCGTCCCTTATCCTCTGACCACTTCAACCAATCCGTTTCATCCATTTTGAGAGCACACCTGTCTTCTTGCAACCCACATGTCCTCTCGAGGGGCATCCCCCTTACCAATTATCCCTAAACCTTATCCTATTCTTCTAAGCCAAAATCTTTTTCTATCTAATTCAACTCTATATTTTAAATTCTTTGAAATAGTGTTACTTAGCTGCAACACCACTTCAAAGAGGGGCAAATGTAGACACCTAAAATTGACTTGCTCCGCAAACCAATTTCCCGTATCCCTACTATCCCTCCTATTAAATAAAGAAATTAATTTTATTTAATTAATTAATCCCTCGTCAGCTACCCTTGGCCATTTATCCATCCTTTGTGATCAATTAATTCATTTAATTTATCACTATACCTTATAACTATATCCTCATTGATTAAATAAATATTCTCAATATTTATTTAGTTAATTTGTCCATCTCCCTAATCCTTGCTAATTAGATAAATCATGATTATCTAATTAATCTAGCCTATTAATCAACCTATCCCTATCCTAGTTAATTAAATATCAATTATTTAATTAGCTACCCTAGCCTACCTATCCCCTAGAACTAAATTAATTAAGCTTAACACCTAATTAACCTTTCTTATCCCATCCTTCCACACACCTTTGAATAAAAATCAATTTTTTTATTCAAAGGGTCAAATCTTCCTTACAACTCAACTATCACCCTCTTACACATGTAAGTGTACATGTGTCCTTCAACCTTCACATCTCCACATAAAAGTGAATTTTTAATTCACACTCCCCCATGAGTTGAATTTTTAATTCACTTGTCATATCCACTCTTCCCAAAAATGAATTTTTAATTCATTTTTATCCTCCACACCTTTCCCCATGTGAATTTAAAATTCACAAATAATGAGAGCCCTCTAATCCCATTGACCAAATCTCAACCCTTGATCTCTCTCATCCACTCCTCTTGTGACACTTGTCACGAGGCTATGAATCCAATCCAAACCCTAACTCTCAATCATTCTTAGCCCTTGATCTCAACTTTTAATCCTCACCCTCCCTCCCTTTTCCAAAAATCTATAAATAAAACCCTCACCCAAGCCATTCATAACAATTTCTTCTTGCATCCTTATCATGCCCAATTTTCTCTCAAAATATCTTCATCATACCATCATAACACCAAAATCATTCTAGCCTCCCTATACAATCTATCAATCTATCATCCAATCCCTCAACTACATTGTGTTGAATGCATTGAGCAACCCACATTTCACATTTCATCTACTTGGGTAAAATCTAAGGAGTTTGGGTGCAACTCCTTCCACCCTATCAAGGATTTGTGACTCATTGTGAAAGGTATAATGCTTGTTTATGCACTTGTTTTATGTTTTCTACTTTCATTTTGAGATCACTAATCTACAGCCATCATTCTCCCTCATATCATGGTGCATAATGTCATATGCTATATCAAACACTAAGTTTCTCACCTTATTCAACATGCCTATAATATATCATCCATTCACATATCCCTCTCCTCCATCTCTCAAATAGTGTTCTCATCCTCAACATTCATCTTGTACCTACTTATCTCTATTATCCTTCAATCCCATTCATCCATCATTAACATCCAATCTTGTAACCTCATCTTTATTTCTCAACATATTTTTTATCCATTTCAAGAGCATATCCATGTTCTTTGAACTTGTCTATCCTCTTGAGGGGGAATCTCTACCTCATTCCTCTTCATTACACCCTCCCATCTAATGATTGGGGCATGCTATCACTAGTCCCATCTCTTTAAAATTACTATATTTTATCTTTCTTTGAAATGTTATTACTTCTCTTAGTCACAACACCATCTCAAAGAGGGGTAAAATGTAGACACCTAAATTTGATCATGTCTCAACATCACTAGATTTATCTTTCATATATCTTTTTCTAATGTTAATTAAATAGATTACTTATTTAATCAACCCATCCAATCATCTTTGCAACATTAATGAAATAAATTTCATCTTTTATTTAATTAATTAATAATTTCAACACTTCTTCTAATGTTCTAGAATTCAATTAAATAAATCAACATTTATTTAATTTAATCATCAATTCCTATGTCTATTCCTCCAAAAATTAAGTAAATAGACAACATTTATTTAATTCATCCATTTTCACCCTCATCATTAGTTAAATCAACAAATCATGTTTATTTGACTAAGTAGTCTCTTGCACATGCCTAATCATCATTAGCCAATTCAACCTTGCATATGGCTCAAGGTTGAACATGGCTCAATGAATGCACAAAGCTCCATAAATCCTCACATCAAATCTTATCCATTCATTCAAATCTAGAAAATCCTATCCATCCAAATCTTCTCAATCCAAACCCTCATAATGTGCATCAATCACCTAGTACCACTTGGTGGCTTCTCATGGACCCTAATCTCTTAATCAACCATATCCATTGATCTTCCAAATAAATCTCAACCATTGATTCTCCTCATAAAAAATATATAAATGGATCATCCATAAAACCATTTCAACCAATCAAGTGGAAAGAAAAGGCATGCTATAGGTTTGATTAACAACATTTAACATTATCTCCATCAACAACAATCCATTAGAGCACATCTACTTAATCAAGGTTTAAACATGAAGTTCATTTGATTTTATCATGTAGTTAGCATTCTTTTTTTCTCTAACCTAGATTTGAACTAATGCGTGGATTTAGGATCTTTGTATTTATAGGTTCTTTATTATTTTAAATTTTAATGTCTTCATTAAACCCTAATCTTGCCATTCAAACCATTATCCACAATAAAAAATTTAAATAATTATTCTAAATCAATCAATCATCTCACACCAAGGCCAAATCAAGTCAAACCAATAATCCCAAACCCCACCTCTTAATTCGAATCCAACCAACCATCCACTTGATAATTCTTGTAACCAAATCCATCTAATCAGATCCTTCATCCCATCTAATCCAAAATTAAACCCTATCAAAGTAAATCCTATCTAAATCAAATCTAGTTCAATCAAATCCAATCCTTAACCCTAATCAACACCTCTTAATCCAAATCAAACCCCAATCAAGTTCAATCCTAATACAAATAATCCAATCAACCCTCCATGAAAGGTCTTGCACAATAATCCCACTTCTAAATCAAAATCCAAAAAGGTCTTTTACATTCATCCCAACCAAAATAAATCTTCATATAATTAACCCAAGTCCATCTAATCAAATCCTCACCCTAATCAAATTTAATCAATCCTTGAAACCTTAATCAACCCTTCATCTGTCAAGCCCGCCATACATCAATAAACCAAAATCAACAATCTAATCTAAAGACCATTAATCCAAAGATCACCCATTGCAAAACTAAAATTGGTTAAAGACCTAAAACCTTTCAACCCCATCAACCATCATCTAGGGTCTATGACCTAGTCCCTCAAATCCTAAATCCTAAGTCAAGCATCATCCCAAATCAAAATCCATCACCCATCAATTAACTCTCAATCTGAATCAACAATAAAAAACAATCATCAAGGGTCCTTTGTTAATGTAGGTTTTTATTTTACTAGTGGGTTAGTTATTTTCCCTATTTCCTAGGTTTTTCCTACACTTTTATTAAGCTTGCTAAGGTTAAATAAAGTGAGTTTAATTAGGTGAGTGGGTCATTTGAGGTGTCACCATCCTACGGAGGAGTTATATTTACTACATTTAGACCATTTGGTGGTCTCTCCCTATTCAGTGTTTCCACCTCCATCCCTCTCCCTGATATATATAAACTCACTACCTAGCTTGTATTTTGTATCCTTGTTACATCTTGTATGGCAATTCTATCAGTCTTGTGTAGCATCTTTGAGTTCTTAATGCAATTCTATCATCCTGACATTTGCATATCTCTCAAAGCATTTGTTTGCTTTGTTTATGTTTTTTTCCAATTTATGTAGCTTAGAATTTCTCTTATATAAAGTTTTAAGGTTATCAATCTATTTCAAATTTCTAACATTGTATCAGAGCTTTTGTTTTGAGAATTCTAAGTTCATAAATTCCTAATTGAGAGTTGAACTTATTTTGTGAGATCTTGTGAAATCCCATATGCTCTTCTTTTATGTTTTTTAATGATCTGGAGAATCAGAAAGGATTTATGAAGATCTAATAACCTCTTATTTTTGCATGCATGTTTTATGAGATTTGGGTGATTGCAAAATTTTTGGTTATACTGGAAACATTTTTGACTATTCCAACACATATAGGAGGCTCAAGAAAATCAAGATTGGCTTTTGTTTCATCTGACTTGGAGATCATTTGATACACTTGCAAAACGGGGGTTTGGAGCTCAAATTTGAAAATCAACTTTCATTTAGGGCATTTTTAGGCCAAAATGACCCTGCCATTGCATCCAGAAGGCTGAAAAGATTAATTTTGTTATAAATCTCACCCAAATTTGATGTCAGGAGCATTTGAGGCAAAAGAAATTTGCCAAAAGGCCATTTTTTGCCCCCAACGCATTTTTGGGAGCAGATTTGTGTAAAAATTTCATTTAAAAAAATAGTTAATTAAGTGTTGTTGTACAATGCTTTGTACTAAAATATGAGCACTTCAAAGCTCTTTTAAGAGAGGCTTTGACCCCCCTTCACATGGCATATGGCCCACATAAGGATTCACAAATCCCCTTTTACAAGGGTTTGGGTATGGCATTTGCCCCCGACCTCTTACCCTCATTCGACCTCAAACACCTTTAAAAAAATCATTTGGCCTTTTTAGGCCAAAATACTTGTCATTCAGCCTTTCAAGCCCATGAAAACAACAAGCTCCTCCACCTTGAATTATGCACCCTTCCTTGGCCCTGGTGCTTGTATTTTTGGCCTTTGTGCCAAATTTGGCACCTTTTTTGGTGGCACTTTAAACTTGGTGATAGTTGTATTTGTCTGGAGATACTCTATTTTTAGAGTTAGTTAATAACACTTGGAAGAGGCTTAAAACTATCTGGAAGATTCCTTATTTGGTGACACAACTAAACTTGGTGGTAGTTTTGTCAAACTTGTCGATAGTTGACTTTTGCAAAGCAGACCCCCTCTTCTTTGGCAAGTTTGTTTGGAAGAAAAACTTCAGAGGCTGATAACTTGAGCTCATGACCTTTATTTTCTTAGAAAATTTTTTATTTGGGATAATTTTCACACTCTACATGCTCGTGTAAATGATTTCTGATTTTTGTGCATGGTTTTTCCAAAAATTGTAGATTTGCATAGGTGACACTACGCAATTCTCATTTTGGGAGCTTCGGAGACTCATAAATTTAACATACAACTTTAGATTGAGATGATTATTTTTTGAAAGTGCATTATTTTTTGAGTACTTCATAGTGGTGCTACTTTTTTCACTTGGTTTTACTCCAGGATTGTACTTTCATCATATACTCATTTGTTGAGAATTTTGTAAAGCATTGCAATCAAATCCACTCGGTGTTTCTTGCTGGTGGTAATTTTAATCAAAGTAAACATAAAGTGTCAAATACTATTTTCTTAGGGGGTTCTTTGATTGAGTGAAAAGGGGTGGTGTCATGTGTGCTCTCTTTGAGTTACAAGGGAATCTTTAACGGGGTTATTGTAATCATGAACTAAGATAAAGTTCCATTTTAGGGGGTTCATCATGGATTTTTGTATTCAATTCCATCCCTCTACTGTCAAGCTAACTTTAGAGAACTATATGTCTTGTAAAAAAGGGATAAAGAATCACTGTCTTGAGCAAGATCAATTTCCCTATCTCCTTGGACTCGTTCTTGAGCCAAGTGACTATGAATAGAAGAATGCATGGTTTAACAACAATGACATGGTCTATGGACTTACTATTTCTGAAGATATTCTACATCACATAGAGCACACTGCGTGCTATTTCACTACTTGGACCATCATCTATTAGTTGTATGAAGACTTTGGATCTTCATCTGATAGTGATGTTTCCTTGGATGATGAAGCTCTTGTGGATGATACTGAGACTTTTGTTGCCCCATATTGTGTGGACACCTCCTCATGGGATGATCAGTCTATTTGGTTAGCATACATTCATGCCCCATCTACAATTAAGGGCATGCCTAGTGTACCTATTGCTACTTCAGAGTTCAAAGTTGCTTCTTCGAGAGATTCTAGTGATTCTTTGTAGTAGGATCATATTTATCTTCTAGATTGACTTCATTGGGATGAAATTCTAGTAGACATCTCTTGTTTGTTTGTAGAGTCTCACATTTCAAATCTAGATGATAATCTTGAGGATATTCATCTTCTCTTTGACGAAAGTCATTTCATCATTGTTATCCCATTTTGTTGGTGTAATTAAATATTTAATTACACTTTATGAAGTTGACTTAGGGATAATTTGTCTTAGGTTATTCTTAAGTCATATTAGGGTTTTCTAACTTGCAAATATAAAAGCAATTTCTCACATGTAATTCATGAATCCATTTCATTAATTCATCCTTATTGTGCAAATTATTTCTCTTTACCTTTTTCTGTTGTGGAAGGTAAATCTTAGGTTTTGCAGGTGATCCTGGTGTTTCGAGTTAATCATAAACTCTCACATGGTATTAGAGAAAACAAAAAAAATAAAAGAAAACTAAACAAATTTTTTTTTGGTACTGGGGTACCTACACATGCAACCCCCTGTACCTATAGGTGCAGGCCCTTTAGGCCCCTGCCCCATAAGGGTTGCAGTCCCTTAGGGACCTACATCCTATTTGGGGCCACATACCCCTTTTGGGATCGTGAACCCAATTAAGGAGCATGTGGGGTGGCTTAGCCAAAAAATCAAACCAAATCTCTATGTCTGTACCAGTGCCCTGCCTTGGAAATTGTGCATGTACCTTCTTTTTGGCAACTCAGATATTTTTGGCAAGTTTTTTGGAGGTTTCCTTGATTTGGCAGAGGCCTATTTTTCTTTGGAGTTTGCTAATTCTGGTAGAGGGTTATTTTATCTAGAAAACTCTATCTTTAGCAAGTTCTCCAAATCTGGCAATAGTTCCACCAATTTTAGCAGTAGGGGCTATTTTTTCCCTAATTTGTGCTTCAAGGGGGATGTTTTCTTTTTGCTATATCTTGAGAAAACGAAGTCACATTTTTGCAAACAAATAGGAGTCGGGAAGATGGTTCCAAGAACAATCCAGTAGTACAAGTATTTTTTCTAGATTTTGTCATTGGTGACAGTTATTGTTGTTTGAAGTCTAGATACACTTTTTGACCTCCAAGCTCGTATCTTTTTGCCTCGATCTTTAATTTTTGTGATTCTTGCAGCATTGGAAAGGTATTGAGAACATGCATGCACTTTTTCCAGATTCAGCCTTAGGTATTCTTTATTCAGTTTGTCAGTTTTATGGCTTTTGTTTGATATTCTAGACATTTTGGCACCTGGAGAAGTTCTGTTTGTTTTGTTGGGCTTCATTTATCAACATTAATATATATTTAGATTGTTGATCTCTTATCTGATTTATTTGAGGAGATATAATTGGTTTTTCTATTCACCCTTTTGTGGTAACATTGGGTAAGCATAATTATGAGTCTTGGTGAAAGGACATATTGACACATCTCAGGTGGCTTAATCTTTTGCCTTATCTTTATGGACTCATACTTAAACCAGAGACACCTGGGATGAAATTTGCGATCATATTGTAGGATTAATTAGCTCTAGTGTTAATTATGACACTATGTGTTCTATCTCACATATTGAGTGCCCACACGCTCTTTGGACTAGCATTTGGGAGATCTATGGAGACCCACATATCTCTCCATTCCTAGATGATCTTGCTATGGATTGCCACATACCCCTTGATGATACAGATTGCATACCTTTTAATGATGATATAGTTGAGGAGCTTGCATAATTGATAGGTCTTACTAGTTCAGATGACATAGAGACTTCACTTGCTTCTCCTTCTCCTCTTATTAAGATCACATCTGTATTACCTGTTGCTACATTAGATTCTTTGCAGTAAGACATTATCAGTCTTCTAGAGATAGCTTGTTGGGATGCATTTCTATGAGATATATCATTACTGTTTGTAGAGTCCCATCTTGCAGATTTGGAGGACCACATTGAGGACATTTGTCTTCTATTTGATGACAGCTTCGATGGAGTTGCATCACCATCATCTTCTTCTGAGATTATTCTTCATCCTCCTATTCAATCACAGTTTTGCAATGGATTGGAGACATTTCAGCAATTTTTAGGAGTATCATTGTTGTCTTTGGATCATGTGAAGATTTCACAGATATTTATCTTTCTTCCTGTATAGTCCTATCCAAAATGAGAAGACATTATGCACACATCTATAGTTCTATTTCTTCCCAAGGGGAGGAATGTTGTTTGACATTCATGGGTCTTCATCTTTATTCTATGTCGAGCATCTTTAAGTACTGCAGGAGTCATCTTGAGGAGCAGATGCATCATCTCTCTTCTCATCTCTATTTTGGGAGGGAGCATTTCCTCACATGGGGTTTCATCCTTCTCACTTCTGGGGGGGTCACCAGACCTTCTCTCTACATCCTCTCTTATGGGGGGTTGTATATTTATTCATGATTGTACTATTGTGATGGATTTGGGGGGTCTTAGTGTTAGTCCTTCTTCCATCACATGTTCATGTACTTTTTGTATTTTCTATCTTTTGGAGATGTTCATGTACTCATATTTTCTCTCTTTTGGAGAGGAGTTTTCTCCCACTAGGTTTTTCTCCTTTCTCTCCACTTTATGAGAGATTCTTGTTGTTCATGGGTACCTAACATGACCTTGTAGTCAGGACCCATTCTTGCATTAGTTGCACGCTTTTCATTTCTCCCTGAGTTGCACTTAAGGGGGGATGTTGGTGTAATTAAATATTTAATTACACTATTAAGTTGACTTAGGGCTAATTTTAGTCTTAGGTTATTCTTAAGTCATATTAGGGTTTTCTAACTTGCAAATATAAAAGAAAGTTCTCACATGTAATTCATTAATCCATTTCATTAATTCATCCTTATTGTGCAAATTATTCCTCTTTTCTTTTTTCTCTTGTGGAAGGTAAATCTTAGGTTTTGCAAGTGATCTTGGTGTTTTGAGTTAATCATAAACTCTCACACATCTTCCTTATCTTTGGATTTTGTATCTTCTAGTTCTACACATGGGATTGGAATGTTTCTACCTTCGTACATTGAGGAATCTTATGATATTCACATGAGGAAACTTGAGCAAAGTTCTAAGACAGGATACATCATGAGACTTCCTTCCTCACCTTGCTTCTTTGAATGGGAGTTACTTCAACATTCACCATTGGAGTTGTTCCTTCCTAAGGGGAGAAATGTCATTTTCCACAAATGGATCATCTTCAACATTCATATATATGGGTATCCTCTTTTGGCATAGGAGGTATTTTGTTGTGGGGGGTTTTATAGCCTCTTCCACTCTCTATTATGGGGGGGGTGTTCTCTCTCTATTTTTCTGGGGGCTTCTATTCCTTTCTTTATGGGGGATTCTTCTCTTCAGATGAGAATTCATTGGACATGGGTACCTCATGAGGCTTGATTTGTTGGGACCCATCTTTTCACCCACCTAAGCTACACTTAAGGGTAGTGTTAGTGTATGTTTTTATTTTCCTAGTGGGTTAGTTATTTTTCTTATTTCCTAGGTTTTTCCTACACTTTTATTAAGCTTTCTTAGGTTAAATAAAGTGAGTTTAATTAGGTGAGTGGGTCATTTGAGGTGTCACCATTCTACGAGGGAGTTGCATTTACTATGTTTAGACCATTTGGTGGTCTCTCCCTATTGGTTGGTGTTGTCACCTCCATCCCTCTCCATGGTCTATATAAACTCACTACCTAGCTTGTATTTTGCATCTTTGTTGCATTTTGTATGAAAATTATGTTATTCTTGTGTAGCATCTTTGAGCTCTTAATGCAATTCTGTCATCCTGATATTTTCATATCTCTCAGAGTCAGTGGTTTGCATTGTTTATAATTTTTTCCAGTTTATGTAGCTTAGAATTTCTCTTATAAAGTTCTTAGGTTATCAATCTATTTTAGATTTCTAACATCCTTGACCTAACCCCTTAGTTAAAAATCAAATCACTATAATCAAACATAAAGTGTCATGAATCCTTAACCTTGATCAAATTCAACCTCAAACACCTAAAGGTCCCTGGCCTTGATTAATCCCATCATTGATCCTTGTGAGGTCTTAAGCCTCATTTAAATCCACCATTACAGATCATTCCAAGATAATCCCAAATACTTTTATATCAATGAAAATCTTAAGATCCAAGCCTTGAAAATACATAATCTTCAAATCATCCAAAAATCACATCATCTCAAAATCAACTCATCAATAATCCAAAGTAAAAATCACAAAAACCTCAAATCTATTTAATTTTGACGTGTCCCCTCATCCTAATCAATATCAAAACCACTTTGATGATGATGATGATGATAGTCTTATTGATCAAGATGAGTATACCATTGATCCCCTTAATGACATCATTACAAAAAAACTCACCATAAGCCTTCATCGTCCAATCATGAGAAACAAAGAGCCTTTTGAATATGAATTGGCTAACACAAGCTATCCCTCTACTCCTCATTGCATACATGTTGGTCATCCCTATCATTCATTTTATAAGGGAAACACCACTCTAATCCAAGGTCCTCATGACCAATCCAAACCTCATATCCCCACCTCATGTGAGCACATTGTAACCTCCACCTCCTATACATCTCTTTTATCATTGAAATCTACAAAAACCAACTCACCCAATCAATCCCACCACCTATCAATCCAAGTATCCAACCCAAAACCCAATCCCATCACATACAAGTCAGTCTTCTCATATTTTCTCCAAGGACTCCTAGCAAGGGATCATAAGCAACATTGCAAAATCAAATTTATGGAGTCATGCAATGCCACTCATTCAATACCATCCTTCTTAAAAAAATTGAAGTATTCTTTTGACAACACCATCCTCTACTCAAATCCTATCACGAACATCCATGATCCTAAGGCCATCATACCTACAAGTCTACCTATGTGGGAAACTAAGAGTTGACCTTTCAAAAGGTCCATCCACCCCATCAAATCCTAAATACATAAGTGTCAAAAAATCCTTACCCATTCATGTGCACAACTAGAGGAGTACATCCATACACTAATTGAAACAAAATGACACTCCATTATGTTATCCAAGAAAATATGCCTATGTCAAGAGCTTATTCCAATGCATGCCCAAACTTGTTCCCAACCACATCAAGATCCAAGCATCCAAACTAATCCCTTTCATGTTACTATACCCCCTCAAAATCAAAGAACCCTAATGAATACTATCCCTAAACCCAAATCCTAACACCCAAAAATGGCTAAGTCGAATTAAATAAATATTTTAATACTTATTTTTCTCATTCCTCTATCAATTAAATAAATATTCTAATTTATTTAAATGATTCACATCCCTCTAGTAATTAAATAAAATCAATTTATTTAATTAAATTCCCTAATTCTTCTAATGTCTCATATAATTAAATAATTCTAAATTATTTAATTAATCTTAAATTCCTCTATCCCAAAGTCCTAATTTCATAAATCCACCTCACCTTTCCACCTCACCATGTTGCACACATAATTAAATATTTTAATATTTAATTAGCTAATTTCCCTCACCCACATGTCCTATTTATCCTCTAGTTAACTTCGTTAACTCATCAATCAAATCAGTTAACTAATTAGTCAATTGAATTCACTGGTCAATCAATTCAATCAACTCTCCAATCAACCCAGTTAATTGATCAATCATCTCAGTTAACTCCTCAATCTATTCTGTTAACTCTTCAATCATCTTAGTTAACTCTTCAATCTATTCTGTTAACTCCCATAACTCATGAAAGCAGCTTGGACACTTTTCCTCTTCTGATTCGCACACATTCACTCAAGCTTCCTCAACTGTACACCTCACAGGTAATTCCTCCAATCATGGATCTATTGACAATTGGATTTGGGCCTCTCTTGAGCCTATAAAAGGAACCCTCATTCCCTCATTTCATATCCACTCAAGCATTCATAATCTTAATCTGCAGAAATCCTAACAGGGTGCCTTTGGAAAAGTATCTCCATTACATTTGCACAATCCCATTACCATCATAATCATCCAACCATGTCTCCATTATCAATCATCCATCTCCATTCGAATTGTATTGTTAGTTTAGTCTTAATTGGATATTCCCAATCACGGCCATTCTCCTATTGTCATCTTCAACAACAAGGAAGCACACACTTCTGAGAGCTCAAATCATACACAAGATCAAATAAGATAGGCAACAATGGAAGCTACGAGGTAAATCGGTCTACGAAGGTAATCTCTTTGTTTGCTCGCATTTGCATCAATTTCATTAAGTTATTGGATATTTAGTTGTTTAAAACTGTTGTTCATATTTATGCATTCCATGTTCACGATCTTATTATCCCATCTATCCATAATCCCATAACCATCCATGAGTAGGAAACTGCCATTACTCCTATCCATCCTCCACCTAGTCCTATCCATGATCCAACAAAACACACTTTCCTTGATGAGACACTTGCCTCCCAAGTGCACATAGATGATCAAACCAATAACTTGGATCTTAGTGTGCATAATGAGAATCAAGATCCTAATAATCCTCCATCATCTATTATCGACCATGTTGCAAATCCCCCATCGTATCCCCTTGGTTTCACCACCTTCATCCATGGATGTTCTTCCTTAGGAGAGAAGCAACCATTATCTACCACTTCACCTTCCCCATCAAATAATGAGCTCGCATCTAGTGTCCAAATCACCCATAATCCCATTGTCCACCGCATACTCCAAAATATGAACTATCAAGGTAAAGGCTTAGGCCTTCATGAGCAAGGTGTTTTGGAGCCTATCCATGTCGAAGTCCCTCCACCCTCTTATGGCCTTGGTTATACTCCCCAAGAAAAGCAATTTCATGATGTTGGTACTTCCTCCATGTCTTCTAAATCCACTCATTCCCATCGCACATCCTATCATATCCCGAAAACATATGCCACCATTCCAACTCCCCTATCATACAAATCCCAAAAGCATGTGACCATACACCTTCCACTATCCAATCTACCTCCACTACTTCCAACTCCTAACATCCTTCCATTCATTTTACCATCACTTCTCCCAACACCAAATCCATCCATCCACACATTCCCTCACATTTCAAATCATGACTGACAAATGTACATATTGTCTAAACATGAAGCTTCCACTCATTCCACCAAACCTATGAGATTCAAACATAAACATTGGGATGCCTCCTTTCATAAAGTCAAAAATCCTAAGGGTCCTAATACCTTAGGATATCAATCCATAGAATCAAAGAAAAACCCATCTCAAAAGCTGCATACACCCACACACCTCAAAGCAAAAATGAAAAAGGTGTGGGTCCCCAAGCAACAAGTAATTACCTCAGAAGCTTCACAAAAGCTGCATATACCCAAGCCCATACCTTCACAAGTAAAGTCTAAACAAAAAATGGTTTGGATACCTAAGCAAAAAGCCATCAAGTTAAATGAGGCATCCACCTCTCAAGAATCCCAACCATCCACTTTCTCCTCTTCCATCCAAAAATCCCATTCCATCCAAAAGTCTCAAATCCTTCCATCCCACAAGACAAGCAAAAATCAGAAAAATACTAAGTCTATGTGGGTCCCTAAATGACTAATCACCCATCCACTAAGAAAAAATCTCCATTGCTTCCTACACCACTTTCCCATCATAAGCTTCAATGTTTATCATAGTATGTGCAACCATTGGTCATGGTTCCCTTCCATCCCATGACACTTCCACATACCTCCATCTCCCCTTCCTTCCACTATTATCCTACATATCTTCCCCATCTTATTCCTATGGTTCATGCTTTTGCATAAGCCTTCCCTCCATCCTTGCATAAGTCTTACATAATCCGCATCATAATCCACTATCGCACCTTCTATAAATCCACTATCTACCTTCTCCATCTCACTTTCATTCCATCCCCTACCAACATTTATGAGAACACTTGACATAGTCTATGCGACGACATCCATCTAGCAGGACTACCACCTTTCATGGAACCAAACACTTGAGTCCCTCTCGTCCATATTCCACCTATCCTATCCAAATAAAATAAAATAAAAAGAATCAAAAATTTAAAAAAAAAAGAGTAAAGAAAAATCCCTTCGTCCAACAGTGAAAAGCACCCTTAGTGGTGCCTTGGATAAGTACCATGATGAAAACCTGGCAAACAGGCATCATGTGTAGGTTGATCTTCTATGTCACTTACCCTTGGGAACACATTGTCTCATTGACCCTATAATTTTCCATCCTATCTTACCATACCCTCCTATCATCCTTATCCTACATATACATATCATATTGAGTCCATTCATCCTCCATTCCTCTTTTGATCTTGATAAAGATATGGGGGAAAAATGTCAAAACATGCTTTGGAAAAACTCTTGATGTACCTTATCTTTTTCAAACCAATCCAATCCTATTACCCTCTTGTCATAAGCATTGTCACAACAAATCTTGAGTTATTCCTAGGCGACATAGTCCTTGGAGATCACATCCTTGTTTTCTTACGCTTCCCATCCATTCCATCCCTTATCACCCATCCTTTTATCCATCTAATTCCACCTAATTCCCAGCATCTAGGCCTTAGGTCCACATGGTCTACATCCTGAACTACATTGCCTCTATGTCATCATGTAGGCAAGGCCATCATCGATAAGCCCCCGATGCACTAGGTCAGTCCCTTAGGGCCCGTCACATTGAGTCTACCATCAGTTTATCCCTATGTTTTATCCATAATAACTAGGACCTTTACATGAATGGGGGCATAATCTTTGACCTAGTTGGAGAATTGGATTCTTGAGTGTCACAACCTCAGAGGATAACAAATCAGATCGTGGTTTTATCACTAGATGGCAAGCAGTGCAACAAGCAAGATTTAATCATCTTGACAAGGAGACATCAAACTACACCTGACAAATCCCTATCTGCATAAACTATCAAAAGGACTATATCAGTTATTGCAAGAAAAATATATCTATGGCAAGAAGGTTTTTAATGGTTGTTTAAAGTCTTATATCATGATTTTTGTTATTATGTCTTTTTATACTACTCAAGGATGTCAAAAATTAGAGGAGCTATGATGGGGGCATAATTATTTTATTTGTTTGTTGTTTGTGGATCAATCTCTAGTAATGTGACAACTTTGTCTAACGACATGATCGGAAAAAGATCATTGAGGATGTTCTAAGTCCAAGCATGAAAGAGTGAAATCCTTGTCTGTTGATACATGCAAGAAATACTCAGGTCATTTGGATTCAATTTTGACTAGATGCTTGTATTAACTTTCTAAATCAAAATCCTTGTAAGAGATACTCATGTCATCATGGTTCAATTATACCTAGATTATGAAAGGAAGCTAGGTGTGCGGAAAATGCTTCCTACACTAATCTATTGAGGATAGGGCTATGCAAATTCCACTTTATCCTAACTATTACAGCAATGTTAAACCATTAACATGAGATATTGCAGCAATACACATACACATAGAAAGTAGACAGAAGAGAGAGAGAGACAAGATATACATGGGGAAAACCCTTACAGGTGAAAAACCCCACACTCCAAAACACAACTCAAATGTATTATAGTAAACAATAATAGATTATAATACAGTTTCAAAGCCAATGCTCTTTCAGGAGTCTTCAAATGTCGAATCTAGAGATATTCTGGTAGCAGAACAGTACTCATACAAAAGTTATCTATCTCCCATCCAAGCACCTGTTTATATAGAGTTTACAAGGCAAATATGGAACCTTCTAGAGATGGGCGTCCATCTTGGACTTATGCCCCAAAACCCACGCCTAAGGACACTTGTCCAACATCCCATCCTGAAGTGGGCACCTGGTCCCAAGATAGGTTATGATAGATGCTCTTACGCACCTTACAGCTATCATAGAATCCGTCATACACTGACTAAAAATATCATATTCCTCTTACACGTCATAACCTCCCTTGACCACCCAAAGATGCCTTTCTCTCATACAGAGATACTCACCGACACTTGTCATTAATTAAAATTCATTTGAGGTTTCGGGGGCATTGCCCCCATGCCCCCACAAGGGCGCTGCCCCTCGACCCCGCCCTGTACCACGACAGGGAGCCCACCAGGGGCGCTGCCCCTGGGACCCGCAAGGGGCTACGCCCCTTGACACTGTCTTGGGGGCACTGCCCCCAAACTCCTGTTAATTATTCAAGGGGGAAACCGCGGCTGCTAAAGTCACCAAAATTTACCCTGCTGCATATACACAAGGTGCTGACTATGCTAACTCAACATGGGATAAATAAATACAACATTAGGAATTTGCAAAGGTTGAGACACCTTAATTCCCAATAGATTCTTGTTTTTTCCTACAACATTTTAAAAGCTCAATGATGAAACCAAGTACTTCAAAAACTTGTACAAGAAGATGACAAAATCCACTATCATACATACCCAATTGCATTTCATTTCATTTACAAGCATTTTCATACATATCATTTTCAAAGTGGCTTAAGATCTAAGTCCTTTCTTTATCTACATCTCTTTATCTATTCTCTTTTTTCATTTTGAGAGCACACCAATTGTCCTCTCGAAGGGGCGTCATCATCATCATTCATCTTGTTTACTAACTTACCATTATCTTTCCTTGTCACCCTCGCTCTTGAGTGACTAGGGCATCACCAATCACCAATCCAATCTTTCATCTGATCATCAAATCAATCCAATCAATCCAAGTAATGATCCAAATACAAGTCCATCCTTAATCCATACCAATTGAGTAAATCAATCTTGTCAAATTATCCAATCACAATCAGTTGTCTTGATCCTAATCTTGTCGTGAACCAAATCAATCAATCATCATCATCAGTGGGATATATCTTTCCCAAGTCTTTGTGTTGATCTAGGGATATATCCTTCCCCACAATGAAAAACACTATCATTAATCATTATCAATTAATCATTGGTTTATAGCTAGACAGGGGCAATACCTTGTTTGTTCTTGTGTCATTTGCGCATACTTGCTTGCTTGCTTGTCTGTGTTATCATTTTATCTTGCATAACCTGTCATTCAAACTATCTCATCGTGAGATTTTCTATCATCTATATTCTTCCCATCCAATCTCTTGAGGGGCCATCCTCTCATCATCAACCTGTACCAGGGGAAAACTGGGGTATGTATCAATAGAAGAAAATTTTTATTCTTTGAAACAACGTGATAAAACACATTGCATCAAAGAGGGGCAAAATGTATACACCTAAAAATGCCTAATTCGAATTAAATAAATATTTTAATATTTATTTTTCTCATTCCTCTATCAATTAATTAAATATTCTAATTTATTTAAATGATTCACATCCCTCCAATAATTAAATAAAATCAATTTATTTAATTAAATACCATAATTCTTCTAATGTCTCATAATTAAATAATTCTAAATTATTTAATTAATCCTAAATTCCTCTATCCCAAGGTCCTAATTTCATAAATCCACCTCACCATTCCAGCTCACCTTTCCACATCAACATGTTGCACACATAATTAAATATTTTAATATTTAATTAGCTAATTTCCCTCACCCACATGTCCTATTTATCCTCCAATCAAATTAGTTAACTCATCAATCAAATCAGTTAACTAATTAGTCAATCGAGTTCACTGGTCAATCAATTCAGTCAACTCTCCAATCAACCCAGTTAACTGATCAATCTTCTCAGTTAACTCCTCAATCTATTCTATTGACTCCTCAATCATCTCATTTAACTCTTCAATCTATTCTGTTAACTTCCATAACTCATGAAAGGAGCTTGGACACTTGTCCTCTTCTGATTTGCACACATTCCCTCAAGCTTCCTCAACCGTACACCTCGTAGGTAATTCCTCCAGTCATGGATCTATTGACACTTGGATTTGGGCCTCTCTTGAGCCTATAAAAGGAACCCTCATTCCCTCATTTCATATCCACTCAAGCATTCATAATCTTACTCTGCAGAAATCCTACTAGCGTGCCTTTGGAAAAGTATCACCATTGCATTTGCACAATCCCATTACCATCATAATTATCCAACCATCTCTCCATTATCAATCATCCATTTCCATTATAATTACATTGTTAGTTTAGTCTTCATTGCATATTCCCAATTACAGCCATTCTCCTATTGTCATCTTCAATAGCAAGAAAGCACACACTTTTAAGAGCTCAAATCATATACAAGATCAATATGAGATAGGCAACAATGGAGGCTACGAGGTAAATCAGTCTACGAAGGTAATCTCTTTGTTTGCTCGCATTTGCATCAATTTCATTGAGTTATTGGATATTTAGTCATTTAAAACTATTATTCATATTTATGAATTCCATGGTCATGATCTTATTATCCCATCTATCCATAATCCCATAACCATCCATGAGTAGGAAACCTCCATTACCCCTATCCATCCTCCACCTAGTCCTATCCATGATCTAACAACACACACTTTCCTTGATGAGATGCTTGCCTCCCAAGTGCACATAGATGATCAAACCAATAACTTGGATCTTAGTGAACATAATGATAATCAAGATCCTAATAATCCTCCATCATCTATTATCGACCATGTTGCAAATTCCCTATTGTATCCCCTTGGTTTCACCACCTTCATCCATGAATATTCTTCCTTAGGAGAGAAGCAACCCTTATCTACCACTTCACATTCCCCATCAAATAATGAGCTCACATATAGTGTCCAAATCACCCATAATCCCATTGTCCACTGCATACTCCAAAATATGAACTATCAAGGTAAAGGCTTAGGCCTTCATGAACAAGGTGTTTTGGAGCCTATTCATTTCGAAGTCCCTTCACCCTCTTATGGCCTTGGTTATACTCCCCAAGAAAAGAAATCTCATGATGTTGGTACTTCCTCCATGCCTTCTAAGTCCACTCATTCCCATCGCACATCCTATCATATCCACAAAACATATGTTGCCATTCCACCACCCCTATCATACAAATCCCAAAAGCATGTGACCATACACCTTCCACCGTCCAATCTACCTCCGCTATTTCCAACTCCTAACATCCCTCCATTCATTTTACCATCACTTCTCCCAACACCAAATCCATCCATCCACACATTACCTCATATTTCAAATCATGACCGACAAATGCACATATTGTCTAAACATGAAGCTTCCACTCATTCCACCAAACCTATGGAATTCAAAAATAAACATTGGGATGCCTCCTTTTATAAAGTCAAAAATCCTAAGGGTCATAATACCTTAGGATATCAATCCAAAGAATCAAACAAAAACCCATCTCAAAAGCTGCATACACCCACACACCTCAAAGCAAAAATGAAAAAGGTGTGGGTCCCCAAGTAACAAGTAATTACCTCAGAAGCTGCACAAAAGCTGCATATACCCAAGCCCATACCTTCACAAGTAAAGTCTAAAAGAAAAATGGTTTCGGTACCTAAGCAAAAAGCCATCAAGTTAAATGAGGAATCCACCTCTCAAGAATCCCAACCATCCACTTTCTCCTCTTCCATCCAAAAATCCCATTCCATCCAAAAGTCTCAAATCCTTCCATCCCACATGACAAGCAAAAATTAGAAAAATACTAAGTCTATGTGGGTCCCTAAATGCTTAAATCACCCATCCACTAAGCAAAAATCTCCATTGCTTCCTACACCACCTTCCCATCATAAGCTTCAATGTTTATCATGGTATGTGCAACAATTGATCATGGTTCCCTTTCATCCCATGACACTTCCACATACGTCCATCTCCCCTTCCTTCTACTATTATCCTACATATCTTCCCCATCTTATTCCTATGGTCCATGCTTTTGCATAAGCCTTCCCTCCATCCTTGTATAAGTCTTACATAATCCACATCATAATCCACTAGCACACCTTCCATAAATCCACTATCTACCTTCTCCATCTCACTTTCATGCAATCCCCTACCAACACCTATGAGAACACTTGACATAGTCCATGCGACAACATCCATCTAGCGGGACTACCACCTTTCATGGAACTAGACACTTGAGTCCCTCTCATCTGTATTCCACCTATCCTATCCAAATTATAAAAAAAAGAATTAAAAAAAAAGAGTAAAGAAAAATCCCTTCATCCAACAGTGAAAACCACCCTTGGTGGCGCCTTTGATAAGTACCATGATGAAAACCTGGCGAACAGGTGTCATGTGTAGGTTGATATTCTATGTCACTTACCCTTGGGAACACATTGTCTCATTGACCCTATCATTTTCCATCCTATCTTACCATACCCTCCTATCATCCTTATCTTACATATACCTATAATATTGAGTCCATTCATCCTCCATTCCTCTTTTGATCTTGATAAAGATATGGGGGTAAAATGTTGAAACATGCTTTGGAAAAACTCTTGATGTACCTTATCTTTTTCAAACCAATCCAATCCTATTACCCTCTTGTCATAAGCATTGTCACGACAAATCTTGAGTTATTCCTAGGTGACATAGTCCTTGGAGATCACATCCTTGTTTTCTTACGCTTCCCATCCATTCCATCCCTTATCACCCATCCTTTTATCTATCTATTTCCTCCTTATTCCCACCATCTAGGTCTTAGGTCCACATGGTCCACACCCCGAACTACATTACCTCTGTGTCGTCACGTAGGCAAGGCCATCATCGATGAGCCCCCGAGGCACTAAGTTAGTCCCTTAGGGCCTGTCACATCGAGTCTACCATCAGTTTATCCCTGTGTTTTATCCATAATAACTAGAACCTTTACTTGACTGGGGGCATAATCCTCGACCTAGTTGGAGAATTAGATTCTTTGAGGATAACAAATCAGATCATGGTTTTATCACTAGACAGCAAGCAGTGCAACAAGCAAGATTTAAACATCATCTTGACAAGGAGACATCAAACTACACCTAACAAATCCCTACCTACATAAACTATCAAAAGGACTCTATCAGTTATTGCAAGAAAAATATATCTATGGCAAGAAGGTTTTTAATGGTTTTTTTAAAGTCTTATATCATGATTTTTGTTATTATGTCTTTTTATACTACTCAAGGATGTCAAAAATTAGAGGAGCTATGATGAGGGCATAATTATTTTATTTGTTTGTTGTTTGTGGATCAATCTCTAGTAATGTGACGACTTTGTCTAAGGACATGATCGGCAAAAAATCATTGAGGGTGTTGTAAGTCTAAGCATGAAGGAATGAAATCCTTGTCTGTTGATACATGCAAGAAATACTTAGGTCATCTGGATTCAATTTTGACTAGATGCTTGTATTAACTTGCTAAATCAAAATCTATGTAAGAGATACTCAGGTCATCATGGTTCAATTATACCTAGATGCTTGTATTTTCTTACAACATTTTAAAATCTCAATGATGAAACCAAGTACTTCAAAAACTTGTACAAGAAGATGAAAAAATCCACTATCATACATACCCAATTGCATTTCATTTCATTTATTAGCATTTTCATACATATCATTTTCCAAGTGGCTTAAGATCCAAGTCCTTTCTTTATCTACATCTCTTTATCTATTCTCTCTTTTCATTTTAAGAGTGCACCAATTGTCCTCCCGAAGGGGCATCATCATCATCATTCATCTTGTTTGCTAACTTACCATTATCTTTCCTTGTCACCCTCGCTCTTGAGTGAATGGAGCATCACCAATCACCAATCCAATGTTTTATCTGATCATCAAATCAATCCAAGCAATGATCCAAATGCAAGTCCATCCTTAATCCATACCAATTGAGTAAATCAATCTTGTTAAATTATCCAATTGCAATCAGTGGTCTTGATCCTAATCTTGTTGTGAACCAAATCAATCAATCGTCATCATTAGTGGGATATATCTTTTTCGCATCTTTGTGTTGATCTAGGGATATATCATTCCTTGCAATGAAAAACACTATCATTAATCATTATCAATTAATCATTGGTTTACAGCTGGATAGGGGCAATACCTTGTTTGTTCTTGTGTCATTTGTGCATACTTGCTTGCTTTCTTGTGTGTGTTATCATTTTATTTTGCATAACTTGTCATTCAAACTATCTCATCGTGAGATTGTCATCGCATTCTTCCCGTCCAATCTCTCGAAGGGGCATCCTATCATCATAAACCTATACCAGGGGAAAAAATTAGGGCATGTATCAATCGCAAAAAAAAATTATTCTTTGAAACAACGTGATAAAACACATTGCATCAAAGAGGGGCAAAATGTATACACCTAAAAATGCCTAAGTTGAATTAAATAAATATTTTAATATGTATTTTTCTCATTCCTCTATCAATTAAATAAATATTCTAATTTATTTAAATGATTCACATCCCTCCAGTAATTAAATAAAATCAATTTATTTAATTAAATACCCTAATTCTTCTAATGTCTCATATAATTAAATAATTCTAAATTATTTAATTAATCTGAAATTCCTCTATCCCAAAGTCCTAATTTCATAAATCCACCTCACCATTCCATCTCACCATGTTGCGCACATAATTAAATATTTTAATATTTAATTAGTTAATTTCCCTCACCCACATGTCCTATTTATCCTCCATTAAAATTAGTTAACTCATCAATCAAATCAATTAACTAATTAGTCAATTGAGTTTACTGGTCAATCAATTCAGTCAACTCTCCAATCAACCCAGTTAATTGATCAATCATCTCAATTAACTCCTCGATCTATTTTGTTGATTCCTCAATCATCTCAGTTAACTCTTCAATCTATTCTATTAACTCCCATAACTCATGAAAGGAGCTTGGACACTTGTCCTCTTCTGATTCGCATGCATTCCCTCAAGCTTCCTCAACCATACACCTCACAAGTAATTCCTCTAGTCATGGATCTATTGACAATTGGATTTGGGCCTCTCTTGAGCCTATAAAAGGAACCCTCATTCCCTCATTTCATATCCACTCAAGCATTCATAATCTTACTCTGCAGAAATCCTACCAGTGTGCCTTTGGCAAAGTATCTCCATTGCATTTGCACAATCCCATTACCATCATAATCATCCAACCATGTCTCCATTATCAATTATCCATCTCCATTAGAATTGCATTGTTATTTTAGTCTTCATTGCATATTCCCAATCACAACCATTCTCCTATTGCCATCTTCAACAGCAAGGAAGCACACACTTCTGAGAGCTCAAATCATACACAAGATCAATACGAGATAGGAAACAATGGAAGCTATGAGGTAAATCGGTCTATGAAGGTAATCTCTTTGTTTGCTCACATTTGCATCAATTTCATTGAGTTATTAGATATTTAGTTGTTTAAAACTGTTGTTCATATTTCCCATAATACCTTCATTATACCACCTTTGTCAAATTCGGCCTTATTGACGAAGAGTAAGTTGCAAATACCACCAATTCTATCCTATCTAAACATTGCTTTACTTCTTTTTTCCAAAGTAACAAGTATCACATTGCAAATCAAATATGTCAAAGCATTAATTATCAAGGAAAATAATTAGGCCTTCATGAGCAAGGATATTAGATCCTATACATGATAGAGAAAATCAAGGCTTTTAGGCCCTCAACTATAAATCTCATGGAAAACAATTGAAAAACATTGGTAACACCTCCACAAATCCTAAGGAAGATTCTTTAAACATCAAAACAAGTTCTTCCTATCACTCCTATAAATATTTTGTTGCCACCAATCCTTTCATCGAGACCATTATCCCTATCACCAACCTTAACCATCCATCACCTAAAATCACTAATCAAGAATCAATGAAAGCACACATCATTGGACTTATTCCAACATTATGAAGATATCATAAATTCCATGGGATTACAAGATGATATCTCCCAATGGGACCACACCATAGACTTTGGAAGTAATTTGGATGCACCCAACTATCGATAAAATAGTCCACATCTATCCAAGGATCACCATGTTGCAAACCATTGACATGCAAGGTCAAATAAAAATGGGTCAAAAAGGATACATGGGTCCACTAATATAAAAGGAAACACAAAAGTAATTTTGGTTGCAAAATGAAAAGAAGCAGTGAACCTAATTGGAGCATCCAAATGTGTATCTCCTAACATCCATCCCTATCCCCCACTTGAATCTCAAAACCCTAAATCCAAATCCAAACATCCCCATCCTAATTCTAAAAATCCTAAGTCCACTTTTGTCCCTAAACCCATAAATTGGAAATCCAAGAAATCCCTCATTCGAATCCTAAAATTTTAAATCAAGCATTCCCACTCATCCCAAATATCATCCCAAACTTCACACTCCATCATTCCATCCCATGCAATCCAAGCACAAAATTAGTCAGGCTGTGTGAAAATGTTGGTCTTATTTCCCCTTGGTCCCATGCACTTTCCTCATGCCTTTATCCTCCCATCCTTCCTTAATCACCTTAATTATCCCCCATACATCCATAATCACACCCATTTAATTGAATCCTTCAAATATTCATTATCCTTTCATTCTTTATTTAATCTTCCTTCCATTCCACTTTCCTTGGCAACATCCTCTAGATATTAGATCTATGGTGGTATGATGTTTCCATTTTGAAAAATTCTACTTAGCAATCAACAAGGTCTCCACCAACATCTATGAGCACAACAAAAATCAACATGGCCCATGTGCATTAATTATTTAGTCTAATGGGATACTATCAACTCACGCTAGAAACAAATTATTGAATCCCAATCCATCCATCCATCCTAGTCCTAATCCAAATCCACCCATCCCATTCCAAAATTAGAAAAAACAAAACAATTAAAAATTAGAAAAAGAAAAAATAAAAAATTAAGAAAATCAAGAAATAAAAAAAAGAGAAAAATTATCCAATGGTGAAAACCATTCTCATGGTTCCATGGAAAAGTACCATGATGAAAATCCATCCTCAAGCGTCATGCATCAAATTAGCATGAGCACCCCACACTTGGGGGCAAGCATCTCCCAGCCTATCATTCCTATCATATCTTCCCATCCTATCATATGCATACATAAACCCTATAGTACTCAAACCATCCTCCCTTACCACTTTCAACCTTGATAAGAACATGGGCACAATGTTGAAACATGCATTGGACACCTCTTGGTATACCCAATCTTTCACTACACATCCTACAATATATCATCACAAGACCTACAATGCAATGTCATGAGTGGCATATCCAAAGTGAGGCATGTTATTACTATGCAACATAGTCCTTGGAGACATCGTGAGCCCCTCCATACATCCATCATAAATCCTCCATCCATCCCATCCACTATCAACAATTAACCCTTCCATTTCATTCTCCTTTCACCCTTGTCTCTATGATTAGTTTTCCCTTGTCATTGGTTCCACAAAAATAACTATCTAAATGAAATCCAATGCAAAAATCCCAAAATATTCTATCCAAGTGTGAGTAATCCTTAATCCATGCCAATCTTTTCAAGAAATATATCCAATCGTCCAAAAGCATCTATTAGTTTTTTCTAGCCTTGCTGCAAAGCTTTTTTACCTATAATCAAATCATCATCAGAACATATTGTTCCCAATCCTCATGTTATTCTTAGTAAATATCATTCCCACATCAATAATACTATTCTCATCATCAATCAATCCATCATCAATTTTTAGCTTGACTAAGGGCAAAATTTTGCTTGCCTTTGTATCATTTATGTACGCTTGCTTTCTTACATATGTATTATCATTTTGTCTTGCATTTTAATGAGTTCTTGTAGCATATTGCCAAAATGACATCATGGTTCCATATGGCATATGGGTGCTTGCAACCTTTTCTTTTGAGTCAGTCCTTACTGCATGGGACACATCATCACCTTAGTCTTTATACCTTGGTGCATACTATCTAGTGGTATATCAAACTCCATGGTTACTTGCCCAATGCATCATGACATATCATTCAATCACCTCCTCTATCACTTCTCAATCTTCTCTATTCCCTCATCTAATTAGTTTATCCTATAAATCATTCATGTCCCCTATCCCTTATTTCCTCCTCCAATCTCTTTTATCTAATCATGTATTTGCACCATTTATATCCCATATTTTCATCCATTTTGAGAGCACACTCATGTTCTTCAAACCTACCAATCCTCTCGAGGGGGCATCCATCATCCATATCATCCATCATCCTTGCATCATTCCTCCTCATTATCTTTACATCATTCCTCCTCTAAGTGTCTAGGTCATCCATTCCAAATCACTATACTTTATCTTTCTTTGAAATGGTGTTACGTCTCTTAGTTTTTGCAATGTCAAAAAATGTCCCCTTGGGGGATTTTCCCTCATAAGGTTTAGCTCCTGGGTCTTCTATCTACATTTAGGACATCTTGCATCATATTTTGACATCCCAATGAAATGAACCCTAAGTTTCATGACAAATAGGACCTAGGGGGATCCCTTGAACCTAACCCTGACCAGAATAGGGGGGAGGACTTGGGCGCCCGCGCCCTAGTCCTGCCTTATTTTGGGTCAGTCCAAAATTTTGAGTGTCGGCTTGTGACCGTTATTTAGGTCCTATGCCGACACAGTAAGTTTGAATTATGAAATTATTGGCGGGAGTGTCTGTAGTTGCATATAGAAGCATGCTTAGGCATTTATTTGTAAACTAGATTACAACTAGATGATTACTAGTTAGCAATTTGGATTCTCAATTTTATGTGAAGGTGATTTAAGGCATTCATTGTGTAGCAAGAGAAGATTTGTGCTGTCTATGTGTTTGTATTTGCAAATTTGAACAATTATCTCATCATGGCATTGAGAGCTTCTTTCTTCCATGAGATCTTCACTACAAGGTGACATCATTTGTGTTTTTAAGCATTTATCATTTGGGTTTTACCTCTACCTCCCAAGGGCACACACTCTCTATCTAACAATAGTGTTCGAAAGACTTGAATGTCTCTCCGGGGCTTGATTGAGGCAAGCCTCTAAACACCACAACTCCCTCCCAAAGTTTCTGTGATTACATGTTACAGGTTGAAGATATAGGAAAAGTGGAGTTGCAGGAGGGTATTATAGAGTGTTGGATTTGTAGATTAGAGTTGAAAATAGCACCCTGGACTTGGGCACCTTCTCTTTAGTCCTCTGGATTCCATGATGGGAAAATCTCTAATACAACATGAACAGGTTACAGATCAAGCTTCCAGATCTTGACAAAAACCTAGGCATTGGACTTGGGCACCCAGTCATTAGCCCCCGACTATTCCGCTTCCTGAACTTTGAAAATAGGTGCACATTTATCTATCATTTTACATCTCCCTATCGTAACATTTTCAGTAATTTGTCCGTTTACTTCTGTAATTGCATAATTAGGGTTTTGAGGTATAATTGAGCATAATTGGACACAATTGGCAATCAAATCACACAAATCCAAGCTTCCCAACATTCCTAAGTGACCAAGAGCCTGATAGTGATTTACCACTCGACCCAAAGTCCTTGAATGCAATGGTGAAAGGAGGATAGACATCAAACAAACCATCTAATCAACCCTATCCAAATTTTTACCTATTACATTTTAGTGAACCCATGTTGTTGGACTTGTTTGAACCTTGCTAATTGTTTTACTTCAGATTTGAATTGATTTCATTCATTCATATTATCATTCATCTTGTTGCATTGGAAAAATTACAAAAAAATTGAAAATTTTGAAAAATTTGAAAAAAATTGCATTCTAGGGTTTCTACTTTGCATCAATTAATTTGAATTTTATAAAATTTCTGATTTTTGCATTAGATTTGAGTCAAATTGCAAAAAATTACAAAAAATCAATAACTTGCATTGCATTTTCATCATAAAATTGCTAGGGTTTTGTTGGAAATTTTACATTTTTCATAAAACCTAGTAATTCCAAAAACTAGGGTTTGTAGGTAAAATCTTGTTTCATATTTTTCTACTGATCTTATACACTCGTTAAAATTTTCATTTGGCTTTAGTGTTGCATTTTAGTGTAAATTTGTATTTAGATTTAAAAAATTTGCATTTTTACATAGAAAATTTCAACAAAAACTAGCATTTTCATTTATTTTTCCTTAGATTTGCACTTGCATTTTACATGGTAGGGTTTGAAAATAATTTTCAGATCTGAGTGGACTTAATTTTAATCATAAATCAGATCTAAAGACATTCATATAGCATTTTTCATTAAGATCTCAAACCTGGGGCTTGAAAAACCTCGATTTTCACTAGATTTGGCTTTATTGACTCTCAAAATTTGCACCATATGCATGTTGTGAAGATTATTTTTGTACTAATTGGATTTTATTAGGGTTATTATCTACTTCCCCTCATAAAAATATTCACAACACCCTCTTATTGGGCTCCTGTATTGAAAATTTGGCGAAAAATTGCACATTTTTGCTATATTTGCCCTAGGGTTTGACCTAGATTGTACCCCAAACATGTTGTAAAAGATTTTATGATTGTAGGTGACTGATATAATTTATATTATTTTCTGTACCTCATAAAATTCTTTGCAACACCCCTTTTTCTAGGTCTTGGAGTTGAAAAATTGTGAAAATTTGCATATTTTTGCTATATTTTCACTAGGGTTTAATCTTGAGTAGAACTATAAGCATGTTGTGACATATTTTTTGGCATTAAGTGGCTGTTATTACTGATATAATTTGATTGCCATCATCATTTTCCTCACAATACCCTTTGTCATGCTCTTTTGCACTGAGATTTGGTGAAAAAATCACATATTTTCGTGTATTTTCACTAGATTTTGACTAGTTCTCATCCTAGATTTGCATCAAGAGTGTGTTGTGAAGGATATTATCAATGTGTTGGGCTGATATAAGACATATAATTTTATTTCCCTGATCAATTTCCTTACAACACCTTTGCTTTCACTTATTTGCATTAAAAAAGTATAAAAAATCAAGCATTTGAGGTCATTTTTGCACATAGTTTTACACTTGTCTTTTGCATACTTTTGGAAAAATTTTAAAATCTGATTTGACACTCATGGCCTCATCCTCTCAATTATATTTGGAATCTTTACATGCATATATCACAAAATTTGAAAATCTTTACAAATTTCTTAGTATGCATCCTCATGTCATTACCTATATACAAGCTATGTATCACACGAATATATTTGTGTCATCTTCCTTCGAAATCCTTGACTATGTATCTGATCTTAACAACTTCATATCTCTCATCAATACATACCCTTGGGTAGTAGAAGAACTGATAAAACACACTTTGAATGAAGATCATGACACTTCTCATAATAGTTTGGAATTAATCGTTGAAACATATGGCGATGACATTGACAATGATTATAAGAGTGATAATGAATTCATGAGCTACCCTACTAAACATTCAGATAAATCAGATGAGAAGACTAGGGTTATCTCTAGTAATTTGAATAATCCTCCTAGCCAAAGTGAAGCATTAATGGATGACATCAGGACAACACAAGACTATTTTGACTATCTTGACCTATTTGGTGTGATTGATGTGGATAAGGAACAGTTTCATAACCCACCTAGTCCACTAAGAGATGATATTTATGTTGAGGTCCATCCTTCATTATCCCTTCAGGGATCGGGAAGTGATCAAAATACATTAGACAGACAAATGGAACAACCTGTACCTCTTTCTAGCATTCAGATTTGAGAGGATGATGACCTCCTCGATGATAGCCTCTAGCACAAAGACCCTACAGGGAAGTATTTCTAACCCTTTATCTCTTTCATGATGTGCTTCCCCCATGATGTGTTATGTGTTGTTTAGGCCTCTTGGGAGGACCCTTGATTTTCTTGTAAGGTTCGGGATACCAGGAGACTGCCTCTCTTATGACCTTCTATTTGTATCACCATTCTTTTATATTGCCTCTCTGATTTCATTGTTGTGTGTTGTGTCTTATGGACATAGCGTTGTGGTTGGTGACTTGGGGGCACCTTCCTATATGATTGTCCCTAAGACATTTGTTTCTCCCCTCTTATTTATCATTTCCCTTCCTCTAGTGTTTCTATCTAGCTAGCGGATGACGAAAAACATTTATACTGATGTGGACCTAGTGTCCCTTTAGTGAGAAATCAAAAATTGGACTTAGTTCCTAATATGACAATTGCGTTGTAATATATTATCCGATGCTTGGCTAGTAGAAGCACTCCATGATTTTTGCATAGTGATTTTGATGATGTTTTTATCTCACTTAGAAACCTTAACAATACTACTGCTTCGTGCACTTTGTTGGTCTTTGAATCTTGCCTTGGTGACACTCAGTTTAGAGATTTTTGTGATATAGCCCCATAGTTATCCTCGATCTTTGAATTTGTAGTATAACCTTGGCTCTTTGCATGATTGATCATATGCATTGATGTTGTTGTTTATCATGATTATGTAGACACTAACATGTTTCTTGCAGGGATGTGTCTGTGGGAACATTTGACGATCGTAAAATACATGTCACCTCTAAGGGGCATGGGCTTTGTGAAAGTCTATGTTCCCTTGTGTGTTTTTTTCCTACCTTAACGTGCTTGATATCAATACCTAATATCAACCACCTTAAGGTGGGGGCATATATAAGGTAAGCTATCTGTTGTAGATGTTAGCAATGTGCTTGTCCTTAGGTACAGTTTAAAGACTGGTGGCGATGAGTCCCTCCTGCATTCTAAGTTTGTTTTCAATCAATTAATTAATCAATCATCTTAAGCCCTCTACAGAGGCAGGGGTGGTGTACTTCTTGGAGTAGATTGCATCATCCTGTCATTTTCAAAAAGTCCTCATCGGGAGGCAGGGAGTAGTTTTGTGACTAACTCAACCCTTAAGCATGTCTTCGGCGATTATTGTGGTGAAGCCCAATCGTCGGTGTGTGCCTATAATGTGCCTGAGATGGTGATGAGCCTAGAAATAGGAACACTACATCACCTGTCTGCCATGTTTTCTCCATGTCTTCAAAGTGTGTGTGTTTGGTGTGCTTTCTTTGTTTGGCATGCCTATTACCCATATGCAATCTAAAGACTAGAGCGATGAGTGCTTCTTGTATTTTGGGAGGTTTGGTGTGTCTTGCGTGTGTGTTGCCCCATGTATGCAGTTTAAAGACTAGCACGATGAGTGCTTCCTGCATTATGGGAGGTGTGTTTACTTTCCTTGTACTTGCATCTGCATTTCATATATATGAGAAAAATAAAAGAAAATAAATCATCCATGTCTTCTATGCATTTACTGTATTCTCTATGTTTTGCATGACTATAACTGTCTTCTCCGTTCTTCGTGCTTGGTGTGTTTACTATATTTGTTGACCGTACTTTAATGCATGTATTGGCCTGTGTTTATACATACATTAAAGTGAGGGCTAAATGTAACATCAAAAAATGTCCTCTTGGGGGCTTTTCCCTCATAAGGTTTAGCTCTCAAGTCTTCTATCTACATTTAAGACATCTTGCATCATATTTTGACATCCCGATGAAATGAACCCTAAGTTTCATGACAAATGGGACCTAGGGGAATCCCTTGAACCTAACCCTGACAAAAATAGGGGGGAGAACTTGGGCGCCCACGCCCTAGTCCTGCCCTATTTTGGGTCAGTCCCAAATTTTTAGTGTTAGCTTGTGACTGTTATTTAGGTCCTATGCCAACACGGTAAGTTTGAATTACAAAATTCTTGGCGGGAGTGTTTGTAGTTGCATATATAAGCATGCTTAGGCATTCATTTGTAAACTAGATTACAACTAGATGATTACTAGTTAGTAATTTGGATTCTCAAGGTTATGTGAAGGTGATTCAAGGCATTCATTGTGTAGCAAGAGCAGATTTGTGTTGTCTATGTGTTTGTATTTGCATATTTGAACAATCATCTCCTCATGGCATGAAGAGCTTCTTTCTTCTATGAGATCTTCACTACAAGGTGACATTATTTGTGTTTTAACCATTTATCATTTGGTTTTTGCCTCTGCCTCCCAAGGGTACACACTCTCTATCTGACAACAGTGTTTAGAAGACTTGAATGTCTCTTTGGGGCTTGACTGAGGCAAGCCTCTAAACACCACAACCCCCTCTGAAAGTTTCAGTGATTGCAGGTTACAAGTTGAAGATATAGGAAAAGTGGAGTTGCAGGAGGGTATTATAGAGTGTCAGATTTGCAGATCAGAGTTGAAAATAGCACCATGGACTTAGGCACCTACTCTTTAGTCCTCCAGATTCTATGACGGGAAAATCTCTGATACAACAGGTACAGGTTACAGATCAAGCTTCCAGATCCTGACAAAAACCTAGGCATTGGACTTGGGCACTCACTCATTAGTCCCCTACTATTCTGCTTCCTGAACTTTGAAAATAGGTGCACATTTATCTATCATTTTACATCTCCCTGTCACAGCATTTTCAATAATTTGTCTGTTTACTTCTGTAATTGCATAATTAGGGTTTTGAGGTATAATTAAGCATAATTGGACACAATTGGCAATCAAATCAGACAAATCCAAGCTTCCCAACATTCTTAAGTGACCAAGGGTCTGATAGTGTATTGCCACTCGACCCAAAGTCCCTAAATGTAATGGTGAAAGGAGGATAGACATCAAACAAACCATCTAATCAACCCTATCCAAATTTTACCTATTATAGTTGCAACACCACCTCAAAGGGGTAAAATGTAGATACCTAAATCTAACCACATAATAACACTATCAGACTTATCCCACATCTCCCATCCTAACACTAATTAAATAAATAATATTTATTTAATTAACCAATTCAATCCAATCATTCTTCTAATATTAATTAAATAACTCTTAATTATTTAATTAGTAAATCCAATAATCTTCCCAACATTAGTTAAATAAATCTCAATCATTTATTTAATTAATTAATCATTTCAACATTTCCTTTATAGTCTAACCTTAATTAAATAAATTCAGTATTTATTTAAGTTCAACATTCCCATCATTCCCCGTGAACGGGGTTGGTGATGTTGATATCCAAAGAAGGAGAAGAGAGACAAGTTGGGCACAACCTACAAAGGGATGGGTAAAGCTTAATTTCGATGGAGCATTGAAAGGAAATCTAGGTGAATCAGGAGTTGGCTTTTTAGTTTGAGATTGGAAGGGAGATATTCTCAGAAAGGCGTCTAAGAAGTTAGTGTAGGGATCCAACAACGAAGTGGAGTTTCAAGCTCTTATTCTTGGTCTCAATTTATGTCACTAACTTGGAGTATTAAAGGTAGAGGTCGAAGGGGATTCTATGATATTGATCAATGCCCTCAGAACTAGGACCATAGCCAATTGGAAATTAAACATATTATTGAATGAAGACTTATGTTTAGTTGATGGGTTTGAAAGAGTGTTGTTTAACCATGTGTTGCGAGAAGGGAATAACAAGGCAAACGAGTTGGTGAACCTTGCCATCATTTCTTCAAAGGAATTGCTGTGGGAAGTTAAGATTAATTATGGTGTCAATTCATCTAACTGACAGGCCATCTAATCTGTTCAGCGAGTTGGGGTTGGCGAAGCATGTGGGGAGAGTTAAAGTTTATAGAGTCTTGAATTGGAAGGTATTGCATTTGTTACGATGGATTTTTGCATGGTGTTGGTAGAAATGGACACTCCCATCCGTCTGGTTTGCAGCAAAAGACAAATGTCCTTTTTAAGAAACATCACAGATAAAAGGATGAAAATGGTGTTTAAGCCAAAAAGTGGCATTGGGATATTTGCAATCGAATGGGTCCTCAGAGAAGATTTCATGGTTAACTGAAATAGGTATAGGGTGAACACCAATCTAGCGTCAATGTTTTTGGCAGTGCTATTGGATTTAAATGAAGATAAGCTTTCAATTCAAAAGTTGATGGAGGAGTATGTGGAAATGGAATACTGGGGTGGTTGGAAGGAGGTGGTGGCCATTGCACATTATGGTTTGGGGGTGCTATTTCCAAGGGATTTTAATAGGGTGAATTTTGTGGGTGTTGCCGTCAACTGGTGGCCATTTGTCATGGAAGCAGGGGAAGCTAAGATAGCTGGCCAAAGGCGTTGTGCTGCTTGGGGGATAGTGTTCTTGAAAAAACTTGTTGGTCTAGAGGTGGAATTCAACTGGATGCAAGAGATTTTGGAGTAGTACTACACTGCTGATGAAAATGCTTGAGGTGGAGTCGTCTGTGTTTTGATATATGAATGTGAATATTTAAACATAGCTATATATTCCTGATAGATAGTATAGAAGATTTTAGATTGTAATAGAACGTGATAGGTGGTGGTGGTACCCCTTAGGGCTTAGAGTTTTAGGTCTGAAATGTTCAAGTGTTTACCTTAGAAAATCCTTTTACCCTATTTTCCCTCAGTCCAGCGCTTTATTTTCTATTTTCATGTCGACTATCTTTAGTAGGTCATTGGTCACTTAAGTTATAACTTCATGTCATAGTGCTCATGGGTTGACCGACCCCTTTGCCTAGCCATTACCTGTTGCTGCCAGTAAAAATCAAAGCTTTATATCCTAAGCCCTAAGGTTTATTTAAATCTAAATCGCACCGTCATAGAGCATCTTTTATGATGTCATTCCCCCACTACGATGTCGCGACAGGTTGACACCTATCCAAGTATCTATGCCTGCATAGTTTACCCTTTAGGATCTTGCCTCTGCCAGTAGTCCGCTGCCACCTGTTGATGTATTAATGGTCTGAAGAAAAGTTTTCAATCCAACGGTTGCACTCCAGTATAGAAGAGAAGAATCTCTCTAAGAAGAATATTTACTGTGAGGTAGTGAGATGATGACACATGGCACTACCAAATAAAAAGCAAGTAGAAAGAGGGTGCATGGAGGCTTAATCGCAGTATCGCTTGGTAGGTATGTAGTGGGCATTTCCAGCTACAACACCATGAAATGGTGCCACGTGTCTGGTCTGGACAAAAGGCGATGTGACCAACAAGGAAGGTACTGATGATTTGGCCCATTCTGATTGCACAAAGACTATTCAAAGAAGATCATGAAGATTGTCAAATCTAGTCAACCAATAAGAGCTGTGGATTGTGAAATGTAAGGAAAAGATTGACGGCCAAGATTCAAACTTGCAAAGAAGAGGATTTCCAAGTGTCTGCGGCACAAACTAAGTAATGGTCATTGCGACCTCCATTAATACAGAGAACTGTGAAGGAATTTAGCATAAAACATGCAGAATTAGGGCATTCCTTGTCATTTTCAAGAGCATAGGCTACATTTAGAGTGAAAGGAGCTTCAGAATGAGCAAGCCAGTGTGATTTTGAGCCTCTATTAGTGCCAAAACTAGTAAGTTGTTTCCATTCCTTTGTATATTGTCAATTCAACTGCTTTAAAGTATTAAGAAGTAATCTGAAGTTGCAAAAATCCCTAGTTCATCTGCATAAACATAAAAATGAGTCATTCCAGTCAGCCTTCAACCTCAAAACATATCTTAGATGAATGGTTCAGTGTCTCGGGTCATCAAAAAGACCTACAACAGGGTTAGGGGAAGTAGGAAAAAATGATAAGATTTATGACTTATGTGTAGATTGTCGAGATGCCAAAATACCTATGTCTGCCTGGAGCTTATTTGAACACTGGTATAAGAGAATGGACTACAGAGCCCCTGTTTGTCATGCATGGAAACTTTATTTGGCTAAGTTAATTTTCCCTAATGTCTTTGTAAATCTAGATCTGCTCAAAGTAATGGCAAGTAGGTATGACCTCAAAACCATGTCTATCTTGTCTAGCAATGGTAGTGTTATAATCAGATTTACAAAGGCATATATTTCAACTGTATGCCCATTGATTTGAATGCCCTTAGAGAAAAGTACAAAACTATCAGATATGCCTATAGATCTTTCAATCTATCCAAGAAAGACCTAAAGGAGTTGATGGAGGCCTGATAAAGATTTTGGATAGAGAAGAAGAGCCCTTCCATTGCAATTTGTTCATGGAGTACTTTGTCAAAACCTACCACAGCGTGTGTCATGTGCTTGGAAGGGATGCAACAAATAGAATGCCAGTAGCTCTGATGATGATGATGGAAGTATACATTTAGGATTATGGAGCCAAAAAACCATATAACTATGTAGGTATTGAGCTTCTCACTTGATAAACTACACGTGGCTAAAATAAGTTTTGAGATATTTTGCAAAAATGTGAAGAGTATCCTGGATGCCAAATATGTCAGCCATAATGGAAAGATAGCAGAAGTGATTTCATTCCCTTGGCTGGCTAAAAAGACATATGGTGAGTGGAAGGACAAGTATGGGTCACAGGATTGAACATGCCAACCACTGTCTTCCCAGCGTTAAAGAGGCAAATCCTCAGGCACCCACACACTTCCCAAAGTCCAACTACCTCTTCTCTTCTTCTTCTCTCTAATGTAATTAATCTTCCCCAACACCTTTTGACAGTTCTTTTGTATCCAAAGCAATTTGAAATGCAATGTAATCAATGTTGAGGGCACATTCTTGATATAAAGGAACTGTGTTACTCATTTTTGTGGTTGAAGATTTGGGAATTTTGGAGAAGTAATAAAATACATTTCTACTGGGTTACTCTATTCTCTTGTCTTGTAAGTTTATGATTTGTATGTTGAATGTTTTATGCATAAAATTTATCAGTTTCATGTTGTTTTAAATGAGTAATGCTTTATTGCATGTATTCTGTTATCTGTCTCCAAGTTGTGTGTGTTCTTCTTTTGAATCTAAATAGCTAAGGGTTATTCAAGGTTCTAGAACATGGGTCTTCTATGTTGAATGCTTAATCTTCTACCTCTATTCAAGGAACAAATTAAATTTTTTGGGTTAAGTGTTGGGATGAATACATTGTAGTGAGGATATTTGTAAGCAGAGATAACTAAATACTCAGTCTTGAAATTTGATTATTATTTTAAGTTTATGGTAAACATTCACATATATATGTCTATTTGACTCCATGCCCTGAGATAGGCACCGGTCTATTCTTGTGTTGAGGTTATGATTCAAAGCCTTAATCTTGCATCCAAACATAGAATACAAACAAATCTTAATCACAAACCTTTAGGATTTTAGAAGTAGTTTTAGGTTTCAAATCCTTTGGTTCACAACTAAATATAAGGCCCAAAGCTAGCCCCTTTTGCCCTTATTTTCATAGTTTTGGTCTTTATTAGAGAGGATTTATCTACTTTGTATCAATGTCCCAGCAAGTTCATAGATTTATTTCATGGATGTTGAATAGGGAATACCCCCCTAGGGTTTGCAGAGCCTGAAGATGGAGAGGAGACATTTATAGAGTTTGCCTCCTATACTGTTGGCCCCTGACCTGAGAATCCTATTAATGAGTGATGGCTACCTTGTAGGGATGCTTAGGAAACATTCAGTTGGGAAAAAACCCAACAGATTTGGCGACTTCGATGGGGAATGCTCTGTGCAAGAACCCTAGTCTAAAATTTAGTACTGAGTTGTGGGTGGTGACTCTGAACAAATCTCCTAGCCGGTAAGATAAGATTTGTATGTAGGGAAGAAGATCCCTGCGCAACCTTTATTTGAAGAACTACCCAGAAAAATGATGTATAGGAAAAAGGGGACTGCTCAAACTGGTCATGAAGGCTCACCTAACCCTAGAAATAATGATGATATCCAGTATAATCCTAGATCCTCAGGGCAGCAACCACCCTACTTTTCATACACCGAGGCTAAAATTCAAGAAATGTATGAAAGACAACAAGGTGATAGGTTGAGAATGAGGTCAGAGGTGTTTCAAGAACATCCCTTTTTAGATCCCTTTCATAGGTTTGAAGATACAGAGTCTTTGAGGGATAATGATGACCCTAATGGAAAAAGACCATCTACTTCCATGCCAAAAGATGATGAGCTAGTAGAGGAAATTAGAAATCTCAGAGCTGAACTAGAGTATTTGGAGGCTTTAAGGATAAGAGATGATATGAAACAGAAGGTACAAGCTCTAAAAATGGCTCGACAAGACTTAGTTCCCACCCTTGATAATGTGAATGTACTTAGAAACCAACATACAAATGAAGTTTAGAATTAACAAAATGATCATAATATCCTCAGAAATGATCAGGGACTTAATCAACACATGAATCAAAACCCACAAAATAATCAAAGACAGAATGTGAATAACAATAGGATACCATTAAACAACATGAGAAATGAAAATGTTAATGCTAATAGGAATGCAAATGTTAATCAATTTGGTAGATAGCCTATGCAGTTGGATAGGTTCAGACAGTTAGATTTCAATGTCATTCCTGGTTATCCTAACCCGTTGATAAACATATAAGGTCTGAGATACCAAAGTTTTCAGGAAATAATGTTGTGTTAGGGGAAGATCATTTGAAGGTTTTTCAAAATGTTATGGATAAATTTGAAGTTGAGCATAAAGATGTCTTTATGAAACTATTTGTACAATCCCTGATTGATGAAGCTAGAGAATGGTATAGAAATTTGTCTGATCAGAGTGTCACATCATGGGATGACTTCAGGAGGATTTTTAGAGAGCAATATGGAGATAAGACTGGCCCTAGTTTTATTATTAATGAATTCATTAGTATTTCTAAGGGGTCAAATGAGCATGTTGCAGATTTTAATGCTAGATTTACTAGAGTGCTGAATAAGTTGCCAACTCATATGAGGCCAAATGAGCCGATGTGCATGGTGCTATACATAAATGCCTTTGATGCCAAAACAACTTATGAGTTAAGAGATAAAAGTCCTACTAGCCTCAGGAATGCTTTTAGAATTGCAAGGTGGACAACATTGAAAACAATAGGAAAGCATTTGGTAAAACAAATAGAAGGGATGATATAAGAATTTTGCAGAATCCAAATAATAGGTCTCAAAGTACTCAAGGAAATACATCCACTTCTAAAGATAAACTAGATAAGTTGACATTTGTTGTTAAGGACCTAAGTTATAGACTTGCCAAAAATGAAAAAGGATTAGGTCTTGAGAAACAGGTTTATCAGAGATAAGAAAAGAGACCACAATTACATGGCATGCCATTTAACACAAATTGGCATAATGGTAAACCCATCCTCCCAAACAACAAGAATGATCAAAGAGCTCAAAATGTTAAGGAGACCCCTGATCCCTTGAAAACAGAGGTCAATATTGTAGATGACACTCCATGGTGCATAATATGTCAGATGCCTCATTCACGGTCACAGTGTATGATTGCTCAGTCTTTGTATAACGATGTTGTTTCCTATAATGAGTGTAATGAGCCACATTATATGAAGGATGATAGTGTTAATATGCTCTTTACAAATGGAGAGTACTCCTCTGATGAAGTAGATGTTGATGAAAGGAGGAATTATATGAATCAAGTCTGCCAATAGGCTTTTTCTAATGATGATGATGAAGATAACCATGTGTATGCTCAGGATTCACACATCCCTCTAAATAATTTAAGGAGGCCTTCTGATGAAGAAATTAGAGCTCTTACAGCTGCAACAGTGGGTTAGGTCAAGAGTTGTTGAAAATAAGGAACACTGAGAGGGGGGGCGAATCAATGTTCTGTAAAACTTATTACTATGTTCTGTAAAACTTATTACTATGTTCCTTTATTAATTTCCCACATACATTCAAAAGAAAGAAGTATGAACTTAAGAACAACAACAACAAGATCATCACACATGAACACCAAGATTTTACGTGGAAACCCAGTTAAGGGAAAAACCATGGTGGGGGTTAACCCACAAGATTTTATACTTTGTTAAAAGTATTACAAAATGGGAATGCACATGCCTTCGGGCACACTGCCCAGAGCTCATTGTTCAAAGGAGGCTCATTGCCTATAGGATTAATTACAAGGAGTTTACTAAAATACTGAACTAAAGAATAGCATCTAACAATGCAAGATTACAGTTCTGGTTAGGCTCAATATACTAACTTCACACACTTCATCTCTCACTGCCCTGTTTCACTATTTTTCCATGATCCAAGGCTCAGATCTCTTGCTTCACACTTGATACTGCCACACTTCACATCTTGCACCTCATATTTGCACAACCATACCTTAAAATGCTCACACCCATTGATCATATATATACGCAACGTGAAATTACATCAACTGTAGTCGGCCTCAAGAAAACTTAGAAACTTTTTCAAGATCACAGTTCTGTCAGCTGAATCCATGCACAATTGTCAATGCAGACCAAAACCTATGTATTCAAGTCACCACACATGTTGGCCAATACCACTGGATCTCATAAATTACTCAACCAACCACTTCTCTTAATCCGCACAAGGATCAAACACCAAGTCGGCTTGTTCTTTTCCAGACAGAACTGTCTAACCAAAACCTAATACTTAGATGCTTGTAACTTTCAATCCCTTCATTACCAGAGGCTAAAAATTTGGATTTGGGTAGATCTGACATCCCTTAACATTCTCTCAGATCCGTAGCACAATATAATTACTTGTGGAGAAATGCGGACCAAAATGCTGAGCCCTGTCATATGCTATGTTCCTGTCTATCCGGACTTAGACAAATCTGCAATCTGACTTCCGGTATGATCAAATGATACAATGCAGATGTGTAAGATAGGTTTAGTTGCCATCAATGACAACACCTAATATGCCTAGCAGTGTCTCTTACCAACAAGAGTAACTACAACCTCAGAAGTAAAGCTCAAGTTGGTGATTCAGGTCAGCCAGGGGGTATCTTTGTAAACCAACCTATGCATAACCATAAAGAAACTAAACTACATAAGAAGCAATTGAATAATAACAAGAAAAATTTCAAGCAAAATCAAGTCAAGATCCTCAAAACTCAAAAGGTAAAATTCCCCAAAATGAGGATAAGATTAAGAGTTCACCTATCAAGGATGATAATCAGAAAACCATTAAAGCCAAGACTGGATCAACTTAGGATAAGAGTAAAAGCTAGGCTCAAGCTATGACTATTATTCAAAATTATGCCCCCTTTGACATAACTCACGCTTTATCCTAGATGAAAGTCTCTGTCCCATTAATGGAAATGATGAAAATTGAAGAATACAGAAACAAGGCTTTGTCTCTGATTTCAGGGGTAGCTCATTAGCTAGAACAAAGTGTTGAGGATCAAAATAAAAAAAAAACAAGAGTTGTTTATTGATGAGGAAGAGGCTCCTGAGGTTTATTTGGGTATGACAATGACAAAGTGTCCTTCATAGGTTGAACCATTCTATGTCTCCCTTGTCATCAATGGAAAGGTAATCAAGAATTGTATGCTTGACTTAGGTGCATCAACAAATATTATGCCTCTAGCAATTATGCAATAAATTGGGTTGAATATTGACAAAGCTTGTGGAAAATGCTATGCAATGGATGCTAGGGAGGTACCCGTTATACAAATTATGAAAGATGTGGATTTTATGCTGGCATCTTATCTAGAAAAGACCTACAAAATGAACATAACAGTAGTTGATATAAAGCCACAATATGGCGTGTTGTTGTCAAGAAGATGGATTGCACTGATTGGAGGAAGTATGCAACTAGAATTATCATATGCCATGATCCCTATGGATGGCAAAGATGTCAAACTGGTTAGAGAAGAAAGGTCACCATAAATAGTTGCAGACTAGGAACCAGAAGATTATGTTGGTTTTGTGGATACTGATTGTGAAAATTTTAGAATTGTCTCAGATGATCAAGGAAAGAAGGAGAAAGATCTTTGTATTGAGGAGCCTGATCGGCATGGTCTTTGGACTATGTATTTTTATGGAGCATGTTCAAAAGAAGGTTATGGTTTTGGAGTGGTGTTTCTATCTCCAACAGGTAGGCTCCTTAAATTCTCTTTTCTATTGAAGTTTGCCTGCACAAACGACATTGCAGAATATGAAGCTCTGCTACTAGGATTGAATATTACATTAAAGAATGGAATTAAGATGTTAAAAATGTTTAGAGATTCAAAACTGATAGTTTCCCAAGTAAGAGTAAATATTCTTCAAAAAACAAGAGGTTGAAACAATATAAGCATGTTGTCTAGGATACTATTGAATTATTTGATGCATTCTTGATAAATTGGATAGAGAGATCAAAAAATGTCATGGCAGATTTCTTGGCAAATGTAGCAATCAGGCCAAATAATATCACTTTGTCTGACATCACAAATGTTGAAGTTAAGATTAGGCTTGTAGTTAGAAATAACATATGTAGTTGGCAAGTGTTTGATGATGATAAGGACTTGTTGAGATTCTTGCATTGCATAAATGAATATGAAAGTCAAGAGATTGATTTCCAAAACTTTGTAGAAGTCATAGATGGAAAAGAGACTCTTTTGGGGAAAAAAGTGATACAGCTTAAAACAAACAAAATCCCCAGAGGATTAGTAGCTTTAGAAAGAGAATTTGATAGCAGGGATCAGCTTGTTACCAAGGCATCTCCCACAAACAAGGATGATTTAGAAGAGGTGAATTTGGGAACACATCATGCCCCCAAAAAGGTATATATTGGTAAGTAACTTAAGCCACACATCAGGAATATGTTGATAGCATTATTAAAGAAATACAAACATGTCTTTGCATGTTCATATGAGGACTTAAAGGCCTATAGGGAGGATTTATTTCAGCATGAGATCCCTTTGAAGCCTGGAGCTAAGTCATTCAAATAGAAACAAAGACCTGTCAACCCTACTTTGGCTCCAAAGATGCAAAAAGAACTTGTGAAGCTTAGGGAGGAAGGAATAATCATGCCTATCAGAGACTCAACTTGGGTGTCCAATCTTCTCCCAGTCAGAAAGAAGAATGGGGATATAAGACTCTGTGTAGATTTCAAGAATTTGAATGTGTCTTCTTTAAAGGATAATTATCCACTCTCTAACATGGAAGCTATTTACAGAAAGTTGTTGGAATAGATCTAGACAACTAAGAGGGGGGGTGAATTAGTTGTTGCTCTTGAAGTTCTTTTTCTACTATTATCCCTTTTTGCAACTTAAGATTAAATCAATGATATAAACATTCTAGCATTAGACAATAACATATGAGTAGAAAACATGAATGACACATTTGACACCAGGATTTTGACGTGGAAACCTGGTTAAGGGAAAAACCACGGTGGGGGTTAACCCACAAAAATTAATACCCTATTAAAAGTATTGATACAAAATGGGAATGCACATGCATTCGGGCTCACTGCCTAGAGCTCACTACTCAAATGAAGGTTCACTGCCTAAGACAATATTACAAATGAAAAATAGAGATATGAACTGATGACAGCATCTACTTATGCAGGAATTTTAGTTCTGATTGAGTACAAAAACTGATCTTACGCACTTCATCCTTGCTTTGTTCTTCTTACTATTCTGCTCTCATTCGCACCTTAGATTTCTTCTATACTCACATTCACTTTCTTTGCATACACACCACACTCTAAACAACCAAATTCATCGACTATATATATCCGCAACAAGATCTATAATCATTCTACCAGTCAGCTTCAACAGTACTTAGAACACCTAAGAATGCTCAGCCCTGTCAGCTAGATCTATGCATAACTTGGAGTGCGGACCAAAACTTACTCTTGCAAATCATTACTCATGTCAGCCATAGTTACTGAATACCACAATTTGTCCAACAAGCAACTTCCATTCATCCGGAAACAAGATCTTCTGGAAGGTTTACCTGTTCTTTCTTTGTCTGCTCTGTCAGACTGAACCCCGATACAAAGATGCTAATAACATTTGATTCCTTCATCACTGGATGACAAAATTCTAGATTTAGAGTGTATTTGCAATGCTGTGAACAACCTTGGATCTGCAACATACCATGCCTTTCCATCGGAGAGATTTGGACCAAAATACCAGACTCTACTATATGCTTTATTTCAGACTCCCAAACTTAAATAGATTATCATTCTAACTTCTGGTATGATTAGATACTGTACTACGGATGTGGAGAACAATCTTAGTTGCCATCAATGACAACACCTATCAATGTTATGCAGTGTCTCTTGCCAACAATCTCCCCCTTTGGCATTGATGGCAACACTTAGTGAAAAATGACTAAGTGTCTTGGTGCAACTCCCCCTTTGTCTGTAAATTCATGCTCTTCACTTATTTCGGTTCTCCCCCTTTGCTGAACTCCTCATTTTTCACCGCCCTTCACTCCCCCTTTGATATTAATGGCAAAGGGTGGGATCCGCAAATCAAAATACTCCAAAATTTTTGTATATATTGTCACATATGTACAAGTAACCAAAACTTCCATTCACATGAACTTGAGGATGTCTGCAAAATTGGCTTTTATTTGCACAAGTTCGGATGCCCAAGTACTCTTTATTCCATCCAAAATTGAAATGTGCCCATTTAACACAAATGAGTAAGCTTCTACCTTTGACAGATCTGATGGAACACTGGTCTAAACTACAATCTGAGCTTCAGATAAAGCATTATACATTGTTTCTAACTTAGGGGCAATTAATCCCCGGAGTTCACACATTCTCTTCATAATGTTACTTTTCTTTTTGGCAAGTTTCTTTATTTCCTCAGTCAAGTTGATTACTTAACATTCATGACTTATGGGCGAAACTGTTAGGGGATCAAAATTTTGAGAGAGATTTGACAACTTTTGTTCTTGCTCCTTTATCTTGTTCTTGTTAGACTTAGGGCACACAACTGAGAGGGGGGGTGAATCAGTTGTGCAAAACTTTCTCTCAATTAAACACTTAATTCCACTTTGCAATTATCAGTCTAATAATAAATCAATCATGGAAGCATAATGCATCAAATTAAGAGCAGAACCATATCAACACATGAGACACCAAAATTTTGACGTGGAAAACCCATTTAAGGGAAAAACCACAGGGGTGATTAACCCAAGATTGTATTCTCTATTAGAAGAATAGAAAGAACAAATTGCACATGCCAATTAGGGCTCACTGCCTGAGCACACTGCTCACAAGAGGCTCACTGCCTACAAGAGACACATTGTCTACAAAGAAATAAGTATCACCTACTTGAACTGGAAAAATAGCATCTTCACCATGCTTGAATCAGTTCCATTTAAGCCCAATACTTCTGCTCTACCTTTCACTCTTCGCCTTGCTACCACACTCTCATCTCCACAAGGACACCTTTGAAATGACTTCGCAATCACTTATTTATACAAGACATCAACTTAGGAATAATCATCTAAGTCGGCAAACATCTACAAGAACATCCACAAGACATGTAACTCATCCGGTCGGCCAGTCTCAAGAAGAGCTCCTTCACCCGGAGGTTATCCTTCAAATGCGAGCTCCAAATTCGATGCGGACCATCCACAAGATCCAAACATGATTCAAATACTTCCACAAGATTTCTTGAATCACCAAAAACATCCGCACTTCATCTGCATACTGAAATCCTTCTCTCCTTCATTCGGAACCTCAAGAACACAATCTGTCACTACTGTCACAAAGGAATAGATGCTTCCAGACCTCCAGAACATAAACCAATTGATTTGATACTTCAAAAAGACTTCCTGAACACTCTCTCAAATCCGTAGAATAGGACAATGTATTTCCGGATCTCACCGGACCTTTCTATAATACTTTGTCACCTCTGAATGCCTACCCGAACTAGTTTAACTTGATCAGCCATAACTTCTTTAGATCTTCATGTGGACCTCTGAAATCTTTACTGGACCACACTAAGCCACATATCTATAAACCCTTTAATCCGCATCCTCTGATCCTCTTCCCATCTTGGACTATTTCCTTACTGTCATCACTATTCTTCACTGTTCCTAATTGAGACTAATTTTCTCAATATCCTCAGCACACAGCTCATTCAATTCTTATCATTAATGCAACAGGAGTATGTTGACATCAATGACAACACCAGTTAGGCCCATACTTGCAACAATCTCCCCCTTTGTCATTGATGGCAAAATATGATGTGAAAAACTGTTTTGACCATTAAGACAAGAACTGCTCCTTACTGTCACAACTCCCCCTATCAGCAACAACCATTCATGTCTTCTCTCCCTTTACTGCTCCCCCTTTGGTCAGCAACCACTTGTTTTTCACATGTCTTCTCTCCCCCTTTGACATCAATGGAAAAGGGCACATACTTGCAATTCCACCACTTCAGAATTATATCTGTTGCTCCCCCTGAGTAGCAGCTCCCAACATCAATTCAGACCAAAAGATGTGACTGTGATATCTACCAGACTGATGCACATTAGTGCACCTTAGTTCATCACTAGAGGGGCAATAACCCCTAACTTCTCCCTGAGATACTCAAAAGAGTCCTTAGGTAGAGGTTTAGTAAAGATGTCTGCAATCTAATCCTTGGAAGGCACAAACTCTAATCTAACTTCATTCTTGTTCACTTGCTCTCTCAAAAAGTGAAATTAATGGATATGTGTTTAGTCTTTGAATGCAACACCAGATTCTTAGATATATTTATTGCACTTGAATTATCACAGAAAATAGTGATAGGCTCCTCATATTCCACTTTGATATCTCTTAGCATCTGCTTCATCCACTAAACTTGAGTGCAACTACCTGCTGCAGCAATATATTCTACTTCAGTTGTAGACAGAGATATTGCCTCTTGTTTCTTGCTTAGCCAAGAAACCAATCTCTTTCCCAAAAAGAATGCTCCACCACAGGTACTTTTCTGGTCATCCACATCTCCTGCCCAATCAACATCTGTATATGTATGAAGAGAGAAATCATGGTCATGGTCTCTAGGATACCATAGACCATACTCAACTATCCCTTTTAGATATCTAAAAATCCTCTTAATTGCCATGACATGAGATTCTCTAGGGTCATCTTGGAATCTAGCAACAAGACCAACAACTTGCATAATGTCTGGTCTAGTTTGAGTGAGATACAATAATCCTCCAATCATTGACCTATACTTTGTCTTATCAGCCTTAGGAGAGTCATCATCTTTGCTCAACTTACATCCAGTTGCCATGGGAGTGTTCATTGGTTTAGAGTCTTCCATCCCAAATTTCTTCAACAATTCTTTCACATATTTGGTCTGAGAAATGAAGATTCCTTTCCTTGTTTGAGTGATTTGCAGACCCAAGAAGAAATTCATTTCACCAAGCATGGACATCTCAAATTCACTTTTCATTTGATTTGTAAAAGTTTTACACATATTATCTCTTCCTCCAAAAATGATATCATCAACAAACACTTCAACAATCAAGATGTTTTCATGGTCAATTTTGAAATACAAGTTATTGTCAGCAGTACCTTTGTTGAAACCAATCTTCAAGAGATGTTTATCCAATCTTTCATACCAGGCTCTTGGTGCTTGCTGCAGTCCATACAAAGCCTTCTTCAGCTTGCAGACCATATCACCATGATCAGCCAATTGGAATCCATCCGGTTGCTCAATGTACACTTCTTCTTCCAAGTCACCATTCAGAAAGGCAAACTTGACATCCATCTGATATACCTTGAAATCCTTGAAAGTAGCAAAAGTAAGAAATAATCTAACTGCTTCAATTCTTGCCACCGGAGCAAAAGTTTCTTCAAAATCAACTCCTTCTATTTGAGAATAGCCCTTGTAGACCAATTTGGCTTTATTCCTAATTACCTCACCAACTTCATTCAGTTTGTTCCGGAAGACCCATTTGGTTCCAATCATATTCTTGTTTCTAGGTCTGGGAACAAGATCCCAAGTGTGATTTTTCTCAATTTGCATCAACTCTTTCTCCATTGCTTTAGTCTAGTTTTCATCATTGCATGCTTCATTCACAGTCTTAGGTTCAATCTTTGAGAACAAGTAGTACTTATTTGAATCTTGAGTAATCCTCCTTCTGGTTTGCACACCTTTGCTTTTGTCACCTATGATTTGATCTTTAGAGTGGTTCAGTGTTACATATCTTGGAACTTTGAGAGTTTCTTGTACTTCAGATTCTTGATTAGGCTCATTAGAACTCATCTCTTCTTCCTGACTTACCAGATCAATTTGAATCTGACTTTCAGAAGAGGTTTGGGCTCCTTGAATCAAAACACCATTTTGATCATCTTCATCATACTCATAAATCCTTGAGGGTTTTTCAATTCCCTCATCAACCTTCACATTTGTACTTTCTATTATCTTTCTCAGTCTCTTGTTATAACACCAGTATGCTTTGCTTTGAGTGGAGTAACCCAAGAATATTCCTTCATCACTTCTAGCATCAAACTTTCCTAGATCTTCATATCTTTTAATGTAACATTTGCTACCAAAAACTCTGAAATACCTCATAGTAGGAGTGATGCCAAACCAAAGTTTATAAGGAGTCTTACTGGTATTGCTTTTGATTTGAACTCGATTGAGAGTATAGACTGCAGGGCTGATAGCTTCTCTCCAATAGATGTGAAGAACATTTGCTTCCATCATCATGGTCCTAGAAGCTTCCTGGATGGTCCAATTCTTTCTCTCCACAACTCCATTCTGCTGTGGAGTCCTAGGAGCAGACAACTGTCTCTTTATTCCATGTTTCTCACAGAACTCTAAGAATTCACCATATGTGAATTCTTCACCTCTATCAGACCTCAGACATTTCAATTTTAATCCAGTTTCATTCTCTACCATAGCCTTGAATATTTTGAATTTCTCAAAAGCTTCTAATTTCTCTTTCAGAAAAGTTACCCACATCATCTGGGAATAGTCATCAATTAGTAACATGAAGTATCTATCGCCTTACATACTCTTGATTCTTGCTGGACCACAAAGATCAGTATGTACTAAGTCCAATAATCCGGTAGATGACAGTTCCTTACTCTTGAATGTGACTCTACTCGGCTTACCCAACTAACATTCTTTGCACAAGCTATTAGTAGGTTTCACCAATTTTGGAAGGTCTCTTACAGCCTAAGTATTGCTTATCTTGATGATATTATCAAAATTTACATGACACATTCTCCTATACCATAACCAACTCTGATCAATTTTAACAAATAAGCAACTTTTACCAGTACCAACCAAGTGGAAGATATTACCTTTAGTTTGGGTACTGGATGCAATCTCTGTTCCAGAGCTTTCAAAGATTTTGCATTTTCCATTCTTGAACCGGAGATCATAGCCTTTGTCCACCAACTGTCCAACACTGAGAAGATTGTGCTTCAAGCCTTCAACATATAGAACATTACCAGTTTTGTTCCTTCCATCAAAAGAAATAGTTCCTCTTCCTCTGATTCTACCAGCAGAATTATCACCAAATTTTTCCACTCCTTCATACCTTTCCAAGTCAATGAACTTATTTTTGTCACCTGTCATATGGTGAGAACAACCACTGTCAATGACCCAATCATCATTTTCTTCAACTTGGGCAACCAGAGCTCTTTCCATAGTCTTATGATTGACAGATACAGAGGACATTGGATCTTCTTGATGGCAATGAACACCCATTCATTTCCAGATTTGTTTCCTATCTCTGATTCATCATCTATTACTCCTTCATTATCGTCATATTCATGTACATAATAACAGTTCTTTTGGAACCTTGGCTTGTTAGAATTTTGCCTTGAGAACCTTTCCGGACACCTTGAGGCAAAATGACCAATCTTATTACAGTTAAAACATTTGAAAGGTAATTTTCCTTCATACTTACCGGATCCTCTTGGCAGCCTTTTAGCAATAAGGGCTTCAAGTTGAGCAGCTTCTACTTCTTCCTCCAGATCTTTTCTTACTTTTTCATACCATGACTGCTTCCTTGATGAATTCTCTCCTGGATCAAACCTTTGTTTACCTTTAACAGAGGCACTGGATTTGAATGCAGATTCAGTCTTGGGGGGGTCATCTCCAAATTCTGTCATTTCAAATGTAGCTAATTTTCTAGCCAATTGATCTCTTGTGACAGTTGTATGGGCTTTGAATTCTTCAATGGCAGCAGCCTTGATTTTGTAAGAAGCACGAAGAGATCTAAGAATTTTTCCAACAATCTCATCTTCATCCAAGACTCCACAAGCATTTCTAATTCCACAAACAAGCTCATTTACTCTTGGCATAAAAGTAGTGATGTTTTCATCTTCTCTCATCTTCAGATTTTCAAATTTTCCTTTCAGACTTTATAACCTTGCACTTTTGACATACTTGTCTCCTTCATGCAGAAGTTCTAGTTTTTGCCAAATGTCAAAAGCAGTTGGTAGGTCAATAACATTTGAGAGCTTTGAATCAGATAATGTGCTTAGAAGAGCCTCTATAGTCCGCAGATTATTTTCAGTGTATGTGATTTCATTTTGGGTTTTCGGACCACCCTGTGGAGGTACATACTGTGTTGTAACCATGGTCCAGTACGCCACTCACATACATCTCAAGTGACATTTCATGCGACCTTTCTAGAGATTAAAATTGGTTCCATCAAACTTCGGACTATCCTTCTTGTAAGATGACATCCTGGATCTCCTCAAGCGGTTAAGCTCCTTTTAGAGGAACTTGGCTCTGATACCAATTGTTAGACTTAGGGCACACAACTGAGAGGGGGGGTGAATCAGTTGTGCAAAACTTTCTCTCAATTAAACACTTAATTCCACTTTGCAATTATTAGTCTAATAATAAATCAATCATGGAAGCATAATGCAACAAATTAAGAGCAGAAACATATCAACACATGAGACACCAAGATTTTGATGTGGAAAACCCGTTTATGGGAAAAACCATGGGGTGATTAACCCAAGATTGTATTCTTTGTTAGAAGAACATAAAGAATAAATGGCACATGCCAATTAGGGCTCACTGCCCAAGTACATTACTCACAAGAGGCTCACTGCCTACAAGAGACACACTGTCTACAAAGAAATAAGTATCACCTACTTGAACTGGAAAAATAGCATCTTCACCATGCTTGAATCAGTTCCATTTAAGCCTAATACTTCTGCTCTACCTTTCGCTCTTCTCCTTGCTACCACACTCTCATCTCCACAAGGATACCTTTGAAATGACTTCACAATCACTTATTTATACAAGACATCAACTTAGGAATAATCATCTAAGTCGACAAACATCTACAAGAACATCCACAAGACGTGTAACTCATCCGGTTAGTTAGTCTCAGGAAGAGCTCCTTCACCCGGAGGTTATCCTTCAAATGCAAGCTCCAACTTTGATGTGGACCATCCACACAATCCAAACATGATTCAAAGACTTCCACAAGATTTCCTGAATCACCAAAAAACATCCGCACTTCATCTGCATACTGAAATCCTTCTCTCCTTCATCCAGAACCTCAAGAACACAGTTTGTCACTACTGTCACAAAGGAATAGATGCTTCCAAACCTCTAGACCATAAACCAATCAATTTGATACTTCAAAAAGACTTCCTGAACACTCTCTCAAATCCGCAGAACAGGACAATGCATTTCCGGATCTCATCGGACCTTTCTGTAATACTTTGTCACCTCTGAATGCCTACTGGAACCCGTTTAACTTGATCAGCCATAACTTCTTCAGATCTTCATGCGGACCTTTGAAATCTTTACTAGACCACACTAAGACACATATCTACAAACCCTTTAATCCACATCCTCTGATCCTCTTCCTATCTTAGACTATTTCCTTACTGTCATCATTGTTCTTCACTGTTCCTGATTGAGACTAATTTTCTCAATATCCTCAGCACACAACTCATTCAATTCTTATCATTAATGCAACAGGAGTATGTTGACATCAATGACAACAACGGTTAGGCCCATACTTGCAATAGTTCTCAATACCCTTATTAACTTTGGTCCATGACAGATAGAATTTGTACATATCACTTCCATCATTTAGAGCATTTTGAATACTCTTTATGCTAATACCCAATATTCTTCTATGATTTACTATTAGGTTCTTTATTTCACAAAATTTCTTATCTAAGAATTCTTTCTAAACTTTTACCTCCGTAGACTTCTCAAGGGACTCAAAATGTGAATTTACTGAATTACAAGGTTCTTTAGATGACCGGAGGGGGAATCATTTTGATTCTTCTGATAGTTTGGCATTAGTTTCTCCAAAACTCCAGTTACAAGTCTCAGTAGCTCATTCTCCTCCATGTGAAACTTTAACATCTTCTCTTTAGCCTTTACTTGGGTGAATGATGCTATCTTCATTAGTTGAATTGGAGAGAGGGCATCTAGATTAGCTAGGCCTTGGAGTAGTTCAGTGTCATCAAGTTCAATCACTTCTTTTCCAAGAGAATCTTTTATTGCAACTGTAGTGTCTCTTGCACTTATTTCAGAATCAACTTTTTGATCTCCTGATTTCTTAGTCTCTGCTTTAGGTGATTCAATGTTTGCACCATCTTCATTTCTTTTATATTTCTTTTCTCTTTCTCCTTCTAACTTTGCTTTAACCTTTTCTAGGTTCTCTGCAGAGGAACTTTTTCTTGTTTGTTCACCATTTGCTATCTGATCTGGAGGGCTCTGTGAAGTAACATTATTTCCTTTTTCTGACATATTTGGTGGATTAGGGGTATCTCCTATATCAACTACTTTGTCCACCAATTCTGTATCCTCCTGATTTGCTTGTTCTTCTTTCAGAACAGAGGCTTCATTCAATTGTTGTTCAAACATATTCTCTTTTTCTTCATCTAGAATGACTATGGGAAAATTGTGTTTTGTCAATGCTTTCAAAAAAATTTCTGGAGTTTCTTTAACAATTTCACTTGCTTCTCCAATCATGAGCTTGTTCATTCTCTTTTTGCTTCCAAAGTCATTTTTGACTTCCCTAAATATCATATTGATTTGATCAGGTGAAATTTGAGGACACAAGGTTATCAGCTCATGTTCTCTGATTTCCAAGTCCCTGCATTTGGCATTTTCTTTTCTCAACTCCAGAATATCAGCTAGAATTTGTGGTACCTCAGAAGTTATCTCAATTAGTGCCTTGTTATAGATGTTAAGATATTTGACCGTTGCTTCCTCCAGCACCCTTTTATGCACATCATTGTATTCATCATAGAATTCAGTCATGGGTCTTAGATTGCCATCTACAGTGATAGATTTTATCACATCTTCTAGCGAGAGTGTGGGTTTCTCAACATATTCTTCATATTCTTCAGTCTTTTGTTTTTTTCTAGTCCTTTTGCTTCCATAGCACTTTTCTTTGGTTAACTTTGCAGCTTCTATTTCAATGACTTTTGGTTCCTTGATTTCAATGTCAGAGTCTGTATCTACATCATCTTCTCTTATGCTTTCATAGGTTCGGGAAGCTTTTGTTTTCTTCCTTTTCTCACGTTTTCTAGATGATTCTATTTCCAATTTTGTAGATTTGGAAGGAGCAGAGGCAACAGAAGAACTTGTAGTAGTTCTTGAGGTGGAAGAAGGTTCCACCGGATCACTTGTCTGTCTCTTTTCTTGTTTTTCTTCCTCATCCTTTTATGTTCTTTATTTGAATTTCTTCATAGCTTCCTTTGTTAGGCCAAGATTCTCAGCTAGCTGCTCAACTTCTTTTCTTACTCTTCTATTGGTTTCAGGTTCTGTGAGCTCAGTATGCAACTTTAGACTCAGCTCCTCATGGGTTCCAAATCTTTCAACCATTGAGTCTTTGGGCTTGCTTAGCAGATGTTGAGCATACATATCCAAGATCCTTTCATCTGCTTCATACCCCATGGGCATGATCCAAACAGTTATGGGTTCCACTGCTTCCATTAAACACTTGTCAGTATCAACCATGAAGCATACTTCATTTTTGTATTTGTCAACAATTGAATTTGAAATTCTTTCCCTTGAGTGCATCATACTCTGGAAATTTTTGAAGTAACCCCATATTGTCATCTTCTGAGCATTGAAATCACCAATGCTACAAAGATGATTTTTAATTTGAATGGCAACCGGTTCATCTTTAGTCTAGTGTACACATGTTACCCCAGGTACTTCATTCATATAATAAAATAGGCATAAAATTAGTGTACCATACTTGAAGGTGTTCTTCTTATCTCTTTTGATCTTGTTCAGATTTTCAATCAATTGGTTTTGCAATAGTTCACACAAGTCATAATCAACATTTTCTTTTACTATCTTGTATGCAGAATAAATAGCTGTTCCAGAAATAGAATTTTCCCTGCTCGAGTGGTAAATCTTGTATCCAATCACCATGGAATTTGACATCCGGCTCTATAATATCATTTATGCTCATTGCTCTTCTGTCGAACTTAGCTCCAGTAGCATCAGTTACTATCTGGTTTTTCACAGCTTTCAGCATGGGCAGTCCTCCGGTTGTGTTCAAACCAGTTACATTTCTAATAGCATCCCTGGTAATCTTGAACGGTTTTAACAACCACATGAATTCATCATGTATCTGACTTAAGACGTATCAGACCCACTCATCCTTATCAAAAGTTGGAAACCCCATAAATTGAACAAAGTGTTTATCCTGTAGAGCCTTGTATTCAGGTTTAAGTTCTTTATTTTCATCCATGAGTTGTTTTTAAAAAAAATCTACATACCTTGAATCTCCAAACTCATCTATATTTGTATGAATGTAAACCCTAATGTCTTCTACATGTAGCACCCCATTCGAAATGCTTGAAAAGGCACCTAATGGATCGACTTGAATTGATTTGTGAGGATGTTTCTTGAATTTAGGTCTAGGCCTTTCGATAATGTCAATAACATGAGGGGTAGCCATTTCAACAGATTTTAGATTCAAAGATTTATAGAGAGGTGCCTTTTTCTTTCGCAGTGATAGGGTTGATCACTTGCTGATTGAATTCCTTATCTGCCTTAGTCTCTGGACTTTGTAGCTCAAGTGCTCTTATTCTTGTTTATTTTGAATGCAAGGTGATTCAAATGAGTGATCAAGTGGCCTTTTAAAGCTCTGAATTATCTAATTTCCCTTTGCAATGAATGCATTGCCCTAATTGTATCTAGTTACATTGTTTAGACAGTTCCTCATGAATCAACATCTTTCCTTCCAGAAATCCTTCCATAGGTTCTGGACTAACTTGGAGTATTCTCTGTTAATGTGCTAGATTTAGGCACCCACTCACTGACCAGGGGAAATTGATGCTCTATGCAACTCCCCCCAGGCCAGAGTTTTCTAACTTAATTCCCAGAGGAATTGTCAGCACCGGATTCTGGTACAGACTCATTATCATTGTTTATTGTATCTTTCTTTATCCAAATCTTGTTCATTTCACTCTATATCTCATCCACATCAATTTTCCTTTTGCCTCTGTCTTGTTTTTGCTCATCCAATTTTTTATTTACCGGACCTTTTCTTCCATTGTCTTTACTTCTTTAGAATCTTGCAATATGACCATATTTATTGCAGTTATAGCAAACAACATTTCCTTTCTTATAAACCTGATTTTCTCTTGATCTGCACTAATTAGCCATATGTCTAAACCCATTGCAAACAAAGTAGTAACCATTGAAGGAATTGCTAATTCTTCTAATATTAGGATTATTCTTTTTCACACTTCTGCATTCATTTGATCTATGACCATACCTATTACATTTGAGGCATTGACTGGAGAAGGATGGACCATTTTGATTTACTCTTCTTCTACACTAAGTAGCTTTGTGACCAAATTTGTTGCAGTTGAAACAATTTCCATTGAATGATGGATATCTTTGAGCATTTGGCTGTCTTACTGGAGGTTTTTTAGATCTATTTCTTCCATTCCTTGGTTTCTCTGTCTGGATCTAGAGCTGTCACCTTTCTCGTGCTTATCAACATCCTTTTTCTGCCCTTCAATGAGTGCTTCAAGTTTAGCTGAGCTTATCTTGAATTTCTCCTTATACTCATTTGCAATTTCTAGGTCATGTCTGAGTGCGATAATTTGTCTCTCAAGTTCTCTTTCATTGTCTCTGCTTTCTTGTAGATTAGATTCTAGAAGGCTAGCTATCGCATCCAATTTATAGCATTCTTTAGAACTCTTTTTCAGATTTTGATTTAACACTTCTTCAGCTTTCTTCTTATCTTCAATTTCCTTGGTTAGTCTCATCACTCTAGTTTCCATCTCATGTTTTAGAATAGTAACTTCTTTAGTTAACTTTTCATATTCCTTTGTCTTCTCATCCAGGGCCTTGTCTTGAAGAGGTTTCTCCCTTCCTTTTGCATTGGATTTGCTCAATTTTTCTTTTAAGACTTTAACGAAGTCTTCAGCCTTTTTGAGATTGTCTTGCAGCTCTTGAACTTCTGCCTTGGACTACTCAAGATCATCTAGGGTGAGATTAAGTTGCCCTTGAAGGTCATATTCATCTGTTCTATTGTCTTCCCAGATCTTCCTTAAGCTGTTAAGCCATTTCAAAGGAACTTAGCTCTGATACCAATTGTTGGAATAGATCTGGACAACTGAGACGGGGGGTGAATTAGTTGTTGCTCTTGAAGTTCTTTTTCTACTGTTATCCCTTTTTGTAACTTAAGATTAAATTAATGATATAAACATTCCAGCATTAGACAATAACATATGAGCAGAAAACATGAATGACATATTTGACACCAGGATTTTGACGTGGAAACCTGGTTAGGAAAAAACCACGGTGGGGGTTAACCCACAAAAAATAATACCCTGTTAAAAGTATTGATACAAATGGGAATGCACATGCATTCAGGCTCACTGCCCAGAGTGGTGTAGGAGCACCTTAGCAAATTAATATTGCCCTGGACAAATCTTTGAGTTTGATTAAATTTGTATGCTTCCATATTGTAATGAGGTTTATCAAGTCATTTTTATGTGTTTAGGTCATTAGGAGTTTCAAAAATGCAAAATATTGCAAACCATGTAAAGGTTGTCAATGTAAAATTAGAAAAAAGATGCAAACTTGGAAGGTGAAGAGTCATTTAGCTCTTGGTTTGCTCTAAATCAGTTATGAACTGAAGAGACATGTTTTAATTCCTTTAAAAGGCCTTGTAACCATGAATAATTCGTGGGTGGTTGAAGAGTTGAGCATGGAATGAGAAAAAACAATGTTTTCCTGTATTTTCCTTCATAAATTTGCTGTCTTTTGCTATTGTACAGCCCTATATGGAATTGAATGGATGTCTAATGGATTGAAAATGTTATATCCTTCAACCACCTTCCATTTTCTTCTTGTCCCATGCATTTTTATTTAGTTTTGTGAAAGATATGAGTGTTTTATGGACTGTAATTTTCTGATTTTTCCTGCAACAGTCCCATTGCAGCGTTTGGTACGGTTTTGTACGGACATATACAGGAGTAAGCCATATATGGTTGGAAAGATTATTGAGTCTAATTTCTATTTCTTTTTGTTGCATCAAATTTTATTAAGATTTGAATAAGTTATGGCATTTTTGGTGAGGGCAGGTCTGAATGCTGCCTAGGGTTTGTAGTTTTGGGAAAAAAGTCATAACTTTCTCTCCTACCATTAGATCTTCATGAAAATTGGATGAAAAGTCTGTATTAATGTTGTCTTCAATCTGACCAAAGCAATTAGATTATTTATTTTTATTTGTTAATGTTATTGAGGATAGTTTTGGTCCACCTACCTCTGCATCACAGAGCTCACTGCTCAAATGAAGGCTCACTGCCTAAGACAATATTACAAATGAAAAATAGAGATATGAACTGATGATAGCATCTACTTATGTAGGAATTTTAGTTTCAGTTAAGTACAAAAACTGATCTTATGCACTTCATCCTTTCTTTGTTCTTACTATTCTGCTCTCATTCACACCTTAGATTTTTTCTCTACTCACATTCACTTTCTTTGCATACACACCACACTCTAAACAACCAAATTCATCAACTATATATATCCACAACAAGATCTATAATCATTCTACCAGTCAACTTCAACAGTACTTAGAACACCTAAGAATGCTCAGCCCTGTCAGCTAGATCTATGTATAACTTAGAGTGCAAACCAAAACTTACTCTTGCAAATCATCACTCATGTCAGCCAAAGGTATTGAATGCCACCATTTGTCCAACAAGCAACTTCCATTCATCCGGAAACAAGATCTTCTGCAAGGTTTACCTATTCTTCTTTTGTCTGCTCTATCAGATTGAAGCCCGATACACATATGCTAATAACATTTGATTCCTTCATCACCGGATGACAAAATTCTGGATTTAGAGTGTATTTGCAATGCTGTCAACAACCTTGGATCCGCAACATACCATGCCTTTCCATCAGAGAGATCTGGACCAAAATACCGGACTCTACTATATGCTCTATTTTAGACTCCCAGACTTAGATAGATTATCATTCTAACTTCTGGTATGATTAGATACTGTACTGTGGATGTGGAGAACAATCTTAGTTGCCATCAATGACAACACCTATCAATGCTATGCAGTGTCTCTTGCCAACAAAAGTAACAAGATGTGAGCTCTTGTCCATGATGGATGGATTTTCAGGATATAATCACGTGAAGATAAAGGAATTAGAACAATACAAAACTACCTTCACAACTCCATGGGGAACTTATGTTTATGTAAGAATGCCATTTGGGTTGACAAATGCAGGAGCTACATTCCAGAGGGCTATGGATGTTGCCTTTGTAGGATTGATTGACTCAATTCTGGTTATATACCAGGATAATTTAATTGCTTATTCAAAGAAAGAGGAACAACATTGCATGCATTTAGAACATATTTTCATCAAAGAACTAGAGTATGTGATTTCACTCAGTCCAAAGAAGTGTGCTTTTGAGGTAGTAGAGGGAAAACTATTGGGGCACATAGTTTCTAGAGATGGGGTCAGGATTGATCCTGAAAGGGTCGTTGCAATTGACAAAATTCAAATACCCAAGATAGTGAAAGGCATTCAATCTTTCTTTGGGCAGATTAACTTTGTTAGAAGGTACATTCCTAACTTTGTAGAGATTATAAAGGATATTTCTAAAATGTTGAAGAAAGGTGAAACTATAAAGTGGGGAAGTGAAGCAACCCAATCTTTTCAAAACATAAAAGAAGCTATCAAAATGGCTCCCATATTGAAATCCCCTAATTTTTCTAAGCCATTTAAGTTGTTCTCATTTGCTTCTTTTCACACAATTGCTGCTTGTCTATTGCAGAAAAATGAAGATGGTTTTGAACAACCTATTGCTTTCTTCAGCAAATCATTACAGGTAGTAGAGTTGAAGTATGACATCATGGAAAAATAGGCTTATGCATTAGTCAGAGCAGTTAAAAGTTTCATGCCCTATTTAGTAGGATCTCATATTATTGCATATTTACCCTATGCAGTAGTTAAATATATATTTACTCAGCAGGAGGTGATAGGAAGAAGATGCAGATGGATAAACAAATTACAAGAGTTCAATATTGAAATACAAATTATAAATTGGTAAGGGGACAAGGTTTAGCTAAGCTAATGGCACAATCAAATTTGGAAGCATGCCAAGTAAATATGACTCAGGAAGAAATTGTTAACATGTTAGAATTTGAGTGGTATAGGGATATTGTGCACTATTTACAAAATTTGAATTGTCCAACCCACCTTAGTGATAATCAAAAGAGAACCTTGAAGCTACATGTTGTCAAATATGTTATTGCTCAAGGAGAACTATATTGGAAGAATCCTGATGGTGTGCTATTAAAGTGTGTGGATGAGAATAAAGCCAAGAACATTTTGAGTGACATGCATAAGGGAGTATGTGGTGGACATTATACTGCTAAGACAACTGCTCAAAAAATTCTAAGGGCAGGATATTGGTGGCCAACACTCTTCTCTGATGCACAAAAGATGGTAAGAAAATGTGATCCCTTTCATAGGTTTTCTGGAAAGCTCAAATATGAAGGTGCCTTGCCCCTTAGAACTGTGTTAGTAGAGGCTCCATTTCAGTAATGGGGAATTGATTTTATAGGGGAAATCTTAGGAAAATCAAGTGGAGGACATAGTTGGATTCTGGTTGCTATTGACTATTTCACTAAATGGATTGAAGCCATTCCAACTAGGAAAGCTACAAGCAAAGTGGTGATTGATTTCATTTTGGGGCACATTATTATCAAGTTTGGAGTGACAGTAAAATTGGTCACAGACAATGCCATGTGCTTCAAATCTAGTGAGTTTGTTGATTTTTGCAATAATTATGGAATCAGTTTATGCCATGCATCACCATATCATCCACAGGGGAATGGTCAAGCAGAATCAAGTAACAAAATTCTTATGAATATCATCAAAAGGATAATTGATAAGAACAAAAGAGCATGGGATTCAAAGTTAAAACTAGCACTATGGGCTGATAGGGTGACAGTGAAGAAGGCAATTGCGAGGTCACCTTTTGAGCTAGTTATGGCATAGAGGCCAAGTTGTCAATAAACAATCTCTTGCTAGTTTACAGATTCATACAAGAAAATGATGAAGAGATAGAAGACTCAATGAATGAAAGAATAAATCAGTTGATTGCATTGGATGAGACTAGAAGAGAAGCACAGAAGACAAATCTCAAGAAACAACAAAAATGGTGTAGGAGCACCCCTACAAAATAGAACATAAGTCTATTTTTAGTATGTTGACTTCATGATGTAATAAGGTCTGTTGGACCAATGCGTATGTTTTAGGCCCATCTAGGAGGATGTATAGGTTAGTTAGAAGTTTGTTATGAAAACTGTCTTAGCTATCTCCTCCCAGCCGCTTGGAAGCTCCCAGCCACTGAGAATCGAGTTGGTAGTACTCACGAAGGATTACTATTTATGCCCTAGATCAGTTGGTTTTAGAGAGAGTAGATATAGTTGATAGTTTGGTGAGTTTTTAGCATAGTAGAAGTAGAGACATTTGTGATACAGTGAGACGGTGAATCTTGTATGCATTTTTGTTATTGAAAGTAAGAGATCCCATCAGTTTTATTTATTTGGTTTACAAGATATCTGTGTGTTGATTCTCTTATTGTAGGTGAAATGGATTCATTCAACCATTCCACTGGTTGATTCTCTGAATCAGTGGAATGGACATGTACAGTAGTTTAATTTGCATCTGTCTTTCTATTTATGCATTTCATGTTTGTGGGATTGATGGTTAGCATGCTGTGAGTTATCCTAGCATCCTCATGTGCTAGGGTTTAGGAGGATAAATTCTAAGTTTGAATTGCTCAGGTGGTGATCTGGCCTGATCGTCATGTTTTCTGTGAGAAATTGTGAAGTTCTGAGAGTTTTGACAAAAATATACATTTGACGGATATACAACATTTGCATGCGACATTACAGACTATGTATATCGCATTTGCATCTATGCGCATATCGCTATCCGAATCAGGTCTTGGAACTTATGGAAAATGCTTGTTTTGAAGGCATCAGGATGAAATAGGTTGGATATATATTTTCTGTATATATCATCTTCAGGATCATCATTTCGTGTGTATTCATCATCCGCATATCGTTGTTGTATGTTGGAACCTACATGAAGGTGAAGGTACGATCAAACAGGTCAACGGCGAGTCAAAGTCACATTTGGCAAAGAAAGGAGGAGGATCATCTTTTGTTTGAACATCGAGTAGTCAAGGATCACATAGACCTCAAGATCATCATCAGGAAATTAGAGTATAACCTGACAATTAATATCATGCTGTGGAGTATGTGAATGAGTCTTATATCTGGGTGACGTAGACACTGGAGAAAGTAATAGTGCATGTGACATCATTGTCATTAGGACTTTCCAAGTATCACCCGATAAAGGTTTATCCTACCGATGAAAAGTGCATCGGCATAAGTGTAGGATATTGGGGTGATTGGTGTGAAGTGCTTGCCGACGGGAGGAATATTCGATGGAATATTCGTCATGTGCATAAAGTTGAGGTTGTCATCATCAGGATATATGGGAGGAACCCGATATTTTATATCATGCTAATAAAAGGTGCAGATGATGCCAAACATCATGATGCTACAGATAGAGTTTGGCAGTAAGGTGAATAGTGATTATCAGGAGGATAATTGTGTTCACCGAATATGATGATGCTGCTGATAGGTGAAAGGTCGAGGGTTGAACTGTAGGATGATATCGGTCAGCGGAGAAAATATGATGATGCTGACAGGTTTTAGGTTTGGGTGCATGATTAGTAGTGCATAGACATACATGCTGTATGTCAGGATTTTAGTGTGGATGCCTCTGCATCATAGTGGTATCAGAGCTCAGTAAAAGGTCTGGGCTATTTGTGTGTTGATTCTATCACTGAGAAGACAGAGGTAGAGAAGTGAGAGGTTGACAAAATGCCTCCGAATGGTAATGGTACTGCAAGGGAGTTGCAGGAGATGAAGGAAAAACATACCAGAGAGATGAGGAAGATGAAGGAGCTTGCTGAAGCACTCCAAGCCAGGCTTGTAGCCTTGGAGAAGAACAAAAAGAGGGAAGTGGAAGATAGTGAACCAGAAGAAGATGAAGATGCTGATGAAGAATTTGAAGAGGTAGATGAAGAACTGAATGCTGAAGACCAGAGATTTGCAAAACTGTTAAAGGCAGTGCAGAGTGATAAACCTAAGGTAAAGGTTGATGTTTCCAAGTATAATAGAAGTTTGAATGAAGATGAGTTACTGGATTGGATTGCTACACTTGATAATCACTTTGAATTTGAGGATGTTGCTGAGGATCAAAAGGTAAAGATTGCAAAGACCAAGTTAGGAGGTCATGCTTTGGTATGTTGGGATTATGTACAATCTAAGAGAAGGAAACAAGGCAAGTCAAAGATCACTTCATGGGACAAAATGGTAGCAAGGATCAAAGGTAAATTCTTGCCCAAGGATTATGAAATTTAGATGTTTAAGAAGCTGCAATTTTTAAGGTAGAAGGAAATGGATGCGAAGGCATACACTGAAGTGTTTTATAAATTGAGTATGAGATCTGGTCATCATGAGAATGAGGTTGAAAAGGTTGCTAGATATTTGGCTGGCTTGAGATTGAACATACAGGATGAGTTAGTTTTAGCTAACCCTAAGAGTGTGGAAGATTGTTATCAAATGGCAATCAGGATTGAAGAAAAAATGAATAGAAGACAAGATAAATCCATGAGAGGAAGAGGCAACAATATGAGGGGAAGAGGATCAGCCTCTACAACAAGGCAAACCAATGAGGGTCAAGAAGACACTGGTAAAGGACAGGGACAGTCAGATTTTAGAGGTGGATGGAAGGGTACTAGAGGTAGATTTGGAGGTGGTAGAGGTTCTACTACATTTTCAAGAAAGTGTTACACCTGTGGTGAGTTTGGTCATCCATCCTTTAGGTGTCCAGAAAGACAAGGTTCATCATCTAGAGATGATAGAACGAATGACAAGAGAGTACAACTTTTGCAAGAAGAGAAAGTTGAGGAAAGTGTGCAAAGTTCAAACACTTATCTAGGAGATAGAGCTCCTGACAATTATGGATATCCTAAGGAGGGAGAAGCATTGATGTTAAGAAGGATAGGCTTGAAGACATCAAAGGAGATGATGCAAAGAAAAGCTCTTTTTAAGACCACATGCAAGAGCAAAGGTCAAGTATGTAAGGTTGCCATTGATACTGGTTCAACAGACAATATGATATCTCAGGAAATGGTGGATAAACTGAATTTGGAAAGGATTCCACACCAACACCCTTACAAGGCATCTTGGGTGAGTGATAGTCAATCACTTCTTGTATATGAACAAGCATATGTTGATTTTCAGATTGGGGCATATCATGATAGTGTTTTGTGTGACATATTGCCCATGGAATGTTGCCACCTACTGTTGGGTAGGCCATGGCAATTTGATAGGAGAGTAGTGTATGATGGGTATGCAAATACCTACACCATCAAGAAAGATGGGAAAACTATTAAGTTGATGCCATTATAGGAAGAAGCTGCAGCACAGAAGGTAGCAAAAATCATTTTAGTGGGAAAGAAGGAATTTGTGTAGATGCCTATAGCAACAGGCATAAAGGTAGTTGAGGACATTGTAGGGAAAGAAGTTGTTAAGGACAACAGTTTGAAGACAGTTTCAGTTTTGACTGATAGAGGTCAATAGCAGGTTTAGAAACAGGTTTGCAAACCACAACCAGTTGAGTGGAATGACAAGGATGTTGTCATAGTTGGGACTATTGTTTGTCCTATAAAGGTTGAACTAAAGACAGATTTGAACATTGCAGAAGTTCAAGAGGCAAGTACTAAGGTCATTCAACAAGGTATTCAGACAGAGGTGTTGGTAAGACAATCTAACAAACCCAGGGTATGTGTGAGCAGAGCCTACATTGACAGGCATGAGGGTTTACTTACAAGACTGCAAGTTACAGTTCAAAAATCTTAGAGCAGTCAGAGTAAAGGTGGAATTTTTCCACAACCTAACTCATGGGACATGAGTTCTTTTTCTATTGGGGAGTATGGTGTAGGAGCACCCCTACAAAACAGAACATAAGTCTATTTTTAGTATGTTGACTTCATGATGTAATAAGGTCCGTTGGACCAATGCGTATGTTTTAGGCCCATCTAGGAGGATGTGTAGGTTAGTTAGAAGTTTGTTATGACAACTGTCTTAGTTGTCTCCTCCTAGCCACTGGGAATCGAGTTGGTAGTACTTGCGAAGGATTACTATTTATGCCCTAGATCAGTTGGTTTTAGAGAGAGTAGATACAGTTGATAGTTTGGTGAGTTTTTAGCATAGCAGAAGTAGAGACATTTGTGATACAGTAAGACTGTGAATCTTGTATGCATTTTTGTTATTGAAAGTAAGAGATCCCATCAATTTCATTTATCTAGTTTACAAGCTATCTGTGTGTTGATTCTCTTATTGCAAGTGAAATGGATTCATTCAACCATTCCACCGGTTGATTCTCTGAATCGGTGGAATGGACATGTACAGTAGTTTAATTTGCATCTTTGTTTTTCTGTTTATGCATTTCATGTTTGTGGGATCGATTGTTAGCATGCTGTGAGTTATCCTAGCATCCTCATGTGCTAGGGTTTAGGAGGATAAATTCTAAGTTTGAATTGCTCAGGTGGTGATCTAGCCCGATCGTCATGTTTTCTATGAGAAATTGTGAAGTTCTGAGAGTTTTGACAAAAATATACATTTGATAGATATACAACATCTGCATGCAACATTACAGACTATGTATATCGCATTTGCATCTATGTGCATATCGCTATCTGGATCGGGTCTTGGAACTTATGGAAAATGCTTGTTTTGAAGGCATCAGGATGAAATAGGTTGGATATATATTTTCTATATATATCATCTTCAGGATCATCATTTCGTGTGTATTCATCATTTGCATATCATTGTTGTATGCTGGAACCTACATGCAGGTAAAGGTATGATCAAACGGGTCAACGGCGAGTCAAAGTCACATTTGGCAAAGAAAGGAGGAGGATCATCTTTTGTTTGAACATCAGGTAGCCGAGGATCACATAGACCTCAGGATCATCATCAGGAAATTAGAGTATAACTCGACAATTCATATCATGCTGCGGACTATGTGAATGAGTCTTATATCCGGGTGACATAGACACCGGAGGAAGTAACAGTGCATGTGACGTCATCATCATCAAGACTTTCCAAGTATCACCTGATAAAGGTTTATCCAGCTGACGAAAAGTGCATCGGCATAAGTGTAGGATATTGAGGTGATTGGTGTGAAGTGCTCGTCGATGGGAGGAATATTCGGTGGAATATTCATCGTGTGCATAAAGTTGAGGTTGTCGTCATCAGGATATATGGGAGGAACCTGATATTTTATATCCTACTGATAAAAGGTGTAGATGATGCCAAACATCATGATGCTACAGATAGAGTTTGGCAGTAAGGTGAATAGTGATAATCAGGAGGATAATTGTGTTCGCCGAATATGATGATGCTGCTGATAGGCAAAAGGTCGAGGGTTGAACTGCAAGATGATATCGGTCGGTAGAGAAAATATGATGATGCTAACAGGTTTTAGGTTTAAGTGCATGATTAGTAGTGCATAGACATACATGTTGTATGTCAGGATTTTAGTGTGGATACCTCTGCATTAAAAAAGTAAAGTATATGTTTGATAAAAGGACTGCAGAAAGGAAGTTTCAGGTTAATGATCTAGTCCTTGTTTGGAATGCAAGAAGTCAGGATAAGGGAAAGCATGGTACATTTGAGCCCTTATGGATGGGCCCATATCTAATAAGTAATACACATGGAGAAGATTCTTATTTTCTCCAGGCCCTAAATGGTGAGTTGCAGGAATTACCAGTGCACAGTCAATTCCTCAAGCCCTATTTCTCATAAATGAACATATTTCTGTGTATAGTATATATTAGGTGTATATGGTTTGTAAATGTTGTACATTCTTGTATAGTTAGTTTTGTCTGTGTTTTTTGTCTGGTTTGTCCTAGAGTTGTCTAGTTCTCATTGCAATCTTGTGTTTGCATGTCCCCAGTCGGAGCCAATGGTGGTACCCCTTAGGGTTTAGGGTTTTAGGTCTGAAAGGTTCAAGTGTTTACCTTAGAAGATCCTTTTACCTATTTTCCCTTAGTGTAGCACTTTATTTTCTATTTTCATGTCGACTATCTTTAGCAAGTCGTCGGTCACTTAAGTTACAACTTTGATGTAGAGCATCAAGGACAACAGGATAGCAGTATATAAAACTTCAGTGGAAGGTCTTGACACCACAACCTTCTCATGTTCATGATACAAAAGGAGGGAAAACTTCAAGACAATCACCTCAAGATGCCTAACACCAACTAATATTCCACCATCTCCATTATGCAGACTCTGCAGGATAGCAACATCTACCATACCTTTCAAGGACAGTCACAACCTCATTGCTATATGAGGAGGACAGTCTCCATATCCTCTTTGCAAAGTTCTCTACTGAGACACACTCAACCTAATCATGCATCTTTCCAACCTCTCACATGCATACATACCTAATGCATTCATTGTTAAAACAATTCTAGACCAAACAAGACTATTACCTTCTAGGCAATGGCTGTCTCCAAGCCTTCTCTGCAGTGACTGTCAAAAAGAAACCCTAACCTAGGTCTTCAAACCCACTTGCAAATAAAGGAGGAAAACAGAGATATGGAAGGGTATCAAGAACCCAAATCAATTGCACTAGATAGCCAACTCTCCCTACTAACCAACCATCATCAGCAACATCCACCCTAAGGCTGTACAAGTACGAAATAATATAAAAAACAACAAACTTTTTAAAAGGAAACAGCAGATTTTTAAAGAAACAGTTTACAGTTCTGCATTCATAACATTCTTTCCCATCAATTTCAAGAGGCCAAACTTGTTTTGGTGGATGCTCAACTCATCAACCTTCACTTTCAGTTAGCCAACATTTTCCAACAGTACCGTACCATATAGTAATACATAGAAAAACAACGATTTAAAGGAAGAGACAATAATTTCAAAAGACAGTATAATGTTTTGCAGTCATATAAACTTTCCACTCAATGTCAAGAGCTCAAACCTACTTCAATGGATAACTAAATCACCACACTACACTCCCAACTATTCTAGCTTCCATGACAGGGCCGTACTATACAGTGGTATGGCTTTTTTTTGCATAAAACTCAAAAAAATTTAGAAAAGACAGGAAAACAATGGCTTTTTGTTATATTCTTTCAATCTATTCAATCTCTCTTCACAATACAATCTTCCTTGGCTTAATACAAGCCTTAACATTTGCCAAAAATGTTTTGTATTCCCAAAACCATCGACCTTTCTTGTCTTTTTTCTGATTTGTAACTGCTGTTCTCTGAAACTGTTTTAGAAACTTGGTTTTGAAACTACCCACCGATTGCTTTTTTCATGATTAGAAAGCTTTCTAAACATAAGGTTTAACTTATGACAAGGTTTTAAACACCTTTCCAACCTTGACATGCCATTATAGGCTAATAAACATGAAGAATATTAAATGACTATCCTATACAAATATTAAAATTTAATGACTCTTACAAACCACCTAAGACAACATGGCTGTCCTAACTAGGACCTACAACATAACAAAGATTCTTTCGACATTGGGACATAGTCCAACTACGACATGGCTTTCAAGCCTTATACATTGTGTAAATGGTCTCAGAGACCTTATTAAACCAAAACAACTACTGGAATATTAAACAAAACTGAGACATCTAGGTGCTCCTGCACCATACTCCCCGACATGATGAAAACTCTTGTCCCAAGAGTTAGGGGATCTACTCCATCCATTCTGTCATCTTGTTGGAATGTTCCTCTAACTAGGAAACATGAACTCTCCAAGAGTAATCTTCCTCTGTCTCCAACTTGCATGGCTCCTATAAATAGGGTGAGAACCATAAAACTTGTTTTGGTGTCCTTGTCTAGGACCTTGCTGCTGCAATGCTTCAGCTCTTCTCAACTGGAGGGTCTGATTCATTCCTCCTTGGACTCTCTACTGTTTGTTTTCCTTCTTCTAGCTCCTTATAGGACACTCAATGTCCCTTACCTTAACATAACTCAAGTCCCAAGCCTACTGCTCTCTAGGACTGTCATCCACCTTCTTGTGTTGCATATGTGTCTGTTGTGTGCAATCACCCTGAACCTACACATTCAACTTCAATTTCTCTCCAAAGCAAATTGTAACATGTTCCTTCTTCACCTCACAAGGTAAAGGAATCAATTTGAACTTCTTACCATCTTTGTGCACTACATAGGTATTAGTATACCCATCATGAATAGTCCTCCTCGAATACTGCCATGGTCTGCCCAAGATTACATGCCCACAAGTCATAGGAATAACATCACACAAAACATAGTCCTGATATGGACTAATTGTGAAGTCAACATAAGCCTTCTTAGTGACCATTACCTGTTGTTCTTGACTCACCCAAGTGACATGGTAAGGACTGGGATGATCAAAAGTCTTCAATGCCAACTTATTCACCATTTCCTGAGAAACTAAGTTATCATGAGAACCTGAATCTACAATCAACTTGCATATCTTGCCATGGCTCAAACAATTAGTTCTGAAAATAGATACCTGTGGTGGTTACTGCATCTTGCCTCTTTCCACCATGAGCATCTCTCCATCCAGCATAGGGGAGGCTGACGACATTTCTGGTTCTTCTAGCTTCTCCTCCTCTTGTGCCAAGTGAACTCTTTTATCCTTGGTCTTGTCAACACCATCCTTCTTAGGACAGTTGAAAGATGTGTGTCCCACCTCATTGTAGTGGTAACATCTGCCTATGAACACTCCTCTTCCTGATCCAAATCTACCTCCACGTCTATATCCACCTCTCTATTCTGTAGACAACTCCTTACCCTTCTCTTTGTTGTTCTGAACTTCATTAGTAGGTTTGCCCCTACCTCTATTTCCTCTTCCATAACCTCCTTGCCTTTCTTGCTTCCTCTTCACTCTCTCTTCAGCCCTGATGGCTAACTGAAAACAATCTCCAAGTGATTTTGGTACTGCTAACCCAATCTCATCCTGCAAGTTATACCTAAGCCCATTAAGGTACCTTGCCACTTTCTCTTCTTCATCTTCCAGCCCACCTCTAATACTAATCTTATGAAATTGCTCAGTATAGGACATAACATCCATGTCCTTCTGCTTTAGATTCTGCCTCATCCTCTTTGTTTGAATGGAGTAATCAGATGGAAGAAACTGATCCTTCATCATGTCCTTCAACCTACTCCAAGAAGTGATTTTTGATGCACCTCTAGCCATTCTCTCTGTCTGCACACTACTCCACCAGGTAAGTGTTGTTCCTCTCAGTTTTGTTTTTGCAAACTTAATCTTTTTCTCATCACTCATCTCCTCATATTCAAAAAAATTTTCCAGGGCATCTATCCACCCTAACACTTCTTCACTATCCATCTTCCCCTGATAGATAGGTAACTCTATGTTTGCCTTAGTTCCACTTCCTTGGACTGCCTTTAGCAATCTTACAAACTTCTTTTCTTCAGCATCTAACTCATCCTCGGGAGGATTCTCATCTACATCCTCATCTCCTTCTGACTCACTTTGTTCATCCTTTCTTGGATTCTTCTCTAATTCTTCCAATCTTGCCAAGATTGTTGCATTCTCCCTTCTTACTTGCCTCAGCTCTCTGTCTCTGGCAGCATCCTATTCTCTTATGTCCCTCAGTTCTTTCTCTCTTGCCTCTAAGGCTTCTCTCAGCTCAGCATTCTCTCTTGCCATCTGGTTCTTTGGAGGCATCTTTACAAACTCTCACAAACCTTATCTTCTTCACAAGTTCCATAACACCTTCAAGGATCTACTAGCTAGCTCTGATACCACAAATGATGCAGAGCATCAAGGACAGCAGGACAACAGTATACAAAACTTCAGTGGAAGCCTTTGACACCACAACCTTCTCATGTTCATGATACAAAAGGAGGGAAAACTTCAAGATAATCACCTCAGGATGCCTAACACCAACTGATATTCCACCATCTCCATTATGCAGACTCTGCAGGACAGCAACATCTACTATACCTTTCAAGGACAATCACAACCTCATTGCTATATGAGGAGGACAGTCTCCATATCCTCTTTGCAAATTTCTCTACTGAGACACACTCAACCTAATCATGCATCTTTCCAACCTCTCACATGCATACATACCTAATGCATTCATTGTTAAAACAATTCTAGACCAAACAAGACTATTACCTTCTAGGCAATGGCTGTCTCCAAGCCTTCTCTGCAGTGACTATCAAAAAGAAACCCTAACCTAGGTCTTCAAACCCACTTGCAAATAAAGGAGGAAAATAGAGTTATGGAAGGGTGTCAAGAACCCAAATCAATTGCACTAGATAGCCAACTCTCCCTACTAACCAACCATCATCAGCAACATCCACCCTAAGGCCATATAAGTACGGAAAAATGTAAAAAATAGCAAACTTTTTAAAAGGAAACAACAGATTTTTAAAGAAATAGTTTATAGTTCTGCATTCATAACATTCTTTCCCATCAATTTCAAGAGGCCAAACTTGTTTTGGTGGATGCTCAACTCATCAACCTTCACTTTCAGTCATCCAACATTTTCCAATAGTATCGTACCGTACAATAATACACAGAAAAACAACGATTTAAAGGAAGAGATAATAATTTCAAAAGACAGTATAATGTTCTGCAGTCATATAAACTTTCCACTCAATGTCAAGAGCTCAAACCTACTTCAATGGACAACTAACTCACCACACTACACTCCCAACTATTCTAGCTTCCATGACAGGGCCGTACTATACGGTGGTACAACTTTTTTTTACATAAAACTCAAAAAATTTCAGAAAAGATAGGAAAACAATGGCTTTTTGTTATATTCTTTCAATCTATTCAATCTCTCTTCACAATACAATCTTCCTTAGCTTAATACAAGCCTTAACATTTGCCAAAAATATTTTGTATTCCCAAAACCATCGACCATTCTTGTCTTTTTTCTAATTTGTAACTGTTGTTCTCTGAAACTGTTTTAGAAACTTGGTTTTGAAATTGCCCACCGATTGCTTTTTTCATGATTAGAAAGCTTTCTAAACATAAGGTTTAACTTATGACAAGGTTTTAAACACCTTTCCAACCTTGACATGCCATTATAGGCTAATAAACATGAAGAATATTAAATGACTATCCTATACAAATATTAAAATTTAATGACTCTTGCAAACTACCTAAGACAACATGGCTGTCCTAACTAGGACCTACAACATAACAAAAGATTCTTTCGACATTGGGACATAGTCCAACTACGACATGGCTTTCAAGCCTTATACATTGTGTAAATGGTCTCAAGGACCTTATTAAACCAAAACAACTACTGGAATATTAAACAAAATTGAGACATCTAGGTGCTCCTGCACCAAACTTCATGTCATAGCACTCGTGGGTTGACTGGCCCCTTTGCTTAGCCATTATCCGCTGTCATCAATAAAAATCAAAGCTTTATATCCTAAGCCCTAAGGTTTATTTAAATCCAAATCACACCATCATAGAGCATCTTTTATGATGTCATTTCCCCACTGCGATGCCGCGACAGGTTGAAACCTATCCAACCATCTATGCCTGTGTAGTTTACCCTTTATGATCTTGCCTCTGTGAGTAGTTTGCTGGCACCTGTTGATGTATTAATGGTCTAAAGAAAATATTTTAATCTAATAGCTACACTCCAGCACAAAGGAATCTCTCTAAGAAGAATATTCACTATGAGGCAGCGAGATGATGACACGTGGCGCTACTGAATAAAAAGCAAGTATAAAGAGGGCGCATGGAGGCTTAATCGCACCATTGCATGGTAGGTATGTGGTGGGCCATTTTTGGCTACGACACCGCAAAATGGTGCCACGTGTCTGGTCTGGACAAAATGTGATGTGAACAACAAGGAAGGTACTGATGATTTATCCCATTCTAATTGGACGAAGACTATTCAAAGAAGGTGATGAAGACTATTCAAAGAAGGTGATGAAGATTGTCAAATCTAGTCAACCAATCAGAGCCATGGATTGTGAAATGTAAGGAAAAGATCGATGGCCAAGATTCAAACTTGTAAAGAAGAGGATTTCCAAGTGTTTGCAGCACGAACTAAGTAATGGCCATTGCAACCTCCATTAATACAGAGAATTATGAAGGGATTCATCATAAAATGAGTTGAATTAGGGCATTCCTTGTCATTTTCAAGAGTGTAGGCTACATTCAGAGCGAAAGGAGCTTCAGAATGAGAAAGCCAGTGTGATTTTGAGTCTCTGTTAGTGCCAAAACCAGTAAGTTGTTTCCATTCCTCTACGTCTTGTCAGTTTAGCTGCTTTAAAGTATTAAGAAGTAATCTAAAGTTGCAAAAAAACCCTAGTTCATCTGTATAAACATAAAAATGAGTCATTCTGGTCAGCCTTCAACCTCAAAACATAGCTTAGATGAAGATCTCATGGTTCAGTGTCCCAGGTCATCAAAATGACCTACAATAGGGTTAGGGAAAGTACGAAAAAATGATAAGATTTATGACATATGTGTAGATTGTCGAGATGCCAAAATACCTATGTCTACTTAGAGCTTATTTGAACACTTGTATAAGAGAATGGACTACAGAGCCCCTGTTAGTCATGCATGGAAACTTGATTTGGCTAAGTTAATTTACCCTGATGTCTTTGTAAATCTAGACTTGCTCAGAGCAATGGCAAGTATGTATGACCCCAAAACCATGTCTGTCTTGTTTGGCAATGGTAGTGTTATAATCAGATTTACAAAGGCATATATTTCAACTATATTTAATCTAGACCCTACTGCCAATATGCCCATTAATTTGAATGCCCTCAGAGAAAAGTACAAAACTGTTAGATATGCCTATAGATCTTTCAATCTAGCCAAGCATAGACCTAAAGGAGTTGATGGAGACCTAATAAAGATTTTAGATAGAGAAGAAGAGCCCTTCCATAGGAATTTGTTCATGGAGTACTTTGTCAAAACCTACCACAGCTTGTGTCATGTGCTTGGAATGGATACAACAGATAGAATGCCAGTAGCTCTGATGATGATGGTAGTATACATTTAGAAATATGGAGCCAAAAAACCATATAACTATGCAAGTATTGAGCTTATCACTTGATAAGCTACATGTGGCTCAAATAAGTTTTGAGATATTTTGCAAAAATGTGAAGAGTATCCTGGATGCCAAATATGTCAGCCATAATGGCAAGATAGTAGAAGTGATTTTATTCCCTTGGCCGGCTGAAAAGACATATGGTGAGTGGAAGGACAAGTATGGGTCACAGGATTGAATAGGCCAACCACCGTCTTCCCAGCATTAAAGAGGCAAATCCTCAGGCAGCCACACACTTCCCAAAGTCCAACTACCTCTTCTCTTCTTCTTCTCTCTAATGCAATTAATGTTCCCCCACGCCTTTTGGTGGTTATTTTGTATGCAAAGTAATTTGAAATGCAATGTAATCAATGTTGAGTGCACGTTCTTGATATAAAGGAACTGTGCTACTCATTTCTATGGTTGAAGATTTGGGAATTTTAGAGAAGTAATAAAATACAGTTTTGTTGGGTTGCTGTATTCTCTTGTCTTGTAAGTTTATGAGTTGTATGTTGAATGTTTTATGCATAAAATTTATCAGTTTCATGTTTTTTTAAATGAGTAATGCTTTATTGCATGTATTCTGTTATCTGTCTCCAAGTTGTGTGTGTTCTTCTTCTGAATCTAAATAGCTAAGGGTTATTCAAGGTTTTGGAACATGGGTCTTCTGTGTTGAATGCTTAATCTTCTACCTTTGTCTAAGGAAAAAATTAAATGTTTTGGGTTAAGTTTTGGGATGAAACATTGTAGTGAGGATATTTATAAGCAGAGATAACTGAATACTCAGTCTTGGGTAGTATTTGTAAGGTAGATGCTAGAGAAGCCCCTTGAAATTTGATTATTGTTTCAAATTTATGGTAAACATTCACATATATATGTCTATTTGATGCCCTGAGATAGACACCAATCTGTTCTTGTGTTGAGGTTATGATTCAAAGCCTTAATCTTGCATCCATAGATATAATACAAAAAAATCTTAACTACAAACCTTTAGGATTTTAGAAGTAGTTTTAGGTTTCAAATCCTCTGGTTCACAACTGAATATAAGGGCCAAAGATAGCCCCTTTTGCCCTTATTTTATAGTTTTGGTCTGTATTAGTGAGGATTTATTTGCTTTGTATCAATGTCCAAGCAAGTTCATAGATTTATTTCATGGATGTTGAATAGAGAATACCCCCCTAGGTTTTGCAGAGCCTAAAGATGGAGAGGAGACATTTATAGAGTCTGTCTCCTGTACTATTGGCCCTTGACTTGAGAATCCTATTGATGAGTGATGGCTACCTTGTAGGGATGCTTAGTAAACATTCAGTTGGGAAAAAACCCAACATGTGTTAGGGTTACAGGGATTTTGGAAGAACCCTGTTTTGGTTTGTTTTTTGGTTTCATGTTGAACTCAAACTCTGTTAATTTTTTGGTCAAAGTTTAATGTAATGGGAGATGACCCCAAGTCAACAGTTTACCAATAAAAAAAAAGAACATTCCCATCATTCATCTAAAATTAAGTAAACACAATTATTTATTTAATTAATCTAAAATCCCCTCTCACATCATTAGGTGGATAAGAATCAATTAGTTAACTAATTATCCATTTGCGCATTCCTCATAATCATCATCCAAGCCAACCTTGCATATGGTTGAAGGTTGCACATGGCTCAATGCATGCATAAGGCTCAATGAGTGCACATCCCTCCAAAAAGTACCCCTTTGATCCTCACCATCCAATTCCAATTTGTCAAATCTTATCCATCCATATCTCCTCAATCAAAATCCTTATCATGTGTATCAATTATCAAGTGCCACTTGGTGTTTTCTCATGTACTCTAATTTCTTAAGCATCCTCCACCATTGATCTTCCAAATCAATCTTAACCATTGATAGTCCTTATCAAAAATCTATAAATCAACCTTGACATAAGCCATTTTAATCAATCAAGTGGAAAGCAAAGACACGTTATAGGTTTGAGAAATTGCATTCCACATCATCTCCATTAACAAAAATCCATTGGAGCACATGTACTTAATCAAGGTTTGTACATGAAGTTCATTTGATTTTATCATGTAGTTGGCATTCCATTTTGCTCTAATCTTGAGTTGAATTAATGTGTGAAATTAGGATATCACTATTGCTAGGTTCTTTATTGTTTTACATTTTAATCTCTTCACTATCTACTACCAAATAGGGGTATTCCATATTATGGACAACACAAACATTCGTAGGAGACGATATAATGAGTTGCAATATGTGGGGTTAGTTAACAATGAGCTATAGACATAAAAACAAGTTAAATGATATTTTCCCTAGAAAAAAAGTCAATGAAGAGATAAAACAAAATACTAGGCCAAACATTCAAAACATTCACAAAGATTTTAGTATTGTTTTAGGACCATGACTTGGGTTTAATCTACAACAAGACCATAATTGGTAAAATAGAAATTTCACTACTTCCTGGAAGGATGCCAACACCTTCTTGGAATGATTTCACAACCATCAACTAGTAGCCATACCTTTATCATAATGAGGACTAAGTAATTTACAAAGTAGATAGAGGGATGCCCCTAACTAAGATCTTGGGGATAGTTATTAGATTTTTGTACTAAACCAAATCACTTGTATATTTTGAGTCCCATAAGTCATCATTATAGATAATTCCTTATGCTTCAAAATCTATAAATATGAGAATTATGTGAATAATTTCATATTAACCATAATTTTTCCTTAATTTATTATCATAAGGAGGACAGATAAGGAAAATCCAATAGCAAAACATTAAATATTGTATTAATAAAAAATGTTTGATGTTTGAAACAAGATTAACACCTATGCCTATGCCTTGCTCTTTGGCTATATAGAACTAGGCTATGAATAGACATCAGAGCAACCATATTTGCAATTGTGATAGGTAAAAAGTAAATCTAACTAAACTATTTTTTCTTAGAACAACTTCCCATTACACATTAGGATACTAGCCACCAAAGATGTCAATCTTTCTACTATCCAATTTGGAAGAGAAAGAATATCTGGGTTATATCCCTTTGTTGCAATTGAAGTTGAAAGGATTAAATATTATTAACTAAAACTAACTAAAATAAGTGAAAACAAAGAAAATATAGAGATTGACATACTAAGTCACATAAATAAATATAGAAATGGAAACTATAGATCATGAGGAACTTGGCACTAGGTGGGCAACCTCACTGGCTAGGATGACAATGCATGGTGCAGATGTCTGCACTTAGTGTTGTAGCTTGTATAGCGTAGAAAACCAAAAACCTATATTTGTATAGCTTCGCATGGATTTCGATGACTTCTTGTTGACAACAAACATAAAGATTATTACATAGAAGTTGACAGATAAGGAAAATGGATAGAAATGATATGATTAAAATGAAATAAAGAAATTGACAAGGAAGGAAAAAGATAATGCAAACACTTGCGCATTTGGAATCCCTTTTCACACAACCTACAATCACAAACAAAGAAGAGAGGTTGGGTTGTATGGAGGTTTTCCTCAATCAAACCCCATTTTTTTGGTGTTTCCATCTCAATGACATATATATAATTTTTAATTATAATATTATATTATATATTATTATATAATATTAAATATTATTAATAATAATAAGGATTATAAAATAGTTAGGCTTTATAATAATTAATATTATAAAAATAATAATAATATTAATATATAATATTATATAATATACAATATTATTATATTATATATTATTATATATAATATAATAATATATAATATTATGTAAAAAATATATCTATATAGATATATTTTTCAAAATATTAATTGCTATTCAAAAATATTATTATTAATAATATTATTATTAATATATATTATTATATAATATATAATTATATTATATTATATATTATTATATAATATATAATATTTCTCCCATTCATGGGGCTCTGGGGATTGGTTCCGTGAAGGTTGATAAAAAAATGTGCACTAGGAGGCCCCAAGTGTGGGTTGACACAAGGTCAACTTTGATGGAGCGGCGAGGGGGAATCCAAGTGATTGTGGAGCTGGTTGCATCATCAGGGATCACGAAGGGAGAATCTTAGACAAAAAATCAACCCCCCTGGGTATTGGAACCAATAACGAAGCTGAACTCAGAGCTGCCTTAATAAGTCTACAGAGTGCAAGGAATTTGAATTTAGATAAAATTCATTTGGAGGGAGATTCTCTCATTACCATTAATGCAATAAGGTCGAGGTGGACCCCTAATTAGAGGCTTAAGCAGTGGATATCTCCTATTACCCAGCTACTTAGAGAGTTTGAAGAGTTTAGAGTTTCACATGTCTATAGAGAAGAGAATGACACTGCGGATGAGTTGACCAAGCATGCGATGAGGATGAATCCTCTTAACCTTCCATGATGACTTTGTTTGTGAGACAAGTCTCTCCAATAATGGCAAGCGTGAGATCTAGGTTGGTCGAGGCTTTTATTACCACTAGGGGTCGCTGGTCAGATTGTGTTGAAGCCTTTGTATCAGTGGCGGTAATCTCAACTCACCCTGAGATGGACACCCCAATAATTCTATAATGCTCCATGAGGCAGGTGGCTTTTGTAGGAGTGGTGACAAAGAGGCGGTTGGGTGGAGTGTTTAAGACCAAGCATGGTTTAATTTTGCATGGAGTTAGGATGGTGCTTAGAGAGGCTTTCCTCTGATCTTATCATAGGCATAGGGTGAATTCAGACATAGTGGTCATGTTTTTGGCGGTGATTCTGGAGGCAGGTGAGGCTAAAGAGATAGCTTGGGAGCTGTGTAGGAAATTAATATAGAGTAAATTCCTAGGGGGGTGGAGGATGTATTAGCCAACTATGAGGAAGGCACAGGAATCCCCTTGCCTAGAGATTACTACATAATCAAAAGGTAGGGGCGACCTCCCGAAAGATGCTTAGTTTTTTTTGCAGCGACCCAAGCATGCTGCCAAGGTTCTGTGTTGCAACTGTGAGGGGAATTTGTTTTCTTAAGCAAATCTTGGAGATGGTGCCGGATGATGGTTCTGTGTGGCTTCAAATTTACATTGCTGAGGAAGGGTTCAAGGGTTCCAATGGCTTCGATGTGTAGGGAAATCTGGTCATGTCAGAGGAAGAGTAAAAAAATCTCACTGTCTAGGTAGTAGGATGACAAGGTAAGGATAATTATATGTTAATAGTTTCTATGTTGATAGATTTGTGATGTTGATAGATTTGTGAAGCTATGGGGTTTGGGTTAATAGTTTGGGTATATGCATCAATGGAGATGCCAATTTTGTTTTTTGGGGGCATCATTTTGAGTTTCAGGTATTGTATGGTTGGTTGGGAGTCATTTTATGTGCAGAATGGATTGTTTAAAATCCCCTGTAGCTCTCTGTAATGTTAATATTTCTATATCTTAATATAAGGTGCAACCCTAGCTACTTTGATCTGATAAAAAAAAATAATATATAATATTATTATATATAATATAATAATATATAATATAATAATATATAATATTATTATTAATTGTTGTCAAAAAAATATCTAATATAATATAATATATTTCTATAAAAAAATATATCTAATATTATATAATATATCCAAAATATATATAGATATATTTTCTAAAATATTAATTGCTATTAAAAAATATTATTATTATAATATTTAATATTATTAATAATAATGAGGATTATAAAATAGTTAGGGTTTATAATAATTAATATTATCTTAATAATAATATTATTATTATATAATATTATATAATATGTAATTATATTATATTATATATTATTATAGAATATATAATATTATTATATATAATATAATAATATATGATATTAAAAATTATTATTAATAATGAGGATATAAAATAGTTAGGGTTATAATAATAATACTAATATTATTAATATACAATATTATTATATTATATATTATTATATAATATAATATAATATATTAAAAATATAATATAATATTATCATATTATTATTATTATAATAATTATTAGTAGTGTTTAAAATAATAATGGGCAGGGTTAGGGTTACAAATTTAATTAGTATTTTAATTAGGATAAAGATTACAATCAGGGTCAGATTTATGGTTAGGGTTAGTGTTATGGTTATGATTAAGCTTGCGGCTCTGAATGGCATAAGCAAAATATATCTAAGGTATACCGATAGATATCCTTCTTTAGACGCCTATTTCTAATCAATAGGCACCTCGAGTGTACTTTAGATATATTTTTTAAATTATAAATATGCTAGTATTTATTGATTCATATATATTTTCTTTTTCAAATGCAAATATTAACTAAAAGTATTAAAACTTAAAATAAACTTATATTTGAAAATATAAATAGTAAGGAGCCTACGATCTAATTGCAGGTCAAGATTGAAGAGCTGGACATAATGGTATGGTATTATATTTGTAAAAATCAAGGTTTATATTCTTCTTGCTTTAAGGAATTTTAGGCTTAGATGGTATTTCAGCCCACCATCGTATTTTAGAAAGCCAATGTATTTTAGACAATCACCTTTTAGTCAGGACTCTCCTACATCATTTCAGCCATCCGTCTTTGAACCTGATGTATTATAGCCTGCCTTAACCTAAAACCCTGGGATAGTAATCGATGAACTATCCAAAATGAAACCCAAAACAAAACAAAATTTTTGTAAACCTATCCATATATAGCAAACAAAAATGCTAGACAAAATACATGGATAGCAATTTGAAACAATATTCAGGTAGCTATATTTCAGGTGGGATTAGCCATATTTCACCTGGATCTTACTGTATTTTAGCCAACCTCCTTCAAGCCATCTGTATTTTAGCCTACCATAACCTAAATCCATGGAATAGTAACAGATTAAAGTGCCAAAACCAAAACCAAAACAAAATGTGTTGTAACAAACAAAAACACTAGACTGAATCCAATGACAGCAAACCGAAACACTAGACCTGTAATCCATAGCGTCCAATTGTTGATTGGGTTGTTATAGTGTTCTCTTGCCTAATGACACACATTATGAAATGGACCACAACTTTTACTTACTACATTGAAGAGGTTATTGAACATTGTCTCTAATTCTTTGTCTTCCTTTTTGCTGATAATAATGTGTGCTTTCTTAAGCAAATCAACAGATATATTGTTTGAGTAGATTGAACATTTCAAGAAAGACATAAAATGACCAATTATGTTATTTGACCCGGTTACAAAATCTATTAAGTTCCATAAGAGTGGTTTTGTTTCTTCAGAAAGATAGACTTGAGGAAGGTAAAGTACACCTAATCCAAACTATCCCTTTTTTAAACCAAACTTGTCCATCTTTGCTAGGTTTAAATCTGATTAGAAACTCCTTTACAATATATGTATCTCTATTCACAACTACAAACATAAAAAATGTCCATTCATTTACAATATCTACATTTGTATCCATACGTATATCACATGTAGAAATATTAGAAGGCCATAATAAAGTGCCAATGATTTTGCTTAATGGATGCAACATATGGCATGGTTCTTTTTCAATATTTGCTTTGAGTTGTGCTTGAAGGATTCTTGATTCCATGGGATTCAAGCAGAGGGGAAGAATTGAAAACTAGGTGTGCATACACATAATGTCAACCAAAATAGAGATTGCACTTTTAGGGGTGCAAACATCTAGTTCGAGTATCTTCAGCGATATAAATAAAGGATTCTGGTTCTCCAACTTGAAAATGTCGATCACTATCTCCCTCTGAATAGTGTGATCTGAATGACAATTTAACAATGCGAAATATTTTAGAATAAAACAAGCATCCATAGCAAAATTCCAAGTGAGTGTTTTTTGAGAGAAATTACCTATGCTTTCTTCATAGCAATTTCTAATTTGTTGGTCCAACTCCTGATTTGCTTCCACCAAACTATGGAGATGAGAATACCTTTTCTTCCCCCTCTCCAAATGATTACAGACTCAATTTGTGATGATAAATTCCTAATCCCACTCTCTGAGGATCATATGCTTCTTCTCAGAGAGACCTTAAATCTTGAGGAACTCTACTTATGGAAGAACTTTTCCTATAAATGTCTTGTACAACTTCATTGGAAGCCTGTTCTGTATCCATATGATGTTGTCAAGCTATGGAAGTGGAAGAATCTTCTAGCTCCATCTGACACTCTATGGAAGTGGAAGAATCTGCCATCTCCATCTGATGGGCTGTGGAATGAAAGAAATTTAACAACAGATATATTTGTTAAAATATAAATATGCTAGTATTTATCAATTCATGTATATTTTCTTTTTCAAATGAAAAAATTAACTAAAAGTATTAAAAATTAAAATAAACTTATATTTGAAAATATAAACAGTAAGGAGCCTACCATCTGATTACTAGGTCAAAATTGAAGAGCAAGACAAAATGATATGGTGTTATATTTGTAAAAATCAAGGTTTATATTCTTCTTTCTTTAGGATGTTTAGGCTTAGGTGGTATTTCAGCCCGCTGCCATATTTTGGGAAGCCATTGTATTTCAGATAGTCACCTTTTAGTTAGGACTCTACCGCAACATTTCAGCCATCTAGCTTAAAGCCTGCCATAACCTAAAACTCTAGGACAATAATAGATTAACTACCCAAAATGAAAGCTAAAATAGAATAGAATTTTTGTAAACCCATCCATAGACAACAAACAAAAATGCTAGACAAAATACAAGGATAGCAATCTGAAAGTGTTTCAGGCAACTGTATTTCAGACCAGATTAGTTGTATTTCACCTGGATCCTACTATATATCATCCAACCGCCTTCGACCCAGCTGTATTTTAGCTTGCCATAACCTAAAACCATGGAAAAATAACACATTAACTGCCAAAACTGAAACCAAAATAGAATGTGTTGTAACCCATCCCGAGATAGCAAACAAAAACACTAGACAAAATCAAATGACAACAATCTGAAACACTAGACTAGAAAACCATAATGTCCACTTGTCGACTGGGTTGCTATAGTGTTTTCTTGCCTACGACACATATTCTCAAATGGACCACAGCTTTCACTTACTACATTGAAGAGGTTATGGAACATTGTCTCTAATTCTTTGTCTTCCTTTTTGTTGATAATAATTTCTGCTTACTTAAGCACAACAACAAATATATTGTTTGAGTAGATACAACATTTCAACAAAGACATAAATAACCAATTATGTTCTTTGACCTGGCTGTAAAAGCTATTAAGTTCCATAAGAGTGGTTTTGTTTCTTCATAAAGATAGACATGAGGAAGGTAAAGTACACCTGATCCAAACCATCCCTTTGTAAACTAAACTTGTCAATCTCTGCTAGGTTTAAATCTGATTAGAAACCCATGTACATATATCAATATTAATATATAATATATAATATATAATTATATTATATTATATATTATTATATAATATATAATATTATTATATTATATATTATTATATATAATATATAATTTTATTATTATAATATTAAATATTATTATTAATAATGAGGATTATAAAATAGTTAGGTTTTATAATAATTAATATTATAAAAGATATAATTATATTATATTATAATATAATATATAATATTTTCATAATATTATAATAATAATATTAAATATTATTATTAATACTGAGGATTATAAAATAGTTAGGGCTTATAATAATTAATATTATATTAATAATATTATATAATATATAATTATATTATATTATATATTATTATAGAATATATAATATTATTATTATAATATTAAATATTATTATTAATAATAAGGATTATAAAATAGTTAGGGTTTATAATAATTAATATTATATTAATAATATTATTATTAATATATAATATAATATAGTATATTAAAAATATAATATAATATTATCATAATATTATTATTTTTATAATAATTATTATTAGTGTTTAAAATAATAATGGGTAGGGTTAGGATTACAAATTTAATTAGTATTTTAATTAGGGTCAAGATTACGATCAGGGTTAGATTTAGGGCTAGGGTTAGTGTTATGGTTATGATTAAGCTTGTGGCTTTGAATGCCATAAGCAAAATATATCTAAAGTACACCGATAGATATCCTTCTCGAGACGCCTATTTTTTATCAATAGGCACCTCAAGTGTACTTTAGATATATTTTTTAAATTTTAAATATGCTAGTATTTATTGATTCATATATATTTTCTTTTTCAAATGCAAAAATTAACTAAAAGTATTAAAAATTAAAATAAGCTTATATTTAAAAATATAAATAGTAAGGAGCCTACGATCTAATTGCAGGTCAAGATTGAAGAGTGGGACAGAATGCTATGATATTATATTTAGAAAATTCAAGTTTTATATTCTTCTTTCTTTAAGGTGTTTTAGGCTAAGATAGTATGTCAGCCCGCCATAGTATTTCAGGAAGCCACTGTATTTGAGACAGTCACCTTTTAGTCATGACTCCCTTGTAGCATTTCAACCATTTGCCTTTGAACTTGATGTATTACAGCCTGTCATAACCTAAAACCTTGGGACAGTAACCTATGAACTGTCCAAAACGAAACTAAAAAAAAACAAAATTTTTGTAAACCCATCCATAGATAGAAAACAAAAATGCTAGACAAAATACAATGATAGAAATTTGAAACAATGTTTCAGGTAGCTATATTTTAGGTGGGATTAGCTATATTTCACCTGGCTCCTACTATATTTCAGCGAACTACCTTCGAGCCAGCTATATTTTAGCCTACCATAACCTAAATCCATGGAACAGTAATAGATTAACTGCCAAAATTGAGACCATGACAAAATGTGTTGTGATAAACAAAAACACTAGACCGGTAATCCATAGCATCCAATTGTTGACTGGGTTGTTATAGTGTTCTCTTGCCTAACGACACACATTATGAAATAGACCACAACTTTTACTTACTACATTGGAGAGGTTATTGAACATTGTCTCTAATTCTTTGTCTTCCTTTTTGCTGATAATAATTTGTGCTTTCTTAAGCACATCAGATAGATATATTCTTTGAGCATATTAAACATTTCAAGAAAGACATAAAATGACCAATTATGTTGTTTGACCTAGCTACAAAACCTTTTAAGTTCCATAAGAGTGGTTTTGTTTCTTCAGAAAGATAGACTTGAGGAAGGTAAAGTACACCTGATTCAAGCTATCCCTTTTTAAACCGAACTTGTCCATCTTTGCTAGGTTTAAATATGATTAGAAACTCCTTTACAATATCTACATCTCCATTCACAACTGCAAACATAAAATTTGTCTATTCATTTACAATATCTGCATTTGTGTCCATACGTATATCACATGTAGAAATATTAGAGGTCCATAATAAAGTCTCAATGATTTTGCTTAACAGATGCAACATATGGCATGGTTCTTTTTCAATATTTTCTTTGAGTTGTGCTTGAAGGATTCTTGATTCCATGGGCTTCAATCTTTATTCAAAACTACAAACATAAAATTTGTCCAGTCATTTACAATATCTGCATTTGTGTCTATACGTATATCACATGTAGAAATATTAGAGGGCCATAATAAAGTCTCAATGATTTTGCTTAACAGATGCAACATATGGCATGGTTTTTTTTCAATATTTGCTTTGAGTTGTGCTTGAAGGATTCTTGATTCCATGGGCTTCAAGTAGAAGGGAAGAATTGAAAACTAAGGGTGCATACACAAAATGTCAACCAAAATAGAGAGTGCACTTTTAGGGGTGTGAAACTCTAGTTCAAGTATCTTCAACAGTATAAATAAAGGATTCTGGTTCTCCAACTTGAAAATGCCAATCACTATCTCCCTCTAAATAGTGTGATCTAAACAACAATATAACAATTTGAAAAATTCTAGAATAAATCCATTAGAAAATTCCAAGCGAGTATTTTTTGAGAGAAATTACCCGTGCTTTCTTCATAGCAATTTCTAATTTGTTGGTCCAACTCCTGATTCACTACCAGCAAACTGTCGAGACAAGAATATCTTTTCTTCCCCCTCTCCAAACAAATACAAACTCAATTTATGATGATAAACTCCTAATCCCACTCTCTGAGGATCATATGCGTCTTCTCAGAGAGACCTTAAATCTTGAGGAACTCTACTTATGGAAGAACTTTTCCTACAAATGTCTTGTACAACTTCATTGAAAGCATGTTCTATATCCATATTATGCTGCCAAGATGTGGAAGTGGAAGAATTTACCAGCTCCATCTGACACTCTATGGAAGTGGAAGAATCTACCAACTCCATCTGACGGGCTGTGGAATGAAAGAAATTTAACAACATATATATTTTTAAAAATATAAATATACTAGTATTTATTGATTCATATATATTTTCCTTTTCAAATGAAAAAATTAACTAAAAGTATTAAAAATTAAAATAAACTTATATTTGAAAATAAACAATAAGGAGCCTACATCTGATTGCCAGGTCAAAATTGAAGAGTGTGACAGAATGATATAGTGTTATATTTGTAAAAATAAAGATTTATATTCTTCTTTCTTTAGGACGTTTTAGGCTTAGGCAATATTTCAGCCTACTACCGTATTTCGGGAAGCCACTGTATTTCAGAGAGTCCCCTTTTAGTCAGGACTCTACCACAACATTTCAGCCATCTGGCTCAAAGCCTGTCGTAACTTAAAAATCTAGGACAGTAACAGATTAACTGTCCAAAATGAAAGCCAAAACAAAACAAAATTTTTGTAAACCCATCCATAGACAACAAACAAAAACGCTAGACAAAATACAAGAATAGCAATCTAAAATAGTATTTCAAGCAACTGTATTTCAGGCTAGATTAGCTATATTTCACCCATATCCTACTGTATATTAGCCAACCACCTTCGAGCCAGCTGTATTTTAGCCTGCCATAACCTAAAACCATGGAACACTAACACATTGACTGCCAAAACCGAAACCAAAAAAGAATATGTTGTAACCCATCCACAGAGAGAACAAAAACATTAGACAAAATCCAATGACAGAAATACGAAACACTAGACTGGTAAACCATAACATCCACTTGTTGACTGGGTTGCTATAGTGTTCTCTTGCCTAAGGACACACATTCTCAAATGGACCACAGCTTTCACTTACTACATTAAAGAGGTTATCGAACATTGTCTCTTATTCTTCGTCTTCCTTTTTGTTGATAATAATTTCTTCTTACTTAAGCACAACAATGAATATATTGTTTGAGTAGATTAAACATTTCAACAAAGACATAAAATAACCAATTATGTTCTCTGACCTGGCTGCAAAAGCTATTAAGTTCCATAAGAGTGGTTTTGTTTCTTCAGAAAGATAGACTTGAGGAAGGTAAAGTACACCTGATCCAAACCATCCCTTTTTAAACCAAACTTGTCAATCTCTGCTAGGTTTAAATCTGATTAGAAACCCATGTACATATATTAATATTAATATATGATATTATATAATATATAATATTATTATATTATATATAATATTATTATATTATATATAATATATAATTTTATTATTATAATATTAAATATTATTATTAATAATGAGGATTATAAAATAGTTAGGCTTTAAAATAATTAATATTATATTAATAATATTATTATTAATATATAATATTATCGTAATATTACTATTAATTACTATTAAAAAATATATCTACTATAATATAATATATTGTTATAAAAAAATATATCAAAAAATTATATATAGATATATTTTTTAAAACATGAATTGCTATTTTATTTTACTAATTGATATTAAAAATTATTATTATTATAATATTAAATATTATTATTGTTATATTAAGTATTATAATGAGGATTATAAAATAGTTAGGGTTTATAATAATTAATATTATATTAATAATATTATATAAGATATAATTATAGTATATTATATTATATATTATTATATAATATATAATATAATATATAATATTATTGTGTTATACATTATTATTTATTATATAATAATATATAATTTTTTCATAATATCATAATAATAATATTAAATATTATTATTAATAATGAGGATTATAAAATAGTAAGGGTTTATATTAATTAATATTATATTAATAATATTATTATTAATATATAATATATAATTATATTCGCCGATAAGGGCGTGGTTCAGTGGTTAAGTCATTCGGTTGTAGTGGCAGCCACCAGAGTTCAAACCCCCGCTGGGCCAATGAGCTCGCAAGGCATTATGCCTTCATTGGGCCAACAAGCTCACAGGTTTGAAGTGTTCTTTCTTGGGGATGAGGTCCCCCGTGTTGTGGCCTCACTGGTTCATATCTCCGGGAAAAAGCATTGTGTGGAGCCGGAGGGCGTGGCCTCACTGGTTCATAGCTCCGGGAAAAAGCATTGTGTGGAGCCGGAGGGCGTGTCGTATCCGGGAAAAAGCATTGTGTGGAGCCGGAGGGCGTGGCCTCACTAGTTCATAGCTCCGGGAAAAAGCATTGTGTGGAGCCGGAGGGCGTGTCGTACCAGCATCACTGGTCATGTTAAAAAGTTTACCAGGCGCATTATCTTAATATATATATATATATATATTATATTTTTAATAATTATATCATATTATTAATATAATTTATAATATATAGTTAGGGTTCATAATAATATAATATTGTCATAATATTATAATAATAATATTAAATACTATTATCAATAATGAGGATTATAAAATAGTTAGGGTTTATAATAATTAATATTATATTAATAATATGATATATTATTATATAATATATAATTATATTATATATTATTATTATTATATTAAAAAATATTATTAATAATGAGGATATAAAATAGTTAGGGTTTATAATAATAATACTAATATTATTAACATATATTATTATTATTATAATATTAAATATTATCATTAATAATAAGGATTATAAAATAGTTAGGGTTTATAATAATTAATATTATATTAATATTAATATTATTATTATTAATATATAATATAATATATTAAAAAATATTATATCATATAATATAATATTTTCACAATATTATTATTATAATAATTATTAGTGTTTAAAATAATAATGGGTAGGGTTAGGGTTACAAATTTAATTAGTATTTTAATTAGGATCAAGATTACAATCAGGGTCAGATTTAGGGTTAGGGTTAGTGTTATGGTTATGATTAAACTTGCGGCTCTGAATGCCATAAGCAAAATATATCTAAAGGACATCGATAGATATCCTTCTGGAGACGCCTATTTCTAATCAATAGGCGCCTCAATCGTACTTTAGATATATTTTTTAAATTATAAATATGCTAGTATATATTGATTCATATATATTTTCTTTTTCAAATGCAAAAATTAACTAAACGTATTAAAAATTAAAATAAACTTATATTTGAAAATATAAATAGTAAGGAGCCTACAATCTAATTGTAGGTCAAGATTGAAGAGCAGGACAGAATGGTATGATATTATATTTGTAAAAATCAAGGTTTATATTCTTCTTGCTTTAAGGCGTTTTAGGCTTAGACTGTATTTCAGCCCGCCACCATATTTCGGGAAGCCACTGTATTTTAGATAGTCACCTTTTAGTCAGGACTCCATTGTAGCATTTCAGCCATCTGCCTTGTAACCTGATGTATTACAGCCTGCTGTAACCTAAAAACCTAGGAAAATAACCAATGAACTGTCCAAAATGAAACCCAAAACAAAACAAAATTTTTGTAAACCCATTCATAGATAGCAAGAAAAAATGCTATACAAAATACAAGGATGACAATTTGAAACAATGTTTCAGGCAACTTTATTTTAGGTGGGATTCATTGTATTTCATCCGACTCCTACTGTATTCTAGCCAACCACCTTTGAGCCAGCTATATTTTAGCCTACCATCACCTAAATCCATGGAACATTAAAAGATTAACTACCAAAACCGAAACCAACATAGAATGTGTTGTAACAAACAAAAACACTAGACTGAATCCAATGATAGCAAACTGAAACACTAGACCGGTAATCCATAGCATCCAATTATTGATTGGGCTGTTATAGTGTTCTCTTGCCTAACGACATACATTATGAAATGGACCACAACTTTTACTTACTACATTGAAGAGGTTATTGAACATTGTCTCTAATTATTTATCTTTCCTTTTGTTGATAATAATTTGTGCTTTCTTAAGAACATCAACAGATATATTGTTTGAACAAATTAAACATTTCAAGAAAGACATAAAATGACCAATTATGTTATCTAACCTGGCTACAAAAGCTATTAAGTTAGACCATAAGAGTGGTTTTATTTCTTCAGAAAGATAGACTTGAGGAAGGTAAAGTACACTTGATCCAAACTATTCATTTTTAAAACCGAACTTGTCCATCTTTGCTAGGTTTAAATCTGATTAGAAACTCCTTTAAACAATATCTGCATCTCTATTCACAACTGCAAACATAAAATTTCTCCAGTCATTTACAATATCTACATTTGTGTCCATACATATATCACATGTAGAAATATTAGAGGGACATAATAAAGTCTCAATGATTTTTCTTAACAGATGCAACATATGTCATGGTTCTTTTTCAATATTTGCTTTGAGTTGTGCTTGAAGGATTCTTGATTCCATGGGCTTCAAGCAGAAGGGAAGAATTGAAAACTAGGGGTGCATACACAGAATGTCATCCAAACTAGAGATTGCACTTTTAGGGGTGTGAAAATCTAGTTCAAGTATCTTCAATAGTATAAATAAAGGATTCTGGTTCTCAAACTTGAAAATGTCAATCATTATCTCCCTTTGAATAGTGTGATTTGAATGACAATATAACAATTTGAAAAGTTCTAGAATAAAGCAAGCATCCATAGCAAAATTCCAAGCAAGTATTTTTTGAGAGAAATTACATGTGCTTTCTTCATAGCAATTTCTAATTTGTTGGTCCAATTCTTGATTCATTGCCACCAAACTATGGAGATGAGAATACCTTTTCTTTCTCCCCTCCAAATGAGTACAGACTCAATTTGTGATGATAAATTCCTAATCCCACTCTTTGAAGATCATATGCTTCTTCTCAGAGAGACCTTAAATCTTGAGGAACTCTACTTATGGAAGAACTTTTCCTACAAATGTCTTGTACGACTTCATTGAAAGCTTGTTCTGTATCCATATGGTGCTGCCAAGCTGTGGAAGTGGAAGAATCTGCTAGCTCCATCTGACGAGCTGTGGAATGAAAGAAATTTAACAACAGATATTTTTAAAAAAATATAAATATGCTAGTATTTATTGATTCATATATATTTTCTTTTTCAAATGAAAAAATTAACTAAAAGTATTAAAATTAAAATAAACTTATATTTGAAAATATAAACAATAAGGAGCCTACCATCTGATTGCTAGGTCAAAATTGAAGAGCGGGACATAATGATATGGCGTTATATTTGTAAAAATCAAGGTTTATATTCTTCTTTATTTAGGACGTTTTAGGCTTAGGCGGTATTTCAGCCGCCGTATTTTGGGAAGCCACTGTATTTCAAATAATTGCCTTTTAGTCAAGACTCTACCGCAGCATTTCAGCCATCCAACTTAAAGCCTATCATAACATAAAACTCAAGGGCAATAACAGATTAACTGGGGCCAAAATGAAAGCCAAAACAAAATAGAATTTTTGTAAACCCATCCATAGACAATAAACAAAAATGCTAGACAAAATACAAATATAGCAATCTGAAATAGTGTTTCAAGCAGCTATATTTCAGGCCAGATTAGTTGTATTTCACCTAGATCCTAGTGTATATTAGCCAACTGCCTTCGACCAAGTAGTATTTTAGCTTGCCATAACCTAAAACCATGGAACAGTAACACATTAAATGCCAAAACTGAAACCAAAATAGAATGTGTTGTAACCCATCCAGAGATAGCAAACAAAAACATTGGACAAAATCCAATGACAAAAATCCAAAACACTAGACCGGTAAACCATAACGTCCACTTGTTGACTGGGCTGCTATAGTGTTCTCTTGCTTAACGACACACATTCTCAAATGGACCACAGCTTTCACTTACTACATTGAAGAGGTTATCGAACATTGTCTCTAATTCTTCGTCTTTTTTTTTGCTGATAATAATTTTTGCTTACTTAAGCATAGCAACGGATATATTGTAGACATGATATTTCCACAATCCATGATGCAAAAAAACTAATACATAGTTGTGCCAGAAGCTCTACACTCAATGGATATATTGTTTGAGTAGATTAAAAATTTCAACAAATAAAAATAACCAATTATGTTCTCTGACTCAGCTACAAAAGCTATTAAGTTCCATAAGAGTGGTTTTGTTTCTTTAGAAAGATAGACTTGAGGATGGTAAAGTACACCTGATCCAAACCATCCCTTTTTAAATTGAAATTGTCAATCTTTGCTAGGTCTAAATTTGATTAGAAACCCATGTACATATATTAATATTAATATATAATATTATATAATATTTAATTATATTATATTATATATTATTATATAATATATAATATTATTATATTATATATTATTATTAATATATAATATTATCACAATATTACTATTAATTGCTATTAAAAAATATATTGAATATAATATAATATACATTGCTATAAAAAATATATATCAAATATAATATAATATATCTAAAATATATAGATATATTTTTTAAAATATTAATTGCTATTTTATTTTACTAGTTGCTATTAAAATTGTTATTATTATAATATTAAATATTATTATTGTTATATTAAGTATTATAATGAGGATTATAAAATAGTTAGGGTTTATAATAATTAATATTATATTAATAATATTATATAAGATATAACTATATTATATTATATATTATTATATAATATAATGATATATAATATAATAATATGTAATATAATAATATATTATATAATAATATAATAATATATAATATTATCATAATTTTATTATTAATTGCTATTTATAAAATAGTTAGGGTTTATAATAATTAATATAATATTAATAATATTATTAATATATAATATTATATAACATATAATTATATTATATAATATTAATTATATATAATAATATATAATATTATCATAATATTATTATTATTATAATATAAAAAATTATTATTAATAATGAGGATTATAAAATAATTAAGGTTTATAATAATTAATATTATATTAATAGTATAATTATTAATATATAATATAATATAATCTAATGTATTTAAAAATATTATATTATAGTCTAAGGGGTTGAGCTTAATTGGTTGAGATATTGGGTTCTTATTGAGGAGACCCAAGTTCAAATCCTCGTAGGGACATCTAAGTGACTCTTGGTCTTCCATGGTTAGTGAAATTCTAAGTTGTGACTCTTCCATCTTCTAATGTGGATGTGTTCTAATTTCTAAGTGTTCATGCTTGGGGATGAGCACCCTCGTGTTGTGGCCTCACTAGAGCTAAGCGTTCACTTAAAAAAATATAATATTATTATAATAATTTTAATAATTATTATTAGGGTTTAAAATAATAATGGGGAGGGTTAGGGTTACAAATTTAATTAGTATTTTAATTAGGTTCAAGATTACAATTAGCGTCATAATATTATTATAATAATTTTAATAATTATTATTAGGGTTTAAAATAATAATGGGGAGGGTTAGGGTTACAAATTTAATTAGTATTTTAATTAGGTTCAAGATTACAATTAGGGTCAGATTTAGGGTCAAATATCCTGTAGTGCCCCTCATTTTGGCTTTCTAATAGTTGTTTTGTTTAGACATTATGACATCTTGGATTTATTGTTTTGATGATGATACTTATTTATTGCTTCAATGGTACTGTTAGAACTAATTTTTTATGCTTATATTATGATTGGTTATGGACTCAATTGATTATGTGGATTAATTTTATCAGGTGTTTATGTGATTATCTGATGATGCTTTATATAGATGCTTAGTTTTGATGGACATGCATAATGTGATTATTTATTCTTGTGATTGGTGGAAGGGATAGTGTCACATTACTTATGTGTGAGTACCCTACTACACTGTGATTCCTTTCCACGGTGTGTTGATTTGATGATTATATATATATATATATATATATATATATATATATATATATATATATATATATATATATATATATATATATATATATATATATATATATATATGTATGTATGTATGTATGCTCGACCCTTTTTCATCAGCTGCAGGTTGCAGGTACCAAGTATCGACTCCACCTGAATTGGCAAGTCTGAGCGTGCCTTATATCCAATGAAGAATTGTGGATCGGAGATGACATAAGGTCCCTTAGATTGATATCATCCTCAAAGAGGATGAGTTGTCTTGTTCTGTGACTTCTCACTCTCGATGGTTGAACATGTTAGCTAGTCATTTTCTTGAGGTATGGTTTGGTCGTGATTGGTCGTTTGTTACTATTTGGCATTAGACAGTGTTAGTTGTATTAGTTGGATTATGTCTTGTTTCCTTGTGGCCGTAATATAAATTTTGTCTTGATAGCACAATGTTTATAATAACAATAGTAATGATAATAATAATAATAATAATAATAATAATAATAATAATAATAATAATAATAATAATAATAATTTATTAGAAATTATAAGTCCTTCTTGATGAGTAAATTAATAATGGCTTGAGGTAAATAGGTGTTTTAAATTGAGAATTTATTGATAATGTTCATATTCAAAATGATAAGTATATAAGCAACTCTTTTAGTTTGTGGAAGTGATTATAAAAATAAAATATTAATAAGAATTATTGTGAATAGGAATATAAAATATTATATTTCTACTTAAGAGTAATAAATTAAAATATTTTGTGTTGTCAGAAAATCTTGATTAGTACACCCAAAAATAAAAAAAATTTGAATTGTCGTGTTGGGGTGTAGTGGAAAAATTAATGGGTAGTAGTGGATGGCCTGTAATGGAAAATGGTAGTAAGGGGGAAATTTATGATATGGCTATTTTTGTATTTTGGAAAATGAATATTTGAGGAGTTTTCTGGGGATTGTAGAGGGGAGTTTTTCTGGATTTTCAAAAAAGATTGGTGAATTGGGTTTTGGGGAAGAAGCAACAATCGTATGGAATCTTCAAATTGCTGAGCACTGAATATAGGTTCTTTTATTCTGAATCTTATTTTGTTATCTTTTCCATTATTTTGATAAAGAGTCGTTATGTGTGTGTGTGTTCTGGGTGCATTCGATTCTCTGAAAAAAGGTTGTTCATATAGTTATCATCTAAAATTTTTCTTGCATTTTGTGTGATGAATATTACTTGAGGCTTTCTATAACCATTTTTTGTGCTTTGTTAATCCATGTAAATCAACCGGAATAAATTCAATTTTTGCTAGAAGTCTTCTTAATTTCTCTAAGCTCGTCAGGTTTCAAACCCTACCTCCTCTTGTCCTGTTCGCATCTGCATAAGAGAGCTAAGGAACGGATCTTATCTATGCTATATTTGCAATATTCAATTATACCAGTAATGTTGTGAATTCTCCTATGTTCATATTCATATGAGACCTCCAGATTCCAATAATTAGAATCACCATTGAACCCCTTATTGCATGACGAAACTTCTTCAGTGAGATAGCAAATAAATCTGTGTGGCTATGCTTCATCATTTTGCATGAAGGTTACCAAAGTTCATTTCATCTTGATCAATTGCTAAATCGAGCTCCTTGTTGAGAAACCAAACCTATCCAATGTCAATGTAGCAATAAGTACAGTCTAGGAAGCTTTGAAATCTATATCTTTTTATTTTCAACCACCAATAGGAAGCTTTTACAAACAAATGTGGAATTAGATCCTCTGTAGTTTATAAGTATTTTTTTTTGGGTGCCAAATCATCATGAATCTTTCCTCTGGATGTTTTTCTTGTTGCATGCATCCCTACTCTTTGAAGAAATTCTATTTGCATACTCTTCTCTGTACAATATTTCCTTTCACCTGTACCTATCCCTATTGCTTTGAAATAAAAACAAAATAAATCATTAAAAAAATCAGATTTAATTTTTTTTTCTAGATCTCTTCCTATGGAGGCAGTATGGCCTGATCTATTCCAATAACTAATTTAAATCTAAAAAACAATTATATATATATATATATATAATTTTACCTTCTGCAACTTCTCCCAAAATTACCCTGAACCATCAAATGCGTAAATCTCCTTAAATTTTCTGAATTGCTATGACTAAATCTTCTTAAAAGTTTTGAATTTCATTATTTTTATACTCCATAAGGAGGCTGTATGGTTTGTACGGCTCTCCCTCTCTTATCTCCTCCTTTTAAATTTATCAAGTTTCTTTATACTCTTTTAGTTAAGAGGAAGAAAAAGTAAAAAGATAGTAAGTATGGTTCTTTGTTTAGTTTTAGATTTATTTAAAAAAAAAAAAAAGCAAAAAGAGTAAGAGTCCTTACTTTTAGCTTTTAGATTTTTTTTTTTTTTAAAAGGAAGAAAAGAAATAGTTAGAATAAATAAACCTTAGTTTTGTTTTTTGATTTATTTTTTTAAAAGGAAAAAAAACATATAGTTTAAATAAATGATATTTAGATTTAGCTTTTAGTTTTATTTTTTTTAGCAAAAGAAAAGGATAGTTAAATAATTAAATTTTGGGTTTAGTTTTTAGTTTTATTTCCTAAGGAAAGGAAAATATGATTTATTTATAAATTTATGAAATTATGATTCATATATAAATTTATGAATACGTAATTTGGGAAATATTTTGTTAGAATAAAAATAATATACTTAGTATTAAAATTATATAGTTGAGTTTTGCTACTTTGTGCTATAAGATGAATTTGGTATAAGTTGTTACTATCCGTTAAAATAGAATAAGACTATCAAACTATTATTGAGTTAGTTATAGGAAAATTATTTTTAGATGAGTGACATCCTTGGAAATAGTTGTTTTGTAAGGTTACGTTTTGGATTTTGATAATTGGTTAATTATGAGTGAAACTTGTGTAAGTTGTATTAGTGGTCGTAGAAGAGTCATGTTGTCAAGGTTAGTTTTAGAAGCATAGGTTTTAAATTTTTGTTTCATGTTTATGCTATGATTGTAAAAGTGTCATGATGTGGAATAAAGTCTTGCATGGATGATATGGTTCATTATGGTGTTGATTATGCAATAAGTAGTGTGTCGGATTTTGTAAATGGGGACGTGTTGGATAACGTAAAAGTAATATGTTGGTTATGGTTTGTTTCCCATGGAAGCTAAGGGCAATGTTTTGTGAAAATTGTCATTTTGATTAAGTTGGTATGCAAGAGGGTTAATGCCTTGCATGGTTCATGTATACTTGTTAATTTCTATGTTTGATGAGTAGGGTCTTTTAGATGCAAGTAGGGGAGTGGCTCTCAATGGGGGCTAGAGCCCAAAGTGGTGTCCAGGACAACCCATGTGGGAGTTTCATAACTCAGTGATAACCTAATTAATGAATTAAGGAGTTGGGTAGTTAATCACATTTAACAAGATAAGTGGAAGCCTCACTCATGGCTCAAGTGCTCATTTAGGCTTGAGATGAGATGAGAAGGCCTAGAATGGCAAGATCAATGACCTTTTTCTCATGAAAGGTATGTGTTGATGGTGATGTTAGTCACAACCAAACACTAAACAAAAGTTGCACAACAACCCTTATTTATCTTGAAAGATATGATGAATTCAAAGAATTCATGATCCCAAGTCTTCGTTGATTAGTTCATAATATACTGATGTTACTCAGTGGTTGATGTGTGTTGCTGTTTTCCATTCAGGGGCCTTACGTTCATCAACAATTTTTTTTCCTTTACACTATGAATTTACTCAAACAATGTGCCTATAGATTGATATTTGCATGATTTCTACCATTATTTGCAAGTCTTTGCATGATATTTTCAACACTACATGCATTTAGCTCAAATATGCTAATGATATTCAGTTATCTACAAGATGTCAGCATATTTCTCTGTTCTACTTGTTATTTATCATGATATTGCAGTTATGGAAGTGATTCACTGAAATTAAGAAAAAGAAATAACAAAGATAGGGTTTAAAGGATGAGATTCCCAAAATTACTTGACTGAGATCACTGATCCACATACATATTCCCATACAACAATGAAGAGAAGAAAACTAGAATCATACTTTGCCAGGATATTCCACAAACCCACATGATCCAGTGTAAATCTTCAACGGAAAAGTTGACAACAACATGCAATAAAAATGAAAGCACTTCCAGTTGAACACAACATTCACCATTACATATCTAGAAATCAACTTGAAGATTACGTAAAGTTTACAATCAGGATGTAATCTGAAGCTTCATCTCCATTCAGTATGTTTAAGAACAAGTACATTTACAATGATCTAAAGAAAGAACCTTGATGTTTCAACAGTTTAGTCCTCATTAATCTCAGTAATCCGATCTCCTACATGAAATTGCTACAAGTCAGATTTTGAATGATTGACCTCACTCTACAAAAATAAAATGGGCTCAATATATATGGCTCTGATTATCCTCAAAATGGCTCCAAAAAACCCTAGTTAATCAACGGTCCATCCATGTCAATGCAACATCAAGCGGTGGAGAATAAATCTTGCCAAAAATTTGAGCAGCATGCCCATACTAGTCGTAAGGATGCCCATTGGAAACCCTAGCCATTTAGACATAACTATTGTTCTCTGTTTAATAATGTTTCTCCATCTGCATTTTGTCTTTTGCATTGAAGGCCTTGACTCCCTTCGCAATCTGATGTGTTCTCCTATGATCCGATCCACCGCCTAGTCAGAATGTTAGATTGGTCATTAAAGCTCCATCTTTAATATCCACCCACACGCCACCACTGTGTCAGCAACTCTGCATTTTCTAGCTACTCGAAATGGCCCCAACAATTTGCAATAAACAAGCAAGAATTAAGCACCATTATTTAATAAACCAACAAGAAGGTAATCATTTAATTAAATCCAGCTCTAAATGTGCAAACACAGACATCAGGCCATGAATTTTCAGGATCTGTGAGCAACCGCACGTCTGAATGCACAACAATCGTAAAAAATGGCCGAGTCAACCATCGTTTGACTAAAAACATGCATCGGGCCTTAAATCGGTTTCAAAATCCCATCGCTTTGCTTTCCCGCCTTTTTGCCTGCTTAAATCCTTGCATATCATGAATGCATGTTTTCTTTGTATATCAGGCTTGTATATCTCAATATACAAGCATTCCGAACATACAAGGGCCCTTTTCATTTTAACTTTCTATTCGGGTTTTGAGAATGCATCTATCGCTTTGCATGTATCGCTTGTATGTGGAGATATACATTCCAATTTATACAAGCCGATACATACAAACACCTTTGTATGTCCCTGTCGGACTTCAACTCCTTATAGACCGCAATCCACTAACCCTTTCGAATCCGCGACGTATAAAACACCATGCATCCCTTGGAATGCTCTCAGACACGATGCATGCTTTATACCATATCCTATTCTCCTTTGAATTCTAGCTTGTATGCACAAAGCAATGCATGTTCTGAAACACACATACAAGCCACGGAAACATACAACGATTAATTCCCATTTGATAGCCTTTTCAGATCCGCGCCATGTATAAAGCGTTGTATATCGTGAATGTATGTAAGATACATACATTGCGCGAAACATACAACGATTTAACTCTCTTTAACTTTCTTTCACGTCCGCGCAATGTATATGGCCATTGTATACTTCGTTTGTATGTTTAAACATACAAACGCCAAATATACAACAATTTAACTCTGTTTCATGATCTTTTCAGGTCCGCGGCCTGCACATTGGAAATGTATATAACAAATGTATGTAAGATACATACAAACATAAGATGCATCCAACAGATTTTAACCAAACATTCACTTCAACTCATAACCACGTCGGTTCCAACCTGCATGTACAAATAGAACTTTTGCAAATGCATACAAGTATAAAAACATACAAACAACTTTGTATGTAAACCCGATAACCCATTTCTGCGACTTTGTATATGAGCGATATACAAAAGATTTTGTATATGCATGACCCGATATACAGTCAATTTTGTATGTGCAAGATACAATGACCTAACATACAAAGACCAATGTATATGCGACCTGATGTATATACAAATGACCTTGTATATACAAACCAACCCATTTAATAGTGCATTTTACCAAAATAGTCATAACTTGCGAAATACAAGGAATTTTAAGGTGGTTCAAAAAGCAACCCCTATTCATTTTCAACAAGGAATTCACCTGTACTCAGCTCTGGTACTTAATGCAATTTTTGTTGAATTTTCAACAAGGTTTGTACCATTCACTCCCTTTTTCCCTTTACCACCAAGCAAAACGACACACACAAGCAAAAAGCAAAAAGCCACAGCAGGGGTCCTCATTTTGCTAAGGAGCAAAAAGGGGCGTGTTGTGAACATCACAACAATTTGCAACCAAACAAAACAATTAAATTCAAAGCATTAAAGGAAACTGAATGAAATAAATTCATAACTTCCAACTATCTTTTCTGCAAATCATTATCCAACTTGAGACCCAAAGTATTCAATAAGGTGCATGCATTTTCCTTTCAGTTTAAGTGGGTGCACGTGATTAATAATCCTCATCTTGAAGATCAGTTGAACAAACCAGTGACTGATATTAGCCTACGTAGTTGATGTCATTCCCTCATAGCCAACCGGATAGAACCTTGCTACCAGCAGGCGTCCATAGCCCTGACAAGGTTATCGTTACAATTCTCCTAAGTAGAGCCCCACTGCCAGCAAGCATCTATAGCCCTGGTAGAGTTACTTAGATGGCTTAATCTAGATTTTTAGTATAATCCATTTTATTCATTTATATATATATTTTTTGTGTTTGATAGAGCTTCATAAGATATTGCATTTGTAACTTCATGATGCAAGAAGTGGTCACTTGCTGAAATTAAGCTGAGAATTGTAATGGTAGCAAGGGTGACATCTAATTTTTCACCTAATATCTACACTAGTAAGTTCAACCAACCCAAGGATTTTAGGTGTGTCATTGTGAGAAACCTCTTTAATACTCAACCCATTCTTATTGAATACAAAATTTCACAAGTAAAACAACTTTCTACATTCATGACAGTCACAACAAGTTATACATAAATTTTAAATGGTTAACCTAAATGATCTGAATTTTTATTGTTTTCAGTGGTTGTTAGTCTGCTCTTGCATACTCTAAATCAAAATAAAGATCCCTACTGAGGAAACAACAAAGCATGCAAAACAAGCAGCCTGCACAAACAACTACACAACAATATACACTATGATACACATGGCTGTCATGGCACACTTCAGGCTTGAGAGTAATGTTTGAGAAACTATCCATTAACTGGTAATGGAACATCCTCACCGGTTAAGGTCTTAAGCCTGTAGGTGATGTCTCCTAAAATCTCAAAAATTTGAAAGGGACCTATCTAGAGTCTATCAAACTTACCATGATCTCCTTTCCTCTCATGTGCTTTGTCCCACATCAGGACCAAATCTGAGATCCTAAAAGCCTTAATTCTGGCTCTTTTGTCAAACCAACATTTGACAACAGCCTGATGTTTAGCAAATTGTTCAATTACTTCACTTCTTTTTTCTTCTAGGTTCATCAATTGAAGCAACCTGACCTTTTGTTTATTATCTATGCCCAGGTATTCTTGTGCAAACTGTAATGTAGGAATCCTTAGGTTAACATGGAGGATATGATCCACCCCATATACAAGATGAAAAGGAGAAATTCCTAATGCAGCCTTATTCCTAGTTCTATCTACCCACAAGGCATATTTTAGTAAGGTATTCCATTCCCTTGGGTTCTTTTCTATTAATTTCTTTATGATGTTCAATAGGTCCTTGTTTGTGGATTCTGCTAATCCATTCCCTTGGGGATAGTAGTTTGAGGAGAATTTCAAGATGATCCCATAGTCAAAAGCCCAACTTGATAACTTAATTGAAGCAAAAGAAGGTCCATTATCACATACCAAAGCATAGGGAACTCCATACCTGGTTACTATATTGCTTTCCAAAAATTTGACGACATCCTCAGCATTGCATGTCTTACTGCTGACAGCTTTAGTCCACCTGGTAAGTAATTAGTAATAGTTAAAACATACCTGTGGCCTGAAGATGATGGAGGATTGATAGGTCCTTGAAGTCCACTCCCCATTGAGCAAATGGGTGCATCTCCATCACTGGTTGCAAAGGTTGGGCAGCATATCTTTCTTTGTTTGTAGCAACCTGACACATATGACAACATTTGATGTGCTCAACAGTATCTTTAAAAATAGTGGGCTAGTAATATCCTGCCTTGAGGATAGCATGAGTGGTAGCTAGGGGTGATCCATGTGCAGTCCCAAACTTATCATGCAATTCTGTTAACACCTTATCTGCTTTTGATCTTTCCAGGCATCTTAGGTATATCCCCTCGTAGTTTTTCTTGAAAAGGACTCCTCCTTTGATCATGTATTTTTGTGATCTTATCTTTAAGGCTCTCCTTTGTGAGGCCTGCAGTCTTGAGGGACATCTTCCAGTGATCAGGATGTGTCTGATGTCTGAGTACCATTCTCCATCTGTCTTTGCATTCACAACATACTGCTGGCTCATGATATTAGGATCAATCTTTGATATCATCTGGCTCAATGCCTATCCTCTAACTAACTTCATGGGCATAATGTCCATATCGTACTCCTGGAGGATAGTGATCCATTTAGCCCTTTTCTCACCTCGTTTGGTTTGCATTAACAACATTTTCACTATTGCATCAGGTACTACAGCAATCACTTTACTTCTCAGAATGTAATGCCTGAATTTCTTAACTACTCGAACCAGAGCAAGCACCTATCTTTCAATGTCCATGTATCTGAGCTCTGCATCTCTAAAAGGGTAGCTCATGAAAGCTATAGGCTTTTCCTCTTTTTCTTCATTTCTCTATGTCAACACAGCTGCAGAAGTATGCTCTAAAGCAAATGAGTAACTGTAAAAGTCCTTGGTATAATCTAGACTAATCAAAACTGGAGCATTTGATATAGCTTTCTTAATATCTTCAAAAGTAGCTCTAGCTTTAGCCGTCCACTCAATTTTAGTGTCTTTCTTGAGCATGGCGTTCAAGGGTCTGACAATCTCTACAAAGCCAGTGATGAACTTCCTAAAAAAATTAATCTTACCAAAGTAAGATTTGAGCTCTCTTTTGCTTCTAGGAAGCTGTATTTTCATGATTGATTCCACCCTGTCAGGGTCAATGATGACCCCATTTTCTCTTATTAGGTGGCCCAATAATTTTCTTGTGGTTACCCTGAATATGCATTTCTTGGGGTTCAGGGATATCCCGTATTGCTTGCACTTCTTCAGCACCTTTCTCAGGTCCTCTACATGGTTTGCTCTATCTTTAGAGAAAATTGTTAAGTCATCCATGTATATGACTATGCATTTACCAATCAAGCCTCTGAAAGCTATATCCATTGCTCGCTGGAACATTACCCCAGCATTTATTAACCCAAACAACATGCGCCTATAAGAGAAGATCCCCCACTTCATGGTGAACGTGGTCTTCAATCTATCAATTTGGTCCACAATTACCTGGTTATAACCAGATAAACCATCCAAGAATGACATCATCTTGGCACCATTCACAATTTGCAGGACCTCATCCAGAGAAGGCAAAGGATAATTATCCTTTTTAGAAGCTCGATTTAAGTTTCTGAAGTCCACGCACAATCTGATGTCACCATTCTTTTTCCTTACTGGGACCAGGTTTGCCACCCAAGTGGAATGTCTCATAGGAAAAATGATCCTAGCCTTAAGCAGTCTTTTAACCTCTTTGAAAATGATGGGCTCCAGTAAGGCATTGATGGGTCTTTGTTTCTGCCGAAAGGGCTTGACGTCTGGCTTCAAAGGTATTGTGTGAGTGATGACTGATGTGTCGTAATTTTTCAGCTCATCATACGTCCAGGCAATGACATGAATATAGTCTTTGACAGCTTGGGCTATTCCTTCCAACTCCTCCTTTGTGTAGACTTTCCCAATTAGAATGTTCCTTTTCTCATCGTCCCTTCCAATGTTGACCCGAGAGTACTATCCTCCATCCGCTTTTGGGAGATCCTTTTGTTTTAGCATATTGTCGAGATCAAATTCTCTTTCTAGATCTATCATTTCCTTAGGAATCTTGTTACTAGGCAGCTCCAGGATTTCTCCTTCTTCCCAGATGTGGTCTTCTATATTTGCTTCATCTATGATCTGTGCCTCAAAAATATCTTTGTTGGAAATAAAGTCCAGTATATGTTGATCATCATCAAATACTTGAAGATTAGTTACATTATCAGGAACAGAAGGCACCGATACTAATTCAACTGATAATATTTTTTAGACCAGATATGGACAGAGGTTCCAGAGTACTCGCAGCCTAGGCTAAGGCATCCGCCCTATGATTTTACTCTCTGGGTACGTGTGTGATGTTAAATGCATCAAAATCTTCTATTAAGCCCCATACCCTATGTCTGTAATTGGACAGCCTTTTGTAATTGCAAGAGTATATACCTCTTACCTATCTCACAACTAATTCTGAGTCTCCATAGACATGCAAAATTTTCACCTTCTTTCTAAGTGCAAACAGTATCCCATGGATTAGAGTTTCATACTCCGTCACATTATTTGTACATGGGAACTACAATTTGTATGCTACTAAGTAGGATTTTCTAGATGGATCAACAAGATCTACTCCTACTCCAGCTCCCTGCTTTGACTTGGATCCATCAAATCTAAGGATCCATGGTTTGTCTTCAATTAAAGGTTTGTCTGGGCCTTCTTTCTTCCTTTTAGCTCTGGCAGCTGCACCATTTGATATCCTTTTTAATTTTGGTGTCTCAGCTTTCTCAGACTTCCCCCTTTCTGTCTTATGTGAGGCCGGTATCTCTTCTTTTCTTTTACCATCAGAAGAAAGATCTTCTGGACTAGGCAATGTCTACCTTTTCAGAATGTGCAGACACAATGAACAAGCAGTTTCTAAATGCGGTGCTTCATTTAACCTACACCATCCCTCAATCAAAACATCCTGTGGAGATCTCTGCTGTTGTGTCATCTTTTGGATCTCATTTGATATAAACTCTTCAAACTTGGAAAGATTGCTGCCCCTGTCCTCATCAGATAACTCATAATCTGATTCAATTAAACAATCGCTCCCTGGGGTGATTTTCTTCTTGCTTTTGGTATTACCCTTGTTGCATACCAGTATCTCTTCTATTGTCTAAATAGAACTCTCATCCTGATATGTGCATTCTCCTATTCCTGTAGAAGACAAACAAAAATCAGTTTTGTAATCATTATCTGTAGAACTCACGGTGGATGATGATGGAGATGCTTCATTGTATGCTTGTTCAAGTTCCAACATGTCTAAACAGGCATCATAGGTCTTTTTAGAATGAGCTTCATCATGCAATCTGCACCATCCATCAATTAGAATGTCCTGAATAGGCATTTTTAATAAGTGACATCGTTGCACCTCTTTAAACAAATGCATCTCAAAATTCTTGAAATGATCTGCATCTATTTCATTCTTAGGATTATAATTAGATTCTAAAGTTATTATATCATCTTGAGGGTCATCATTATGATTATGAAAGTCAAACATCAGGATCTCTTCTATGCTGGCAGTTTGGGGTCTGATGGAGTAAACTTTGGGTTCCACATCCACATACATGATTTCATTGGTTTTGTTATATTCAGTGATCATGTGCTTCATGTGAGGTTCAACATCTATTCTTATTTGGTTTGGTATCCCTTTCCAGGGCAACCACATATGACTAAAATCAGTTGACATGTATCCATTAAGGGTTTTGGACCAGTCTCTGCTGAGTAACATCCCATATGTATCAGGTATATCAACTACCTGAATATCAATATAGTGCTGAATTCTGGGATCTGATGCTAGCTGCATGTGAATGTGAGTTAGTTCTCCTACCACACTCACCTCTATTTTGTCTAATTGTGTCACTTTCTTTAATGATTTAGCAGGATGTAACCCTAAAGCATTGCATATGGATAGGGGTATTACATTGGTAGATGCTCCTGAGTCTACTAAGCAGTTGTGCAAATTTTTACCAAACATCCTTATGGTAAGGAGGAAAGGAGGTGACTCACTCTTGTCTTTATATAGGGTCATGTGGGAAGTTTTTGCAGCCTGAACAGTGGCTGGCACTTTATGTTTAACATTAACATCCCTAGTAGCATGATCTTTATTTCCAAACTGACCTGAGGCATGACTATCCTCTTTTTGAGCAGGATCATCTAATGATTTCATGAATGCCTTCTTGATAGCAGGGGTTTTAAGTAACTCTAGCAATGACAGGCTGATTTTAACCTTTTTCATTTCATCTGCCAGATATGTAACCAACTTGTCAGATTCAGGAGGTAGGTTACCAACTTTTGCTGTTGTATTCTGTGGTGTTAAATACTAAGCATTGACTTTGGGAAATCCAGGGTTATTACTTGCCTTGGGATCAGGTGGGGTGTTGAAATTGCTTGGAGGCAAGGATGTGGTCAAAGGATCATCAGATCTATTTGAGTTATTCCTCAAGTTGTAATTATGCCTACCCTAAGAAGGTTGTTGATAAGCATTGACTTCCTCATGCTCAATTGATGGCTCGTTCTCATCTTCAAATGGAAAAACATAGTTGGATTTGAAAGCCATGGTTGATTCCTCACATGTTGAGGTGTAATCCTGATGAGATGAAATTGTCTGCTGATAAGGATGATGCATGAAGCTTTCTAGCACTAAGGCATAATCATATTCATAGGGGACAATTTCATTTCCCTCTACATAATGCAGATTTCCTGAGGTATTGGACACTTCAGCTTGGAAAATACTGGCTGCAATCCTGAATTGAGGACAATCTAGCTCTGCATGAGCATTGGTGTTATGCATTCTGCACCAGTTTGTATGTGCAGCCTCTGCAAGGTTTACTCTAGTGGTTTGTCTGGGTTCACTAGGAGGCTGATTATCTAAGGGTGATGGCAAGGACCCATTGTTGGGCCTAGTGTTCCACACTCTAGGCTATCTAGGAGGATTATTGTTGCCATTGCTATTGTAATTATTATTGTACCCCTTATCAGGATAACTAGGTCTGTCATTGGCGTAACCTCTATTTTGATTAGGCTGTGAATAGAAGTTTTGACTCCTCAGCTGAGTGACCTCAGTGGTAAGTTTTCTTAACTATGCTTATATCTCCTTAATTTCTTCTTTCTCTTCCTGAACCTTGGCCACTGCATTCTCTATCTAAGGCTTGAAAAAGGAAGATCCATTGTTATTGTTAGACTGATCTACAACCTGAGGTATTTGTGTTTGTCCTAGATATTGTAACATCTGGCCATTTCCATTTGGTGGTGGCATGATATTGAGTGGAGGTACCTACAACGGGGCTGGCATCATAGCTGGAGGTATCATGGCTCCATTGGTCTATTGATGAACAGGATGTGTAGAATAACTAGGAAGTGTAGGGAAGGCAATATTTGGTGTGGGAGCAGGAGCCAATTGCTGATTGACTTGGATAACTTTTGCAAAAGCTCCTGCCAAAGTTGTTACACCAGGATGTGCTCTCCTGATAAACATGGAAGTCAAAGGATCTAAAGTTGAATAATAAATGCTCCTAGCAGCTTCATCTGCTACAGCATAAGGTGCTACTACCTTTGAGAGCATTTTCTAGAATCTTGCATTGAAGTTAGCAATAGGTTCTCCTTCAAATCTCTTGATTGTGGCAAACAAATGATAATTCATTGAAGGATCTACAGGTGTTTTGAACCTATCCTTAAAGGCTTTTTGTAAGGCATCCCATGAATCGACTGAACCCTGACCAAGACTAGTATACCAATTGTATGCCTCTTCCCCTAAGCAAAATGGAAATAACCTACATACAACATCTTGATGCTCAATTCTAGCCCTACAACAAGCTTCCTTGAAAGTTCTGATGTGATCATCAACATCTTGATATGGATGATACTTAGGATAGATTTTATCAGGATTCTTAGGTAGAGCATGATATGCATTAAAGGTCAGAGGTGACTCTGCAGCAAAGAATGACATTAGAACTAGTGGAGGTTGAACCTGAGGTATGATAGGTTGAGGCTAGACCTGAGGTGTGACAGGTGGTCCTGTAGGTGTTTGAAACCTAAGAGGAGTTATAGGAGCATGATCGGGTGAAGCTTCTAATGCACTAGAACCAGGAGTGTGATGAATGTCCATAGTTCTAGGTCTAAATCCCCTGATAGGTAATTCTTCAAAGAGTCCACTAGATCTGGACCTGGTATTTGGCTTGGGAGCTAGGATTTTTTAAATTTGAGGGAAGATTTGGCTGGTCTACTGTAAGGATCAGTTGAAACTCCCCAGCCAGGGCTGTATTTATGCTTAATTTTGAAAACTTCACAAATGATTAGCGTGCACAAATAGAAAAACCTTGCATAAAACTTGAAATACGAAGATGCTTGAGTGTTACCTTTCTATCTACATTACCAAATCAGACAAAAACTTACTTATGATGAGAGATCGCCCTCCTTCTAGCACCAGTTTTCTGTTGATGGTGATGTTAGTCACAACCAAACACTAAACAAAAGTTGCACAACAACCCTTATTTATCTTGAAAGATATGATGAATTCAAACAATTCATGATCCCATGTCTCCATTGATTAGTTCATAATCTATTGACATTACTCAGTGGTTGATGTGTGTTGTTGTTTTCCATTCAGGGGCCTTTCGTTCATTAGTAATTTCTACCTTTACACTATGAATTTACTCAAACAATGTGCCTATAGATTGATATTTGCATGATTTCTAACATTATTTGCAAGTCTTTGCATGATATTTTCAACACTACATGCCTTTAGCTCAAATATGCTAATGATATTCAGTTATCTACAGGATGTCAGCATATTTCTCTGTTCTGCTTGTTATTTATCATGATATTGCAGTTATGGAAGTGATTCACTGAAATTAAGAAAAAGAAATAACAAAGATAGGGTTTAAAGGATGAGATTCCCAAAATTAATTGACTAAGATCACTTATCCACATACATATTCCCATACAGCAATGAAGAGAAGAAAACTAGAATCATACTTTGCCAGGACATTCCACAAACCCACATGATCTAGTGCAAATCTTCAACAAAAAATTTGACAACAACATGCAATAAAAATTGAAAGCGCTTCCAGTTGAACACAACATTCACCATTACATATCTAGAAATCAACTTGAAGATTACATAAAGTTTACAATCAGGATGTAATCTGAAGCTTCATCTCCATTCAGTATGTTTAAGAACAAGTACATTTACAATGATCTGAAGAAAGAACCTTGATGTTTCAACAGTTCAGTCCTCATTAGTCTCAGTAATCTGATCTCCTACATGAAATTGTTGTAGGTCAGATTTTGAATGATTGACCTCCCTCTACAAAAATAAAATGGGCTCAATATATATGGCTCTGATTATCCCCAAAATGGCTCCAAAAAACCCTAGTTAATCAACGGTCCATCCATGTTAGTGCAACATCAAGAGGTGGAGAATAAATCCTGCCAAAAATTTGAGCAGCATGCCCATATTGGTCATAAGGACCCCCATTGGAAACCCTAGCAGTTCAGACATAACTGCTGTTCTCTGTTTAATAATGTTTCTCCATCTGCATTTTATCTTTTGCATTGAAGGCCTTGACTCCCTTCGCGATCTGATGTGATCTCCTGTGATTCGATCAACCACCTGGTCAGAATGTTAGATTGGTCATTAAAGCTCTATCTTTAATATCCACCCGCATGCCACCACTATGTCAGCAACTCTGCATTTTCTAGCTACTCGAAATGGCCCCAACAATCTGCAATAAACAAGCAAGAATTAAGCACCATTATTTAATAAACCAACAAGAAGGTAATCATTTAATTAAATCCATCTCTAAATGTGGAAACATAGACATCAGGCCATGAATTTTTAGCATCTGTGAGCAACCGCACGTCTGAATGCACATACAATCATCAAAAATGGCCAAGTCAACCATCGTTTGACAAAAAACATGCATCGGGCCTTAAATCGGTTCCAAAATCCCATCGCTTTGCTTTCCTGCCTTTTCGCCTGGTTAAATCCTTGCATATCACAAATGCATGTTTTCTTTGTATATTGGGCTTGTATATCTCAATATACAAGCATTCCGAACATACAAGGGCCCTTTTCATTTTAACTTTCTATTCGGGTTTTGAGAATGCATCTATCGCTTTGCATGTATCACTTGTATGTGGAGATATACATTCCAATTTATACAAGCTGATACATACAAACACCTTTGTATGTCCTTGTCAGACTTCAACTCCTTATAGACCGCAATCCACTAACCCTTTCAAATCTACGACGTATAAAACACCATGCATCCCTTGGAATGCTCTCGAATGCGATGCATGCTTTATACCATATCCTATTCTCCTTTGAATTCTAGCTTGTATGCACAAAGCAATGCATGTTCTGAAACATACATACAAGCCGTGGAAACATACAATGATTACTTCTCATTTGATAGCCTTTTCAAATCCGCACCATGTATAAAGCGTTGTATATTGCGAATGTATGTAAGATACATACATTGCATAAAACATACAACGATTTAACTCTCTTTAACTTTCTTTCATGTCCGCGCAATGTATATGACCATTGTATACTTCGTTTGTATGTTTAAACATACAACTGCCAAATATACAACAATTTAACTCTGTTTCATGATCTTTTCGGGTCCGCAGCTTGCACATTGGAAATGTGTATAACAAATGTATGTAAGATACATACAAACATAAGATGCATCCAGTGGATTTTAACCAAACATTCACTTCAACTCATAACTGCGTCGAGTCCAACCTGCATGTACAAATAGAACTTTAGCAAATGCATACAAGTATAAAAACATACAAACAACTTTGTATGTAAACCTAATAACCCATTTCTGCGACTTTGTATATGAGCGATATACAAAAGATTTTGTATATGCATGACCCAATATACAATTAATTTTGTATGTGCAAGATACAATGACCTAACATACAAAGACCAATGTATATGCGACCCGATGTATATACAAACGACCTTGTATATACAAACCAACCCATTTAACAGTACATTTTACCAAAATAGTCATAACTTGCGAAATACAAGGAATTTTAAGGTGTTTTAAAAAGCAACCCCTATTCATTTTCAACAAGGAATTCACCTGTACTCAGCCTTGGTACTTAATGTATTTTTTCCTAAATTTTCAACAAGGTTTGTGCCATTCACTCCCTTTTTCCCTTTACCACCAAGCAAAAAGCAAAAAGCCACAACAGGGGTCCTCATTTTGCTAAGGAGTAAAAAGGGGCGTGTTGTGAACATCACAATAGTATGTTGATTTTGCATGAGTTTGTATGGGGTTCGGGGGTTGGGAGAGGCTGCCAGGACAACCCAAGATGGGGGTTGGGGCCTAGGAAGGCTTACCAGGACAACCCATGACAAGTTATGTGATGACACTTCTCCCTACTGCAGTCTAGCATTCCCTAGTTGTACTCTTCCCATTTGTTGTGTGGTTGCCTCTGGAAGTGATGTTTAAGTTTCTTGTGATGTCTTTGTTGCCCTGTGTTGTTGTAGTCATGTGTAGTCCTTGTTCTTTATATAGTTATTGTTTACCTGACTGTTCATGTCATGGGACCTTATTGTTATCTCCTAGCATGGGGGGTGGACCTTAGGGTTCCACATGGTCAGGTGGTTGTGCTTTATTTCCATTGGTCCCTTTGTTGTTGTTCGTGTGCGAGGAGGATATATCATGTAGAAGATCACTGATCTTGTTTTACTTGAGGAGACAGATATTTATGTTTATATTTTAGCCTTGTATATCAGTTGAACCATGTATTATTATATTGATGTATATCCTCAAATGTAATCAGGAAGCGACATTGTAAACATTGTATTGATGTATTCTATTGTAAGGAAATTGTAAACATATTTGTAATCTCATATGCTAGATCTTGATGTTATTATCTGATGTCTTATTATGATGGAAGTATATATGTGTTGTCTCTTTGATGCACTTGGTTTTAGATTGAATCATGAATGTTAATTAGGTTATGTTAGTAAGTAGTAATGTAGTCATGGATACCCTAGAAAATAAAAGTTAACTTACATGTTAAGTGATTATATGATTTACACTTTGTTATTATTTCTTCTTTAAAAAAAAATGCCCTTTTATAATGCATAGTTAAGCTTATCTCTAGGGTTTTGTGGCGGGGCATTACATATCTAGACTCGATGTACTTTAGATATATATTTTAAAATATAAATATGCTAGTATTTATTGATTCATATATATTTTCTTTTTCAAATGCAAAAATTACCTAAAATTATTAAAACTTAAAATAAAATTATATTTGAAAATATAAACACTAAGGAGCCTACCATCTGATTGCGAGGTCAACATTGAAGAGTGGGATAAAATGGTATGGTATTATATTTGTAAAAATCAAGGTTTGTATTCTTGTTGCTTTAGGATGTTTTAGGCTTAGGCGGTATTTCAGCCTGCCACTGTATTTCATGAATCCACTGTATTTCAGACAATCACCTTTTAGTCAGGACTCTATCGCAGCATCTCAACCATTTGCCTTTGAACCTATTGTATTGTGCTGCAGCATTTGAGCCATTTGCCTTTGAACTTGTTGTATTACAACATTTCATAACCCAAAACCCTGGGACAATAACAGATTAACTACCCAAAACAAAATAGAATTTTTGTAAACCTATCCATAGATAGCAAACAAAAACTCTAGACAAAATACAAGGATAGCAATCTGAAACAATGTTGAGGTAGTTGTATTTTAGGTGGGATTAGTTGTATTTCACTTGGCTGCTACTGTATTTCAGCCAACCACCTTCGAGTCAGCTGTATTTTAGCCTACCATAACCTAAAACCATGAAACAGTAACACATTAACTGCCAAAATTGAAACCAAAACAAAATGTGTTGTAACCCATCTAGAGATAGCAAACAAAAACACTAGACAAAATCCAATGACAACAAACAGAAACACTAAACTGATAAATCATAGCGTCCACTTGTTAATTGGGTTGCTATAGTGTTCTCTTGCTTGACTACACACATTCTCAAATGGACCACATCTTTCACTTACTACATTGAAGAGGTTATCAAACATTGTCTCTCATTCTTCATCTTCCTTTTTGCTGATAACAATTTCTATTTTCTTAAGCACAATAATAGATATATTGTTTGAGCAGATTAAACATTTCAAGAAAGACATAAAATGACCAATTATGTTCTCTGACCTGGCTGCAATTTAAGCTATTAAATTCCATAAGAGTGGTTTTGTTTCTTTAGAAAGATAGACTCGAGGAAGGTAAAGTACACCTGATCAAACCATCCCTTTTCAAACCAAACTTGTCCATTTTTACTAGGTTTAAATATGATTAGAAACCCCTATACATATATTAATATTAATATATAATATTATATAATATATAATTATATTATAATATATATTATTATATAATATATCATATAATTATATTATATTATTATATATTATTATATAATATTATAATATATAATATTATTATAATATTAAATATTATTATTAATAATGAGGATTATAAAATAGTTAGGGTTTATAATATTTAAAATAATAATAATAATAATATATAATATATTTTTTTTATTGGTAAAAGGCCGAGGCCATTAATATATAAAGTCAATAATAAAATACAATAAAATACAACTATGTTCAGTGCGGGCACCGGTAGGAAAGAACATAGCAAAGAAAACCTCCGGTCTAGCTCGGGACTTTTGCAGTCCAGTACATATTGTTTATTTATAGATCTTATACGGGGTCAAGCCCAACAAGGACTCATCCTTTCTTATACAATTTCTAGGATACAAGTACAAACATTGCCCTATACTAGGGCCTTTCTTCTGATATTCTCTTGCTGAATGGCTTATTGGTTCTCCAGCTCCTGGGATGTCTTCCATGACATATAGTATTAGATCAACTATCTATTATCAAGTGAGGGGCTTCTTCTGTCTAGCTCCTGCCAGATTACCTATCTTACCTGAAACCACAGGGAAAACTTCCAACTCTTTTCGCATGTCAGCTATACAAAACAAGGATAGACATAGACTTCTCTTCCTGCAAACACCTATTAGTTCTCTAAATACTTTACCTGAGAGGAAAAATTAAAATACTTGCTCTTGCCAATCTTATCATAAATATTCAAACACACTTGCTTCGAAGTTAACTTAAATCCCATACTAGTTGACTGATCCCCTATTTATGCCAACAACTAAATATATATACTTGTAAAAATGCAAATATATATACCTAAGTGTGGGCATAAGTGATCGATCAAGTCACTAATAATGTTGGTGAACCATCTAAAATTTAAGCCATCATAGAAAAACATTATTACCTGTCAAATCGGTAATATCTCTCAAATGAGCTAGAATGAAAGCCAAAGCTTGACTCGAAACCTGATTATTGCCAGTCTAATTTCCTGCCTTCTCACATGCCAGTAGTGATTCAAGTTTCAATCAAAACATCAGTAGTTCTAACCTTTTCATCGAGACAATCTGCTTCGCACATAATGACATTATTAAACGATTATGGTGATCAAATCATATCTTAAACTCTTCCTGCTTGGGTCTTGAGCCCCATGTTGAGGGGTGTCGTACAAGATTTTGAAAAGTATTTATTGATTGGAACCTAAAAATTATGGCAAATTTTCAGGTACCCATGATGAAAATTGGAATCAACATCGAAAATGAGTTGGGGTTGCTTTTTGAAATTTTTGAAAATTCCCTATTTTTTTAAGGTTATGACCAAGTCAACGAAGGTCAAACTGAATATTAGTCAAAATGCATGTGTACCAGATATAAAATAAATTGTATGTATACCAGATACAAAAGGGGAGTGCATAAAAACTTTTTGTATTCGAGCATGTATATAAGATACAAATATGAACGGTCAAAAGTTTTGTATATTTGTTTATATGTATACAAGATACTAAGCTCATAAAGCATATCGATACGAATATGCAGATGCATGAAGATCCGAACCTGATGACTTTTCATAGAACTGGACCCAACAGATTTAAGAGTTTAAATAAATAATTGGTCAAGTTCGATGGATGTATTTTGAGTTTGTATGTTTGGCAAAGGGAAACATACAAGACGATATACAAAGCTATATGCATGTCACAGAACCGAAAAGATTATGAAATGAGGTTTTATTGTTGTATGTTTCAGGGTATACATTTCAATATACATACAATGCAGAACTCAAGAAAGGTTGAAATTTGGTTAAAATGATGCATCATGACTTAAAGTATATCAGAAGATGCATTGCACTTTATATACATCGTAGAGCTGAAAAGTAAGTAAACTGTGGTTTATAAAAATGATAAGTCCGAAGAGGTGATACAAAGGAGTTTGTATGTATTCGACTTTGTATCTAAAAATTGGATACGAGTATTGTTGTATTTCGGAAGATACAATCAGAAAAGTGATGTGGGCTCCACCGTTTGCATATCGGGCTTGTATAAATAACAATGTATATCTTCAATATACAAGCCGAAATACAAGTTAAAAGGATGCAAATAAGAGATACAAAAGAAAGTTAAATATTGAAAAGTCTTTGTATGTTCAGGGTGCTTGTATGTTTATAATATACATACCCGATTTACAAAGGAATAAAAAGCATCGCTAGGGATAAAAGGTAAAGAGAGGATTTGTATAAGATGCTTTGTATGTGCGCTTATACAAGATAACATACAAACAACAATATACAAAGAAAATACACAAGAAACCCTAATATTACTCATTGGTGTGAGTAAGCTTGCCGGAGCAAAATTTTTAGATCATACCGATCTTATGCCTCTCGGCGATACATACTTTTCGATAGGAATCACTTGTACTCTCACCGATAAAATTTGTATCGGGCAGATATATGTGATCAGAGTGAGTTTTTTAGATCGCCCCGACTAAGTGAGTTACTTCGATGATGAAGATCCGGACCTGATGACTTTTCATAGAACCAGACTTGACAGAGTTAAGAGTTTAAATGAATAATTGGTCAAGTCCGTCTGATGTATTTTGAGTTTGTATGTTTGGCAAAGGGAAACATATAAGACGATATACAAAGCTATATGCATGTCGCAAAACTTAAAAGATTATGAAATGAGGTTTTATTGTTGTATGTTTCAAGATATACATACCATGCGGAACTCAAGAAAGGTTGAAATTTGGTTAAAATGATGCATCATGACTTAAAGTATATCGGAAGATGCATTACACTTTATATACATCGCGGAGTCGAAAAGTAAGTAAACTGTGGTTTATAAAAATGATAAGTCCAAAGGGGTGATACAAAGGAGTTTGTATGTATTCGGCTTTGTATCTAAGAATTGGATATGAGTATTGTTGTATTTCAGAAGATACAATCAGAAAAGTGATGTGGGCTCCACCGTTTGCATATCGGGCTTGTATAAATAACAGCGATATACAAGTTAAAAGGATGTAAATAAGAGATACAAACTGGATGCGAAAAGAAAGTTAAATATTGAAAAGTCTTTGTATTTCTGGGTGCTTGTATGTTTATAATATACATACCCGATATTCAAAGGAATAAAAGGCATAGCTGGGCATAAAAGGTAAAGAGAGGGTTTGTATAAGATGCTTTGTATATGTGCTGAGTCTATAGATATACATATATCTATATATATAATTTATATATATATATATAACTAGATATTTAATAAATAGACAAGAAAGGTGGTGTCTTAGAAGCGTGTAAACAGGGGCGTAGCTCAAGCTTAAACAGTCATGACTGATACTACATACTTCAGTTAAAGTTATTCAGTGGATGAGACATAGCACAGTGATAACATTCTAGTTTCTTCTTCCAAATTACTTTTCTCTGAACTAAATTCTATAAGATTTCAGTCCTTTTATCTATGTCAATATGGGCAAGCAGTAGGCTAAATATAAGTTTGATTACATCTACTTTTAAGTTGTTTGAGCTGAAGAAAATATTAATATAGAGGAAATCAACGAAAGACCCTGTGGGGTCCCTAAAACTTTCTTTGCTATCAAATTTGTGACATCTTAATCTAGTTCAAAAGGTTCCAGGTTTCAAGAACCAAAATAAGATTCATGTTAGAAGTTTGGGATTATAACTGTAAGAGTTCTTGGGTCTGTCAGTGAGACAGAGAAAAGTGATTATAATTTTTAGTTAATTTTGTATGAAGGACTACAAATCATTACCAAACTTCAAATCTTTAATTTAAACTGATCTACACTTGATAAATAAGAATTTGATTTCATCTCAGTTGTTCTTACCTTCTCCAATGTTGTCCTAAAACTAGGACTCTATGGAGACTCAGTATTAGTTCGAAATATGTGATTGAACTAGTGGAGATCTTATTGGCTTCATACAGGTATACGCGTCTTATGAGACTGTAAGCAGATCTAAATAGAAAAGTGAGCATCCCTCCTTCAGATTTTTAGGAGTTTAAAATTCCTTCTTTAGGGTTGACCTTTAGTAGAAAGGCATATGCCATCAGTCCCTTTATTAGCCAAGGAGTTAGCTTTACTATTACCTTCCCTGTAAATGTGGTTAAATGTACACCTTCTAAAAGAGGCAGTGAAGTCTAGGGCAATAGTCAGAAGGGAATTTAGTCTTCAATTAGGCATACTCCCTTTACGTAAGGCATTAATGATGATTGCAAAGTCTCCTTCGACCTCAACTTTTTTAATTTTCAAGTCTTTGTAGATTTTCAGACCTTCAATCAGAGCAGTCAGTTTTGCTATATTGTTTGTTTCTTCTCCTAGTGGTCTGGCTAAGGTTGCGATTACTCTCTCTTCATGATCATGAATTATACAGCCTATACTTGCTGCTCCTGGGTTGCCCCTAGATGCCCTGTCAAAATTAAGCTTGAACCAACCTTCTTTAGGAGGTTGCCACTTACATTCTTGTCTCTTATTGGTGGTGTTATGGATGCCTGGTCCCACAAAGGAGGGCAATTTTAATCCTACCCATTTCCTGTGCATCTTATCATCCTAGTGAGACATTGAGGTATCTTTTTTAGGGTTACTAAGCACCCTGCTATTGACAATTTCTATGATAATGGCTTCAATCTTACTAATTAGCTATTCAAAAGTCAATTTTCTATCTTTAAATATTCTTCTATTCCTTTCTTTCCAAATTTCCCATATCATGATCGAAGGGGTAATTGTCCATAACATATGGTAAATGCTTTGTTTGTGCGTATCAGGCCAACATTGGAATAGGTTTAGTATGTTATTAGGAAGGGTTGTAATTCATCCCATCTTACTTAGCTAGTTCCAACATTTATTAGAAAATTGACAATCAAGAAGAATATGGTCTGTTGTTTCTTGCTCCTTTTCACATAGGGGGCATCTACTAGGCCCTTCATGAACCTATCCGCTATTAATATTTTCTTCTGTAGGGCCATCCATGCAAACATCCCAGCTTTTGGAAGACAATTCTTATCCCAATAGAGTCTCAGTGGGATCTTTGATTTTGGTCTGAGCTATTGTTTGATTAAAATTTTATAACCATCCTTAGTTTTATAGTTTCCTGATTTGGCCCCGTCCCAAACTAATCTATCTGAGCCTCCTTTGATGGATACCTTCCTATTATTAAGGATGTCAATCAATTTCTTTTTTTCATTATTCGGGAGGTTCATATTTTCCATGGATTTCCAATTCCAACCCTGACTCTCCCCATTATTGGGGAATTCTATGTAATCTTTTACTTGCTTTCCCCATTGGGATTCTAGGATTCTTTTGGCATTTTCTAAGTTACCCAAGCTACTTAGCATCTCGAATGCCCCCAAGAGTCATCCCAAAAAAGTGCTTAATTTCCATCACCAAGACTCCAAGTTAGTTTGTCCATAATGAGCTTTCTGCAATCCATCATGAAATTCCAGAGGCGAGAGCCTTTAGGGGGATTGGCCATTCTGAATAGGAAGGCCGGTTCCTCACCTCTACGATATTTGTATCTAAGAATTTTAACCCACTTTAAATTAGGCTGCTGATACATTTTCCATATGAGTTTAGCACCTAATGCCTTTCTCTGCTCCTTGAAGTTTTTCAAACCCAAGCCACCTTCCTCTTTTGGTCTACAGATTTTATCCCAGGCAACAAGTACCATTTTCTTCTTATCCTCCGAACCCTGCCATAGGAAAGTTCTTAGAGTTTTGTTGATTTCTTCACATTTTTCTGCTGGCAAATTCATATAGGATAATTGGTATACTAGGATAGCTGAGAGAACTAAATTTAGCATTGTAACTTTGCCTGCTGATGATAGCCACTTGCCTTTCCATGATTCTTCTTTTTTCTTGATCTCAGAAGTGATATGGTCCCAGAGAGCATTAGTCTTGTTGCTTTTACCTAGAGGTATACCTAAATATTTACAAGGCATCTCTCCTCTTTTAAAAGATAAAATTCTACAGATTTCCCTTTCAGTTATCGGCTCTGTATTGAAAAAATAAATTGCTGATTTATCAGCATTAACCTTTTGTCCAGAGGCCCTACAGTATGAGTCCAAGATTTCTTTGAACGCCTTAGCTTCTTTGATGCATCCCATACCAAAGAGCATAGTATCATCAACAAATTGTTGATGAGTTATAGGATCTACACCCGAAGTGATTTTGATTCCTTGAACCTTTCCTTCTACCCTTGCCTTGGTGATCATTCTCCCTAGAACTTCTGCTATTATAATAAAGAGAAAAGGAGAGATAGGGTCCCCTTGTCTCAATCCTCTTGTTATACTAAAAAAACCTGCAGGGGTCCCATTGACTAAAACTGAAAACCTGGGGTTAGAAATGCATGCATAAATGAGGTTTATCCATTGTTTAGAATCCAAAGGCTTCTAAATTTTTGCAAAGGAAACACCAGTCAACCTTGTCGTAGTCTTTACTGATATCTAATTTAATTAACATACTAGGCTTTTTATTTTTCTATATGGAGTGAATGGCTTCTTGGGCTATAATAATTCCATCAAATATGGATCTTCCTGGGACAAACTCTGTTTGCTCATCACTTATGATATTTGGTAGAACTGTTTGAATCCTGTTAGCTAGGGTTTTAGTGAGGATCTTATATATAGTATTACAAAGAGAAATAGGCTGCAGATCCCCCAAATTTTTTGGCTTCTCCTTTTTTGGTATGAGAGAGAGAAAAGTATTATTTACTTCTTTTAGAAGGCTACCCAAATTTCTTACCCCTTCTAAAGCATCGACTATTTCATCTCCTATGAAGTGCCAGCATTTCTGAAAGAAGAATACTGGGAAGCCATTTGGTCCCGGAGCTTTGTCCGGTTGCATTAGAGAGATCACCAGTTCAACCTCAGTTTTAGTAAATTTACCATTGAGGTCTTTGTTTTGATCCTCTGAGATAATCCTTGGAATATCTTTTAGTATGGCTTGTTGGTGCAGCCAATTAGATCCTTCCTGATTCTTAAGAATATCCTCAAAGTACCTAACCGTTTCATATGCAATTTGTTGAGGATCTTTGATCCAAACATTATTTGCATCTTTAATTTTAAAGATCCTTTTTACATTTCTGCATGCTCTCGTGCTATTGTGGAAGAACTTAGTGTTCTTATCACCCGCTTCCAGCCATGTCTCTATGGACTTTTGTCGCCAAAAGATTTCCTCTTTGGCTAGGATATCTTCATATTCCATTTTTAGCTATTTTTCTTTTGCATATGATTCTACATCCATGCCTTTAGTTATCACACTTCTATTGAGGTTTTCAAGTTCCTCTTCTAACTTAGATTTGATTTCGAAGATATTACCAAAGTTAGTCTTATTCCAACTAAGAAGCTTACATTTGATAGTTTTTAATTTGGATACTAAATAGAAAAGCTTAGATCCAGAAACTCTAGTTTCTTTCCACCATTACTCAATTAAGATTAAAAGGTTATTATCTTTGACCCACATTTGTTCAAATTTGAAGGGGCACCATTTGGGTTGGCAGTCTTCTGATATACTTAGTTGGACTGGGCAGTGATCGGAGCCTGAGTATGGTAAGATCTCAGCCTTTAGAATAGAAGAGAGTTGTGCCCAGTTGCCCCTGACCAGGAATCTATCCAATTTTTCTGCAATATTGCTAAAGCCCTTCCTTCTATTGTTCCATGTAAAACCTTCTTGTGCAGTTTTGATTTCCAATAAATTGTTCTTATGAACCCAGTCCTTAAAGTCAATTGCTGCTATGGATAACCTGACAGATCCTCCCATCTTTTCTTTAGGGTCTAAGATCGCATTGAAATCTTTGCCCAGAATACAAACTTGATCTTGTAAGGTTCCCAAGAATTGTTCTATTTCTGTCCAGACTAATCTCTTGTCCTGGTTCTGGGAAGGACCATAGATGTTAATAAGAAAGAAGTGTAGATTGCTTCTGATGCTTCTAACATTCCCCACCATCCAGTTCTTTTTATAACTTGTTACTAAAAATGAAACCATTCTAGGATCCCAGATTACCCCAAGGCCCCCCGAGGCACCCTCTGCTGGGACTCCTACTTGTTCCCATATTCCTAGCTTCTTATTTAGAGTGTCTATCTCATCTTTATTTAGTTTGGTTTGTTGGAGCATTAGTATGTCTGGTTTTGTGATGGTTATACATCGTTTTATGATTCGCTGTTTGTTAGGGGCGTTGAGACCCCTAACATTCCAAGTGTATACTCTCATGGCGTCGTGGGAAGATCCTTCCCCTTCCCTGCATAAAATAGTGTGGTAATCTTAGTCTGATCTATTGCCTCGCCTGCTTTCTTTCTTAGTACCAGTAGTGATTTCCTGCCCCTTTTTTAATTACTTTTGACACAATCTAGAGTTTCTTTACTAAAATCGGTTATGGAGTTTCTTTACTAAAATTGGTTATGGTGATTCCCAACCGTGGGTCTACTTCCTCTAGCTCTCTATCTCCCTACTCTTTTGGGTCCTCCTTACCATTCTCCTACCTTATCTCCTGTTCTTCCAGTTCCAAAATCTTGGTGATAAGTTTTTCCTTCTCTTTGTTTGCTTCTTAGATTACTACTTCCTCTATTGCCTTGTCAAGGATCTCATTACAAATCTCCTCTAGGTCCCTATGGCTGACCTTATCTGTGGGTTTCTTATGATTCCCATTCTCTTTATGTTTTTCCTCTGTTTCATAAGTGTTTGGGACCCATTCTAGAGTTTCTGAAACCTCTGGATCTGTGCTTCCTCCCCCTGCTTGGGGGTTAATATTACTAGTCTCTTCTACAGGGACTTCCCCCTCCTCAAGCTCCATCCTAACCTTGCCTATCTGAGGTTCATAACTCTTCTTTGTAGTCTCAGGCGCTACCGGTGTTCCTTTATCTGGTATTTCCTGTGTGAGGTTCATATTCTGTATAGTAAGTTCATGACTCTGCCTCTATGTATTCCTTTTGGAATTTTGAGATGGTTTAGGGCATTTTCTGGGCTGAGCTATTACCATACTCAGGTTTTGATTTTGTCCAGTTAACTCTCTTCTACCACTATGGTGCTATTTAAGGGAAGGAAGGCTAGTCCTTTGGTATTCCACTATAAATCCACCTTTGTTATCATTGAATTTGATGTTTACCTCTGCTGACTTGGGTTTGGGATTCTTACTAATATGTGTTTTTGGTGTTCTGTTGATAAAATTACTGTGGGGAGGACCCTTATGAAATACTAGCTTAATACAGTAATTGGCCCAGTTAGTTTTAATTTCAAGAGGTTCGAGGGTTTCCATACTTATATCCAGTTTTACTAACAAGAGAACATCAGAATTGGATAAGAAATCCTTTTCTATTCCTATGAATTCTCCCAGGTGATTACCTATCTCCGTTAAGATTTTGCTGTGGATGAGCTCAACCAGGAGGTTTGGCAATTTGACCCATTTGGCTGATTTGAGTTTTATTTTATTGGGGTCAAAATTTGGTTGCCAGTCTATATATTCAAAATTATGCCCTTTGTAGACCAAATTTTACTATTTAGAATTTCTTTTTTGAGATCTAAATTTTTGCAATCAACAAATATGAAATCTTCAGAGGTGATAGTGATACTTACCTGATTTTTGAGGAGAACTTATACCCACTCTGCGATTACCTTTGCAAGTTTCCCTATCCCACACCATCAGATTAAAAAACCGTGGGTTCTGTAATGATTCCCCATACCATCTAAGTAAATGTTGCTAATGTTTATTGGTGCTTTCTTCCCCATGACCACTAGTTTTTTATAATGGCTTGAGCTCATTTGTTGGTTCGACCATGGGGGTCTGGGGTTTGCCTGCCCTTTAATTACTACCTGATTGTTGCCCCTCCCATGAGTGTTATACATTGTGTATCTAGGTTTAGGGTTTTGAGAGACTGGGCGATGGTGGGGTGCTCTAGAATTCAACATATTTCTTATCAAGGGCTTTTCCTGTGAATGAATGATCCTGGTGGCTGGTTTTGATAAACCCTCTGCAACTCTTTGCCTTGGAAGGGAAGGGTGGGAGACCGCAAGGGGTAGTTGAGCATTGTGGCTTCTTTCCCTGCCTAACGAAGTGTAGTTAGCTCCAGTTGTGAATGCTGGGGTTGCTGAGGTAATGGGGATACCCTAGATTTTAGAAGCCCTGGCTTGGGCATTTTCTCCACTAGCATTTGCCTTAACTCCCCTCTGTGATTTCCTACTCTTAACAATCTACCAGCCCTATTCCTCATATTGTTGCGGAGGGGGAGGCCAGCCCCCCTAAGAAGCCTTCTCTTTCCAGCGTGATTCGTAGTGAGGGTATTCTGCCCTAGTTTTATTCCAGGCTAAATTGCAGCTTTGTCATTGGCACTCTACTTTTCTTTGCATTTTCGCTTTTTAATTAATGATTATATAATATATAATATTATTATAATATTATTAGTTGCTATTAAAAAATATATCTAATATAATATAATATATATAGTTATATTTTTTAGAATATTAATTGCTATTTTATTTTATTAATTGCTATTCAAAAATATTATTATTATATTATTGAATATTATTATTATAATATTGAATATTATTATTAATAATATAGATTGTAAAATAGTTAGATTTCATAATAATTAGTATTATATTAATAGTATTATTATTAATATATATTATTATATAATATATAATTATTATATTATATAATATAATAGTCAAGGTTTATAATAATTAATATAATAATATTATTATTTAACATATAATATTATTTTATTATATATAATATAATAATATATAATATTATCATAATATTATTACTAATTACTGTTAAAAATATCTAATATAATATAATATATTGCTACTAAAAATATTATTATTATAATATTTAATTTATTATTAATAGTAATGAGGATTATAAAATAGTTAGGGTTTATAATAATTAATATTAAATATTATTAATAATAATTATTAATGGTGGTTTTAGCACACAACAACGCAAGTGAAATGTAGGTTATCTCACCTCTCTTGAAAGGAATCTAATCCTGGAAAAGGCTCCCCCAAGGTTTATACAACTAGGTCTTAGCTTGCAAGACTAACTTCAGTGGAATGTTCAGCTATACCAACTAGAGGGACTTACATGCAATGATAAGGTTTGATGAAATTATGACAGCAAAGTGTACAAAACCCTATAATATTCTCAACAAATTTGCAAATGTGATTGTTGCTTACAACCTAAATCTAACAAATCCTAATTAAATAAAATGCAAAAGGTAAGGGTTAAGAGAGAATATGAAATCCTAAGTGACAATCACAACTGGATAAAATGTTGCAGATAGACAAATGCTTTCAATAAACCACCTCCTGTTTAACCAGGTTAAGAAACCATAATTTTGCAGAAAATGATGCAATCTTTAATGGTGTCTTATGATTTTCAAATTGCATTTACTCATTAAACACCCATATTATAGCGTAGTTTAATTTGCAAAATGCAATTGAACTAAATTCAACAACAAGACCCAGGCTAACTATACACAACAACTTACAATTAGCAAGCATTAATAGTATGGACCAAAGCATTCATCGAATATATTTAGCATTCATCCAATATTGCAAAAGCACATTTAACTAACTCTAGATTGAAGTGAACCATGAAAAGTGAAAGAGATAACACAATGGACAAATTTCTAGCAATCTTGCAAAATTTGTTTTGTACTAATCAATTCGGCAGTCTCAGCAATTCACTATCAAAGATCTGTTACAATGAGAGAAAATGATGGCGCTTTTATAGACAAGGCACCATACCAAGTTTTCCAATGGATGGTGAGGATTAAACCAACACCAATGGTCTATATTACATGGCATTTAATGAAATACAACAGTTTATTACATTTTCAGATTTACATTTGTCCCTTAGGAAAAAGAAAAAATACAACTTGCAAATACATTGAATGTGAAAAAAATGAATACACATTTAGTTGTAAATGACAAAGAGCTAATTTTCAACACAAAAGAAAGTCAAAAGAGAGTCATATGACATGTGAAAATTAATGTTGAAGTGGAGTGACGCGATTTCAAATTTTAACTGGAATATTCTGTTGCTCCTCATCATCCAAGTCAACTTTGTTCTCTTTAGCTTTCTTGTTGATGTATGCTGTCAAGGCTACCAATGTTGGATTGATATTAGCTAGGTCTAGATCCTTGATGTAATCCATCCTAAACTTGAGCTGATCAACCTCCTGTGAAAATTTATAATAGAATGCATCTCTGGACCTTTTATTTCTTCTAAATTCCACGAATGCAACTTTGAGGTCACTGACTTTCTCTAGTTTCCAAATCATATTGAGTGGTGATTCTCTGCAGATAATATGATGCAGCCTATCCTTCCATTCCTGTGCATTCACTGGAACGGTATCGTCAAGATCCAAACTGGTACAGGCTCTCAGTACATCATTTATTTTATAAATAACCTCCAAAATTTGAACTCTAGCTAGTTCAAAAGTTTCCCTGGCCTTGTGAAAGACCTCTTTGCTCAACCTTATTAACTCTAACCAATGCTCAGGCTTTTCCAATCTATCCTGAGTAAAAATACCCTCCGCCAGCAAAACGTCATTAGGGAGGTTAGTCATAGCTATCACCCTAGGATATATGTCGGAGTAATAGTCTTCATAATTGGTGCAATCATTGTTAGCTTCTTCCCATTCAGATTTTAAGATTCAAAAGTCCTTGTGCAATTCGGAAGCTATGCTAATTGTCTCATAACCTTCTGTATGTACCTTGTGAAACCATTCCTCAGTGGTTGATGTAGTGGTCTTGATATTGTCAAAATTTGTCAACTCTTCCTTAGAGAGAAGAGAAGGTGCTACCTTTGGCTCTCCATCTGCATTCATGGGCTTCATTAAGAATTTTATACATGCCCTGAGCTCTTCATTTTGTTGCTTTAACTGCTGCATAGTCAACTCATCTTTGTTTAATCTATTAAGAATACTAGACACAAAGCCTTTAAATTCCTTAATTTCTTGTTCCTTGGAGGCTGGCCCCAAATTTATTATTATGACATTATAATCTTCTGGTCTTACATCCTCCTTATTAGCTTGCTTGGGAGGGACTGCCACCTCAGCAATATGAGAACCTGCACGGTATCCTTATAAATTATGGATTAGATCTTGGCTTTCTTTTGTTTCTTTGGTTTTTCCAATCTATCCAAGAATGTGTCCAAATCCAGGGACATTACCTCTACCTTGGGAGGCTTATTGCTTAGTCTTTGCTGCAACCAATCCAGTGCCATGGAAGTATCCTTAGGAGAGTCAATGTGACTATCTCCTTTACTCAAAGAATCATTGTTACCAACATCCCCTATTTCTATTCCTTTCTCTATCTCTTTATCTTCATCTACATTTTTCTCATCATCTATTGTATTATTGTGGGGAGATTCTGGTTGCTCTATATACTATAGATTTGATGTAGGGGCACCCTGATGCACTTTTTGAGACAATGATGTCATGATGGATAATCTTTGGTTTTTAATTTGGATGGAGTAAATAAGGTCATTCAAGACCATTTTGAGTCATTTGAAGTCATTTTATGATGTTCTATAGTGTTTTGGAGTCATATCGTAAAAGGTTGCAAAATCTGCTAAATGTTGTCAAAAGTTACAAATGATGTCATTTGAGTTAAAAAAAGGTTTTTGGTAAGTTTTTTCAGTTGTAAATCATTGGAACATATTAAATATGTCTTGTAACACTAACCTCAAGGGTTGGAGAGAAGTTTTGAATGAGAAACCAATTCATTTTGCATATTCTTTATTGCATTTTCTGTGAACAACGATTATATTTCACGTGGTATAGACTAGTATAGATAGGTATAGACTAGAAATCAATTGGATAAGTTGAAGGAACCTTTCCTCTTTCATATTCTTTTTGTTTCATGAATTTTCATTATGTTTTGTAGAAGTTATGACCATTTTCGTGTTAACAATTACAGAATTTTATTGTGAAACAACAAGAAAAACATGTTGGTACAGTTTTGTATGACCTGGTACAGTTGAGGGTAGGCATGTGGATGATAAATCTATAAAATAAAGAACTTTTTCCTTTTTTTTGGAGTCATTTCATTAAGTTTTTTGAAAGTTATTGCATTTTTAGTGATGACAGTCCTGTACCCTAACTAGGGTTTCCAACAACACTAAAAAAATCATATCTCCCATTTGGTACAGGGAAAAGTCCTAATTTTTTGTGAGAAAATTTATTTTGACATTTCCTAAAGGATTCCAAAGTCTTGGTTTGATATCTTTTGGCCACGAGAAGTTATGGGTGACTGTTATAAGAAAAACCCTGTAAAAAAGAGAATAAACCCTAGTTGCTTGAGGGTTGAACAAATCTATGCATAGTTGGGGTATAGTTGGATTGGGAATAAATGAAACATGTTGTGGAAGGTCTATATAGACCAAGGCTCTCAATTTTTGATGCTATTCTCTTTGTTGAATGTCCTCTAGGCCTTCAAATCAATGTTTCCAAGTGCACTATTATGCATTCAGTGATTGTTTGAAATGAATCTTTGTTTGAAAGGTGTCAAATCAGTCAAGTTACATTAAATGAAGGTTTTTCTCTACATCATTTTTGGTATCAGAGAAAGAAGTTCTCTGGGAAATGATTTATCCTTTTGGATAATGTGGTTTAGTGAGATTTGATGTTTAAGGATGTCTCTTAATAAGAAGAAAGATAGGCAAAGGGCATCATCATTATTAAATACATTGTTCAAAGTGGCAAAGAGGCTACAGGAGGAAGAAATGACAGCTAAGAAAGAAAGCAAGTTGGAAAAGGAAAGATTATTCCGGACTACTTGCAAGTCCAAAGGTAAATGCTGTCAAGTTGTGATTTCTGATAACTGCATGGATAATATTGTTTCTGGATATATGGTAGATAAGTTGGGTTTGAAAAGAATACAACACCCCACACCCTATTCTGTGAGTTGGCTTCAGATAGCTACCCAGGTAACCGTAAGTGAGCAATGCAAAGTTGAGTTCCAAATTGGCAATTATGAGGATGAAATAGTTTGTGATGTTATGCATTTGGATGTATGTCACATTGTGTTTGGAAGGTTGTGGCATTATAGCAGGGCAACGAAGTATAACAAGAAAAACAACACATATGAATTGGACAATGATGGGAAGCAATATGCATTAACAACCTTGAAGGATGAGTGCATAGGAATTGAAAGCTTGTTGTTAAGTGAGAAGACAGATGTACAACAGTATGAAGAAGAGACAAATGAGGTAATAGTTGAGGTAACAAATTTTGAAAACCACATGTTGTTTAAACCAATTGAAAAAGAAATGGAAGAAGTTTCTATTTTCTCAAACTAATGAAAGTAATAGTGATGTTGATGTTGAAGTGGGTGATGTCCAAGAAGAAGAAGAAGAAACAACAAAAGAAGTTTTAGAGGACTCGAGGATAGTCAAAAGAGAGAAGATATTCATGGAGGATAATGAGATAGCATGGTTCTCAAGAGAAGAACCAAGAGATGAGAATGTTGATGTCAAGGAGAATAAAAGAATGGATGAGCAATTCAAAAATAAAAATGAATGGTTGAGTGTGGTTGAGGTGAAGCGATTGAAGATTTTGGAGAATAATGAAGAGAAAAGAATGTATGGAAAACAACATGAGGTGGATGAAGAAGTGAAGTATGAAGATGAAGAATATGATTTCTTTAATATGTTTGTTTCCTGTATAGGTAAAAAAGATAAAGTGGATGACAGCAAAAATAAATTTACAATTGTAGTCCAAGCTCAAGCTAGAATGAGAAAACAAACAAAAATATATGGCTACATTGTACCAAGTTGGCCTTGGCTGAAGAAGCATGTTGTTGGACCAAAAAGCACAAGTGCACCAGTTGATACAAATGTAGTTGAGATCCAACAAAAAGAAAACAATGCACACATGCAAAGGAACTTGAAGACAAGAAAGAAGATTCCTATTTGAGGTGGAACTCAAATTTGTTTCTCTCTGGGGAGTATGATGCAGGGGCACCCTGATGAACTTTTTGAGGCAATGGTGTCATGATGGATAATCTTTGGTTTTTTATTTGGATGGAGTCAATAAGGTCATTCAAGACTATTTTGGGTCATTTGAAGTCATTTTATGATGTTCTATAGTGTTTTGGAGTCATATCGTAAAAGGTTGCAAAATCTAGTAAATGTTGTCAAAAGTTGCAAATGATGTCATTTGAGTTAAAAAAAGGTTTTTGGTAAGTTTTTTCAGTTGTAAATCATTGGAACATATTAAATACGTCTTTTAACACTGACCTCAAGGGTTGGAGAGAAGTTTTGAATGAGAAACCAATTCATTTTGCATATTCTTTATTGCATTTTCTGTGAACAACGACTGTATTTCACGTGGTATAGACTAGTATAGATAGGTATAGCCTAGAAATCAATTGGATAAGTTGAAGGAACCTTTCCTCTTTTATATTTTTTTTTGTTTCATGAATTTTCATTATGTTTTGTAGAAGTTATGGCCATTTTCATGTTAACAATTATAGAATTTTATTGTGAAACAACAAGAAAAACATGTTGGTATGATTTTATACGACCTGGTATGGTTGAGGGCAGGTATGTGGATGATAAAATATATGAAATATAGAACTTTTTCCTTTTTTTTGGAGCCATTTCATTAATTTTTGTGAAAGTTATTGCATTTTTAGTGATGATAGTCCTGTACCCTAACTAGGGTTTCTAGCAACACTAAAAAAATCATATCTCCCATTTGGTACAGTGAAAAATTCTAATTTTTTGTGAGAAACTCTATTTTGACATTCCTTAAAGGATTCCAAAGTATTGGTTTGATATCTTTTGGCCATGAGAAGTTATGGGTGACTGTTATAAGAAAAACCCTGTCAAAAAGAGAATAAACCCTAGTTGCTTGAGGGTTTAACAAATCTATGCATAGTTGGGGTATAGCTGGATTGGAAATAAATGAAACATGTTATGGAAGGTCTATATAGACCAAGGATCTCAATTTTGTATGCTTTTCTCTTTGTTGAATGTCTTCTAGGCCTTCAAATCAATGTTTCCAAGTGCAGTATTATGCATTCAGTGATTGTTTGAAATGAATCTTTGTTTGAAAGGTGTCAAATCAGTCAAGTTGTGTTAAACGAAGGTTTTTCTCTACATCAAGATTTTTAGTGATTTATTTTTGAGCCAATTCCAAAATTGAGTCTGTATTCTCCCCCTCTGTTGGACTATCCTCTATATCAGCTACCTCAATTGTATTGGGATCAGTGAGAGGTTTATATGTTATGTCTTTGATAATCACCTTCTCCTGAGACTCCAATTCAGCACATACCTTTTCTATACCAGGTAGTTGAGGAACATGCAAGGAAATTTCAATCCATAATGGGGCTGATAGGATGAGATAGGGAGCTATTCACCATAGCGAGATAATCAATAACAATAGGAAAAGATGTAAGAGAGAGAGAAGGTAGGCTCGTGGATGTAGAGAGAAAAGAGGTGGAGGAGGTGGAGACAAAGGAAATAGATGTCAAGGAGGAAATGGAGGGAGAGGCAGAAATAGTAGAGGAAGTGACAGGTGAAGCAAGAGGGATAAGTGAAATGGAAGTGGCCATAGTGGAAGAGGATGTTACTGTAGTGGTAGATGAAGAAGTTGTTGGCAAGAGACACTGCATCGCATTGACAGGTGTTGTCATTGATGGCAACTAAGATCATCTCAATCATCCGCATAACATAATTTGTTCACACTAGAAGCTAGAATCAGAATTTGTCTAAGTCCAGGTAGTCAGGAACAGAGCAGGTGATAAGGTCCAGTATCTTGGTCTGGATCTCTCCGCTGGAAAGGCATGGTTTGTTGCAGATCTAAGGTAGTTGTAAGCATTGTCAAGACACTCTAAATATAGAGTTTTTTCCTCTAGAGATGAAGGACTCAAAAGATATTAGCTTCTGAGTATCAGGTTTTAGTTTGACAGAGAAGACAGAAGAAGAACAGGTGACCTTGTAAATGATCTTGGTTCTGAATGTATGGAAGTTATTGATCAGGCAAGTAGTGATGACCAGTGATAGTGGCCGACCTATTTGATGATTTGTGAGTGCAATTTTTGGTCTGCGTCTCAAGTTATGCATGGATCTAGCTGACAAAGCAGAGTATTCAATAAAGCTTCAAGTATTCTTGAAGCTGACTGGAAAGTGATCAAAGATCAGGATGCAAATATATATAGCCGATGGATATGGATGATTTTGGTGTGTGTGTGTGTATTGCGACTATGGTGTAATTGCGAAAAAGAGCAGAGATAAAAAGTTTAGATGTTAGCAAAGCAGTAAGAGGAGCAGAGTAAGGATGAAGTGTGTTAAGTCAGTTTTCTATGCTTAACTGAAACTGAGCTCCAACATTGATAGATGCTAAATATCAGTTCAAATTTATTGTAATCTTCTTCCTAGGTAGTGAGCTCTGGGTAGTGAGCCCAAATGCATGTGCATTCCCCATTGTAATACTTTTAATAGAGTATAATCTTTGTGGGTTAACCCCCACCATGGTTTTTCCCTTAACCGGGTTTCCATGCTAAAAATCTTGGTGTCAAGTGTATCATTTATGTTTCTGCTCATGTGTTATTAATTCAAGCTTTAATGTTTATTTGATTGTAAGTTGTAAAAGAAGATTAAAGATAGAAAAGTTTAAATTGTGTGATAACTAATTCACCCCCCCTCTTAGTTGTCTAGACTAATTCCAACAATTGGTATCAGAGCAAGGTTCCTTTTGAAAAGTTTAAGATCTTAAGGAAGATCTGGGAAGTCAGTAAAAATGGATGAATATAACCTTCAAGGGAAACTTAATCTCACCCTAGATGATCTTGAGTAGTCCAAGGCAGAAGTCCAAGAGCTGCAAGATAACCTCAAAAAAGCTGAAAACTTCATTGAGATTTTAAAAGAAACAAAACTAGAAAACCTCCGGTAAGACAGCCTAATGCTCAAAGATATCCATCATTCAAAGGAAATTGTTTTAATTGCAATAAATTTAGACATAGATCTACTCAGTACAGAAGCAGAACAAATCAAAATAATCCATTCTTCTTCGGTCAATGCTTCAAGTGTAAGAGGTATGGTCATAGATCAAATGAATGCAGAAGTATGTTAATGAATAATGCTAACAATAGAGGAATTAGCAATTCTTTCAATGGTTACTATTTTGTTTGCAATGGGTTTGGACACATGGCAAAATAGTGCAGATCAAGAGGAAATCAATTTTATAAGAAAAGAAATGTTGTGTGCTTTAACTGCAATAAATTTGGTCATACTACAAAATTCTATAGAAGTAGGAACAATGAAAGAAGAGGTCTGGTAAACAAAAAAATGGATGAGCAGAAACAAGACAAAGGAAAATGAAAAATTGATATGGATGAGATATAGAGTGAAATGAACAAGATTTGGGTAAAGAAGGATACAATAAACAATGGTGATGGGTCCGCACTAGAATCAAGTGCTGACGATTCCTCCAGGAACTAAGTCAGGAGCTCTGGCTCAGGGGGAGCTGCATTGAACATCAAATTCCCCCAGTCAGTAAGTAAGTGCCTAGATCTGGCACAACAAAAGATAATATTTTGAATTGGTTCAGAACCTTTGGAAGGATTTTCCAGAAGAAAAGATGTTGATATGAAAACTTGCGGAGTGACTCATGAAGAACTGTCAAAAATAGAGTAACCAGATATAGTTAGGGCAACACATTTATTATAGTACCAAATTAGGTTTTGCAAAAGATAAAAGGTCACTTGGTCACTCATTTGAATCACTTTGAATTTGAAGGAAACAAGAAGAAGAGCATTCGAGCTGCAAATCCATAGACTAAGGCACAAAGAGTGAATTCAACTGGTAACTGATCAACCTTAACCCCACAAAAGAAAAAGGTACCTCTCTGTAAAGCTTTGAATCTAAAATATGTTAAGATGGCTACTCCTCATGTTGTTGACATTACTAAAAAGCCTCGACCCAAATTTTAGAAGCACCCTCACAAATCAATAGAAGTTGATCCGTTAGGTGCTTTTTCAAGTGTTTCATATGGTGTGCTGCATGTTGAAGACATTAGGGTTTATATTCATGCAAACATAGATAAATTTGGAGATTCAAGGTATGTAGACTTGTTTGAGAAACAACTCAGGGATGAAAATCATGAACTTAAACCTGAGCATAAGGCACTACAGGATAAACACTTTATTCAGATTATGGGGTTTCTAACATTTGATGAGGATGAATGGGTCCGATATGTTTTGAGTCAGATGCATGATGAATTCATTTGGTTGTTAAAACCATTCAAGATTACCAAGGATGCTATCAGAATTGTTACTGGTTTAAACTCAACCAAAGGATTGCCCATGCTGAAAGCCATGAAAAACTAGACAGTGACTGATGCTATCGGTGCCAAGTTTGACAGAAGGGTAATGACCATTAATGATATTATAGAACCGTATGTCAAATTCACCTCCATGGTTATTGGGTACAAGATTTACCACTCGAACAGAGAAAATTCTATTTCTGGAACAACTATAAATGCTGCATACAAGATGCTAAAGGAAAATACTGATTATGACTTGTGTGAATTACTATAGAATCAATTGATTGAAAATTTTAAAAAAATCAAGAAAGATAAGAAAAACACTTTCAAGTATGGTACATTGGTTCTATGTCTATTCTTTTACTGATGAATGAGTTACCTAGGGTAAAAGGTGTGCACTGGACTAAGGATGAGCTAGTTGCCATTCCAATCAGAGATCATCTTTGCAGCATTGGTGATTTCAAAGCTCAAAAAAATGCATTATGGGGTTACTTCAAGAATTTTTAGAGTACGATGCACTCAAGGGAAAGAATCCCTAAATCAATTGTTGAGAAGTACAAAAATGAAATATGCTTCATGGTTGATACTGATAAGTGTCTAATGGAAGCAGTGGAACCCATAACTGCTTGGATCATGCCCATGGGGTATGAAGTAGATGAAAAAATCTTGAATTTGTATGCTTAACATCTTCTACGAAAGCCTAAAGACACAACGGTTGAAAGATTTGGAACTTATGAGGAGCTGAACTTAAAACTACATACTTAGCTTAGAGAACTTGAAACCAATAGGAAAGTAAGAAAAGAAGTTGAGCAGTTAGCTGAAAATTTGGGCCTAACTAAGGAGGCTGTGAGGAAACTCAAAGAAAGAATTGGAAAGGATGAGAAAGAGAAACAAGATAAGAAACAAACAGATGCTCTGGTGGAGCTCTCTTCCACTTCAAGAACTACTAGGAGCTCTACTACTACCCCTGTTCCTTCCAAAACTACAAAACTAGAAGCAAAATCATCTAGAAAACGGGAGAAAAGGAAGAAAACAAAAGCATCCCGAACCTATGAAAGCATAAGAGAAGAAGAAGAAGATACATATTTTGACATTGAAATCAAGGAACTAAAGGCCATTGGAAGAAAAGCTGCAAAAGTAACCAAAGAAAAGTCCTCTGGAAGCAAAAGGGCTAGTAAAAAGCAAAAGACATAAGCATATGAGGAATATGTTGAGAAGCCCACACTTTCCCTAGAGGATGTGATAAAGTCAATCACTGTAGATGGTAATCTAAAACCCATGATTGAATTCTATGATGAATACAGTGATGTGGATAAAAGGGTGTTGGAGGAAGCAACGGTCAGATATCTCAACATCTACAACAAGGAACTGATTGAGATAACTTCTGAGTTACCACAAAGTCTGGCAAATATTTTGGAGTTGAGAAAATAAAATGCCAAGAGCAAGGACATGGAATCAGGGAGCATGAGCTAATAAATTTGTGTCCTCAGATTTCACCTTATCAAATAGATATGATATTCAAGGAAGTCAAAGATGACTTTAGAAGCAAAAGGAGAATGAACAAACTCATGCTTGGAGAAACAAGTGAAATCGTTAAAGAAAATCAAGAAATTGTTTTGAAAGCATTGAAAAAGCATATTTTTCCCATAGTCATAGAAGAAGTTCTGGATGGTGAAGGAGAGAACATCATCGAGCAGCAATCTGAGTGGGGTGAAGCCTTTCTTCCGGAATAAGTAAATCAGGATGATACAAAAATGATGGATAAAGTAGTTACTCCTAATCCACCTGACCTGTCAGGAAAAGAAGATAATATTACTACTTCACAAAGCCCTCCAGATCAGGTAGCAAGTGGTAAACAAATAGGAAAGAGTCCCTCTGCAGAGAACACAGAGAAAAGTAAAGCAGAGAAAGAGGAAGAAAAAGGAAAGAAAGATAAAGCAGAAGAAGATACTGAGAAATGTTGATACACCTAAAGTAGATACTGAGAAATTTGATGAACAAAAGGATGGTTCAGAAAATGTTACAAGAGACACTACAGATGCAGTGAAAAGTCTTCTTGAAAAAGAGATGATTTAGCTTGATGAGCCTGAACTACTCCAAGGCCTAGCCAATCTTGATGCTCTCTCTCCAATTCAATTGATGAAAATAACATCATTCACCAAAGTAAAGGATAGAAAAAAGATGTTAAAGTTCCACATGGAGGACAATGAGCTACTCGGGCTTACAACTGGGATTTTGGAAAAATTAATGCATTCCTACCAGAAGAGTCCATCTGATTCCCCCTCCGGACATCTGAAAGATCTTGTAAGTTCTGTAAATACTCATTTTGAGTCCCTTGAGAAGTTTGCAGAGACAAAAGTCAGAAATGAGTTTTTGGATAAGAGATTTAGTTAAATTAAGAGTCTAATAGGGTATGATAGGACTATACTTGCTATCAGTATAAAGAGTGTTCAAAATGCTCTAAGTGATGGAAGTGATGTATATAAATTTTTTCTATCCTAGCCCAAAGTAAGTGAGGATATTGCAAAGAAGATAAAGGAACAAGAACTAAAATTGTCAAATCTATCCAATAATCTTGATCCTCTAACTATTTCACCCATAAGTCAGGAATGTCAAGTAATTATCTTGACTGATGAGATAAAGAGACTTGTTAAAGAGAAAAGAAACATTATGAAGAGAATGTGTGAGCTCCGAGGATTGATTGCCCCTAAGTTAGAGACAATGTATAATGCCCTATTTGAAGCTCAGACTGCAGTTTAGACTAGTGATCCATCAGATCTATCAAAGGTAGAAGCATATTCATTTTTGTTGAGTGGGTACATCTCAATTTTGGATGGAATAAAGAGTACTTGGGCCTCTAAACTTGTGCAAATAAAAACCAGCTTTGCAGACATTCTCAAGTTCATGTAAATAGAACTTAATGATTAGTTCTACATATGCAGTCCTATATACAAATTTTTGGACAATTTTGGCTTACGGACCCCACCCTTTGCAATTGATGTCAAAGGGGGAGTGAAGAGCAGTGAAAAATGAGGAATCTAGAAAAGGGGGAGCACCAAAAAGTAGTGTCAATAACAGTATGGAGCAAAAGTAAAGGGGGAGTTATTTCAACACTTAGTCATTTTTCACTAAGTGTTGCCATCAATGCCAAAGGGGGAGATTGTTGGAAAGAGACATTGCTTTGCATTGATAGGTGTTGTCATTGATGGAAACTAAGATCATCCCAATCATCCGCATAACACAATTTGTTCACACTGGAAGCTAGAATTAGAATTTGTCTAAGTCCAGGTAGTCAGGAACATAGCAGGTGACAGGGTCTGGTATCTTGGTCCAAATCTCTCCGATGGAAAGGCATGGTTTGTTGCAGATCTGAGGTAGTTGTAAGCATTGTCAAGACACTCTAAATCCATATTTTTGTCCTTCGGAGATGAAGGACTCAAAAGATATTAGCTTCTAAGTATCGGGTTTCAGTTTGACAAAGCAGACAAAAGAAGAACAGGCGACCTTGTAAATGATCTTGGTTCCAGATGTATGGAAGTTGTTGATTGGGCAAGTAGTGATAACCAGTGATAGTAGCTAACCTATTTGATGATTTGTGAGTGTAAGTTTTGGTCCACGTCTCAAGTTATGCATGGATCTAGCTGATATAGTAGAGTATTCAATAAAGATCCAAGTATTCTTGAAGTCGATTGGAAAGTAATCAAAGATTAGGATGTGGATATATAGCCGATGGATATGGATGATTTTGGTGTGTGTGTGTATTACGACTATGGTGTAATTGCGAAAAAGAGAAGAGATAAAAAGTTCAAATGTTAGCAAAGCAATAAGAGGAGAAGAGTAAGGATGAAGTGTGTCAAGTTAGTTTTCTATGCTTAACCGAAACCGAGCTCCAGCATTGATAGATGCTAAATATCAGTTCAAATTTATTGTAATCTTCTTCCTAGGCAGTGAGCCTTCTTTTGAGCAGTGAGCTCTAGACAGTGAGCCTGAATGCATGTGCATTCCCCATTGTAATACTTTTAACAAAGTATAATCTTTGTGGGTTAACCCCCACCATGGTTTTTCCCTTAACTGAGTTTCCACACTAAAAATCTTGGTGTCAAGTGTATTATTTATGCTTCTACTCATGTGTTATTGATTCATGCTTTAATGTTTATTTGATTGTAAGTTGTAAAAGAAGATTAAAGATAGAAAAGTTTAAATTGTGTGACAACTGATTCACCCCCCCTCTCAGTTGTTTGGACTAATTCCAACAGAAGTAGATGGTGAAGGTACAACTATAGCAGAGGGAATTGTAGTAGAGGTGGCAGGAGGGGAAACTACCAAAGTTTGCTTCTTGGGTTTCTTTGCTTTGGAAGTTTCTCCTTTTCCACTTGGAATATATTTTCTCTTCATACCCCTTGTCCTAGATGCTAGGGGATTTTCTTTCTTCTTAAGGAGTTCTTTCTTTCCTTTTCCCTTGTCATCCAAAGGGGCATCTTCTTCACTATCTTCAGGTACATTTGTTGCATCAGTATCTTTTATGGCCCCCTGTGTTGCATCATGAATTTCTATGGGCTTGTCCTCCTCATCATTGCTTGTCCTATCCTTGGGCTATTCTGTATAGGTTAGAGTTGTTCTTGCTTGTGTCAAGTTGGCCATCTAATCCCTAACCTAGTTCTTGCTAAACTTAATTGGATGTTTTATGGCTTCATCTAGTGAAGCTTTCTTCTGAATCAGCCCAGTTAGGAAAAGGAAATGGCTGATTAAACAATGCCTCCCATGGTCCCCTTTGGATCAAGTTATCATCTTCCACCACTTGATCAGGGACTTGCATAATGTGGAATCTCTTGATGAAATCCATAGACAGTCTAGAATAATTCCTCTTCAACACCTCATAATCATCTAGACAATTAGCCCAAAAATTCTCAAGGTGTTCCTTATGAAACAATCTCTTGCTCACATGCCTTTCCATAATTCCAAATGGATCAAAGTGTTTTCTTATGTGGTACAAATGGAGGTTTAACAATTGTATCTCTATATAAGAATATTCTTCTACCCCAAGAGTAGTGCAAGAATAATTGCCTCTGCCTCAGAGAATGGGGAATTTGATAGAAGCTCGGTGCAGGTGTTTCAGTTTCTCTGCACAAGTGAGGAGTTGTCTTGTAAGTTCTAGGAGTACCACCTTATCTATAGGATAGTGTGGTAACTTGTATGGTGCTCCAGTAAAGCCTTGTATCCTTAAATAAGTAAACTTTTGGAACTAAATGTACCATCTCCCGTAAGTTTGTACAACATTGGCAGCCTCAGGAGACAATCTCCTAGCCATATCATTCTGTAAAATTCAAGTAATGTGCATGGTGAAGGCATCAGTAACTCGCTTATAATGTACCAAAGATTGGGAGATTTCTAGTTGTGGGTAACATTCATACACTTTGAACTGACCATCTGCATTACTAACATTGCCCAGTCTAGATAGTCCAAGATATACTACATGCCTTGCCATAGCATACACAACATATGATGTCCATCTAAAAGTTTCATTTGTGTGGAAGGTAGTAAAGGCCTCATGGATATTGTTGATGAGAATCGGGGCCCAATGTATCTTTTTATCTCCATGAAAAATTTCCTCAATGTATACAAACATCCACCCCTCAGATGTTGAAGCAGTGGGTAGCCCCATGATCCTACTGAGGAGGGTTACTATATCCCCTACTTCTTCCTTGAAGTCACTCCTATATAGGGTGTGAGGTAATTTAGACATGGTTGACCTTTTATTCTTCATCCACCCATCATTCATTTTCTTTCTGCAGGTCTCTAGATCTTGCTTGTACATTTTCTCATTCTCCTCTTTGTCCATCATGGTGAGTTTTGGAAATGGAGGGATATCAAAGATTTCTACAATAGATTATGCACTGAGATCTGCTAAAATCTATCCACCCTGAGTTTGTATAGTTCTTGTAGCTTGATCATAGTTGTTAGTACAAGCTACAATTAGTTCTAGACATTGTACTAAAGTAGGGAATGTAGCAACTTGGGCTATCCCGTTGTCTCTAATCCTCTTGGCCAATGGAGTGGGATTAGGACCTAGGATTTTGGGCCTGAAGTCCTCTATGTCTATGTGCCCCAATTTAGTATCTCCAATATTTGTCCATGCCGATGTGATCTTAGTTGCAGGAGGGATTCCCTTAAATTCGTACTTCATGTTGGTTTCTTGGGAAGACATTTATCTAGCAGGACCAGACCTAATGAGTAATTCTTATAGATTTAGTTATCCTAATGGCCTAGACTTAAGTTTGAGATAGTTGTAATTTTTTAGTTCATATCCTAAGTCAAAAGCCCTTCAAACTTAGGTAATACTTAATTAAACTACATTAAAGTTCATTTCCTGGACCAAAATTCCCTAGGACCAGCTAAGATTTTCATTAAATCCCCCTATACTAGTATTTATTACAAAAATTTTCAAGTAATAAGTAGTAAAAATTGTCCAGCGGGCTTTTGTGGCCTCACTGGATGCACATAATAAATACTAAACTAATGCACATAATTGAATAAAAACATGTAAAGTACAGTGAAAATCGTGCACATTATACATTCAACTGATCAGGTTATCTTTTGAATTTCATTATAACAACATTTTCAAGCTTCTAACAAGGTAGGTGGGGATTTGATTGCTCACTGGATATAGAGGGGTTTTGTTGAATATAAGGAATACTGAGAGAGGGGGTGAATCATTATTCCACAAAACCACTTCTCAACTAGTTTATTAATCCAATTTCCAAAATCAATAACATGAAAACAGAATAAGCATAAGAACAACAACCATAAAGACATAACACATGGACACTAGGATTTTTACATGGAAAACCCAAAAAGGGAAAAACCACGGTGAGTGTTAGTTCACAATATATTATGATAGCTCAATACTAGATTACAAGAAGGCTCACTGCCTAGGGCTCACTACCCTATGAAGAAGTGCTCACTGCACAAAGGCTCACTGCCAAGAGAAAAGAAGAAAGAAGAAGGATTGGCTCACTGCTAGAAGATGAACTGCTATAAATGCATCTACTACATACTGGATTACAGTTCCATTGAAGGTTCAATATATAGATTCAAAGATCTTCATTTGTTCTACCCTGCTTCTCAACTTAACTACATATACTCTATTTTCTGTCCTTGTTCAACTTTTTCTGCTCTGTACTTTGCTCATAATCCTTCACACTTCAAATTCGTACACTTCACATCAACACACACACTCCAACATCAAATTCCATTGAGTATATATATTCTCTACAAGATTTATCTCATAATCAGGTCGGAAAGCAAAACATAAACCGTGTACACAAATACTACATCTTGTCAGCTTGGACTTGTGTACAATCTACAATGTGGACTTGAACAAACATACAAAAGTCTTCACATAGGTTGGCTTCACACCATCACTTAGATTGACTAATCAGACAATATAACTTCTCTACATAAGAATCTAACATGTCTATCAGCTTGTTCCTTAAGAGTATACTTGATCAACTCATCTGTCACATCATAAATCCCACTACGAACCATATGAGACTCTAAGATGCATAACCAACAATCATTATGGAGCTCTTAGCATACCTTCAGAACTGCAGAACAAAATATACAACTGTGGAGGAATGTAGACCCTTTTCTCTAGTACTATGCACTGTTCCTGTCTTAGCTTTGTTCACCCGAAACTTAGGTAATCTACTGTGTGACTTCTGGAGGAAGTCAAGACTTGAGCACTGGAACAAATCATCAAAAAATAGCTATGAACAACATACCTGATCCACATATACTAATCTTTTAATGTGGAGGCATACCATCCCAAACATTATTACTTACTCTATATAATGTATACTGTTCATACTTAGTCATTTCTGCTTCCGGAGTAAAGTCTCTTTGTCATACTGGTGGATTCTCTTTCCTTTGTTGCCATCAATGACAACATTCAATCATCAGAACAATGTCTCTTGCCAACAATCTCCCCCTTTGGCATTGATGGCAACACTTAGTGAAAAATTTGCATCTGCTCCCCCTTATTTTGTGTTTCTTCTCCCCCTAGGATGTTTGCCCATTTTTCACTAATCTTCTTCTCCCCCTTTGACATCAATGGCAAAGGTGTATGTACAAGAGTAAAAAATTGGACCAAAACTGCAAAAATCTTCATACCCTATTAGATATGTACACATACAATACTTCAACTCAATTAGTTGTCGGTGAAAGAATATCCTTATACACAATCTTTAATTGTGTAATCTCTTCATCCCATCGAATTTTAGCTCTTTCCAAAATTTGAATGTGACCATTTATTATTAAGACTAATTCTTCTGCCTTTTGCACATTAGAATTTGTGTCAATTTGTGAAGCTTCCTATGCTTCTGTTGCAATACTGATCATTGAATCTAGCTTAGGATTTAATTAGTCCTCTTAACTGACACATTTTATTTTTCATCTGATCCATCTTATTCATAAGATTACTTAACTCTTTATGAATATTAATTATTTGTATTGCTTTGTTGCTTATTGATTCAATTGCTGGATCAAATGTTTTGGACATATTTAGTAGCTGTAGTTTCTGATCCTTTATCCTTTCTTCTAGCTCTTTTGTGGCTACTGGCCAAGATAGGCAAAATTTGTATAGGTTACTTGCTTCTTTGATGGCACTCTGTATGCCTTTCATTTTATTGTCTAATAGAGCTTTGTCATTCACTATCATAGTCTTCAACTCATTTAACTTTTTCTCATCAAAGTCTTGTCTCACTTTTGTCTCAACAAATTTCTCAAAAGATTCAAAATGCTCACTTATAGATTTTATGAGTCCTTTAAGTTGACTTATAGAAGACAAAGAGGTGTCTTTCTAATATGATGGCATTAGCTTCTCCAAAATGCTAGATGCCTCACCAATTAGTTCACTATCTTGTATGTGAGACTTCAAAATTTCTTCTTGTGCCTTTCCCTACACAATTGATACCAATTTAAATTTCTATACTGGGGACATTAAGTCTAGATTTATTGGTCCTTGCAAAAATTCTAGCTCATCCAAGACCTGTTTCTCTTTCTCCAAAAAGTCTTTAATCGATTCTGTAGTGTCTCTTGCTATACCAGAGACATCTTTTTCTTGGTTTAGTTCCAAAGGATCTAAACCCATAGCTTCATTTACAATATGCTTTTGTTCCGGTGCAGGAATTTCCTTATCCTGATTCTCTTCGTGATCATCGACCTTATCTGTTTTCTCAGTCTTCTCCAATCCTATCTTGTCACATGTTTGATGTTCCAAAGGGAGACTAGTCTCAATAACTGTAGCAGATGCTTCCTTCTCTTTAGCCACTTTTTCAGCTAACCCTTGTTCCAAATTTGCTTCTAGAAAAGATGTATCATCTCCAACATTTGTTTCATTATTGTCATAGATTGTTGGGAGATGAAATTGTCTTAGCACTCTCAAGATGATTTCTTCAGTCTCCTTTACTACTTTCTCAATGCCGCCTCCCATAAGAGTGTTCATTCTCCCTTTTGTCCTGAATTTGTTATTAAGAGCTTTGGAGATCATGATGTTTTCTTCTAGGGTAATCTCCAGACATAACCTAACAAGTGTGTGCTCTCTAATTTCAGTATCCTTGGCCATGGCAATTTCTTTCCTTGCATACATAATGATGTTCAAGTTGTTAGGAAGATCACCAATGATTTCAATAAGAGCCTTATTGTATATGTTTAGATATTCTACAATGGCATCTTCCAAAACTCTTTTATCTGCATCATTATAATCATCATAGAATTGGGCTATTGGTTTTAGATTTCCATCCACTGTGATAGCCTTAAGAATATCCCCTAGACTTAATGTAGCTTCATCTATCTGTGATACATTTTCCCTTGCCGTTTTATTTGTTGTGTCTTATCCAGAGGTTGTCCCTATACTACTTTTGAAGACATTGGGAGCCTTAGTTTTAATTCTTTTTACTTCTTCATCTATTTCTTTCTCTTCCTCATCAACTGCAATGCTTACATGCATTCTTTTAGCATTTATTTTCTTCCTTTTGTGATTGGTGGTAGGAATTTCCACACTTGCAGATGGTGTGGGATTAGAGGGAATAAATGTAGCTTCTACATAGGTAGATCCTCTGGTTATCCTTCTTGACACATTTGGTTTTTCTAGTTTTCTCTTGGGTTCTTCTGGAGCTTCAACTAGTTCACTTTCTTTCTTTTCTTTAGCTACCTTTTCAGCTTGTGCCTTTTCCCTTGCCTCTTTCACTTGTTCTTTTGTGAAGCCTTGTCTCAGGGAAAAATCCACTGCCACTCTCTGCATTTTCTTGGAGATTTTAGGTTTTCTTACTTCAACATGAATTTTAGCAGACAGTTCTTCATATGTTCCAAATCTTTCCTCTTTGGGGTCCCAGGGCTTGCTTAGCATGTGTTGTGCATAGTTATCCAGAATAGCTCCATCTACTTCATAGCCCATTGACATAACCCAAATAGTTCTAGGCTCAACAACCTCCATCAAGCATTGGTCTTTGGTTACAATAAAGCATATCTCATCCTTGTATTTTTCCACAATTGCTTTTGGAATTCTTTGTCTTGATTGCATCATTTTCTAGAAGTTCTTGAAATAGCCCCATAGGGCTATATTTTGTTCATCATGGTTTCCAATGCTATTTAAATGATCCCTAATTTGTGCAGCAACTGGTTGACTATTTAACCAGAACAAATTCTTCATCTTTGGCAACTCATGCGTGAAGTAGCAAACAAATAGATGATCAACGTACCAAATTTGAAGGGGTATTTGCTTTCTTTTGTATTCCTCAAGGTCCCCATTACTTGCTGTCAGAGCAATTCATATATATCATAGTTTGTATTCTCCTTGATCATCTGATAGGTAGTGTATATTATAGTACCAGAGATAGAGTTCTCCCGCTTGGTGAAATAGACTTTGTATCCCAATAACATGGATGCAAATCTTACACTGTGATCTTCAATATCATTGATTGTTAAAGCCCTTTTATCAATTTTTTCTATGATGACCACCATTAATGTATCATTCTTCACAGCTTTCAATAGGGGAACACTACCGGTAGAGCTTAGTCCAGTCACAACCCTAATTACATCCTTGGTAATCTTGAAGGGTTGTTCCAACCACATGAATTCATCGTGGATTCTGCTCAAGACGTACCGAACCCATTCATCTTCCGCAAATGTAGGAAAGTTTTTATATTGAATAAATTTTTTCTCTTCCAGTGCTTTGTATTCTTCTTTGAGCTCAAATTGATCACCACTTAGATGATTCTGATATAGGTCTGAGAATCTGCTGTCACCATGCTCTTCTAGGGAAACATGGATGTAAGCCCTAATGTCTTTCGCATACATTACACCATATGAAATTGTAGAGAATGCACCATTTGGGTCAACCTCTGTTGATTTGAATGGATGCATTTTGAATTTTGGCTGGGCTCTTTTAGTTATATCAATCACACATGGTGTTGCCATTTTTTCAAAGATTCAAATGAATTCACAGTAGGGTTTTGATCTAAAGAATACTTCTTTTCACTGAGTTAGGGTTTCCTTCACCTGAGATCAATTTGGCTTGAATCGCTTGGGAAATCCTAGTAGACACTTGGAATTACGCTTTAGTTTACCTTAGACACTTTAAAGTTTGAGTGTAAAATGAGTTTTCCATTGAATGAGCCCCCTTTTAATCTTTTATCTATCTTGACCTAAACACCATAAATGCTCCTATCTCTGTTAAGCTTAGCCAATCTATTTTTCTCTGCAATAATCTGCATTTGATCCTTTTTCACCAGAATTTCTTTCAAAAGATCTGTCATATGAATCCTTTACAACATACCTTAGTGTTGGATTTCAACACTAACTTTTTGGCTGGGGGTTTTGGATTTTTAACACAGCTCCCCCTAAGCCAGAGCTCCCAATTTACTTCTCAGAGGAAGTATCTACACTAGATGCTAGTGCAGATCCATCCTTGACTTCAATACTTCTTTCTTGATCGAGATCTTGTCCATTTCTTTCTTAGTTTCAACCGGATCAACTTTTTCTTTTCCCTTATCATTCCCCTTCTCTATTTTCCTTTCTTTAGCATAGTAGTTCCTTTTCACATTCTTGCTTCTACAAAATCTTGTAACATGTCCAAACTTGTTGCAATTGTAGCACACAATGTTTCCCTATCCTTGATTCCTTCCTTTGAATGAATTCGTCCTTGATATGCATTTATTAGCCATGTGTCCAAATCTATTGCAAGCAAAACATCTTCCATTGAATGATTGAATATTCCTTGAGTTGTGAAAGCCATTTCTTACTAGACTTCTGCATTCATTTCATCTATGACCAATTTTCTTGCAATTGAAACATTGACCAGAGAATGATGGAACATTCTAATTTATTCTATTCCTACATTGAGCAACTTTATGACCAAACTTTTTGCAATTAAAACAATGGCTATTGAAAGATGGGTACCTTTGAGCATTTGGCTGTCTGAACGGAGGTCTTCTAGGTCTTCTTCTTTGATTCTTGAATTGGTCCCCTTTGTTTTGCTTCATCTGAAGGTTTTCTTGACCTGATTTTAAACTTTCTCCTTTCTCAAATCCTAATCCTTGCTTGTCATCTGAACTCTTTTGGCTAGCAATCATCCCATCAAGTTTTGTAGAACTTATCTTGAACTTTTCTTCATAGCTCTTGGCTTTTTCCAAGTCTTTTTTCAGGCTCACAACTTCTTTTATCCAATTTGACACAATCTTCTATCTTGCTATTTACCATCAGATTTAGATCTTCTTCTGCTTTAGCTCTTTTAATAACTTCAATTTTTAAATCATCTATGTTCTCATTTGCTGATAGCAATTGTTCACTAACATCTTTGTACTTTTATTTGAATTTCTTGACTTGTTCTTTCAACTTTAAAATGCATTCATCAGCTTCTTAAATGTTATCCTTCAGATCCTTGATTTTTGCTTTAGAGTTTTCAAGATCAGCAAAAGCTACTTCCAATTCAACATTGTTTGAGAAGTTTCCAAATCTCCTGGCTGCCATGAGTGAACTCTCCTAGATCTTCCTCAAGTTGTTAGGCTTCTTCCAATGAACCTTGCTCTGATACCAATTATTGAATATAAGGAATATTGAGAGGGGGGGTGAATCAATATTCCACAAAACCATTTCTCAACTAGTTTATTAATCAAATTTCCAAAATCAATAACATGAAAATAGAATAAGCATAAGAATAGCAACCATAAAGACATAACACATGGACACCAGGATTTTTACTTGGAAAACCAAAAAAGAGAAAAACCATGGTGAGTGTTAGCTCACAATATATTATGATAGCTCAATACCAGATTACAAGAAGGCTCACTACCCAGGGCTCACTGCTCTATGAAGAAGTGCTCACTGCACAAAGGCTCACTGCTAAGAGAAAAGAAGAAAAAAAAAGGATTGGCTCATTGCCAGAAGATGAACTACTCTAAATGCATCTACCACATGCTGGATTATAGTTCCATTGAAGGTTCAATATATAGATTCAAAGGTCTTCATTTGTTCTGCCCTGCTTCTCAACTTAACTACATATACTCTATTTTTTGTCCTTGTTCAACTTTTTCTGCTTTGAACTCTACTCATAATCCTTCACACTTCGAATTCACACACTTCACATCAACACACACACTACAAGATTTATCTCATAATCAGGTTAGCAAGCAAAACATAAACTGTGTACACAAATACTACATCTTGTTGGCTTGAACTTGTGTACAATTTGCAATGCGGACTTGAACAAACATACAAAATTCTTCACATAGGTCAGCTTCATACCATCACTTAGATTGACTAATTAGACAATATAAATTATCTGCATAAGAATCTAACATGTCTGTCATCTTGTTTCTTAAGAGTATACTTGATCAACTCATCTGTCACATCATAAATCCCACTGTAGACCATATGAGACTCTGAGATGCATAACCAATAGTCATTCTGGATCTCTTAGCATACCTTTAGAATTGCAGAACAAAATATACAACTACAAAGGAATGCAAACCCTTTTCTCTAGCATTGTGCACTATTCATGTCTTAGCTTTGTTCATTCAGACTTAGGTATATTCTACCATGTGACTTCTGGAGGAAGTCAAGACTTGAGCATTGGAACAAATCATCACAAGATAGCTATGAACAACATACTTGATCCACATTTACTGATATTTTACTGCGGAGGCATACCACCCAAAACATTGTTACTTACTCTGTATAATGTATAATGTTCATACTTAGTCATTTCTACTTCCGGAGTAGAGTCTCTTTGTCATATCGGTGGAGTTCCTTTCCTTTGTTTCCATCAATGACAACATTCAATCATCAGAACAATGTCTCTTGCCAATAGGTTTATGCTGTCAACCGAATTTGCGGGGTTTTTGGGAGCCATAGGATATAGCAGAGATTCCATAGATCATGGGATATATCATGTTGTAGTTGAATTCGGCACTATTATTTCTTAATGTCTTGGCGAGATCATGACTACTCACCAGATGAGTGGACTTTAAGGCCCTCACCAGATACATCCTATGACACCACCTTTTGGTGCAAGCATATAGTGTAGAAGGCCTTTGAAGGGTTTGCGGGGATTCACGATGCCATTGGATAGCAGGGAAATCAGCGGTCAGGGGATATGTCATGTGAGGTGGGAAATTAGTGCAAATGACTTTAAAAGGCATCACAAACTTTTCAATGGGGAAATCTCTTCCTATTGGATAGTGGAGAAATGGATGATTACTGGATCAACAGAGGAATTGTAGGGTAATGGACATATCCAAAGGATATCATTCTTAGCATAGGGTAAATGAAGTGCTCTTTGGTGAAAGTTTCGATCGTCACTAGACATGCGGGAATTTTGTCCTCCACCGAACATGTCTAATGAAGGGCTACTTTAGTGCAATGTCCTGAGGTCGCAACTTTTAGCGCAAAAATTTTTGTTGAGTTTTGCGGAGCTTTGTGAGATCAATGGATTTGTGGTTCTTTTGGGCATCAAGGGACATATCCACTGAGAGTGTTTTTTAGCGCAAATCAAGTGATGGTAAAATTTAGCACTAAGTGCATAGTCTTTCTTAGGTTGACGGGGTTTCAACTCATGACAAGATTGGCGGAGTTTATACCACCTACTGGATATATCTAGTGAGCTCAAATTTTGATGCAAGTCGGGTAATGAGATTTTTTAGTGCTAAATCTATTTGGGCATTTAATGTCAAGGTCGGCAGAGTTTCAAAGGTCAAATGGATCAGTAGCATTTTTGGCCTTCATTGGATATGTCTAGCAAAGGACATTTTTAGTGCTCAAGGCAAATTTCTTGGTTGTGATGGGTTTGTGGGAGATCTAAGCGGAAGTGGACTGCAAGGATTTTCAACTTGAATAGTCATCCACATTTGTCAAGCTTGAGCGCAAATGTGTTTCAAGGTTTTAACAGTGTGTAGCAAACAATGATTTCAAAATTTTTCATGCATGTTAAAGCTAAGGTTTTATTCAAAGAGGCTAACTGGTAGTCTTAGAAACATAGTGAAATATTTTCTCAAAGGGGAATGCATGTCAATCTATATACATGAAATATATCCCCACTTCTTTGAACCCAAAACCCATTTCACAAACCTATAAACTGACACATCTAAAAGAAGATTTCCCAAATAAGTGCTCACATACAGTCAAAATAACAAATCAAAGCGAACCCATGTGATTGAAATCCAAAAATTTGCAACCCTAACTATTGCAAATTAGAGGGAGAATTTCAGTTGCCTACCTATGGTTACGAGGATGAAAACAATGTAGGTCAAACCTGCACAAGCATCGAATGGGGCTCCAAAATCGATCAAAGTGTGAGAATAGCTTGGGGATTTCTTAACAGACATAGAGATTCAATCATTTAAAATGCAAAATGAATTGAAAGGGCAAATTTAGAGCCATTTAAACCCCCTGACCATTCACCATTAATGCCGGGGTATGATGATAGAGTGTCATGCACTCTGCGAAGTTTCAACATGTGATAAGATTTGAGGAGTTTTTCAGGCATGACCAGACATATCCAGTGAGGACAAGTTTTTGCGCAGATCTCATCAGGCACCCTTTTAGCGCAACAGACTAGTGTGTACTCTGGTGGGGATTTTGCCAATCACCTGACATGTGGGGATTTCGTCGATCTCCTGACATGTCTAGTAAAGTCATTTTTTAGCACAAATCTAGTCACTCATATGTTTAGCGCAAAGTCTAGATGAATACCCTCTAGCGGGGCTTTTGTCGTTCGTTGTCTTGGAAGAACTTTTGAAGGCAATTAGACATGTTCGGTGGAGCACAATTTACATGCAAGTCTAGTGTCTTAATCTTTTAGCACAGAGTCTATTTGTGAAGGGCCAACACTGATATCCAGTGTCACCAGATATTAGCGCAAGTGCAGTGACACTACCTTTTAGCGCAAGACATCCTAAAGACTGAAGATTTCTCTTGAAGGGGCTTTTCCTAATTTTGACTTAAATTTCAAAGGCCTCAAGTACATCGCCACACTAATTTTACACAAATCAGACCCAAATTTGATCCTGACATTGCAACACCGCTTCTCAAGAAACATGTTGAGACCAATCTGAATTAAAATCGGAGCAAAAGAAAGGGGGTCTCTATTTGATAAAATGGGGCGTGTGTACAAGGCACAACAATAATAATATTAAATATTATTAATACTAAGGATTATAAAATAGTTAGGGTTTATAGTAATTAATATTATATTAATAATATTATTATTAATATATAATATTATATAATATATAATTGTATTATATAATATTATATAATATATAATTATATTATATTATATATTATTATAGAATATATAATATTATTATTATAATGCCATTAATGGCATGGTTCAGTGGTCAAGTCATTCTATTGTAGTGGCAGCCACCAAGTTTCAAACCCCCACTAGGCCAATGAGCTCGCAGGTCATGCATGCCTTCATTGGGCTGTCGTGCTCATAGGTGTGTGTACCCCTTCTCACCTTCGCTGGGTTGGTGTGCTCAGAGGTTGTGTACCTTCGCTAGGCCAATGAGCTTGTGGGTTTGAACCTTCAGCATTGATGCAGGCATTCAAGCCATGGGGATTGCGATCCCCCATGTTGCAGGTGTTCAAGCCAAGTGTTAATGCCCAGGGATGAGGCCCCCTGGTTGTGGCCTCACTGATTCATAGCTCCGGTCAAAAGTGTGCACCAATAAAAAAAAATATTATTATAATATTAAAAATTATTATTAATAATGAGGATATAAAATAGTTAGGGTTTATAATAATAATAATAATAATAATATTAATATAATATTATTATATTATATTATATATATATAGAATAGTGTGTGCTCTAAATGCTAAGCATCTAGAATTGTGATGAGCAGTGACAAAGGGATAATGCAATATTGATAAATGAATAAATGAAACAATGATATTTAAATACAAGATAAATTATAAATGAATTGACAAAAGGATGAGAAAGAGGCTACAAGGATCTCACTGGAAGACTATCACATAGGAGAATAAGGTGGAGCTTTGTTCAAAAGGATATCAATCTCAAACAAGATCCTTTCAAATAACACAAGGTTCAAAGAAAATCACATTAATTGATTGTTTTCAATGCCCTACAACAAACAATAAGCATGGAATAACAATAACACAAGTAAAATGATAATGAGAAACAAGTTTGGCAGAACTTTGCTAGCATGAGAGATTAATGGTTTGAATGGCAAAGCAGTAAGGCTTTATAGAAGAGGCAAGAGGCCAAAAAGCTAGGAAAGGAATCGTTTGGGCACGGATAGACATTAGGAAAAGCTTAGAATGCCACACAAGTAAAAATGTACTTTCTAAAAATGGTTACCAAACTAGAAGATGCTATTAGGACAGCAACGCATGGTACAAACATCCACGGTTAGCACTTTGGTCTGTGCAACTTCAGTTTTTAAAAGGTTTAGATGAATCAGGGAATTGCTAAGGCTAAGACACTTTTACAGTTTTTTGAGAGGATAAGTAGAAAGGGTCAAACCAGAGTTTGGAAAGCACACAAAGGGAAAGAGCATTAAAGTGAGTACCAAATAGAGCGTGAAATTGTGAGTGAGGACAATTTATGAAACTATATTTAGCCCTCACTTTAGCAGGTGTATGACACTGCATGCATATCCAAGCTAAAGTACAGAAAGTAAATAACATAAAAGAAAAATTTTACCCAATTACTATGGAGGATGTAGAATATCACCAAGTGAGAGATGTGAAGCCCCCAGCTTAGGATTCTATAAAACCACAATGTTAGGCCAAAAATTCTGTAGATAAAATAGATGTCAAATGCACATGTATATATAAAGCTTGATAAAAAGAGGATTAGACCAAATATTATTTTCTGAAACCCTTGTAGTTAGAAAAAAATATAGTCTAATGTACATTAATCTAATACAAACATATAGAACAATAAATTAAAGAATATGGTTCTAGGGATAGCAAATTTTGTTGTTTTCTAGGAACCATAATTAAAAAGGCTTCTATAAGTCACTAGGGCTAGCAAAGCCCATTGTTTGATAGGTGGCTTATGAGAAGTGTTGATAGAAAATGAAGCATCATAGACTAGCATTACTTTGCTAGGTGAGCTACATGTCAAACAATATCAGAAATTACACGGTTGGCAATTTTTTTGTTTTCTCAGTAATTTTGATAATGGTGGTTAGTCTAAGTAGTGCATCTTCTTAGGGCCATGAATGCTATAGAAAGTGTTGCAGAGAGCATACCATCGGTGTGGTGTGTGATCAAGTGTATAATGTAGAAAATTTATGCCCCCACCTTAAAATAATTGATTACATCATGGAGGAGAAATTAATTTTAAGGTAGAAAGAGGGATACAGGCACAAGAGATTTAAGAAAGAATATGCCTAAAGGATATGTTCTAGAGAGCTACATCGTGAAAGGGTTGTTTCCAAGTAGGAAAACTAAGGTGATGTTGCAAGCATGATACATAATGGCTTGTGTAAGCATTGTATGATTCTGAGAAATGTGACCATGTGTCACATAAAATAAGAAACATCATAAAAACACAAAGGGATCTTTGTGCTTTAGAGTCAATACAATATATAGCATGATCTGTGTGGTACAATTTTTGTAATTGTCATCATCATCCTAGGCACATAGAACTACGAATATAGAGGAGGAATGTCATATGAAGATAAAATAAAGACTTTGGGTCAACATGGAAGGATGCTAAGCAATGCTTTTCATCATCCCAAAATGTGGAAAATTTCAACTACAACATAGAGGAGAATGCAAAAACATATAGAGGACTGCCACAACATTTTCATTCCCCCTGTATCCATGTGCCTACAAGGGCATAAAGGGTTGGTGCAGTCACAGTTAGGAGGGTCCACAAGTGAATAGTCCAAGTCATGCAGTGAGAGTAAACATAATGGAAGCAACTCAATTATAGAATACAAATGCGGATTCAGACATTCACTATCTCATAGATTAAAAATACAAACATACCGGCACTTGCGGGCTTACAGATTAGGGCTCACAATCTTGATTCTCTAGTTACAAAATATGTGTGAGATATGGCTTTGAAACACCTTACAGAAGAAATCCTAGCTTATGAACTATCTATCACTAATTAACTACTTTCGTATACATCTATTACATGTATATATATCATCTGTGGATCACAAGAATCCTCCACATCGGCCAAGAAGATTATAATGCCAATGAAAGAGATGTAACATGTGTACATAGATAGGTCAGCCCTAAACAACTTGTATTCCTCCGTAGGTGAATGAAACAAGGTGTGGATCTTAGGGAAGGTCAACCATGTTGCAAATTATCTTGAATGATGTGTCATTTATCTCCACAAGTCATGGAAGTGCTCTACAAGTCTTCTCCTTCAGTTGGTTGTCTAAGACCATCTAAATGCTCTGTTCTAAGAAAATAGTCGATCTTCTATAGCTATATCTTTCTGGAAATGGATCCAAATGATCTAAATTTTGGATATGTTGTACATGATGATGTCTAGATGCTAAGTCCAGCTCTGCAAGGTCTAAAATGGTACTGTGATAGAATGCAAACCAAAATATAGAAACTTCTACTGACTGTCTGAACTTGAATGAACTAGGAAAATGAAAGAAAATAGGATGAATGCAAATATTTTTGGTTGATGCAAGATTGCTCTTAAACCAGGGATGCTCCTACATCAGACACCTAGGGTTGTTGAAAAGTAAGTCCCTCACTTTGCTGGGGCTAGAGGAAAACCAAGACGGTCCACCTTAGCTTGGGAAATCCAAGATGATTCTTCTTCCAGTCCACCTTTCCACTTTACCAAATATTCTTTTTATTTCTTTTTTCTGGTGCTATGTCCAATTATGCTCTCTAAGATGTCTTCAATATGCTTTGATGCTTGTTGTGGTAATTACTTCTTCAAGTCTTCTTCAATGTTGTCATTGAATTTTGCTTCATGATACTGGTATAGGTTTGCAATGTTGAAAATAGGTGATATACCCAATGTTTCCGGTAGCTCCACTTCATATGCATTTCTTGAATTAAACTTTCTGAGTATCCTACATGGTCCAAACTTCTTCATCTTCAACTTGTTATATGTCCCTCCTTGAAATCTTTCTTTTCTCAAGTACACCATAACTTCATCTCCAACTGCAAACTCTTTGTGTCTTCTCTTCTCATTTGCTTGCTCCTTATACTTACTATTCATCTCCTCAAAATGTTTCTTGACCTAATTATGCACTGCCTCCATGTGTCCTGCAAATTCTTCTACTTCTACACTCCTTTTATCCTCCATGTTGATGTCTCTCAACTCGGCTACTCCTATAGGGTTAGTTCTTGTCACAATCTCAAATGGTGTCTTTCATGTGCTCCTATTTACTAAATTATTATATGCAAACTATGCTTGTGATAGTATTAGATCCCAATTTCTTGTCTTCTCTCTAACCAAACATCTCAACAAGTTTCCCAAACTCCTATTTACCACCTCTGTCTGTCCATCAGTCTATGGATGAAAAGATGAACTAAACTTCAAATATGTCTTCATCTTCTTCCAAAGTGTCTTCCAAAAGTATCCAAGGAATCTTGTATCTCTGTCTGAAATTATGCTCTTAGGTAATCCATACAATCTTACAATCTCCTTGAAAAATAGGTCAGCCACATACACTGCATCAATTGTGTTTTTACAAGGTATGAAATGTGCCATCTTTGAAAATCTATCCACCACTACATATATAGAATCATGTCCTCTCTGTGTCTTCAAAAATCCCAATATGAAATCCATGCCTTCCCAAGGTCTCTATGGTACTGTCAAAGATTTATACAATCCAATATTATGACTACTTCCTTTTGCAAATTGACATACTCTACAACTCTACACAAACTTCCTAACATCCTTATATATCTAAGGCCAAAAGTAATTTTCACTTACCAAAGCCCCTGTCTTGTCAATTCCAAAATGTCATGTCAATCCACCACTATGCTTCTCCTTTATCAAATTATCTCTCATCGAACTCCTAGGTATACACAATTGATTTCCTTTGAACAACATAGCCTCCTGAATGAAATAATCCAACCACTTACTTCTATCTATCACAAAAGGTTCCTTACATGCTTTCCAAGGTTCTGCAAAATCAAGATCTTCTTCATACATGTTCTTCAACTCCTCAAATCCTAACACTTCAACTCCCATCTTTGTCAGCAAGTTCCTTCTTCTACTCAATGCATCTACAACTTTATTTGATTTTCCACTCCTATGCTTTAGTACAAAAGTATAACTCTGCATGAACTCTACCCATCTCATATGTCTCTAATTCAACTTCCCTTAACTATTCAGATATTGCAAAGCTTGATGATCTGTATACAACACAAATTCCTTAGATAACAAATAATGTCTCCATTTCTTCAAGGCTTGAATTATGGCATAGAATTCTTGATCATAAACTAAATATCTTCTCCTTGCATCATTCAAATTCTCAATGAAATAAGCTATAGGTCTACCTTCTTGACTTAACACTACTCCTATTGCATTTCCACTTGCATCACAATCTACTTGAAATACCTTATTGAAATATGGTAATGCTAACACTGGTTGTTTTGTCACTTTCTACTTCAACAATTCAAAACTTTTACTTGCTCCTAATGTCAACTTAAAGTCCTTTCTGTCTCCTCTCATTGTCTCTATCATAGGTATGCATACTGAACTGAAATTTTTGATGAAATTCTGGTAGAAACTAGCTAATCCATGAAATGATCTGACTTCTCCAATATTCTCAGGTGTACGCCACTCAATAATTGCTCTAACTTTCTCAGGGTCCATCTTCAATCCTTCCGCCAAAATAACAAATCCCAAGTATACCAACTCTTCCTTCATGAAACTACACTTCTTGATGTTTATTAGCAATTTCTCTTCTCTCAGTCTCTACAATACTTGTCTCAGGTGCCACAAATGTTCTTCTTTTTTCTTACTAAAAATTAGAATATCATCCAAATATACAATAACAAACTTACCTAAGAATTTCTTCAAAACCTTATTCATCAATCTCATGAAAGTACTCGGTGCATTTGTCAATCTAAAAGACATCACTAACCATTCATACAATCCTTCATTTGTCTTAAAAGTAGTCTACATGATATTTCCACAGTTCATGATAGATTATCATATCGAGCTTTTGGGAAAACTGTGTGTAGCTTATTTTGGATAAAAGTTTTGGATCACACTCTATGATCCATCATCAGGAAGAAAAAAAGAGAAAACATTGAGTTGTAGTTGCAAATATAGTAACTTAAAAAGAGAGAGGGGGAGGGAGGGGTGGGCACATAGTATTGTAATCTATTTAGGATAATAATTAGAGAGGGAGGAAAAAGGAAAAAGAAGAAGAAGAGGGGGTTGACTAAAACTTAAATAGGATAAAAAGGAAACACATTAAACTAACATGAGTAAAAAGGCAAGAAGTTAAGCAAAAAGAAAGAGGAAAAGAAAAAGAAAAAAGAGAAAATGATATGAAGTTGAAGACAAGAAACAAAGTGGACAATTCTTACAAAAATAAGAGAAAAGAGTAAATAAATAAACATATATTACTATAAATAAACTTATAAACTTATAAAGAGTAATATATAAGTTTATTTATTTACTCTTTTCTCTTATTGTTGTAAGATTTACCCACTTTCTTTCTTGTCTTCAACTTCATATTATTTTCTCTTTTTTCTTTTTCTCTTCCTCTTTCTTTTTGCTTAACTTCTTGCCTTTTACTCATGTTAGTTTACTGTGTTTCCTTTTATCCTATTTAAGTTTTAGTCAACCCCCTCTTCTTCTTCTTTTTTCTTTTTCCTCCCTCTCTAATTATTATCCTAACTAGATTACAGTACTCTGTGCCCACCTCTCCCTTCCCCTCTCTCTTTCTAAGTTACTATCTCTACAACTACAACTCAATGTTTTCTCTTCTTTTCTTCTTGATGATGGATCACAAAGTGTGATCTGAAACGTCGATCCAAAATAAGCTAGACACATAGTTTTCCCAAAAGCTCGATACGATAATTTAAAAGTAGTCTTCCATTCATCTCCTTCTCTGATTTTGATCTGATGGTATCCACTCTTCAAGTTGATCTTTGTAAAATACTTTGCTCCACTCAATCAATCCATAATGTCATCCATCCTAGGCAATGGAAATCTATAATTAACTGTGATCTTGTTGAATGCTCTAGATTCTGTACACATTCTTCATTCTCCATCCTCCTTCAGTGCTAGCACTACAAGTACTGCACAAGGACTCAAACTTTCTCTGATCAAACCTTTCCTCAACAACTCATGTATCTGTCTATTCAATTCTTCATTCTCTGTTGGTGTCATCCTATGTACTACTTTACTAGGCAAACTAGCTCCACGGATAAGATCCATGTGATGACTGATACTCCTGATTGGTGGTAATCCTTTAGGTATATTATCTAATAAGATGTCTTCATACTCTGTCAGCAACTCAGTTATTCCTCTAGTTGTGATTCTTCAATTTTTGTCTTTAGGGTTTTAGGCTTCTTAGGAATCAAAGCATAACACATATTCTCATGTCTCAAACCATCCAGAAATTTCCTTCCATCAACCAAACAAATTCTAGCATTCCCACATACTTCACCCTTAGGTTCATCTTCCAAAGGAATCAATGTAATTCTCTTTCCATTTGATGTTATAGTGTAGGTATTCTTTCTTCCATCATGAATAGCTTTTCTATCATACTATCATGGTCTACCCAACAATATATGACATACATCCATAGGCATAATATCACACAATACTTCATCATGATAAGATCCAATATGAAATTTTACCAAACATTGTTCACTCATCAGTACCTTATGATCATCCTAAATCCATGCTATCTGATATGGCTTAGGGTGTTTCAATCTTTCCAACTTTAGCTTAGTCACCATCTCCTTTGAAACCAAATTATAAGAACTACCACTATTAATTACAACCTTACAACATTTACCTCCTGATTTGCATCTAGTCCAGAACAAACTTTTCCTCTACGATGGTTCCTCATTTGTCTTTGTATGAAATAGTGCTCTTCTCATGACAAGTGATTCTCCTTTCTCATGTTTACCAATTGAACTAGGTAATCCAATAGGTTCTTCTTCTACATAAGTTGTTCTTCTACTGTTCTTTGTCTTCTTGCTTGTACTTCCTTGATGACATTCAAATGATCTATGTCCTTCACCTCCACACTTAAAAAAGGTTCCTCTAAATGTTCTCCTATCAAGTCCTCTTCCATCTCTCCTATATCCTTCACTTCGGTATGAATTAGGGTATCCTCTTTGGTAGAAAGTTCTGTCATCTCTCCAATATGCATTGTTATCTCTATCATCCTTCTTGAATGTGCTATCTTATCTTCTTTGCTCTGTATATGATCTTTCTCCACTGGAAAATGTTCTACTTCTCTGAAATTTACCTCCCCTACCTCTCTGTCTCTGCTCATGCTTCTTGTTCAATTTTTCTTCAACCTTCAGGGAAAATTGATATGCTTCTTCTAGTGTTGTCATCCTCACCAAACTCAGTTCTTCTTGAATGTTCAATATCAGTCCATTGATGTATCTTGCCACTTTCTCCTTTCTTATGTCACTATGTCCTATCCTTATAATCATCTCATGAAATTATTTAGTATACTCCTTCACAAATTTCTTCTTTTGTCTCAAGTTCTGCAATCTCTTCAATAATTCCAATCATAGTCAACAGGTATAAACTGATTCTTCAACTTTGTCACCATTCTATCCCATTTTGTGATATTTTCTTTTCCTTTTCTATTTCTATCCAACTAAACTTCTTTCAACCAAATAGCAGCATGTCCTTTCAACTTAGTCTTTGCAAATCTCACCTTCTCTAGATCTTCAATTTCTTCTTATTCAAAGTATTCTTCTAGGTCATTTATCCAATCAATCAACTCTTCAGGATTCAAATTGCGAGTATAGTTCGGTACATCCACTCTAGGTCTTTTCCTAATCTTCAAAATAACTCTCAACATCTTTACTTGATCTGATTCTTCTTCTTCTGCAATGGTTTATTCATTTTGATCAGTGGATTGAAATTCTTCATCATCATCACTTTCAACATTAGGTCTAGGTGTAAGTCCTCTTCACCTATCTTCTTCAACGATATCCTTGATCAAACTCGCATTGTTTTCATCATCTCCATCATCTCATTCATTCTTCTAGCCATAGTACCAATAGTAGGTATTCAGTGGCATCTCTTCCTAGGATCAAGTGTAACCACCTCAAATTTGGCGATCGGGCTACAAGGTGGCAACTACCTCACAATCGGTGATCGGTTGACAACACAAGTAGTCTACCTTAGATTCAATGATCTATCCATAGAAAAATCTTACAGAATGCCTTCGCCACTTTGCTCAATTTCACTCCCAATAGGTTCATGCTTCTCTCAACTTCACTCCCAATAGATTCAAACTTTGCTTTGATACCACTTGGTGCGGTCACGGTTAGGAGGGTCCACAAGTGAGCATTCCAGGCCATGAAGCAAGAGTAAACACAATGGAAACAACTCAATTATATAATGCAAATGCAGATTCATACATTCACTATATCATAGATTCAAAATACAAACATGCTAGCAACATGAGGGCTTACAGATTAGGGCTCACATGCTTGATTCTCTAGTTACAAAATATGCGCAAGATATGGCTTTGAAGTGCCTTACAGAAGAAATCCTAACTTATGAACTATCTATCACTGATTAACTACTTTCCTATGCATCTATTACATGTATATATATCATCTCCTGATCACAAGAATCCTCTGTGTTGGCCAAGAAGATTACAACTCCAATAAAATAGATGTAACATGTGTACACGGATAGGTCAGTCCTAAAAAACTTGTATTCCTCTACAGGTGAATGAAACAAGGTGCAGATCATAGAGGAAGGTCAGCCATGTCCCAAACTATCTTAAATGATGTGTCATTTAGCTCTAGAAGTCATGGAAGTGCTCCACAAGTCTTCTGCTTCAGTTGGTTGTCTGAGACTGTCTGAATGCTCTGTTATGAGAAAATAGTCAATCTTTTGATAGAGATATCTTTTCAGAAATGGATCCAAATGACCTAAATTTTGGATATGTTGTACATGATGATGTCTAGATGCTAAATTCATCTCTGTAAGGTCTGAAATGATACTATGGTAGAATGCATACCAATACATAAACTACTACTGACTGTCTGAACTAGAATGAACTCAGAAAATGAAAGAAAATACAATGAATGCAAATATTTTTGGTTGATGCAAGATTACTCTTAAACCAAGGATCCTCCTACATCAAGGATCCTCCAGGGAGAGATAACAATAATCATACTCATCAAGCATCTAGTACGGGGATTATAAAACATAGAGGAAAATGAAAATAAAAAAATGAAATGAAGGGACTACGCTCAACGATTGAGATCTAGTAGGTTGTCCACCTCCCAATCTTGTTCATCATATAGGGATGGAAGATAGGAAACTAGAGGGACCACATTAATAGCAATACTTAGCACAACTCCTGGTTCATCATGTGGAGGATCAACATCCAAGGGAGGATATTGGTGCAACAATGAAGGTGAGGTCCATCGATCTTGTGAAGATTGAGAATAGAGATTGTATCTCTTCCAAGGACTCAAATACTTCTTCCTTAGGGGAAGATTGATCTAGGTCACTATTGGAATATATGACAATAGGTGGTCACCCAATGTGGGATCATGAGCATTAGTGGCCACTAGTGGAGTAGAGGTCTTCACAACTTGAATGGATGAAGCAGAAGGACTCAATGACAGTGAGGGTGGCATGCACTTAGGCTTACAAAAGGGTGGGGTGGAGTAATTCTCATGTTTTCACTTAAGAAAGAGTGGTGGAATATCAATGTCAATGGTGCCAAGATGCAAGACATCAGGGAACACTTAGTGTTGTATACATTATAGTGGAATGGACTATGATACAATGGTACTAGATGTAATGTTGATGTTAGGATAAGTTAGTGGAGAGGTAGGGGTGGGTGATGGGAGAGTTTCATGCTGAAGAAAAGGTGCATGAAGCTAAGAGGGTGGGGCCAAGTCTGGGGCCAACTACCTAGGAGAAGGGTGTATAGGAAGAGGTTTATCTCCTATTGCATGCTCACGAGCTACAACACCTCGATGATGCTTGTGATCTCTCATAAGTTGGTTATGCCTACTATGGCTCAAAGCATCCATAGGAGGAAATTAGGAGTCTCCCAACATGGGTTCCTTTTCTTCCATCACTCTAGGAGTGGTAGGAGGAATAGAAGGAACCACCGAAGGCTAGGTGGGGTACTATCAAGGGGGTCTTTTAATATAGGTTGCCTTCCTCGAGCTAAATTGGAGGGGCTGGAGGAATTGAGGTTGTCACTAAAGATTGAGGGATTGAGGGAGAAGGATCCTGAACCATTGGTTGCTTTCGTCAAGTCTCTGAATAGGTGAGAGGAATAAGAACAACCGTTAAAGGCTAGGAAGGTCTAGATTGTGTGGGTTGTGTGCCTCTAGGTCTTGGGTAAGATGTTGGAGGTGGGACCTCTCCATAAATTCTAGATGCACAAGGATAGGGGAGGTCAGTCGATTCAATCTATTTTCCCTTCCCTACTTGTGGGGTATGAGGAGGGACAGAAATAGCCACTAGAGATCAAGGGACCTTAGGGGTAGCAACTGGTTGGGTTGACGAGGAGGCACTGATAGATAACCAGGCAATATGGTTTTATTTGAATTTATGGTATGAGAGTAACAATAAATCATTGCGAGGTCGTAGTCTCTTAGTCGGTGTTGTCTAGAAGTAATCCAAGGAGTAAGTTTCCTTTAATGTGAGAGGTGTAAACCCACTATGATAAATAGTGTGTACCTATCCATTATGGGGAAATTTTAGGCACTTATGGATTACGAAGGGGACTGATCTCATGGTAGAGAGCTATAGATAGCCCAACTTCACATGAAATTGGTCAAAAGTGGGAATGATAGAGAAGGGAACAAAAATTGTTAGTTTCCAGTTGTGTGGAACTAGAGCTTCCAAGAGCACGGGAAGACATGAGCAATATTAATCTTCTACGAATGGTAAATTCTGAGTAAGAGCACTAGGTCATGAAGCTCATAAACTAAAAATAGATCCGTAACACACAAGTAATCTAAGATTTAAATATTTAAAGAACAAGAAATTATTTTGAGAGAGAAGGTTTTTTTGTTTTAGAAGAATAGAAAGAATGTTTTGTTTTGTAGTTTTAAAATGTTTCAAACATGTCAGGTTGACCAAAATGTGATGGGTAAAAAGTAATTCTAGGTAAACTATATAATCATAACAACTTCCCATTACACATTAGGATACTAGCCACCCAAGATGTCTATCTTGCTACTATCCAATCAGTAAGAGCAAGAATATCTTGGCTATATTCCTTTGTCACAATTGAAGTTGAAAGGATTAAATATTATTAACTAAAACTAACTAAAATAAGAGAAAATAGAGAAAATATAGATATTGATAGACTAAGTCACATAAATAAATGTAGAAATGGAAACTATAGATCATGAGGAACCTGACACCAAGCGGGTAGCCTCACTCCCTAGGATGACAACACATGGCATGGACATCTGCACTCAGCACTATAGTTTGTATGACACAGAAAACTAAAAAGCTAGATCTATACAACTTCGCATAGATTTTGATGAATTCTTGTTGATAGAAAACATAATAATTATTACAAAGACGTTGATAGATAAGGAAAATAGATAGAAAGAAGTTGATAGATAAGGAAAATAGATAGAAATGATATGATTAAAATGAAATAAAGAAATCGATAAGGAATGGAAAAGGTAATGCAAACACTCATGTGTTTAGAATCCCTTTTCACACAACCTGCAATCACAAACAAAGAAGAGGGGTTAGGCTGTATGGAGGTTTGCCTTAGTTAAACCATATTTTTTGGTGTTTCTACCTTAGCAACAACCAGAGATTGATATATATATATATATATATATATATATATATATATATATATATATATATATATATATATATATATATATATAGAATAGTGTGTGTTCTAAATTCTACGTTCATCTAGAATTGTGACGAGCATTGACAAAGAGAAAATGCAATATTGATAAATGAAACAATGATACTTAAATACAAGATAAATTCTAAATGAATTGACAAAAGGTTGAGAAAGAGGTTACAAGGATCTCACTAGAAATCTATCACATAGGAGAACAAGGCAAAGCTTTGTTCCGAAGGATAGAAATCTCGAATGAGATCCTTTTGGATAACACAAGGTTTAATACAAAACACATTAATTGATTATTTTCAATGACTTACAACAAACAATAAGCATGGACTATTAATAACACAAGTAAAATGATAGTGAGCAACAATTTCGATTGACAAAGATTCACTAGCATGAGATATCAATGGTTTGATTGGAAAAGCGCTAAAGTTTTATAGAAGAGGCAAGATGCCAAAAAGCTAGGAAAGGAGTCGTTTGGGCATGGATAAACATTAGGAAAAGATCAAAATGCCACACAAGTAAAAATGCACATTTTAAAAATGGTTTCTGAACTAGAAGACACTATTAGGATGCTAGTTTGTGGCATAAACATCCACGCTTAGTGCTTTGGTTCGTGCAACTTCCATTTTTAAAATGTTCAAATGACTCAAGGAACTGCCAAGGCTAAGACACTTTTACAGTTTTTTGATAGGATAAGCAGAAAGGGTCAAAGACACATTTGGAAGGCTCACTAAAGGAAAGAGCACTAAAGTGAGTACTAAATAGAGCATGAAATTGTGAGCGAGCATAATTTATGATGCTACAACAATCAAATTTAGATCATAGGTATTTTTTCATTTGGAAGTAGCCTCTATACCTCATTGTGAGGCCTTCTTGATCATGAGGAGTATTGAGCTTCTAGATTAGTGGAGCTTGATATGCTAGATGAAAACAACCAAAAGTGGTCCAAATACAAGAAGCTTATTTATCTTGGTTCAATAAAAAATACAACAAGAAATTATCTCCTTGATCCATTAAGGTTGGAGAACATTTTCTTAGAATTAGAATTTATTTGTTAAAAGAGTTGATGAAGGTTAAAACTTTAACCAAATTGAATCAATCCATACCTTGTCAAGGAAGATACATTAGTGATGATACTTTCTTCTTATGAACAATGGTACGTGTGGAGTTTGGTGGCCTGACCATCAATACTCTCCAACATAAGAAATATTACATTTAAAAATTAGAAAAGAAACCATGAATTACATTTTGTCCTTCCCACCTTGATGTGTGTAGTTGATTGCTCATTTTTTATTTTCATCCTAGTTAGAGATATAGATTCATAGTATATCATTCATCTCTACTGGGTAATAGGTTTTCCTGACCATAATAGACAATTATTCATCCCATTTATGCTCCTAGCTATTTGAATAAATTAGTCTTTATAATTAAATTGATCCTTATCTTAGTTAGTATAATTTATTAGTTTTATTCTCATCAAGTAGGCTAGCTTATAGTACTATCTAAAAGATAACAAGCAAATCTCTCCAACTCTCCTCAACAAGAAGGAAGTCTTAGTAGCCAATAGGTATGCATTTGGTTGTGTAAAACCCCTTCCTTACCTTAACTAATCTTAGATGATGAGCCCTCACTTCATCTTGGTAGTGTGTAGCTAGGTTAAGGGGTTACAATACTCCAAAATTCAAAAGTCAAAATCCATAAAAATAAAAAACAATAAAAAGAGAAGAGAAAAAGAAAAGAAATCCATATAATAATGTCCATACTCTCACCCATTTAGATTTTGATTGAAACTATTAGGGTGACATTAAAAAAGGAACTTATATGAGAAAAGAACACATAAGAACAAGTTAGGTGAAACAATCAAGGGTGTTTATTTCCTTCAAAGAGCTATTCTTATTGAGGACACATTTCGTTTCCCCAAATTTTACTTGTTGACCATCGTTGATTTAAGTCTAGGACGTATTTGTAAAGATAGGTACCTAATAATTTCTAGTGTTAGTTTAATGGTCCATTAGATTTAGATTAGGACTCATTTTTCCTTGATGATATTGTATTATCATCCTTTTCATTTTTCCCATTCCAACTTATCCCCATAATATCTTATGCCTTAGAAATATAGTGACCAAGTCATATGTTAGTCAACCTGCAATCCATTAGGTAAAAAAATAGTAAAGAGAAATTATAGTGTTTGTAGCATATAAATAGCAATTTATAACAAAATTATTGTATATTGAATCCATGCATTTGTTAAATTATTAAATATGGAATTCATTGTTTGCATATATACCAATGTATATCGATGACACATATGTTGTAAAACTAGTATACATGTGCAAATGTACATTTGCTAGTAATATAAGCTAAAACTTAAATAATCCATGTGTTTAATGAAGGGGGAATAATATATATGAAGTCAACCAAGACAAAGTATGGGTCATTCTAAAATAATCTAAACATATACATGTATAACTATCAAGGTCTAAGCACAAAGGCCCCCTCATTAAATACATAAAAAATGAAAGATATCAATGAACATCTACATATCTTGATACAAAATCTCTCCATGAGAGGGGCCAAGTCAAAGTGAGTCAAATTTAAATTAAGAAAATAATTGTGAATCTAAGTCATGCCCAAGATCTTGGCTAGCTAAGATTCCTAGTCCTCTACTGTCATCTACTCTCTAGTGTCTCCAACTGAGTAGATGCTCCCTCTCTCTACTAATGAGTCTAGAAATCATTTATGTCTAATTCCATGAATAAGAATGTATGTGGTGGCTAGGACCAATTCCTGGTCCCATCATGCTCCTCAAAAGCATATTGTTTTCCTCAACTCTAATAATCCACCCCTGTAGAGCCATGACCTCCTAACTAGCATGATAGGTAGGAAAAATCATATATGTACTATGGCCTATAGATAAATATGTATGATTGATTATAGGTACACCCATGTGTGACTCCACTAAGAGCTTACCTTTCCTCTACACAACCATAAAAAATGTGTCTAGCAATGAGCTCTAAATCATATCTCTCCACTCATCCATAAATCCTACATATCTAAAACATAGAGAAAAAGAAAATGTCAAAGCCACATTAGAGAAATAATTGATAAACCACACTAAAATATTATAAATAATTCTAATATCATACATCTCAAAGGGTAGTAAATAAAGTAAAATAAAACCACTCACTCACTAGGATCTCTTGGTTATTAGATAGGATCATGAAAAGGTGGCCTCTGATATGTGGGATTCTATTCTAGGAGAATATCCTAACAAGGACCTCCTCCTATATAGACTTTATGCTTCTCACCTCCTCCCTCTCTTTTATGGGATATTTTTCCCATCATCAGATCCTTGGATGCTAACATCCCTCCATTAGTGTCCTCATGGACATCATTTCTTGACATGTATTCATCATTAGTCTCATCATATAAATCATCATCTCCACTCTACACAATTACAAACTAGTGTACCTAATAGTTTTCTTGTTGTGACTCAAAAAATACACCTTTTTGGATTTAGTTTAACTTCAAGTATTCATACAATCTAGTTAAAAGGACACATAGCTGTTTAACTATTTTCTCTCTTTTCAAAATTTTATAGTAGATCATTGACATAAGATTCCACTATGTCATTGATAAGGTGACAAAAAAATATGTTTCATAGCCCTTTAGCATGTATCCCTAGCATTTTTCAACTAAAGGGAATTTCCACATACCACAAGGTTCCCCTTGGAATGATGAATGTCAATTGATTTTTATTGGATTCTACAATATGAATTTGATTATAGCCAGAGAAACCACTAATGTGGGACAATATTTTGTAACCAACAATAGAATTGAGAATCAAGTTTATAGATGAGAGAAAAAATAATTTTTAGGGGAATGTTTATTAATGTCTCTAACATTAATGCATATTCACACATTCTCATTCTTTGTGAGCATCAGGACTATGCTTGATATCAATGTTGAATAACCTAGTAGCTTGATAAATCCTACGTTAAGATTGGTTTTGTACCTAGTCTAGTGACCAAGTTATGAACAACAATATCATGATATAATTGTGGCATGTCTAAATATTGCAAAGTGATGACATCTATGAAATCAATGAGAATTTATATGTATTATAGCTCTTCATCCATAAATTCAACCCTCATTTTCACCACTATATTTTTCTAGCACACACCAATGTTTAAACTAGTGGTATCCATTAAAAGATATGGGTGGCCTTTAAATACTAATGGGGTAGGAGGTATGTGATGATATGTAGAAGAACATATCATTACTATAGGATCATATTGGAGACAACATGTGCTTAAGAGCCCAAGAGATGAGATAGATCCAAATAGAGTGTTTTGGGCTCTCAACTATTATAATGGGTATATATCCTTTAAGGATGTATACTTGTTGTTGAGCTTTGTAATGACTTGTCATGTCAGAGCATTTTATAACAATATGATCTATGCCATCTTAGACGTCCTCTAAACATTCTTTTATTGTGTACCCTTTTTAGTATTTTTTTCTTTGTTTAGGTTGTATGAATAGATTTTCCAAGTCATTAAACCATACTTGTGACTACATTAGTTACCCTCCTCCTTAAGCGAGTTAAGGAAAACCCCTCCATAAGACTTAAGGCATGAAGGGGGTTTCATAAGGAAGAAGATTGTCCTCCTCAAGCCAAAGAGAGAAGATGAAAGGTAACCCTCCTTAGGCACACTTTCATGTTGTCACTTGCATGTGTGTGTGTTTAATTTCTTTCATTTCTAATTTATGTCTAAAAAGAACTAGTAGTCATTAATATTTTTATTAAAGTTGTGAATAGGAGTTTTAAGATTTGTTAAACTAATTTTAAAATTATAGTTTCTATAAGAAGAGACAATGATAATAGACAACATGATGTATTAAGGAGTATACATTATATATGACCCTTAATTTTATGAGAAGTGATAATAATAATTGTATTCAAAATATATACACAAAATTATAAGAATCTTTATTTTCTTTTAAATATAATTATTATATTAAAAATATTATTTAAAAAAAAAGTTAATCACCTTTGAGTTGCGGACACTTACTGATTTTGTTATATCTAAACTACTCCAAAAGAATCAGTTTGAATCGGACGTATTGATAAAGCTACACACTAAGCAGATGTCTTTCAGATAATCCCGAGACTGGCTTGAGATAATTACACAGCAGGAATATAAAACTAATAATAATGACAATCAATAAATAAAATTAAGCGATACGCACGAAGCAGATTAGGCTATATAAGTATTACCATCACTAATTCTTTTTTCGCACAGAAGAAGAATACAAATTCATTGCATTTGAACAGCAACTACATGGCGAAGGGCAACCAAATATATGTGTCTTTGCTGGTTTTATTACTCGCTCTCACACTTACACCGCCTTTGGCTTCTGCTTTCGGTAATATACATTCCTCTTCTCTTTAATCGATATTTCTATTCAAAAATCTCAACTACTTACTGATTTGTAATATGTTGATCCTAATTACAAGACTACGGTTACCCTGGATATTGTCATTCTGGGAGCGGTGCATATAAAGGTCCTTGTTTTAATCCAAAAATAAGGATCATGCGATGTTTGGACAGTGCGTGTCTACCAAGTGTCTGTGTTTTAATCCAGGCTGTTAGAATAGCAATAGCAATGCTACGAGGTGGTGTGTTTCTTCTGTGATGGGAGGGAATAGCCACTTTTGGAGAGTACAAGCGGTTTGGTTGGAGATTAGTTTGTGTGAGTTGCTTGATTGGAGATTGATTTGTGTGTGTTTTAATAGTGATGTTACGAGGTAGCCATTTTAATGAATGCTTTGAGTAACAAAGTAATTTTATAAATGTGATATTTATCTAGAATAAAGTAATATAATAATTGCATATCTTTTTTAACAAATATTTATATACTTTAATTTTATTTTATTTTGTAATTTAAAATAGTAGTTGAATAAAATTATCCTACTTTTCAATAATCTCAATTTATATAAATCAATAAACTAGCACTTGTATTTTTTAAGAGGAGCAAGGGTTTCAATAATATTAGTAACTTAGATGGATTATATTGATGGAAATGACATACAAAATTGTTACTTTGTTTAACTTGTAAATAAAATTGAGGTCCAAATAGTCTACTCTTATTTACACATTCAATCCCAAAATATTTTTGACATCACGACAAAATCATGAATGCTAAGCAACCAAAAAAGAACTCATCACTAGTTAAAACAATCCACTCTTATGTACAGATTCAATCCCAAAACATTTTTGAGATCACAAAAAAATCATGAATGCCAATCAACCTAAAAATCCTTTAATGTAAACCCCGAAGGGCCTAAGGGGCCCTCTTTATGGTTGAAGAAGGTTCAAATATAGTATCATTTTAAAGAGAATTTGAGGGATCACCTATGTTTTATCGGATTATTAAAATTGTTTTAGAAACGTTGAAGCCAAAATGACAATGGTTTCCTCCATTCTTATGTACATATCCAATCCCAAAACATTTTTGAGATCACAAATAAATCACAAATGCCAAGCAACCTAACAATCCTTTAATGTAAACCCTAAGGGGTCTACGGGGCCCTGCTTATGGTTGAAGATGGTTCAAATCTAGTATCATTAGAAGAGAATTTGAGGGACCACCTATGTTTTATCAGATTATTAAAATTATTTTAGAAACATTGAAGCCAAAATGACAATGGTTTCCCCAAATCATAGCAAAAGATCTATGTGTTTTCTTGAACAACCCTTCTCTTCTTTTTACAACCTTGCATATTTTGCAAGCATTTTATTTATTTATATGAATATCAGTTATTGTTAGGAAAAAAATCCACAACAATCACTTAGCCATTAAAAACATGACACAAGCAAATCCCAAAATCTCTATTATAAACACAATTATCTATCAAATTTCTCATAAATGCAAATAAAATCCCCTTCTTTCCCTCGCAACTCTCAACACTATTTCATCCTAAAATATCAAAAAGAAAAGTAAAAAAATAGATTCAAACAATCCACAACTATCGCTTGGCCATTAAAATTAGACACAAGAAAATCTCAAAATCTCTATTACAAATATCTAACAGAGATATTGTTCCTCTCTTCTAAACTTCATGTACATTTCATCAAGATTCATGGAGAAATGACCCAAGTTCATGATCCATGTTACCCTTATGAATATGTCAACTCTTGCTAATGCTCCAATATAAATTAAGACTTCACTTGTAGCTTTGTAGTCCTAATTTTACTCCCCTAACACACACTCACCACATTGGCAAAATTAGAAATGGAGGAAATTATATAGATTCTTATTTGTAAAAAAATTAGTGATTCAATGAGCAAATATCAACATTAAAAAAAGTGTAGTCTTCAACTAACCCCCATAATTCAAACATAAATACGATGCATATGATTATAAATGATCCCCATGTAATTCAAAGATAATTTGGAAGCTAATGTCCACAAGTTTCTAGGAATCGACATTGGGAGTAATGAAAAGTAATAGCTAAAAAGTAGACAATGACAATGCCTAATGGCTATTAATAGAGTAAAGTAAGAAAAACAAGTAGCAAAAATCTTTTTCAAAAATAGAGGCAAAAAGAAATGAATGTAGTGCCAAAATGTAATTAACCACTTTTATTTGCATTTCATTAGATGTACACTACTATTAGACTATTCTTGTAGTTGTAATTTGATGAGATGTACCCTTTTTCTGGTGCTCTTGTACCTACAATTTGTTGAGATGTAGAAAGCTAAAGTTTTAGAGACAAAAAGAAAATGGCTATTGATTCAATTGAAAGAATCAAGGGATTAGTATCATCTTCCACTAAGCCCACATAATCCAAACATTGGCAATGCAAGTTTCCACTAGAAACATAAATGATGGGTATTTAGTCCTACCTCAATGAGAGAGAAGAAGAAACATAATAGAAGTATTGGCCTGATCATTATGATTCAATCTTTCTTCGAATCCTTGACTCCACACAAGAAGCTAGACTTAAACTCTAGGGATATAGCTTATATTTCTAACCATAGAAAACTAAAATACCCTCACATGAGGACTCAAACCCATGATTGATAAGCTAACATTGTGACTCTTTTCTTCTTTCTATTGGGATTTATGTGACTTAATACAAATAACCTATAGATCAATCAGAGATAGAATTATAATCGGAATGGCATCTCCCCTTTCAAAAACTAAGAGAATCATGACCAAAGCCTTGGTTTCTTGGGGGTAGGGGAATCTTGATGGTGTAGTTAGGATAAGCCATTGATTTTTCATCATGTTTTTTATGCAATGTTTGAGGCATGGCCAGAATGATTTAGAAAACTTGGTCCCCTTCTTCTACTACTTCATTTCCATGGGTGAGCTAAACCAATTGGAACTGCACTTGGGATGCTTGATGTTTGTTACTGATTGTTGAATATATTCTACATGGGATTCATGCATTAATTATGATTTGATATTTTAACACCATGAAGATTTGATTTGTGGGAAGATTTGATTTTTCATGTTACTACTTTTTTTTTTAAAATGCGCCTGGTAAATTTTTTAATGTGACCAACGACGCTGGTGCGACACGCCCTCCGGCTCCACACAAATGCTTTTGCCCGAAGCAATGAACCGGTGAGGCCACAACACGAGGGACCTCATCCCCTAACAAGAACACTTCAAACCCACGAGCTTGTTGGCCCAGTGAAGGCGTAAAGCCTGCGAGCTCGTTGGCCCAACGGGGGTTTGAACTCTGGTGGCCACCATTACAACCAAGCGACTTAACCACCGAACCATGCCCTTATCGGCGACGTTACTACTTTTTGATAACATGACCATGAAGATTTGATTTTTCACATTATTGATTTTTAGTGAGGTCTAAAAATGATTTAGTGATGAGTTAAATATTAATATATATATATGGTAAAAAAAGGCTAATAATAAAATTGTTTTATAGATTAAATAATTTTTATTACATAATATTTTATATATGTGAAAGTAAACATTTTAATTTTGTTTTAAATTATTTTTAAAATAATTTGAATTTATATATTGATAACTCATTCCATTCATGACAATTTCTTCTCTTGTTACATTCAAAATCATTCTTTTAGCAAGGATCTATCATGTGCCCTACATATGGGTCATTCCACAATAATGGGTTACACATTTTGGCCAAACTTGACATTGAAATCAACATTTTGAACTAAATCTTCACTTTTTGACACCTATAGCCACTAGACCATTAAGAATTTGAAGATGATGTGAACTAGTGATTTGTGAGATTTTGTTTGTAGATTCTAAATATATACTTTTAAAAAAATTTGGAGTTAAATTGTAAAAAATTTTGCATCTCCTTTGATAACTAGTTTTTAATAGTAAAAAACATTTTTCAAAGTGATGTGTAATCTGTAGCACATAACTTTTTTTCTACAAAGGATGAAATTCTGATTCTTTTGAATTTAGATTGGTAACACCGATATATAGGGCATGCATTTGGTTTCCTAATGTTTTGTTGAATATTTTTTTAATTAAGTTTTGAAGTCAAATCAATTATAATTTAGACATAGGCATATTCCATAAAACATAACTTTTTCTGTATGTATCGAAATTCAATTTTTTTTTGTTGAAACAAGGACATCAATACCTAGGGCATAGATATTTTTCAGAAAATTTTTTCACTAATTTTCAAATTTTCCATGTATGTAGAACAAAGAACTTGATGTTCGGTGAAAAACCTACATTCACAAGAAATAAAAAATAAATATAATAATCAAATTAAATATATTTAAAATTATACTTTTTGGGAAGCTTATAATAAGGACTACATACTTACAAAACATAAATTTTAAATGAATTCTTTTGATCCCCCAAAAGGTAAATCAAAAGTGGTTTTTTATCAGCATTTTGATAGGTGTAGAGGAGACTCCATTATAGGTATGGTTTAAAACTAGCAAGGTTCTATCCAAGGGGGTTTGATCAAACCCTCTTCAATTAAAATCCTTTAAATTGAACCTTTCAAGGATTAAATCATTATATTTTCTAAAAATATGTGATTTCAGCAAAAATTAGGATGTCCCAAAAAGTGTAACCCATTATTGTGGCAGCACCCATATCCATTAGATTATCATGCCTTTTTATTAGAACACACTGTTATACTGAGAGGGGGATGAATCAATATATACTAAAACTTAATCCAATTTATCTTTATTAGCCAAAACATTTTACTAGCTTAAACAAAGGATAAAGCAAATTAAGAAGATCAAAACAAAACACATGAGCACACAACCATAACACCAAATTTACATGGAAAACCCTAGAAGGGAAAAACCATGGTGAGCAAGCTTCTTGGATCTATTGTCCAAATCCAATAAAAAAAATTACAAGTTTTAGGGCTACAACCTAAGGGAGGACACACTCCCTAAAATACAATACAACAACACTTACATAATGAGGCTACAACCTATGAACATCTCACTTAACAGATCTTATTGATCAACCTCCTCCTCAACATCAACACACTTAACTCAAATCTTCACTTCCTCTACACAACTGACACTGTTGACTTCAACACATCTTCACACACACTCACTCACATAACCTCGCACCTTCTCCCTCAATCGCCCAACTCAGAACAAACAAGTTCTTTTATTTATACCTTCTGCAAACAACAAAATCTTTCTCCTACGTCGGCCAAGATGAAACATGTAAACATGAAACGTGCAGTGACCACACCAAGTCACCATTCAAACAATGTAGAAATCTAATGCAGTTCAAGCCAAAAGATAACCAAGACCTATGATTTCCTTAACACATTCTTCCAAGCTAGTGCACACTTCAAAACATCTGGCGAGCTCATTAGAACACATGAAGTTGGCCCAACAAACACTTATCCTTCCACAAAAATTGCTCCGGACCTAAAGCGGTACCAAAGGAACCAATTAACATCATGTAGTTCATTTCACAAGAAACATGAGACTTCCACAAGCCTTCTCATTCATCCCTTCCTAAATGAAATATATGTATTCTTTTTGGTGCAAATATACAGATACAAATGCTGGCATCACACACAAACACTCAACAAACAGTCTTGGGATAGAACATTTAAAAATCAACTTGTGGTGCACTTTAGCATCTGGAACCTAAAATGAACAATCATACTGAATATATGAACTCATCCTCCAAACATCAAATCCAAAAGATGAATTGTAGTGAAATGCGGTGGTTTTTCTTTTCTCCTCTAGACAACCCTAATCAGCAACATGATATATCTTTGTTTTGTTGACTCCGAAGGACCTCGGCTGTACAACTTATCAACTAAAACTTTAATATAACAATCTTCTCAATTACATATAACCATCCTTCAAACCACAAGATCTCATCTTCAAAAGTGGAGAAATGCAGAGCAAATCTCTAACATATCCTGACTGCAACCATCCTAAACCTCTGTCTTCACTCTGCTAGTTCTAGAATCTTCTGCGGTAACTTTCAAACTCTGAAATTAGAAACATAAAACATTCACACTTGTCTCTATCTAGCTTTCAAACTGCAAGGTCATACCTTCAAATGTAAAGGAATGTGGAGCATTCTCCAATCTTCTTCAGTGCAAGTTCTTCCAATGCCTTAGACTTCTTGAATATTTCTTTCAAGATTTAATCAATGCTTTTCATTAGGAAACAATGAATACAACATTCACCATACCAGAGACTTCATTCACAACATCATACAACAACAATCACAACTCTTTTCATCAAAGAAAGAATCTTTCATGTTAGCACTACTCTTGCCAATGAACTTCAAAAGGTAGGGTGCAACTATGTATAGATGATACTGATCCAATCCATATACATAGTACATGACATTCATCATCTTACCCTTTACTCCACAACTTCTCTGATCCATCTCTTTATTGCTCATCACTTTGCATCACTATTCTTTGGCATTTCTTATTATCAATTTATCAACACTTCCACTCCCAACCTTCAACACTATTGACATCAATCTTATCCATCACTGAATCACACTGTTGACATCAATGGCAACACATATGCAACAATTTTAATGACCTATCCAAGCTACAATGTCATGATGGCTCAAATTTATGTAATTTTGATGTGTTGTACAATGTTCTGAATGATGATGATGAATGTTTTAATGACTCATGTTTTGAAAGATTATGGCTCATGGATTGATAATGATGATTTATTAGGGGAGCATACATTGAGTAAATATTATTATTCAACACTTTTTGATTGCCCAAATATCATGAGGGCAAAGTGAGAGCATATGGTTGATGAATAATGATTATAAATATTATTTTAAATAATAATAATGCCAAAAATATGTAGCAATGTATTTCACAAATAATATAAATATGTGGATGCTTTAGAAAATAACACATAAATATGAATAAAGCTTCCTCCATAACATAATGTTGCTTCAATGATTACAAGATATATGGGTCCACAATATGTTGAAGCTTCATAAATACAAAACTTGTTGCAATTACAAAAATATATGCTAAAAATCTAATGAAACTTTGAAGTACAAATACAACCTCTCTATGAGATTTCCCCAAGAAACCAAAGGGTTTTCATCCTCCAATTTCCATGAAATCAAAGGGGTTTTATCCTCTAAACTCTAGAATCTAAGTGTTTTTGTTCTTGAATTAATTGAATACAAGGCTCAAACTGTTACAAAAAGGACTGAATAATTGGCAATAATCTCAAAGGAACCAAGTACCCAAATATATAACACCAATAGGGAACAAATTCCAATGCCCAATTTCCTCTCTTAAAGATAGGAATTAAAATATTAATGGGATTCCCTCCAAAAATAGAATTACTTTCTCTTGTAACTAATTATTAGTTACTTCTATTTCCCCAACCCATGGCCTCTTTATTAAAATATGTTTATATCCTTATTTGGAAAATAAGGATAAGGCCCACATAAGATATAATTACATAAAAAGGGACATTACAAGTCTGTTGTAACGAGCTTCCTCTAATAAGGTAAAAATATAATTATTAATTTGAAATAAGAAGAACTAGGTTTGAATGAATCTAACATTTTTCATCATTTAGACTTAGATTTTTTCTTTAAATAATCATATCTAACCATTAAGTTTAACAACCATAGAAAATATATGATAACCCTTTAAAAACCATAAAGTTTCATTACATAGATAGGAGAAAGATATTGATTTATTATCTCTTATGGTGTACAACATTATATAGGTTTTGGATTATATATTTCAATATAAACCATGATTAGGACTATTGTCCATCAAGTCAAACTACAAATGATAATTGAAGATATACAATATTTTTAAATTTCAAATCACTACAAAATAGTTGACCAATAGTCTTAATCATCTCATCCAAGCACAAGATATATGGTTTCTATCAAGCTATATGGAGGGTGAGCATCAACTAAGTGCTTTACCTTCAACCGTAGATTGGCATTCCTTGACTCATCTTCCTATAGGAAGTGGCCCGACCCTTCAATGAGGGTGGCAAATAATGACATTTGCAGTAAAACCATAACCAAATTATCTAAGAACCAAGTGTAAATATGTACACCTCCATCACATACAATTAATCATGGAGTCCCAAGATACCCTCTATCTAACATCACTTTTGTCTAACATGAAATTTGTGAGTATAGTGAATTAACAATGCATAAAGATATAACATCACTTTGGACAAAGAGTTCAATCAAAATCACATAGAGATGTGGGTCATATGTTCACACACTACTATCTCTTGCTTGATTCATCAAAGTGATCATTAAATTAATAGAAAAATTCAAGGTATAAACCAAAACACAAGTTTCTAAGAAACTATATCATTTCCCAACTCCTAGCACCTTTCAATGGGTGACATAATATAATATCATTTAAATACTATTTATTTTTGTACTAGATAGTTAAGTGCATATAACATTCCTTTATTGTTGGGATTACTAAGATTTACAAGCAAGAATTGGGATATACTTCCAAAATAATGAGTGCATAAAATAAGCCTAATTGATAAATTCAAAAGTTCTTAGTGAAATGTACATAATAGCCTTGCTTAAATAGGCAAGGGTAGGAAGGTAGGACACAACAACTGACTACCCCTCCAAAAGCGCAACACTTGTGAGCTCAAATGATAAGTGTTTAAGCAAGTAGAAAGTATGCATGCACTAGGTGTCTCAACAAGTGAGGACACATGTTTCAAGGTCACATGAGGTGAGACAAAGCTCTAAAAATCCCTAAGTGGAGGCTTAACAAGTGTAAACATGACTCTCTTAGGTAGGCTAAAAGTTAACTAGATAGATAATGTCTCATTTTACACTAACACCCCCTTAAGTGCAACTTAGGGAGAAGCAATATAATGATGATGGGTCTCAACTACTAGGCCATGTTAGGTACCCATGTACAAACAAATTTTTTTATAGTATGTATATGACAAAAAAATTACATTGTCGATTACAGTAGGGTGATTTTATTTAACCTCGAGTAAAATAAGATTTGTTCATTTACCACCATAAAGGGTCTATTATTATCTACATGTTTTAATCCATAATTGCATTTTGCTACAAGATTTAGTTTCCATTAAGGAAGTAAAGGATTAACCCTTAACCCTAACCCCACATAGGTAAAGTGACTTTTGTGTGTGTGCATCATGTAGTACATGATGATGAAAAGGCAAAAGCAAAGGGATGATGAGTTCTAAAACCCAATGGGTCATGCACCTGGAGGAGTCTGGAGTAAGTTTGGATATGCCTCCAATACTCATTACAGAAACGTGGATGTAGAAGCATTCAGGGACAAGATTCAAGCTCAGGATGCAAATGAAGTACTAAAGAATATAGTTTCTAGTGGCATGTATAATGCAGCTAGATTCCCATACGCCATGGATGCATTGGAACTAGTTATCTAGTGTGCTCAGAAATACAATCTGCTTAAATGACAGGTAGAGCACCAAGGTAGAACATATGTTGATTCTTACCTAAGGGCATAGTGGAGACATTCAATCTCCCAAGGAGTAGGCACATATTCAAGATTGACCTGAATGCATTGACAAGACAATATAACTCAACTGTTGTTGGATGCCGCAAGGTAATGCATAACTCTTGGTTGGATCCAACAACTAGACCTAAAGCAAAGTCGAAAATGGCACAGACACTATACAAGTTCAACTTCAATGACGAAGTCCAATACATGATCACCTTATTGAATAGGATGGTCGAGAAGGAAGATGTTGTCTCCCTTGAGTTGTGGATGTTCAACTTGATCAAGTTTGTAAATGATGTTGGAGGAGTTGTGCACTAGGCATAGTTGATCAACGGCTCAATATATAATGGTATGGTCAGCTGGAAGAAGAAGAAAAGGAGGTTATTGATGACCTCATATATTGTCTTCTCATGCGCCTATAAGTCACAATTTGATGGATTATACATTGTGGGCAAGCTTGGGAAAAAGGACAGAGAACAACTGGTATGGCAACATCACCCTCAGTTGGAGAGGAATCAGTCCATCACCCACTTCTGAAGAGTGAATGACTGCTTCCTAATATGGTTGGTCTATTTAATGGATAGAGATATAGTGAAAATAATATCACGGAGGCCCAAGGGGTCATCATGACTCATGGATCCTAGTTTATCTAGTTTCCCACTTTCACCTACATCAGGATGGATGTATTCAAAGGTCACCCATTTATGCTACCAAGGTACCCTACATATAAGGTACTACTTGTGGAGATAAATAGACAAATCATCCCCTCATACGAGGCATATGTCAGGAAGAATGGTATAGATGTGTGGAGTTCAAAGACTCCAAATTGTTTGAGGTTGAGATACAAATGCTAAATCTACATTCATTCCCACTCCAGCAGATTTTTGGTCCTTATCACAGAATGGAGACATATGTGAATAAGAAGTTACAACATCTGCCCCATCTAGAGGACTTCTGGGTAGATTGCAATGATCAGGAAGATGTCCAGAAGAGAGGATATCAAAGATGAACATTGAATCAAATGAGGACTCTGGGAATTCTAGAGATGCCACCTCAAGTCAACCCCAATGATGGTCTAACCTTAGACTCGAACTATGACAATAAACATGTATACAAGGAGATGTTGCCTCTCCTAGACTAGATAAAACCTAACGAGACATCAATCGATGTCATATCCAAGAACATCCTGGCCACTACCAAAAAATGGGTAGATCAATAGGTAAATGATCTAAAGGCCAAATGAGTGGACCTGACCTATGGAAAGAAGAGGAAGAGGAAGAACAACACAAGGAGGCTAAATTGGAGATAGAAGATGTTCATATTGAACAATCTGGTCAAGAAGCATCCACACCAAATGACTTAGAATGGCTGGCATCAGAGGTACAACACCCTCCAATTCATTTAATTCCATTTGATTTTAAAGCATTATTTTCAGCCAAAGAAATAAATCCTAGGAGAAAGGCAAGAGTAGTATCTTCTATTCGAAGAGATGCTACAAGATGTAGAATAGCCCAATTGGCTATACCTATAGTGGATAAGGCCAAAGGGGAAATAAGTACAAGTGAGTACCAGATAACTACTCTGGACTTAGGGCATGCCACTATGGAGCAAGAGATAGACGAGCTCAAAGGCAATGCAGAGGCCATTGCAACACGAATAAGAAAGAATAAGTTGAAGAAATAAGAGCTAAAAGGGGGCATTGCCTAGCTAGAGACATTCATAAAGGGGCTATTCACCCTTGAAATATCAATAACTGAGGTCCCAACCAACTTGACATTGGTGACCCAAGAACAGATAATGGAGTTAGATGCAAAGAAGCATCAAGTTCAAGTCATGGAGAAATGGTACCTAAAATTCTTAAAGGAAGGGGAAGAGGTCATCTAGACAACTTTATCAAATTGGAACACCTTGACCTTCATCAAGAATAAGGCTGATGTCCTGAAGGCAACATGTGCCACAGGTCTAGACCAAAGTGACTAGGACATCCTGAAGCTGAAGGCCATTTAGGTGATGTCAGACAAGATGTTGTTACACCATCACATCATGACCATCTAGACCATGCCACGCATGTAGGATTGGTTGAAAGACTTGAAGTTTGAAGAGGAGATTTTGAAAACTTGTCGGCATAAGGCCATAGACATCAGCAACAAGATCCATGAACTCCTCACTAATGAAATGGAGATTTTGGAGGAGATAACTAGCCAGCTGATGGAAGAAAAGGAAATATATGAGTCCAACAAGCCTCAACTACAAATTTCAAGGCCAAGTATGGCCTAATTTTGTAGGATCAAGTGGGCTACTTCTCATAAAAAGCTATAGATGAGGTCATGGACCTATGTACGAAGATCAAAGGATATAAGGAGAAGTTGGATTCCAAGACCAATGAGTGCCTAAACTTGATGGATCAACTCCAAATGTAGGAGTATGCCAAGATAAAGGCTCAAGTCTTTGATAGGGATGACATCAAGAAGACCATTGCCTCCTATGATACATACAAGGCTTTGGATTTTGGGTAGATGTTAGTTGAAGATGATAAGGAATCCAATACATAATGATGAGGCTCTTGATGATGCTAGGTATTTTGGAGTATCCAGATATCTAGTGGGGATATATTTTGGTGAAGTATAGCAAAGAGGACATCCAAATGATGATTTAGAGTTGTCAAAAACTGAAGGATGGATAAAGACAAAGTGGTAAAAAGGGTGGATATTCTAGCATATTCCTAGATTCTGATGCACTGAAGAGAGAATATCCTATTGAGCCAGCTGTCATCCACAACTAAGTGCCAAATAGCAATAATGTACACCTTGTTTCCTAACCATTGATGTTGAGAGTGAGATCCTGACCATTGATTATTGTAACTGATTCTAGATCCTTGTCTTATAAAAGGCATCTAAATCATTATAGATAGGGGGATTGAATTGATGAAATTTGCTAAGCATTAAGTTAGCATATTTTGTAACTTTTTGGCTTACCTCATGATTTTATCTCACATTTAGTGAGATCATTAATATATGCTGTGTATATGAATGGATTGAAGAATGGATTGCTACTGATGGAAGTTGATTGTCATTGACATCAAAAAGGTGTTGAGTTGTTGATACAAAGTTAGTTCACATGGTCACTCATGCAGATACATCAAAATCATAGCTAGATCATTCATGTAGATCAAAGGTTGATAGCTAAATCATCCTTGGGTTGATAACTAGATCAGTTATGTAGAGACATCATGTAGAGTGTAGATGTGCAGAGACATAAAAGATTTGCAAAGAGTTGATCTATTCTAACTCATGGTCTTCATGGTTTCAATAGTGCTCTTAGTTCATGTTGATAAATTATGTGACAATGTTTGGATCATGTGCCAAGATGTGTTCATGCTATCTTCATCTCATTTGATGTTGGATGTTGGTCAAAGTACTTTTTTCTTTAGGCCTTATTATGCCATGCCATGCTTCATTGTATTCATGATGGTTATAACTCCATTGCCCAAGGAAAGTTCAAGTTCTTATGTCAGTTTGTTTCATGCAGTGGTGTTGATGACTCATACAGGGTCACCTTATAGTATTCATGGCTCAAAGGTTATGTTGAAGCAATATTTCATCTTGCCAAAGTTGGGGCAGGATATCAGGAGTTCTTCAGTGCCTCTAAGTGATATTGATTATAGTAAAGGTGTTTTAGAGATCATGTGTTGAGGTACCAAAGGATGATGCTTTAAGGATGTAAAATGTGTTTATCATTGATAAGTTTCATAATGATACCTCATGCTTTGTGGAATAGAATCTCAAGATATTGATCATAGGCAATGTGTTGTTCATGTTGATGCATTCATGTTGAAGACAGTCTAATTGGAGAGTTAGTATGTATGAAGTCTTCATGTATATGTTTCATATGACATGTCAGGATCAAGTTGCTTATTGAGAGTTTAGGGTTGATGATTATGCTTATTGAGGGTTTGAACAAGGTAATGCTCTTGCTTCATGCTATAGTTAAAGGTTGTCTTCATCATATTTATCAGTCTATTATAAACTACTATAGAGTAAATTTCTCCTTGGCAAGTGTAACATTAAAAAATGTCCCCTTGGGGGCTTTTCCCTCATAAGGTTTAGCTCCCAGGTCTTTAGCATGCATTTAGGACATCTTATTTCATATTTTGGCATCCTGATGGAATGAGAACTAGGTTCCATGGCAAATTGGACCCAGGTGGACCCCTTGAGCTGTACCCTACCCAAAATAGGGGGGGAGGACTTGGGCACCCGTGCCCTAGTCCTGCCCTATTTTAGGGTAGCCCTAATTTCTAGGTGTCAGTTTATGACTGTTACTTGGTCCTTTTGCCTACATGGTAAGTTCTAATTTTTAAAATCTTGGTGGGAGTGCTTGTAGCTGCATATATAAGCATGTTTAAGCATTCATTTGCAAACTAGATGGCAATTGTGATGTTCATGTGTTCTCAAGGTGATTCAAGGCTTTCATTGTGTTGCAAGAGCAGACTTGTGTGTTTTGTGTGTTGATATTGGCATATTTGAGCATCAATTTCCTCATGGAATGAAGAGCATCTTCCTTTGATGAGAGCTTCACTACAAGGTGACATAATATTGTGTTTTCATCATTGATTCCTTTGGTTTTTTCCTCTATCTCACAAGGGCACACACTCTTTATCTAATAATGGTGTTCGAAGACTTAAGTGTCCTCCAGGGCTTGACTGAGGCAAGCCTCTAAACACCACAACCCCCAAACCAAGTCTTGTGATTGTAGGTTACATGTTTCATATTTGGGAAAAGTGGAGTTACAGGAAGGATTGGTAGGCATTAAGGATTCAAGATCTAAAGAAAAGCAGGACACAGGAGCACCTCCAGGACTTGGGTGCTTGCTCTAGTGTCCTCCGCATCTGAGTTTCAGGGAACAAAAGTTACAACGTTGATCAGTGTCGGAAGAAGGTCCAGATCCCATGAAGAAACAAGTACCTTGGACTTGGGCACCTGCTCCAGTGTCCCCGACTATTCCTCTTCAGAACCCCAAAAATAGGTACTTTGTGATTTGGTATTTTACTCCTGTTTGCAAGAGCTTTTTCTGTTATTCGTCAATTTGTTGCCGTATTTGCATAATTAGGGTTTTAATGGTCAATTGGGCATAAGAGAAGGAAAATTGATAATTAAATTCCCTAATCCAAGTTTCTCTACATTTGCAAGTGACCTAGGGTATGATAGTGCTCATCACGCGACCCTAGATCCTTGAATGTATAGTGGAGAGGCAGATTTAAACATCTAAAATCTAGAACTTTAACAAATCCAATTTTCCCCTAAACATTTTCGTGAACCCATGTTTTTGGACTTAAATTGCAACTTGCTGAGTGTGTGTCTTCATATTTGGATTGATTTCATTCATTCATATAGTCATTCATTTTATTGCATTGAGAAATATTCAAAAAAATTGAAAAATTTAGAAAATACAAAAAAATTGCATTGTTTGGCTTACTAAATTTCATCAATTCTTCCTAAATTTTCCTAATTTATGATTTTTGCATCAGATCTGATATAAAATACAGAAAAATCCAAAAATTTAGAAATTTGCATTGCATTTTTATCATTTGATTGCTAAGGTTTTTGTGGAAATTTTGACAATTTTGATATAACCTAGTAATTCCAAAATCTAGGGTTAGTAGGCAAAATCTTTTCTTAGATTTTTTTAATGAATTTAGAGACTCATTAAAATTTTAATTTGGCTTTAGTCTTGCATTTTAGTGTGAATTTGCATTTAGATTTAAAATATTTGCATTTTTGCATAGAAAATTTCAACAAAAACTAGCAATTTTGATGCATTTTCATTAAATTTGCATGGGCATTTTGCATGTTCAAGATTGAAAATCATTTTCAAATCTGAGAGTATTTATTTTCCATCATAAATCAGACTTCAAAACATTCTCATAGCATTTTGTCCCAAGATCTCAAGCCTAGGGCTTCAAAAACAACGATTTTCACTAAATTTGGCCTTATTGACTCTATAAACTTGCACTATAGGCATGTTGTGAAAGGTATTTTGGCATTAATTTTCTATTATCAGGGAAATCATTTTCTTCCCCTCATAAAAAGCTTCACAACACCCTTTTAACCGGCTCTTGTAGTGAAAATTCAGTGAAAAACTACACATTTTGGTTATTTTTGCCCTAGGGTTTGACCTAGTTTGCACTCCAAGTGTGCTGTGATCAATTTTATGGATTGAGGTGACTGATATTATTAATATTATTTTCTATAACTCCTGAAATTCATTACAACACCCATCTTGCTAGGTCTTGGAGTTGAAAAACCGTGAAAAATAGCCTATTTTTGCTATATTTTGACTAGGGTTTTACCTTAAGTGGCACTAAAAGCATGTTGTGTTGGATATTTTTGCATCAAATGGCTGTCATTATTGATATTATTTTCTTTCCATCATAATTTTTCCTCACAACACCCTTTGTTATGCCTTTTTGCATTGAGTTTTGGTGAAAAAATTGCTTATTTTGACATATTTTCACTACATTTCGACTTGGCATTAACTTAAAATCACATCAAGAATGTGTTGAGAAGGATAATTTTGCTGTTTTGGACTTCTGTTAGACATATAACTTGCTTCCCTTGATCAAAATCCTTACAACACCCTTTGTTTCATTCATTAGCATTGAAAAAGTATCGAAAAATCAAGCATTTAGGTCACTTTATGCATATAGTCTTGCACTTGACTTTTACATAAGGTCAGAAAAGCTTTTCAAAAATCTGATTTTACTTTGAAAACATTGAAATGGCACATTCATGTCATTTTTTATTGGTATCTTTGTATGCATTTATTAAAGATCTTGATTTTGACCAATTTTTAATCCTCATGAGTGAACATCCTACGACATTAGAAAGCTTAACTAAGTTCTTCTCCATGAGTAGCAATGAAAAAGATGATGGTGATAGCACTTCTCCCATGCATTCAATACCTGCTCCATGTGATGATGACATAAACATGTCTTCTAATCATTCTTTTAAAAATGCTTCTTCCCATGAGGGTATGTTGGTCCAAAATGATGAAATCAACAACACAATAGAAGGAACACACTTTTTGAAAGACATCATGCCTCCTACAATAGAAGAACAAATAATTCATGATGTTGAGGTCCCTATTGATGTGATAATATATGAGCAAATAGACAAACTTGATAAAGACCTAGCTGAATTTTAAGAATATGTGAAAACTGAGAGAATAGTTGAAGAAGCTATACCTGTGATTCACAACATAAGAAAATTGATAAAAGAAGGACAAGAGGGTATTGATGTTGTTCAAGGAATAACACATATCATGCTAATTAATTTCATGCCTCGATATGACACATCTCTCATGGATACATACCCTCGAGTAGCAAAAGACTTAACACAATACATTGAGAATGATGAGCATGAAAACTCTCTTAATAAACCTTATGAGGCTGAAGATGACTATATGAACTATGATGCAATAATTGGTCTAATAGAAGAAGTTAAGAATTCATTGTATAACCCCACGGTTATCCTCAAACTCCGAATTCATTGTATAACCTTGGCTCTTTGTGTGGTTAATCATATGCATTGATGTTATTGTTTATCATGATTTCATAGACACTAACATGTTTCTTATAGGGATGTGTTTGTGGGAATATTTAGCAATCATAAAGTACATGTCACCTCTGGGGGGCATGGGCTTTGCAAAAGTCGGTGTTCCCTTGTGTGTTTTCTTCCTACCTTAATGTGCTTGATATCGATAACTGATATCAACCACCTTAAGGTGGGGCATATATAAGGTAAGCTGTCTGTTATAGATGTTAGCAATGTGTTTGACCTCAGATGCAAAGACTTGCACCCTAGAGTAGTGCATCGTGCATCCTAAGTTTGTTTGCAATCAATCAATCAATCATGTAAACCCTCTGCGGAGGTGGGATATCAAGCATATCCTTTTTCTTAAGCCCTCTGTGTATGCGAGTATGGTGTATTTCTCAGAGCAGATTGCATCATCCTGTCATTTTCAAAAGTCCTCTGTAGAGGTGGGGAGCAATTCTGTGACTAACTCAACCCTTAAGCACATTTTCGATGATTGTTGTGGTAAAGCGCAATCGTCGATGTGTGCCTGTAATGTGCCTAAGATGGTGTTGGACCTAAAAATAGGTACACTCCATTGCTTGTCTGCCATGTTTTCTTCATGTCTTCAAGTGTGTGTGTTTTGGCGTGCTTGTTTTGTGTGGTGTGTTTGTTGCCCCATATGCAGAGACCAGCGCCCTCAGGTAGTGCTTCTTGCATTTTGGGAGGTTTTGTGTGTCTTGTGTGTGTGTTGCCCCATATATACAAAGACCTACACCCTAAAGTAGTACATCCTATATTATGGGAGGTTTGTTTACTTTCCAGTACTTGCATTTGCATTTCATATATATGAGAAAAAGAAAAGAAAAGATATCATTTCTGTCTTCCATGCATTAATGTGTCTTCTATGCATTGATTGTATTCTTTGTGTTCTGCATGACTGTAACTATCTTCTCCATGTTTTGCGTGCCTCTTACTGTCTTCTATGTGATTGGCGTGACTTCTCCATGCTTGGTGTGTTTGTTGTGTTTGTGACCTTACTTTAATGCATGTATTGGCCTCACGTTTATACATACATTAAAGTGGGGGCTAAATGTAACATCAGAATATGTCCCCTTGGGGGCTTTTCCCTCATAAGGTTTAGCTCTCGAGTCTTTAGCATGCATTTAGGACATCTTAGTTCATATTTTGGCATCCCGATGGAATGAGACCTAGGTTCCATGGTAGATTGGACCTAGGTGGACCCCTTGAGTTGTACCCTACCCAAAATAGGGGGGAGAACTTGGGCGCCTGCGCCCTAGTCCTGCCCTATTTTGGGGCAGTCCTAATTTTCAAGCGTCGGTTTATGACCGTTACTTGGTCCTTTTGTTGACACGGTAAGTTTTGATTTTTAAAATCTTGGTAGGAGTGCTTGTAGTTGCATATATAAGCATGTTTAGACATTCATTTGTAAACTAGATGGCAATTTTGATGTTCAGGTGTTCTCAAGGTGATTCAAGGCTTTCATTGTGTTGCAAGAGTAGACTTGTGTATTTTGTGTGTTGATACTTCTAGATTTGAGCATCAATTTCCTCATGGAATGAAGAGCATCTTTCTCCCATGAGAGCTTCACTACAAGGTGACATAATATTGTGTTTTCATAATTGATTCCTTTGGTTTTTGCCTATGCCTCACAAGGGCATGCACTATTTATCTAATAACAGTGATCAGAGACTTAAGTGTTCTTCGAGGCTTGACTGAGGCAAGCCTCTAAACACCACAACCCCCAAACCAAGTCTTGTGATTGCAGGTTACAAGTGTCATATTTGGGGAAAGTGGAGTTGCAGGAAGGATTGGCAGGCATCAAGGATTTAGGATCTAAAGAAAAGTAGGACATAGGAGCACTTCTAGGACTTGGGCGCTTACTCTAGTGTCCTTCACATCCAAGTTTCAGAAAATAGAAGTTATAGGGCTGATCAGTGTCGGAAGGAGGTCCGGATCCCGCAAAGAAACTAGTACCTTAGACTTGGGCGCCAGCTCCAGTGTCCCTGATTATTCCGCTTCGGAACCCCGAAAATAGGTACTCTGTGATTTGGTATTTTACTCCTGTCTACAAGAGCTTTTTCTGTTATTCATCAATTTGTTGCCGTATTTGCATAATTAGTGTTTTAATGGTCAATTGGGCATACGAGAAGGAAAATTGATAATTAAATTCCCTAATCCAAGTTTCCCTACATTTGCAAGTGACACAGGGTATGATAGTGCTCGTCACTTGACCCTAGATCCTTGAATGTATAGTGGAGAGGCAAATTTAAACATCTAAAATCTAGAACTTTAACAAATCCAATTTTCCCCTAAATAGCAAGATATGAGAGTTATGTTTTTGGACCAGAAAAGTTTGTGCAGGTTACAAAGGCCTAAACCCTATTTTTTCCAAACCCTAAACTATGTTATACAAGTCCTAGTTCTAACCATCATCTCATAAGGTTGCTTTTGTTTTATTTGGGAGTTGACCTGCTCTTGTAGGTAGGCTTGTCACTTAAGTGACAACCCATGTCACTAACCACATTGGGGAGCCGGCCCCTTTTCCTAATGGTTACTGGGGCTTGCAGGTAACACTTATCATCGAGTGCCAAGGTGTATATCTATGGCTATAGTTTAAAGTATGAAGGGTGCAGAAAGTGATCGAATGGTGGAAGTTCAAAAAAAATTCAAATTCCAACAGTTCAGTTTCCTTATTAAATTTGACGAGGAGTTGAAAGACTTAAAACCCTAATTGTCCCTATAGTTATAAAAATGAACCAAAAGGGCCAGGAAAATTAGTTTCTTAGTCTGTATGATTGAAAAAGAGATAAGACTTAGTCAAAGGAGTGGAATATAAATTAATCTACATGCTCATATGTGATTTGTGAAGTATAGTGTAGAAAAATAGAGACTTTAAATGGAGCAAAATTGAAGACCATATTCAATGCATATGTAAGTATGATACAATCAATTTGATATAAGGGTTTGTCTGTTTCAATTTATAGAAAAGGATAATGTGGGTTGTAGAAGTTTTTAACATATTGTGCAAGGATCATTGAAGTTGTATCTTGTCTTATGTAAACATTGAAAATTGATAGTGTATGTGTGGTCTAGAAGGTTTTCATTGAAGGAAGTATTGATTGGAGAAAAAAGGGATATGGGGTGATGAAGTAGGATGCAAAGGAGACATTAAATTATTCTTATTGTTATGTAATTAATGATAAATGATTTTATATGCAAATTGAAGGAGGTTAAATCATTTGATGTAATGCAGTGAATCAAGGAAACTCCCTGAATTACCTTTTCTTTCTAATGTTCATTTCTTGCCAGTAAGGCACCTGATTGCCAGTGAGGCACATGTGTAACCAGTGAGGTTCCTTTTCCAGTGAAGCATTTTGTATCCAGTGAGGCTTTATAATCAGTGGGATTTTTTAAGCTAGTGAGGCAATTTTCCCGAGTGGTTTTTCATCCCTATGAGGGTTTTCCACTCATCAAAATTTGTGTTATGTCTTCTCTTGATGGTTTATTATGTTGTACTTGTTTGATCATCCTTGTTCAAGTTTTATATCCTAAATTGCAATCTTTGTGACTATATTTTCAATAGGGTTCTTTGTATAAATCTGGTGAGCTAAGTTTTGAAATGTTAAGGTTTCTAGACCACTGATTCACCCCCCTCTTAGTGTTCCTATACTCCAACAAGTGGTATCAGAGAATAGGTTCCCTATAGAAGTCTAACAGGCTTGGGTAGATCTTGATAGTGGAATACCATGGGAAAGTATAAAAGAAATAGAGAAAAGAAAGATGCCAAACAAAGAGAGGTTATAAAACAAGCCCCAGTCATGTCAAGCAATAAGTTGTTGCATCAGTCACCCCTGAATGTTGATACAAAGTGTGATAAAGAGAATGGTCCTCTAGTTGAGAATTTTGATAAAAAGGAAGATTTCATTGTGAGTGTAGATGAACAAGAACTTGATGAAAGAGAAGATGATTTTGTTGTTGAGATTGATGACGAAGAAGGAGACCTTTTTGTGGATGGAGATGACTATGATGAACAGGAATGTGAGGTTGATATAGAAGGTGAACTTTTGTGTGCTCTTGATAGAATCAAGCAACTCAGAAAAGAGAATAAGAGACTAGAAGACCAACTTCAACAAGAATAGGATTCCAAAGAGAAGGTATGTTCAGATTTTGCAAAAGTTTCTTTAGAGTTTGAAGAGGCAAGAAATCAGGTTGTTAACTTAAAGAGTCAAGTTGATGAATCTAACAAACTGATTATAAGTCTAAAAACTAAAATAGAAGAAGCTAAAAGGGTTGTTGATTTTACAAAATTTGATCTTGAAGTCAAGACTAGTGGATGTCTAAAACTAGAATCAGAAATAGTCTCTTTAAGAAAGGAGTTAAACAGAAGGCATCTTCTAAGTTGCACAAGAATCTTCAGTTTGAAAAGAGTACCGATTGCTTGAATGGCATATTGAGTAAGAAAAAGCATCACAAGGGCACTACAAGACTAGGCTATGAAGGACAGTGTTTTAAAGCCATAAATGCTCCTAGAAAGAAGATAGACTTGAATTATCACTCTACTACTCCTGATGAAGACAAGAAGAAAGAAAAAGGCAAAGTTGATGATGTTGGAAGAAGAAGAACAAACAAATTCTCAAGACCTCCACCTGTCAGGCAATACCATTCAATAAGGTACAATTACTCTCAATTTCGTGGTTATTGCTATTCATGTCATGTTTATGGCCATAGAGCTAGAGATTGTAGAGCTTATACAAGAAATGGTTGGATGAATAAAAGTCATAATCATGTGAGGAATGTCAATAATGGTTCATACAGCATGCCTAGAAGAAATTATCCTCTTTGGTCTAGACAACAACATTATATGTTATATGTGTAATGAGTTTGGACATCAAGTACAATGGTGTAGAAAAAGTCTGATGAGACCATCTAGAGACTATATATTCAAAAAAAACAAAGTAGACACCCTGAGAAAAGAAAAGAAAAAACCTATATAGGTTTGGAGAAGAAAACTAAATTTAGGAAAAACAAATCCTGACCTTATGCATACTGAACAAGAGACATCATTTGTTTCTTTAAAACCAACATATAGTAAGGGGGAGATAATGAAAGTCATATCTTTTGCCCCAAGAAGTATAGGTGGGTTGATAACTACAGTCTTTGACAGTTGGTGCAGGAGCACCTTGACTTCCATAGGAGTTTGATTAAAATGATCCAATATTGTAATGATTCATCATTGTATAAGGTTAATCAAGTTGTTGTTATGTATTAGAGGTCACTAGGAAGTTCAAATATGCAAAATATTGCAAACCATGTAAAGGTTGTCAATGTAAAGTTGGAAAAAAAAAATGAAGAATGAGGGAAGGTGAAGAGTCATTTGGCTCTTGGTTCATTCCAAGTAGTTGGAAACTGAAAGGTCATTTGTAATACCTTTAAAAAGGCCTTGTATACCTTTGAAAACTTGGTGGGTGGTTGAAGATTTGAGCATGGAATGAGAAAAAACAATGTTTTCTTGTATTTTCCTTTAGAAATTTGCTGTCTTTTGCTATTGTATGGCCCTATATGGAATTGAATGGATGCCTAATGGATTGAAAATGTTAGATCCTTCAACCACCTTCCATTTGCTTTTTGTCCAATGCATTTTTATTTATTTTTGTGAAAGATATGAGTGTTTTATGGATTGTAATTTTCTGATTTTCCCTACAACAATCCTGTTGCAGCATTTGGTATGGTTTTGTATGGACATATATAGGAGTAATCCATATATGGTTGGAAAGAGTATTGAGTCTACTTTCCATTTCTTTTTTTTGCATCAAATTTAATTAAGATTTGAATAAGTTATGGCATTTTTGGTGAGGGCAGGTCTGAACGCTGCCTAGGGTTTGTAGATTTGGGAAAAGAGTCATAACTTTCTCTCCTACTATTGGATCTTCATGAAAATTGGATGAAAAGTCTATATTAATGTTCTCTTCAACTTGACAAAAGAAATTGGATTAGTTCTTTGATTTGTTAATGTTATTGAGGATAGTTTTGGTCCTCCTACCTCTGCATCATATTGGTATCAGAGCTGGCGAAAGATTTGGGTGTTGTATTTGTTCCTGTCACTGAGAAGGCAGGTGAAGAACTGAAGGAAAGAATGTGTTGGTGACCATTATTTGTTTGCTAAGTTGTTTGGTTGCAGGTGCTTGTTCCATCTAGCTGCAAGAAAGATGTTTTCTGAGGTTGTGTGTGTTGGCAGACAAGATGAGGTATGTCATGACCATTCTCCAATAGAGATTTGGCTGGAGAAGGATGCAGAGAGAAACCACTGAGGAGAGAGTGGTAGGTGCATCACCAAGATTTTCTGTTAGGTGAGATGAATGGTTTGGTGAGTTGGTTTGTTGTGAAGCAGTGAGAGAGATGGATACCTGTAGAAGCACTTGATGTTGCAGCCTGAAGAATACTCCACTGATGGGAGTAGAAGGAGCTTGAGGATGCTCTGTGAAGATGCTAGTTTGTTTTGTTGGTTGGTTAGTCACCTTTCTTGATGTGAAGATTTGGAAGATTGTAGCTGAGAAGATTGAAGATTGAAGACAGAGGAAAGAGACTTTTGTTGCAGATACATTTCCAAGGGACTTGGAAATCTTTGTTGGTTGGTTGTATGGTGCAGGAGCACCTTGACTTCCATAGGAGTTTGATTAAAATGATCCAATATTGTAATGATTCATCATTGTATAAGGTTAATCAAGTCATTGTTATGTATTAGAGGTCACTAGGAAGTTCAAATATGCAAAATATTGCAAACCATGTAAAGGTTGTCAATGTAAAGTTAGAAAAAAAATAAAGAATGAGGGAAGGTGAATAGTCATTTGGCTCTTGGTTCATTCCAAGTAGTTGGAAACTAAAAGTTCATTTGTAATACCTTTAAAAAGGCCTTGTATACCTTTGAAAACTTGGTGGGTGGTTGAAGATTTGAGCATGGAATGAGAAAAAACAATGTTTTCCTGTATTTTCCTTTAGAAATTTGTTGTCTTTTGCTATTGTATGGCCCTATATGGAATTGAATGGATGCCTAATGGATTGAAAATATTAGATCCTTCAACCACCTTCCATTTGCTTCTTGTCCAATGCATTTTTATTTATTTTTGTGAAAGATATGAGTGTTTTATGGATTGTAATTTTCTAATTTTCCCTGCAACAGTCTTGTTGCAGCATTTGGTACGGTTTTGTATGGACATATATAGGAGTAATCCATATATGGTTGGAAAGAGTATTGAGTCTACTTTCCATTTCTTTTTGTTGCATCAAATTTAATTAATATTTGAATAAGTTATGGCATTTTTGGTGAGGGCAGGTCTAAACGCTGCCTAGGGTTTGTAGTTTTGGGAAAAGAGTCATAACTTTCTCTCCTACTATTGGATCTTCATGAAAATTGGATGAAAAGTCTGTATTAATGTTCTCTTCAACTTGACAAAAGAAATTGGATTAGTTCTTTGATTTGTTAATGTTATTGAGGATAGTTTTGGTCCTCCTACCTCTGCATCAACAGTATTCTTGTATAAGGGTTTTAGGAACACTCCTGAAAAAGGGAATTGGAAAGATCAGAATATCAGCAGTTATGCATATGGGAGTTGATGTCTACTCTTAGTGAAATTTGGAGTGTTAAGACGATCTGGTGGTCAGGAGTTCATGAACTATTCTTTGAACATGGTCTTCATGGTGATCTATTTTGGGAAGCTCTGATTAGTTTCTTGTTATTATTGAGGTGGTAATTTCTTTCATTCTCAAGAGTTCTATTCATCAATCTATAGGCTAATAGGTTTCAATCTTGTAAGATGTAGTGCTTGTATTCAAACCTTCTTGTCTTATGTTGACATGTTGCAAAGCATTAGTATTAGGTGTGGTGTGCAGTGTTTTGAAGTGACAGAAAGTTCTTGATGAGAAGTGAATGTTTGAATGAGCAGTGTGAGCAGTGAAGGTCAAAAGTGGAGTTGTTTCATTTGTCATATGAACAGTTGATGCAGTATTGTCAAAATAGGGACAATGTTTAAGTATTCATGAAGATGATAGAGTTTGGTACAATGTTATCAAGTCTACATCATAAATGATGATGTGTAAAATGTATAGATTGGGGCAGTACTATTCAGTTTACATGATGATTCCAAGTTATCTATATTATGTTCTACAATGTCTTCTTTACTCCCCACGGGACTGATATCAGGTGTATCTCAAGTCCTTTGTATGTTTGCTGGACCATATATGCTGATCTGCTCACAATCTTCATGTTTTTGGCCTAGCTTTCTTGCTCTTGTGGTGGTATATTCATTGCCTCCTGGCCTCTATGTTTCTTTATGTACTCAAAGACTGCTGACTGTTTTGATTACTTGACTCTATGTTCATCTATTTTTGTGTCAATGCAAATGCCTATGACCTTATCTTTCAGATTATTCCTTCCACACTTGTGATAGTTACTAGTAGACTATTTGTGTAGTGCAGTACAACAGAGCAGTCAGTGTCATGCAGTCTTTTATGGATAGTTGGTGCAATATTTTATGTCATAGATCTAACTTTTTCTAGTGTTGGTGAAGTTTGGAGGAGTGTTGGCATTGATGCTTTCACTAAATGGTACATTATTCTTTATGTGATAGTTTATTTGGACTGTGGTTGTGTCTCCCAGGACAAGGACAAATGTAATAATACTGTTGGCAGAGACTCATAGTGAAAGTGCAAGATAATTTTATCACTATTTGACTAAAAGACAGTTTGACTTAGTCTTTATGATCCTATAATCAATATTGAGCAGGATTCACACAAAAAGTGTTGCAGACTTGTAGGGCAGAACTTGCAATTGATATGATGTAATGTTGCCTTTGTTGATATGTTGTTGTGTTGCAGATGAATGATAGTGCAGACATTGTGGAAACAAACCTCTTCAGACCTCCTTTTAGCATGGTAAGTGCAGAGTTTGATAGTTGCAGAACGTGTAGAGGTCAAGAGAAAATATTGGGTTTCTATTTCAAGAATCTTTAAGTTTGCATAAGGATTGAAGTACTGCCCATATTTTTTGATCTTTGTCAAGGTAGTTACTGTGCTAAAACACTATATAGTATACAAGATTCTTTTGAAGGTATGAGTTTGAATATGATTGAAATAAGGACCTATCAAGGTATGAGATTTTTGTGGCTATTGGCAGGGTCGGTAAGTATGTCAAGGTTATGGACAACATTAGGATCATGTGGTTACCTTATTGATGATCCTACAGAGTGTGTGAAGAGTTTCATAGTAGACTAAAACTGAAAGAATATAGTCATACAATCTTGACACTGTCAGGGATTCCAGTAGACCTATACCTGGAGAAGATAAGAATTATCCTTGTTTTGCTAATGCAGTCACAGGGGTGTTTATGTTGGTACTTTTTGGTGCAGCACTTAGAAAGATGACATTGATGTTCATACTTATGACTTCATTAAGTTTTATTTGCTTCAAGTTATCATGCCAGAGAAGAAGTCATGAGTGTAGTGTATGGATCTCAAGAACAACAGGACAGTGGTGATTTCATGTTGCCAGGACAACAGATGCTTTGGTGTAGGACAGTGGCTTCAAGATTTGTGCAGTGACAGGTACTTTCATGATAGCTTTGACATGCTCATAATCTTTCAATTTGAGTGGATGTACTCTCATATCATCTTTGCATTTTCACTATCAAAGTAACAGTAATAGATGCCTAGTAACTTTGTCATCCGATGTCAACAAGGGGGAGAGAGAGAGAATGCATCATGTAGTTTTTCCATCAATGACAAAGGGGGAGATTGATGGAAGTTGATTGTCATTGATGTCAAAAAGGTGTTGAGTTGTTGATGCAAAGTTAGTTCACATGGTCACTCATGCAAATACATCAAAGTGATAGCTAGATCATTCATGCAGATCAAAGGTTGATAGCTAAATCATCCTTGGGTTGATAACTAGATTAGTTATGTAGAGACATAATGTAGAGTGCAGATGTGCAGAGACATAAAAGATTTGCAGAGAGTTGATCTATTCTAACTCATGGTCTTCATGGTTTCAATGGTGCTCTTAGTTTATGTTGATAAATGTGACAATGTTTGGATCATGTGCCAGGATGTGTTCATGCTATCTTCATCTCATTTGATGTTGGATGTTGGTCAAAGTACTTTTTTCTTCAAGCCTTATTATGCCATGCCATGCTTCATTATATTCATGATGGTTATAACTTCATTGCCCAAGGAAGGTTCAAGTTCTTATGTCGGTTTATTTCATGCAGTGGTGTTGATGACTCATATAGGGTCACCTTATAGTATTCATGGCTCAAAGGTTATGTTGAAGCCATCTTTCACCTTGCCAAAGTTGGGGTAGGACATCAGGAGTTCTTTAGTGGCTCTAAGTGATATTGATTATAGCAAAGTTGTTTCAGAGATCATGTGTTGAGGTACCAAAGGATGATGCTTTAAGGATGTACAATGTGTTTGTCATTGATAAGTTTCAAAATGATGCCTCATGCTTTGTGGAACAGGATCTCAAGATATTAATCATAGGCAATGTGTTGTTCATGTTGATGCATTCATGTTGAATACAGTCTACTTGGAGAGACTTGGAGAGTTGGTATGTATGAAGTCTTCATGTATATGTTTCATATGGCATGTCAGGATCAAGTTGCTTATTGAGAGTTTAGGGTTGATGATTATGCTTATTGAGGGTTTGATCAAGGTAATGCTCTTTCTCCATGCTATAGTTAATGGTTGTCTTCATTATATTTATCAATCTATTATAAACTACTACAGAGTAAATTTCTCCTTGGAAAGATATGAGAGTTATGTTTTTGGTCTAGAAAAGTTTGTGCAGGTTACAAAGGCCTAAACCCTATTTTTTCCAAACCCTAAACTATGCTATACAAGTCCTAGTTCTAACCGTCATCTCATAAGGTTACTTTTGTTTTATTTGGGAGTTGACCTACTCTTGCAGGTAGGCTTGTCACTTAAGTGACAACCTATGTCACTAAACACATTGGAGAACTGACCCCCTTTCCTAATGGTGCAAAAAGAGATCAAATGGTGGAAGTTTGAAAACAATTCAAATCCCAACAGTTCAGTTTCCTTATTAAATTTGACATGGAGTTGAAAGACTTAAAGCCCTAACTATCCCTACAGTTATAAAAATGAACCAGAAGGGCTAGGAAAATTAGTTTCTCAGTCTGCATGATTGAAAAAGAGATAAGACATGGTTAGGGGAGTGGAATTGAAATTAATCTACATGCTCATATGTGATTTGTGAAGTATAGTGTAGAAAAATAATGACTTTGAATGGAGCAAACTTGAAGACCATATTCAATGCATATGTAAGTATGATGTAATCAATTTGATATAAGGGTTTGTCTATTTCAATTTGCAGAAAAGGATAATGTGGTTTGAAGAAGTTTTTAACATATTGTGCAGGGATCATTGAAGTTGTATCTCGTCTTATGTAAACATTGAAAATTGATATTGTATGTGTGGTCTAGAAGGTTGTCATTGAAGGAAGTATTGATTAGAGACAAAAGGGATATGGGGTGACGAAGTAGGATGCAGAGGAGACATTAAATTATTCTTATTTTTATGTAATTAATGATAAATGATTTTGTATGGAAAGTGAAGGAGGTCAAATCATTTGATGTAATGTAGTGAATTAGGGGAACCCCCTAAATTACCTTTTCTTTCTAATGTTCATTTCTTGCCAGTAAGGCACCTGATTGCCAGTGAGGCACATTTGTAACCAGTGAGGTTCCTTTACTAGTGAGACATTTTGTATCAAGTGAGGCTTTGTAATCAGTGGGATTTTGTTAAGCCAGTGAGGCAATTTTCTCAAGTGGTTTTTCATCCCTATAAGGGTTTTCCACTCATCAAAATTTGTGTTATGTCTTCTCTTGATGGTTGATTATGTTGTACTTGTTTGATCATCCTTGTTCAAGTTTTATATCCTAAATTGCACATCTTTGTGACTATATTTTCAATAGGGTTCTTTGTATAAATCTAGTGAGCTATGTTTTGAAATATTAAGGTTTCTAGACCACTAATTCAGCCCCCCTCTCAGTGGTCTTGTACTCCAACAGCTACCTCATTGTAAATCATAAGTGATCTTCTGATTGATTTCTAGTAATGAATATCAAATTGTTGCATCCCTTGGAGTGCATTTGAACCATTTCTTATTGTTATTGTCATGCCCACATTTCCCATGTGGTCACGACATGCATCACACGTGTCATGTCCACATTTCTCATGTGGTCATGACACGAAATATCAAAAAAATTCCACGCTTCCCTAGAAACCCCCTCACACAAGTAAGCGTGCTCGGTGGCGTATACTTAAAGTGCAAAAAAAATAGTTGAAAGTGGGGTAATACGCACACGTGCACATACCAATCGCAAGAAGGCCATCAAGGGGGGTCATCGCGATGCAGTTAACGTCGCTAATAGGGTTAAACTTTACTAACCTAACCAAACCCTAAATTCCAGGAAAATCTGGCAGCATAACACCTCACGGCCGTGAGTAGGGTTTACTATACTAACACTAAATTTGATCAAGAGGTTTCTTGATTTGGGTTAAAAAATTTCTTACATCTCACTAACTACATTGGAATACAGTTGATTAAGTTGATTGAACATTTTTCAACAAAGTTTGATCTTTTGTTCTCCTTCACGTTTTCTGAAATTTAATATTAATTTGTTCTCCTTCACGTTTTGTAAATTTAATATTAATTTGTTCTCCTTCACGTTTTCTAAAATTTAATATTAATTTGTTCTCTTTCACGTTTTCTAATTTTAAACATTTTTCAACAAAGCCCGAACATTTGTTCTCCTTCACATTTTCTGAAATTTAATATTAATTTGTTCTCCTTCACGTTCCCTATCAATCAGAGTTATCTCTGCATCATTTACATTATTCCTAATTTCTTGGTAGATCAGATCTCGTAAACAAAACTTACTAACTTCATTTGATGAAGTTCACTAGGTTTCCATTCTAGGTTTAAATCAACATTTGAATTAATTTTGTTAATTAAATTGCCCCCAATCATGATTAAAGGAATATTAAATCTTAATTAGTACTCTTAGCCCTATTTTGGAAAAGTCATGCATTTTCTCCTCTTTTTTTTCACTTTTATCTTTCTTTCTCCTTTTCTTTCATTTTTCTCATTTTCTCAATTTGTCATTTTCTCATTGTGCAGGTTGAGTTTAAATGACCACATATGAAGTGCATATGATGGCTTTAATAATTATGAAAATATAAATACACACACACACACACACACACACACACACACACACACACACACACACACACACACACACATATGCTTATTGTATTTATAACACTAGGATTTATTTTAATAAAACATATGTATATATCTCTTTTCTTTTTCTTTGTATTTCATTTGTGAAATTATTAAACCCTAAACACGTTTTCTTTTAATTAAGAATATATATATATATATATATTCTTATTGAATACTTGTTATTACAAGATTTTCTTTTATAAATATGAAACTATACATTTCTTTGTATTTTTCATTAGGGAAGATATTGAAAACCCTAAATATATTTTGTTTGGCTCTATTGGTAGTTTTGAGAGGAATGGCGGTAGTCTGGTGGTTGGCCGCAGAGTAGTGGCCCTGTGTGAAGGGTGGGCGCAGAGGTAATGGTGGAGAAGGGTGTTCACAGAGTGGGGATGGACCGACGGCAGGTTTGAAGACCGGCGGTGGAATTGTTGGAAGGGGTGAAGTTTGGAGTGGAGGCCGCAGTGATCAGAGGGGTGGTAGCCACAGGAAGCGGCGAAGGGAAGGTAGAGGCCGCACGGGGGAAACAAGGCCCGCGGGGGTCAGAGAATGGAGGGGAGTGTGGGGAGGGGGATGAAGCCCCCACCCACATCCCATTCGATGGGGTGTGGGTGGGTGCCCGCCCCCCTCCCCACACCCAAAGGCATATAAGTAATGGCCATGGGGGTGGGGAGTTCGAACCACCCCGCTCATATGTAAATGTAATCCCTTGATACATTTCGCAGACTGTGACAAAAATACAGTCACTTCAATATTTTATGTGGCTTTTATTTCATGTTCTTTATTTTATTTTAACTTATTTTAAATCAATATATATATGATATACACATAGATCATTCTCATGGTCCCACTCCAAATACAGTTTATATAATTTAATAAAATTAACTATATATATATATATATATTCATAAAATGAATTCTCAAGTGTAATAAGCAAAATACTAAAATCAGTTTTCTATTTTTTTAATTCTTGTAAACACATTCATTTAAAACACACACTTAAATATAACTATATATTTTTAACTTTAACTTTCCTTCATTACACTTACGATTTTATTTTTATCTTTTTTTTTGACAAATAAACCAAGATATACATGCATTTTTTTTTATCAAATTTCCATTGAGACAAAGGTTCATATTTTTCCACAAATCAAATTCATTGCATTATTATTAAATACACTTGCAAGGAAAGAACAAAAAAAACACTTAATTAGATACTCCTAAAAATTGACAACAACTAATTTTCTCTCTTTCAAAATAACAATTTATAACTTTCTTATTTGTCATGGCAATAAAATCACAACTTAACAATTGATAATTCATTATGACATACAATGAAATAACTTATAAATCAAATTTCTTAAATCAAATTTTGAATAATAAGCATTTAAACTAATAATTTCTAACTTTCAATACAATGAAAAATGTCCAACACACAACTTTCAAGAATAAAATTTTACAACCAAAAGAGAGAACCAAGTTCTCATCTTTGACAACTAACAATGGTAAGATATCTTAAGAAGACCAAGCTCTCTCTTATGAGCTTAAAGAGTAAAGGAAAATAAAATATGAACCCAAAGCAGAAGGAGCTTCTCCAACTTCACATTAAGCTCCAAAGAACCTGCATATCACACAAAGGGGGGAAAAAACCACACATCTTGCTCTCCTCCCTACTGTAGACCCGCGACAGGGTCACTTCCTAGCTAGGGAGGTCATCCACACACCTAGGGTCTCATTCCACTTCACAACAAGGTACACAAACATCCCAAAAACACAATATTACACCCATAGATAATCACAACACACGAACTCAACCAAGGTGAGTTCAAAGGGGTAGGGGAGTGGACACACTCAACTCAAGAGTGTCACTCCTACAAAAATATCCCAGACATAATTTCTCTTATGGCCTCAAGCCAACATGTTTAACAAAATTTCCCAAGAGTTCCCATATTTTGGCTCTCAAGCCATGTCTCAAATTGCTCAAAATCACATATAATGCCCTCAAGGCTTTCAACATCCCAAAATAAGGTAATGACCCCAAGGAGGATCACTCCTCCCCTACCCCACACTTGTTGAGCATTTTCTCCCAAGTGGGAGAGGCTCTTACAACACCCCACAAAATTTTCTCACAATAACAAAATACAATTTAAGAAAATACTTCACACACATATACATCATGCAAGCAACTAAAATACAAAGGGAAGGCCTTAGCCTTGAAAACCAACCTTTAAAAGCCCTATTATGGAAGAAGTTGATGTAGAGATTCTCCAAATTCTCCTCCAACATAAGCCACCAAACTCCCTCTATTTTTCTCCCCAAAATCAATTTCAAACAATAAAAATTCTCAAAAATTCAACAATCTCTCACCCTATCCCAAGTGGGATTAAACTAAGCCCAACCCATGAGCTTAGAGGAATGGGGAGGTGACACTTGTCACCTCCTCACTCTTCCTTCCAACTACAAGCATGTCCCAAGGGATGGGTGTTGACACATGTCACTCACCCATACCCAAGTCTCCCTCACCCCTTACCACTTGTCCTCTCTCCAACATGTGGGAGAGAAAGGAGTTAAAGAGGGAAAGGGTGACACATGTGTCCCCCTCCTTTCCTCTCAAGAGGGACCACACAACTCCAAGGGTACTCTCACCAATTGTGAGAGAGACTTGGAGTCAAGTCCTCCACAATTGGTGGGTCTTATAGTCATCTCCAACCTTGGGAAGTGAAAAGGGATGGGTTTGAGTGTTGGTACCACTCATCCTATCCTTCCCATGCCTCCAAATTCGTCACTTAACTTCAGTGTGAAGTTAAGGTGGCCATATGGAGGTTTACCAAGGGCTACCCAAGTCAAAAGGGACCCTAGACCTATGGGGTATAACCCAGGGTCAAGTTAAAACACATGAAAAGGGTCTCCAAAAAAAATTTAAAATTTAAAAATGTAATTCAAAGGCAAAATTCTTGCAACACAAATTATAATTCAAATTAAAAGAGGGTAGACTTAACCCAATTAACCACATGTAAATTAACATTACAACATTTCATCATACACAGAGTTGATCTTGGTTCCTCGTGGAACTAGATCGGTTTCACAAGGGATTACAACATCAAGTGTGGGATGATCTGTGGTTGGTTAGAAATACCTATGCACTCAATTGCAAAGTTAATTCCACATATAAATATAATAGCCAAAGCAAATTAAAAAACATACACTCGCATAAAAATATCACAAGTTCACATAAGCATAAGAGAAATCACATTACACTTAAGTTCTAATTTCTGCATTTCAAACATCCATTCCGAAGATTGAATCACAAAACAATTTTCTATCCATCATCACCCAATTAGTTTTCCCTTATTATAAAGCATCTATCTAAACATCAACCAATTAGTTTTTGCTTAAGATAAACATCTATCTAACATCACCCAATTTGTTTTCTCTTAATATAAGCATCTATCTAACATCACCCAATTAGTTTTCCCATAATATAAACATCTATCTAACATCACCCAATTTGTTTTCTCTTAATATAAGCATCTATCTAACATCACCCAATTAGTTTTCCCAAAATATAAAGCATCTATCTAAAATCACCCAATTAATTTTCCCATAACATCATAAAGTCTAATAGTTCAGGAATTTGGGATCAACAGTCCCACAAGTCTAAATGTATCAGCAACAGTAAGGTAAATAGTCACATGAACGGGAATAAAAAAGGTAGGCCTCACATCCTCCCCCTAAGACTGTACTTCCTCCTGGAAGTCGTCAAAGAGGTGAGGATAAAGAGCCCTCAATCTCGCTGCATCCTCCCATGTCGCAGTGACCTTGTCGTACATGTCCCACTGGACCCTAACCTGGTCCAGCTCTCGACCTTGAAGGCTGAGTGTCTGACGAGCCAATATGCGAATTAGCTCCAAAGCCAGCTGACTGTCTACCTCTACCTGAAGAACACTCCAATCCAATATGTGAGATAAGTTAGAGATGTAACGTCGTAAAACTCAAACATGAAAGACATCATGGATACATGATAGGCTAGGTGGAAAGGCTAGACCATAGGCTACAGGTCCTATCCGCTGCAAGATCTCAAAAGGTCCTACAAACTGAGGTGCAAGCTTAGAGCCCTTTCCGTAATGGATTGGACTCTTGTGCGGTCGCACTCTCAAAAATAACCTGTCACCCAGTGAGAAGCTCTAATCAGTTCTCTTAGCATCGGCATACTTCTTCTGTCTATCCTGTGCCTCCTGAAGTCTCTGTCTAATCAGTGTGACCTACTGCTCCATATCCTAAACTATCTCTGGACCAATGGCAACCCTGTCCTCTATCCGATCCCAACTCAATAGTGTCCTACATGGTCTACCGTATAAAGCCTGAAAAGGAGGGGTGATGCCCATTATTGTAGACAAACTCAACTAGATATAGATAATCCTCCCATCTAGACTAATGGTCCATAACATACATATGAAGCATGTCTTCCAACACCTGATTAACTCTCTCTCTCTATCTATCAGTTAGGATGCTAAGCTAAATTGAAGTTGAGCTGAGTGCCCAACGCCTGCTGTAAGGCTCTCCAAAAAGCTGAAGTGAAAACTGAGTCTATGTTGGAAATGATACGGTGAGGTACTCCATGAAGTCTAACAATCTGATCTAAAAATACTCTTGCCATAGATGGTGCATTGTACGTTGTGCATACAGGTGAGTAATGCGCCACCTTGGTCAACTTGTCAACCGTCACCATGATGGCATCATGGCGACGTGATGACATAGGTAGACTAACAATAAAATCCATGGAAATGGTGTCCCATTTCCACTCAGGTATCTCGTGAGGGTACAATAGTCCTGCTGGATGCTGATGCTCGGCCTTGACCCTTTGGCACTCAAGGCAACAAGCAACATATTCTACAATGTCTCATCTCATCCTAGCCCAATGGTATAACTATCACAAATCAGCATGCATCTTCTTCACCCCTGGATGTGCTGCATAAGGTGCTCTATGAGCCTCTAAAAGAATCACTGCACGTAGATCACCCGCATGGGGTACATAGATGTGCTACTGATGTCTAAGCAAACCATCAAGTTCAAGGGAATATCCTGCGAATCTACCCCTAAGGGCCCTCTATTTCTAGATTTCCTGCTGCACCTCAAGAAACCACTCATCCTCAGGCAAATGTACGATACGCTCTCAAATCCACCCTCAGCGTCAAGGTCAGGATCTTGTGGTGCCTTCAACTCAAGGTGTCAGTGACCACATTCTCCTTCCCTTTGATGTAGTGGACATCAAAGTCATACTCGCATAAGAACTCCATCCTACGCCACTGGCGAGCGTTCAAATTGGGCTGAGTGAAAATGTACTACAAGCTATGGTGGTCTGAATGGAGCTTAAAGCATCGACCCAAAAGGAAGTGTCTCCAACAAACAAGAGCATGAATAACTACTGCGAGCTCTAAATCATGAGTAGGGTAGTTTAGCTCATGTGTCTTGAGCTTACGTGATTCATATGCAATCGTTCTACCACCCTGCATAAGCACGGCTCCCAAACCCTCTAGTGATGCATCTGTGCAAACAACAAAATCCTCTGCAGGATCTGGAACCGCTAATATGGGAGCGTTGGTAAGATGCTCCTTGAGGACCCCAAAGCCCCTCTCACACTGCTCGGTCCAAGTGAAACTCTTCCCTTTCTGCTGAAGGGAAGTGATGGGATGTGCTAATCTGGAAAAGCCCTCAATGATTCTATGGTAATAACTGACTAATCCCATAAATCTCCTGACCTCTGTCACATTGGTGGGTGCTGGCCAATCCTGAATCACTCTGATCTTTGATGGATATATGGAGATTCCATCGCCTGATAGGATGTGCCCCAACTATTGCACCTCTGTCCTGAAGAAGGCACACTTCGCCAGGTTGCCATAAAGCTACTGCTCTTGTAAGCACTACAAAACCTGACACAGATGATCCACATGCTCCTCCTTGGTTCGCGAGTAGATCAAAATATCATCAAGAAAGATGATCACAAACCGATCCAAGTAAGTGTGGAACACCCCATTCATGAGACTCATGAATACTACAGGGGCATTCGTCAAACCAAAGGGTACCACTATGAACTCGTAATGGCCATATCTGGTTCGAAAAGCAGTCTTATAAACATCTGCCTCTGTGATGCACAATTGGTGATACCTGGATTTCAGATCAATTTTTGAGAACACTCTGGCTCCCTGCATCTGGTCAAAAAGGTCATCAATCCTAGGCAAAGGATAACGGTTCTTCACCGTCACCTTGTTCAACTGCCTGTAATCTATGCATAATCGAAGAGACCCATCCTTCTTTTCACAAAAATAACCGGTGCGCCCCGTGGTGAAACGCTAGGTCAGATGTGCCCCTTCTCAAGTAACTCCTCTAACTGCAATTTGAGCTTTGTAAGCTCATGTGTAGTCATCCTGTAAGGTGCACGAGACATTGGCTCTGCACCCAGCACTAGATCGATGTGGAAATCTACCTCTCTACATGGAGGCATACTTGGTAATTCTAGTAGAAACACATCGATAAAATCTCTCAGGATAAGGTGATCATCTAAAGAAGCCTTAGGTTCATCCTCTGATCTGTCACTGACCATGATAGCAAATATCTGACATCCCTTCCACATACAACGCTTAAGCTACTAAGTGGATATCATACGAACAGTCGTGGGCTTCTGAATGCCCACTATCTCAATCGGTGAGCCATGATCATCTAAACAACTAATTGTCCTTTGGCAACAATCCATCTTGGCTCTATGAGCCGCAAGCCAGTCCATACCCAAAACTACACAGTAGGACCCTAATGGCATAACCCTAAGGTCACATGATGTAGTGAAGGAACCCAAGGAAATCTCACAATCTCTAACCAAGGTATCTACTGACATCTTGGCCCGAGAGGCCAACTCAACCTCCCACCTAATGTCCTGCCTAGAATCCACCAGCCTGCAATGTTCCACTAACGATGTAGACAGAAAAGAGTCAGTAGCTCCAGAGTCAAAAAGAATAGAGATGGGGAAATCCCCAATCATACCTATTGTCTCAATAACTGAGGCCTGGAAGTCAGCCTGGTGGTTGTCAACCGCTACAAACATGCGGTGGGACTTGCCCACGTCTCCTACAGTCTACTCAGATTCTCTTGAATGGAGCTGTCCCCCTGCTGTAAATCCCTGTGGACACTCTCTGGCCAAATGCCCTACCCCACCACAAACATAACATAGGCCCCTAGCTTGTAACTGTCCTGACTGAGTCCTACCTGACTGCTACTGTCTAGTCTATCCTGTGGACCCCTGTGAATCTCTATAAGACTGCTGAGACCTCGCAGGTCCCGCAGATGATCCCTGTTGTCTCTGATCTCTACGCGGGCCCTGCTGCTACCAACCACGGTTCTGTCCTTCCTGAGCCCTCTGTTGGGGTCTAGACCTCTACTGATGCTGCTGCTGCTGCTGTGGAGGCCTAGGTGGTAATGATGAAGAATTGAATCCTCCTCTCTATGGTGTGGATTGTGGTCTTCGAAAGTTCTACTACTGCTGGTGATTACGGTCTTGAAACTACGGGCATGAATTCTGCCCTCGTCCCTGAATTTCCTTTGCAATATAAGCCTTTTCGATAGCCTCACTCATAGTCTGGGGGTCTGCCATATGCACTAGTCCTGCTATCCCATGATTCAGACCTCTGATGAATTTGTGCACTAGGAGTTTCTCATCGTGGAGATACTCTGCGTAATGAGAAAGCTCAATAAATCAGCTCTCATACTGAGCAACCATGAGTCCTCTCTACTGTAAATTGTGGAACTCATCTATCCAGTGCTATCTATAGTGATCTGACAAGTAATGTGCATTAAAGCACTCTATGAATATGTCCCATTTGAGTGTATCTAAGGATAACCAGTGCTTGCACTCCTCAGTGTGCCACCAGGTAGCTGCTGTATCTCTCAGAAGGTGTACTGCCACTTGTGCTTTCATGTTTCTCCCATAAGGCTGCAACGTGAAGCACCTATCTAAACTGATGAGCCAAGCCTTAGCCATAGCTCCCTCTAGAGGTCCTGTGAAGGTAGGTGGATTGAGCCTAAGCAGGTCTCTGATGGGGTCTTTTCTATCTCTAAGTCCTATAACTGGCTCATCCATACCATACTCGTAAGGTCCATGATGTATCTGCTCTACTCTCATGGTCTCATCTCGTCTCGGAAGTCTTGGAGGACTCCTACTCCGTCCGCGGTAGGCTGACCCTACCTCCTCCACTGTAGTATCAGGTATCTCTAAAAAAGGTTCCATACATGGCACCTCTCACGGATCGACGCGGGGCTCCACACGTGGCTCATCACGTGACTCAACATGTGGCTCCTTACGTGGCTCCTCTCACGGATCAATGCGAGGCTCATCATGTGGCTCTGGAATAGCTAGCAGTAACCTCTCTAACATGGCCTACAATGTCTATAAAATCTGAGGACCTATGTCAAGTACTGGTGGTGCCTGTGGTACTGGTTGATCTGCAATGATTGCGGGTACCTGTCCCTCTGCAGAGGAATCACTGTGCACCTCAACAGATGCAGTGTTACGCAGTTGCACCCATTGAACACATCGGGGAGGCATCCTACAAAACAAGGTAGGCACTAATTAATTAGAGTTACAGAATAAATAACGTGCTCAAATATGCCCATTGTTTAAACTTGGGCTCTGATACCAAATGTCATGCCCACATTTCCCATGCGGTCACGACACGCATCACACGTGTCATGTCCACATTTGTCATGTGGTCATGACATGAAATATAAAAAAAATTTCCACACTTCCCTAGAAACCTCCTCGTACGTGTAAGCGTGCTCGGTGGCATACACTTAAAGTGTAAACAAAATAGTTGAAAGCAGGGTAATACGCACATGTGCGCATACCAATCGTAAAAAGGCCATCAAGGGGGGTCATCGCGACGCAGTTAACGTCATTGATAGGGTTAAACTTTACTAACCTAACCAAACCCTAAATTCCAGGAAAATCTGGTAGCATAACACCTCACAGGCGTGAGTAGGGTTTACTGTACTAACACTAAATTTGATCAAGAGGTTTCCTAATTTGGGTTAAAAAATTTCTTACATCTCACTAATTACATTGGAATACAGTTGATTAAGTTGATTGAACATTTTTCAACAAAGTCTGATCTTTTGTTCTCCTTCACGTTTTCTGAAATTTAATATTAATTTGTTCTCCTTCATGTTTTCTAATTTTAAACATTTTTCAACAAAGCCCGAACATTTGTTCTCTTTCAAGTTTTTTGAAATTTAATATTAATTTGTTCTCCTTCACGTTCTCTATCAATCAGAGTTATCTCTGCATCATTTACATTATTCCTAATTTCTTGGTAGATCAGATCTCATAAATAGAACTTATTAACTTTGTTTGATGAAGCTCACTAGGTCTCTGTTCTAGGTTTAAATCAACATTTGAATTAATTTTGTTAATTAAATTGCCCCCAATCATGATTAAAGGAATATTAAATCTTAATTAGTACTCTTAGCTCTATTTTGTAAAAGTCATGCATTTTCTCCTCTTTGTTTTCACTTTTATCTTTCTTTCTCTTTTTCTCTCATATTTCTCATTTTCTCAATTTGTCATTTTCTCGTTGTGCGGGTTGAGTTTAAATGGCCACATATGAAGTGCATATGATGGCTTTAATAATTATGAAAATATAAATACGCACACACACACACACACATATGCTTATTGTATTTATAACACTAGGATTTCTTTTAATAAAACATATGTATATATCTCTTTTCTTTTTCTTTGTATTTCATTTGTGAAATTATTAAACCCTAAATACATTTTCTTTTAATTAAGAATATATATATTCTTATTGAATACTTGTTATTACAAGATTTTCTTTTATAAATATGAAACTATACATTTCTTTGTATTTTTCATTAGGCAAGATATTGAAAACCCTAAATATATTTTGTTTGGCTCTATTGGCAGGTTTGAGAGGAATGGCGGCGGTTTGGTGGTTGGCCGTAGAGTGGTGGCCCTGTGTGAAGGGTGGGCGCAGAGGTAATGATGGAGAAGGGTGTTCGTAGAGTGGGGATGGACTGGCGACAGGTTTGAAGACCGACGGTGGAACTGTTGGAAGGGGCAAAGTTTGGAGTGGAGGCCGCGGTGATCAGAGGGGCGGTAGTCATAGGGAGAGGCAAAGGGAAGGCAGAGGCCACACGGGGGAAACCAGGCCTATGGGGGTTGGTGGATGGAGGGGAGTGTGGGGAGGGGGACGGAGCCCCCACCCACATCCCATTCGATGGGGTGTGGGTGGGGGCTCCGCCCCCCTCCCCACACCCAAAGGCACATAAGTAATGGCGGTGGGGGGGGTTTGACCCCCCCCCCCCACTCATATGTAAATGCAATCCCTTGATACATTTCGCAGACTGTGACAAAAATATAGTCACTTCAATATTTTATGTGGCTTTTATTTCATGTTCTTTCTTTTATTTTAACTTATTTAAAATCTATATATATATATGATATACACACAGATCATTCTCATGATCCAACTCAAAATACAGTTTATATAATTTAATAAAATTAACAATATATATATATATATATATATATATATATATATATATATATATATATATATATATATATATATATATATATATATATATATATATATATATATATATAATGAATTCTCAAGTGTAATAAGCAAAATACTAAAATCAGTTTTCTATTTTTTTAATTCTTGTAAACATATTCATTTAAAACACAAACTTGAATATAACTATATATTTTTAACTTTAACTTTCCTTCATTACACTAACGATATTATTTTTATCTTTTTTTTTTTGACAAATAAACCAAGATATACATGCATTTTTTTTTATCAAATTTCCATTGAGACAAAGGTTCATATTTTTCCACAAATTGAATTCATTGCATTATTATTAAATACACTTGCAAGGAAAGAACAAAAAAACACTTAATTAGATACTCCTAAAAATTGACAACAACTAATTTTCTCTCTTTCAAAATAACAATTTATAACTTTCTTATTTGTCATGGCAATAAAATCACAACTTAACAATTGATAATTCATTATGACATATAATGAAATAACTTATAAATCAAATTTTCTTCAATCAACTTTTGAATAATAAGCATTTAAACTAACAATTTCTAACTTTCAATACAATAAAAAATGTCCAACACACAACTTTCAAGAATAAAATTTTACAACCAAAAGAGCGAACCAAGTTCTCATCTTTGACAACTAACAATGGTAAGATATCCTAAGAAGACCAAACTCTCTCTCATGAGCTTAAAGAGTAAAGGAAAATAAAATATGAACCCCAAGCACAAGGAGTTTTTCTAACTTCACATTAAGCTCCAAAGAACCTGCATATCACACAAAGGGGAAAGAAAACTACACATCTTGCTCTCCTCCCTACTGTAGACCCGCGAGAGGGTCACCCCTGAGCTAGGGAGGTCATCCACACACCTAGGGTCTCATTCCACTTCACAACAAGGCACACAAACATCCCAAAAACATAATATTACACCCATAGATAATCACAACACACGAACTCAACCAAGGTGAGTTCAAAGGGGTAGGGGAGTGAACACACTCAACTCAAGAGTGCCACTCCTACAAAAATATCCCAAACACAATTTCTCTTATGGCCTCAAGCCAACATGTTTAACAAAATTTCCCAAGAGTTCCCATATTTTGGCTCTCAAGCCATGTCTCAAATTGCTCAAAATCACATATAATGCCCTCAAGGCTTTCAACATCCCAAAACAAGGTAATGACCCTAAGGAGGATCACTCCTCCCCTACCCCACACTTGTTGAGCATTTTCTCTCAAGTGGGAGAGGCTCTTACAACACCCCACAAAATTTCCCCACAATAACAAAATACAATTCAAGAAAATACTTCACACACATATACATCATGCAAGCAACTAAAATACAAAGGGAAGGCCTTAGCCCTGAAAGCCAACCTTTAAAAGCCCTATTATGGAAGAAGTTGATGTAGAGCTTCTCCAAATTCTCCTCCAACATAAGCCACCAAAATCCCTCTATTTTTCTCTCCAAAATTAATTTCAAACAATAAAAATTCTCAAAAATTCAACAACCTCTCACCCTATCCCGAGTGGGATTAAAATAAGCCCAACCCATGAGCTTAGAGGAATAGGGAGGTGACACTTGTCACCTCCTCACTCTTCCACCCCACTACAAGCATGTCCCAAGGGATGGGTGTTGACACATGTCACTCACCCATCCCCAAGTCTCCCTCACCCCTTACCACTTGTCCTCTCTCCAACATGTGGGAGAGAAAGGAGGAGTTAAAGAGGGAAAGAGTGATGCATGTGTCCCCCTCCTTTCCTCTCAAGAGGGACCACACAACTCCAAGGGTACTCTCACCAATTGTGAGAGAGACTTGGAGTCAAGTCCTCCACAATTGGTGGGTCTTATAGTCATCTCCAACCTTGGGAAGTGAAAAGGGATGGGTTTGAGTGTTGGTACCACTCATCCTATCCCTCCCATGCCTCCAAATTCGGTACTTAACTTCAGTGTGAAGTTAAGGTGACCATATAGAGGTTTACCAAGGGTTACCCAAGTCAAAAGGGACCCTAGACCCATGGGGTATAACCCAGGGTCAAGTTTAGCCTAGTTAGAGCACCCAGGGTCAAGTTAAAACACATGAAAAGGGTCTCCAAAAAAATTTAAAATTTAAAAATGTAATTCAAAGGCAAAATTCTTACAACACAAATTATAATCCAAATTAAAAGAGGATAGACTTAACCCAATTAACCACATGCAAATTAACATTTCATCATACATAGAGTTGATCTTGGTTCCTCGTGGAACTAGATCGGTTTCACAAGGGATTACAACATCAAGTGTGGGATGATCTCCAGTATCTGTGGCTGGTTAGAAATACCTACGCACTCAATTGCAAAGTTAATTCCACATATAAATATAATAGCTGAAGCAAATTAAAAAACATACACTCGCATAAAATATCACAAGTTCACATAAGCATAAGAGAAATCACATTACACTTAAGTTCTAATTTTTGCATTTCAAACATCCATTCCCAAGATTGAACCACAAAACAATTTTCTATCCAACATCACCCAATTAGTTTTCCCTTATTATAAAGCATCTACCTAAACATCACCCAATTAGTGTTCCCTTAATATAAACATCTATCTAACATCACCCAATTTGTTTTCTCTTAATATAAGCATCTATCTAACATCACCTAATTAGTTTTCCCATAATATAAACATCTATCTAACATCACCTAATTTGTTTTCTCTTAATATAAGCATCTATCTAACATCACCCAATTAGTTTTCCCAAAATATAAAGCATCTATCTAACATCACCCAATTAGTTTTCCCATAACATCATAAAGTCTAATAGTTCAAGAATTTGGGATCAACAGTCCCACAAGTCTAAATGTGTAGTAAGGTAAATAGTCACATGAATGGGAATGAAAAAGGTAGGCCTCATAGTTATCAATTGTCCTTTGAAGATTTGCATCTGTTATACATAGCTGTTGAACACCTGGTGAAGTATAACCAAATTTTAACTTCAATTCATGAATTGTTAGGATATATGCGTGAGTTCACTGGAAAACTTAAATTCTTAGGAATTTTCTTTCTCAACCTCATCTTTTGTCTTTCATTTCTAAAATTGTCTTAAATAAGTGCAAATAACGATGAATCTAGAGGAAATAACTAGTAATATCAATGAAATTGATGCTTTAAAGAAGATCTTTAAATGAATTTAAGAAGGTTGAACAAAATTGAGCAAAGTTTAGTTAGATAGAGTGAATTCAGAAGAATTGATCAAAGTTATATAATATAAGGTGAAATTGATCGAGGATTTAACTAAGTAAAGTTAATTTAGAAGACCTAATCAAAGTTATGTCCAATTCACAGACAATCTTCTCAAAGCTTATTCATTAATTGATTAATTTGACAAGAATCATGCAAGATATATGTAGATCGTACATGATAACAACAATATTTGAAGGAAGTTGTCTGGATCAAGAAGATCAAGTGCAGCATGTGTAAGTCCCCTAAGTAAAAAAGCCTACAACGAACTCTGAGTGACTACAAGCAAAGTCAAGACCTGACCAACGGAGCCTTGGGATTATAAATTCATTCTGAATTTATCATATCTTTCAAGAGAGATAGGTGTTCGAAGTAGAATCTCCATCTATGTCTGATAGTGGGTAACATCATCATCAACAGTCTCTAATATGAAGGGTTCTATTCTAGGAGAATATCCTAACAAGGGACCTCCTCCTATATAGACTTTATGCTTCTCACCTCCTCCCTCTCTTTTATGAGATATTTTGTCCATTATCAGATCCTTGTATGCTAACATCACTCCATTAGTGTCATCATGGACCTCATTTCTTGACATGTATGCATCATTAGTCTCATCATATAAATCATCATCTCCACTCTACACAATCACTGACTAGTGTACCTAATAATTTTCTTGTTGTGACTCAAAACATCCATCTTTTTGGATTTAGTTCAACTTTGTTTCATACAAACTAGTTAAAAGTACACAGGTTTTTAGGAGTATTTTCTCTCTTTTCAGATTTTTATAGTAGATCATTGACATAAGATTCCACTATGTCATCAATAAGTTGATACAAAAATGTGTGTCATAGCCCTTTAACATGTATCCCTAGCATTTTTCAATTGAAGGGAATTGCCACATAACACAAGGTTCCCCATGGCATGATGAATGTCATTTGATTTTGATTGTCTTCTACAATATGAATTTGTTTATAGCCAAAGAAACTATTAATGGAGGACAACATTTTGTAACCAACAATAGAATTGAAAATGAGGTTTATTTATGAGAGAAGAAAATCATTTGTAGGTGTGAGGGTAAAATAGTGCATCAATCAAATGAATAACAGATGACCCAAACATCAACAGAATAGAGAAACAAAGAAGATTCAAATAAGCAAAGCAATGAACGAACACAGCAAACCTCTTCCATTTCGAAACTTCTGTTGTTCGCCTATCACGAATCATCCTTTCGCAGATGAGATGAGCCCTCAGAGAGTGCAATCTTTTAAAGCTATTTGAGGAAGTCGATGGTGAATGGCTATGGTGTGATATGCAATGAAGGTGAGCTCCAATGCAACAATGGTGATCTCAAGCTTGTAGATGACAAATGGGTGCCAAAGGCGCGCTGGTGATATTTCTGCAGAGTAACGATGTCAAAAGCCTGGATGATTAGAATGAAGGGATGAAGCTTCATTTATAGACCCGGAGGAATAGGAATCAACAGTTGAGAGAAGATATGAAGATCAACGGTTGAGGATGGTTGAGGAATGTGCAACCAGTGGAAATGTGACAAGTGTCCCAGCTCCATCATGAAAGGTGGGATGTGACAAAACTGATTGGAGAGTTAACTCCATTGACTGGTCTGTTAACAGAATTGATTGATCAGTTAGAAGAGTGGATTGTGGAACTGACTGGATTGATTGAGGATTTGACTCAACTGACAGGTTAGTTAACAGATTTGATTGATTGGTTAACTGACCTCTGATTGGAGAAGAAATAGGCCATGTGGGTGAGGGAAAATAAGGTAATTAAATATTAAATATATTTAATTACATGTGCAACCTGATGAGGTGGACAAGGTGAGGTGGAATTTTGAATTTAGAACTTTAGGATAGAGGAAATAGGATTAATTAAATAATTTATGATTATTTAATTGTGAAGGACAAATAGAAGAATTTTAATTAAATAAATTGAATTTATTTAATTATGGAACAGTGAATCGATTAAATAAATTTAGACTATTTATTTAATTAATAGAAGAATGGAATAAATATTTAGAATATTTATTTAGGATGATTTGTGTCATTTTTAGGCGTATACATTTTGCCCCTCTTTGATGCAATGCAGTTTACAGCGTTGCTTCAAAGAAATTGATAGTCTGAGTGATGATACATGCCCCAGTTTGCCCCTGGTACAGGTTAAATGACGATAGGATGCCCCCTCGGGAGATTGGACGGGAAAAACGGCGAAAGTTGTGGGAGACGGACGATCTCACGATGAGGAAGGGGTTAGGATAAGTTGGAGGAAAAGGGGACGCGGGCAGGGATGCGGGAAGAAAACGGGAGGAAAAACGGACACGGGAAGTAGTCACAGTCATCACCTAGCCAGAATTAGGGTTTGGAGGCTATAAATAGGAGCTGGGTCCACAAGAATAGTCATTTGTACACTTGGTTGATCTGGATTGGAGAAGGAGAGCTCAGAGCAAACTTAGAGCAGCATGGCGGCCAGAGCAGCAGACATTCCACACGAGGAGCACCGATTCGAGCGAGTCTGACGATTCGGGCGGCCAGCAGAGGCAGGACCCCCGGTATGTGCTTCGAAAAATTTCTCCTAGGGTCGAGTTTAGGTGTCATAAATGCTCGTAGAAAATAGGTGAAATGAATGCACCGAAACGCAGAACGGCGCATATGCCTCGCGAAGCTGCGCTTTTGTGATTTCGCGGCGCATATGCCGGTTTCGGCGGCGCATGCGTGAAAGTTGCGCATGTGTTCATTTTGGCGGCGCTTTCGTAATTAAGCGGCGCTTTTGTATTTTCGCCGCGCATGCGTGAAATGTAGCAGCGCATTTGTTAAAGTTGCGCATATGTGACTTCCTGCGGCGCATCCGTAATTTAGCGGCGCATACGTGGATTTATGCGGCGCATGCGTTAGAACGGCGCATATGTGGCCTGTAGTGGCGCATATGCATTTTTGCGGTGCATATGTTGATTGTTGCGGCGCATATACCAGAAATGGCGCATTTACCACCTGTAGTGGCACATTTGCTTGGGATGGCAAATTACTTAGCCAAACTGATTCGATTAGCGTCCTGTTTGACGCAAGAATTGATGAGCTATCTCCGAGATTGCAGGAATCTAGTCAAGAGATGTAGTGTGCTGTTTTGATCAATTTGAAATGCTAAGTTTAGTTGATATAGTTCAATAGACATGTTGAGTATGGTATATGCGGCTTGAGACTGACGCCTTGCTTTGCGTGCTTGCAGGAGGAGATACGAGAGACATTACAGTCGAGGGAGACGTTCCCTATGCCTCTATTGTAGAGACATATGTTGACGGAGGCTGATAGAGTGGCGCTTGGTGCCATGGGCCTAGATTATGTTTGCTTTATGCCCGAGGTGCGGGCGAATCGAGGACTGTTGACAGCTGCCGTGGAGAGATTCCACAGCGAGGACGGGACCTTCCACTTCCCCACTGGAGAGATGACAGTGACGTTGGAGGACGTCTATAGGATATTGCACTTGCCCGTGGTAGGCGAGTTGGTGGAGTACGACGCACAGCGGGACGCGGGACTTGCCGAGTGTCAGCGAGTATTTGACGATCCCGAGCTGGTGGGACAGGTCATCCCTTGGCAGGACATATATGACTGTTACGACTACTTCCCTGGGATTGTGGCTGGACTGATTGCGGGCGTTGTATGCCCAGACAGGAGATCGCACGGGTTCCCTATTGGATGGGGCAGGATCATGGAGCGGATGCTGACTGAGGGCACTCGATATGCGTGGGGACCTTGCGTGCTAGCCCACTTATACCATGACATGCATCAGGTGGTGTCCCACCGCAGCACGAGTCTATCGGCTGGGGTGTTGCTGTTACAGTTTTGGCTGTGGGAGCACATAGCGGTGACCAGGCCGATATGCGTCTTTGCTAGGCAGAGGGGAGAGCCGTACAGCTATGGCTACGCAGGAGTGATTTCCCAGCACAGGCTGGGGAAGCTGGAGTATTGGCGGCATACGTTGGATGGGATAGATGTGGTCGTCTGGCGACCATATCTGGACTGCGAGCCTTGGGATGATGAGGGAGATGAGCTGCCCTTTTGCTTTCAGACCAGGTGGTTGATAGGCCAGACACGGCACATCTTGGAGAGGCAGACGGTGGGCCGAGTACTGAGACAGTTCGGCAGGAGACAGGGCATGCCGCAGGGATAGGCCATGTTTGCACGGACACATGCAGAGAGGGTCCGATGGGGGCCGATGGCTTCTTATGAGGAGGCTCTGGCAGAGTTCCAGCAGTTGCCTTATGTGGCATGGGACATGAGGTGAGAGATTGCAGATGCGGGGGTTACACAGGAGTATGAGGATTGGATTACTGCACATCCATTCCTGAGATATTCAGGACCTGGCATGCTGGTGCCTCGTATTGACGAGGCAGACTCAGAGGAGGAGGGAGAGGCTGGCCTAGGGCGGAGGGCCGCTAGAGGAGGACGAGGACGTGGTGGCCGAGCTGCAGAGAGGCTGAGGCAGCGGAGGAGGATAGACCGGGCTGGGCAGGCAGTGCCAGGACAGGGGGAGGGACAGCAGCAGGTGCAGCAGCAGGCACATATGCCACCACCCCAGCAGGTACCACAGCAGCAGGTGCCGTAGCAGCAGGTGCCCCAGCAGCAGGGGCTAGGACAGGCAGAGGCAACACAGGGGCCGGTGCAGGGTGAGGCACATGAGAGGACCATAGCCAGCCTGAGAGGACAGGTGCAGGAGCTGCAGGCACAGCTGAGGAGAGTGGAGAGGATGCGAGATATAGATGCAGCAGTGATCGCTGGTTTGACTCGCGAGCGAGACATGGCAGATGCCCGGGTACGCCTGATCCGAGTAGAGAGGGACACAGCAGTAGCTGCCATGGGCACAGATGCAGCGAGTACATTTTTGGTTGGGCAGGTGCAGCAGGCACAGGCACAGGTAGGCCAGTTGCAAACGCAGTTGGCACAGGCGCAGACAGACTTAGCCAGAGCGCAGCAGCAGGCACAGTACTACCGAGGCTTGTATCATGGTGCCGTGTCATCGAGCCAAAGGGCAGGGAGTTTCAGGACTCAGTCTGGGGTGGCTCACAGAGCAGGTCCATCCCAGTCAGGGGCATCTGTCATGGGACCTCAGCAGTCAGGAGCTGGCAGTGGTGGCCCACAGCAGCAGGGGTAGTCAGAGACCAGATTTTGTACATTTTGGGACATGTATCACCGTCTATTTAGACGTACATTGTATATGACACTTTGATTTTGAGAGAGATGGTGATATTGTGCATTTGGACATCTTTGTATATGATAGTATGCATGATGATGCAGCTTTGTGTATCTATTGCATGCGTTTATGAGATGATTATTTCTATTGCATGATGTGGTTCTATTGCATAGTTAGATGGTTTATATGATGCTATATGAGAAATACTTTGATATGCTGCTATATGATGTCTATATGATTTAATGTGACAAATGAATGCAAAGTTAATATGATGTCTTTGTGATGATGCAAATGTATGTATATGAAACATGATTTCTATGTTATGATGCTGTATATGTGGTGTGTAAATGAGCTAATGCAGATGTGTGTATGGAACATGATTTCTATGTTATGATGCTGTATAGATATGTGAGATGCTACTGGATATTTATATGATGTAATGCTTTGAATGTATGCATTTGTAACATGAGTACTATGTGGTGATGCAACTATATATGTGATGCACTTAACTATGTTGTTTTGATTTTCTGGGCTTTTAAGATTAAGATGTGATGCAAATGTGTTGGTGACCTAATGCATTGGATGGTGCATTCTACTAACCTACTCAGGTGCATGACTAGCTTCTACGAATGATATGATATGCTCCTATATGCCTTGTTTTTGTGATGTCCAAATGTACTCTATCGACAGAAGAATGACATGATGGATAGAGGAATGGTTGCGAAAGAATGACTTAGGAATTTTTCTTGATATCGTTACTCTGCATAGTTTGAATGATGAGGACTGTATGGATGGGTGTATGGATATAGGACGGATGTTTTGTTTTTAGATTGCTTTATTTCATCATTGGGCATTTGTGTTTTTGGTACTTTTCTGAAATGTTGTAAGTGAATACAAGCACCGAGGTATAATTGAACCAAGATGACCTGAGTATCGCTTACATGGATTGTGATTGAGCAAGTTAATACAAGCATCTAGTCAAAATTTGAATCTAGATGACCTGAGTACCTCTTGCGTTTCAACAAGCAAGGATTGCCCCCGTTCGTGTTAGACCTTTGATGTCCTCGATGATCTTTTGCCGATCACGTCCTAAGACAAGGCTTCACATTACTAAAGTTTAATCCCCAAATAGCAAACAAAGAAAGTAATCATGCCCCCATCATAGCATCTCTAGATGTTGGCATCCTCGAGTAGCATAGGAAGGTATGATAGCAAAATCAAGACTCTGTAACTTAACCCTAGGTTCCAATCTACAAAAGCACATTTGTGTTGATAAGTGTTTATTTCTTGCCTTAATTTGCATAAAATCATTTAGAAGACCTTGGGTATTTGCTTTGTATTGGATAGGTTAAGATGCTCATTGTCGGGATTTCTGCTTGAAGTGCGGGTGTTTGCTTGCATTTGCTTACCTGATGAGAAGGTTGCACTATCCTTATTGAGAAGACGGACCCTAAGGGACTGACCTAGTGCCTCGGGGGCTCATTGCTAAATGGCCTTGCCTACGTGACGACGCAGAGGCAACGTAGTTCGGGGTAAACCCTAATGGACCATGGATGGACTAGAAGAAAGACGATAGGAATGAAGACAAGAGAGGAGACAAATGGGACTTTGGGAGAGATGGAAGCCTCGGGGGCGCATTAGAATAATGGCCTTGCCTACGTGACGGCGCAGAGGCAATGTAGTTCATGGATTCGGACCACAGACACTGACGAGAGACACTACGCTAGGCTCCCTTCGAGGAGACGGTATGGGACAAAACCTTGGTTGACAATGCCACAAGGTGAGTATCAAGCCATGATAGGTAACTGTCAAGTGTTTACTGTGGGATGGATATGGGTCGAATGGGGAAAATAGAGGGAGAATGGGCTCAAGGTGATTGGATTCCCAAAGATGGAGAATGCGGTTTGTCACCAGTAACGCCTGTTTACCAGGTTTTCATCACTTGCTTTTATTTGCACGAGAAGCTAGAAAGTAACATGACGCCTGATTGCCAGGTTTTCATCAGGATACCTATCCAAGGCGCCTGTTTGCCAGGTTTTCACCAAAGGACGATTTTTTTGCATGCTTTGTATTTTTTTCAATTTTTTTTTTTGTATTTTCTCTTTGTTTTTGTATTTTCTCTTTGTAACTTTTGATGATTTTTTTGATTTTATTGTGCCCCCTTGCATTGGGGTTCTCTTAGGTATAGAACCTGCGAAGGTGCATGCTGTTGATGGGATCATCAAACAACTCACCTTCTGATGTGGCTAACTGATATGCCCCCGATCCGTAAGCTGCTACAATTACATAGGGTCCAAGCCAGTTAGGCTCGAACTTACCTTTCTTTTCTCTGTCCTGCTGATTGCAAGGGTTCTCTTTTAGGACGAGGTCCCCAATCTTGAAGCATCTTGGTCTAACCTTGTGGTTGTAGCTTCTTGACATCATCTGTTGATAGGCTTTGAGATGGTCAAAAGCTTTCTGGCGCCGTTCCTCTAGCAGTTCTAGCTCTTGCAGTCTGGAGACTCTGTACTCTTCGTCTGATATGAGACCTTTCAACGACACCCGAAGGGAGGGGAGTTCGACCTCAATAGGAAGGATGGCTTCAGAACCATAGACGAGGGCGTAGGGTGTAGCACCTGTGGGAGTGCGTATGCTGGTTCGATAGGCCCACAGAGCGGGATTGAGCTGGACGTGCCAATCGCGACCGGCTTCATTGACAGTCTTCTTTAGGATTTTCAGAATGGTTTTGTTCGATGCCTCAGCTTGGCCGTTACCTTGGGGGTAATATGGAGTGGAGAAGCGATGCTGGATCTTGAACCGTTCACAAAGTTCCTGGACATCTTAATTTTTGAAAGGTCTCCCATTATCTGTTATGATGGATGAAGGGATGCCATATCGGCAGATAATGTAATTCAGAATGAAAGAGGAAATTTGCTTTCCTGTGACGGTTGATAAGGGAACGGCTTCAATCCACTTTGTAAAGTATTCAGTAGCGGTTATGATGAATTTATGGTCGTTGGAAGAGGGCAGATGAATCTTTCCCACGAGGTCAAGTCCCCACTGGCAAAAGGGCCAGGGTGTCGTTAGAGGTCTCAACTCCTGAGCAGGTGCATGAATCAGGTTCCCATGTATCTGGCACTGTTTGCACTTTTTGACGAATTGATATGAATCCATTTCCATATTGGGCCAGTAATAACCCAAACGCATGAGTTTCTTAGCTAAGGAAGGACCGCTGGAGTGTGTTCCACAGATCCCTTCGTGCACGTCTCGCAAGGCAGTTATAGATTCTTCTTGTTCTAGACAACGGAGTAAAGTACCATCCAGACCACGTCGGTAAAGGGTATTGGCGATAATGGTGTAACGGGAGGCTTGTCGGATGAAAGTTCGTTTTTGGTTGGAAGAGAGGTCCAAAGGAAGGATATTGTCCTGGAGGTAAGTGTAGGTCTTACCGTACCAAGGCGAATCAGATCCCACTAGGTGGCAAATGGAATGGGTCTCAAGGAGATCATAAGCCGGTTGTCGAATTGTTTCTACTAAGAACTCATACCGTGACTCCTGTTCAGGTATCTCAAGAAGAGAGGCTATGGTCGCCATTGCATCGGCTGCTTTGTTCTCTATCCTGGGTATTTGCTCAAACGAGATGGTCCCGAAATGTTCTTTGAGGTCGTCGACCATTCGCTTGTATGGGATGAGCTTCTCATCTTTGGTCTGATACTCGTCGTTGACTTGGTTTATGACAAGCTGAGAATCACCGTAGACACATAGTGCTTGGATTTTCCACTCAGTGGCCATCTTGAGACCAATTACCAAAGCCTCATACTCTGCTATATTGTTAGTGCATGGGAATAACAACCTGTAGGACTTTGGAATTGTGTCGCCTTGGGCAGTGATGAACAAGATACCTGCCCCCGATCCATGGTTGGTGTAAGATCCGTCGAAGTAGAGTTTCCAAGGAGATGTTGACAGAGTGAATAGAGATTCATCGGGGAACTCAAACTGCATTGGTGAAGTGTCCTGTAATGGTGCCTCAGCTAGTTGGTCTGCGATGATTTGCCCCTTGATGGCTTTTCTATCCACATACTCTATATCATATTCGCTAAGAAGCATAACCCATTTGGCTAGTCGTCCTGTGAGAGCTGCTTTGCTGAGAAGATATTTTAGTGGGTCGATCTTGGCAATGAGTTTGACAGGATGTGCCAACATGTAGTGTCAGAGTTTTTGTGAGGCAAAAACCACCGCAAGGCATGAACGTTCCACTTGTGAGTACTGCAGCTCGTAGCCCACTAAGGTTCGACTGATATAGTACACGGATCTTTCCTTGTTCTCATAGTCTTGCTGCGCTAGGAGAGCCCCAAGAGCAGTAGGTGTAGCGGATATGTAGAGAATCAAAGGTTTTCCTTGGATCGGAGGCATGAGTATAGGAGGATTCGTGAGGTACTCCTTGAGCTTGTTGAATGCCTCTTCGCACTGCTCATCCCATTTAAATGGAACGTTCTTATGTAGGAGGTGGCTGAAAGGATGGCACTTGTCGGCCAACTGTGAGATGAACCTGCGGATGGCTTGTAGCTTGCCTTGTAAGGATCTCAACTGTGTTAGAGTTTTGGGCGAAGGCATGTCCATGATTGCCTTGACCTTGGCCGGGTCTACCTCTATGCCGTTTACTGACACGATGAAGCCTAGCAGCTTGCCTGATGTGACCCCAAACACACATTTCTTCGGGTTCAATTTTACTTGGAATTGGTCCAGCCGTTGGAAGACTTTCTCTAATGTGTCCAGGTGTGAGTCCCTGGTGAGTGATTTTGCCAAGATGTCGTCAACATAATCTTCCATGGTCACATGCATCATGTCGTGGAATATGGTTGTCATGGCCCGCTGGTATGTAGCACCTGCATTTTTCAGCCCAAACGGCATGACATTCCAGCAAAAAGTACCCCATGGACAAGTGAAAGCGGTTTTGTGCTGATCCTCTGGTGCTATTTTGATCTGCTTGTACCCTGAGAATCCATCCATAAGTGACAACATTGTATGTCCCGCCGTGAGGTCGACTATGATATCGATGTTAGGCAAGGGAAAGTCATCCTTGCGGCATGCTTTGTTTAAGTCTCTAAAGTCGTTGCATAGTCGAACCCTGCCGTCTGGTTTAGACACTGGCACGATGTTTGATATCCATTCGGGGTAATCAATGGCCCTGATGAACCCCACGTCTAACAATTTCTTGAGTTCTTCCTTGACCAGGAGGGCAATATGGGGATGCATTTTTCTCAGTTTTTGCTTTACGGGTTTCACCCCTGGATCCAATGGCAAGTGGTGTAGAATCAGGTTTGGGTCCAAACCTGGCATGTCAACATATGACCACGCAAAACTGCCTCTCTTCTTTTTAAAGAATGGTATAAACCTGGTTTTCTCAGGTGGCGTGAGAGATTTTGCAAAGTGGATTATCTTAGGCTGCTCTTCGGATCCAATGTTCACTGGCTCTGTTGGCTCTACCACGATCTGTGACCTTTCTTGATACATGTCACTTGGGAGGGTGTCAAGCAATCCATCGTCAGGTGCCACAGTTGGGTTTTCACCTTCAAATACGTCCTTTCTTTTTACTGTTTTATGATTTGACACTGCCGCATGGCGGTTTTCACCGTCAGATCCCTTTTTGATCTTTACATTTTTGCGACTAGAAGGCTTGGCACCCTCCCCAAAGTATGCTACAGTATTGAGTTCGATAGTGAAACCGGCTTTATGATCTCCTTTTGGTAAATGATCTCGAAGTCCCATATAGTCAATGTAGGCATCATCGTTCTGGAACACATCTAATTGAGGGGTCCCTTTCAGGTCCCAGTCAATAAGCTCAGGGTGTAAGAGGGGAAGGGAGTCGGATGAAAGACCTGATTCGTTGATAGTGTGGATGGAAATACTAGGAGCACAGGTGGGGGTAGTGTTCTGGATGGTACTTTCTTCCAGGTTGTTTATCGCAATGGAATCTATACTTTCCTCGAAAGCCATAACTTGTTGGGAATGACACATTCCGGTTTGGCTTGGAATGAGTTGCAATGCTGGTAGGGGTCGGGGTCGCCGTGTATGGTGACCTGCTGGCCATCGTGTGGGAACTTTATGCATTGATGGTAGGTGGAGGGGACAGCTTTCATGGCGTGGATCCATGGTCTCCCTAGTAGAATATTGTAAGCAAGCTCCCGATCAAGGACTTGGCACACCACATCTTTAATTACCGGTCCCACTTGAATGGGTAGGACAACCGTGCCCTTCGTGGTGCGTTCCTCCTCGTCATAGGCCTTTATGGTAATCTTTCTCTATGGATCCACTGCCTGTTCAGAGAACCCCAATGCAAGGACTAGCTTCAAAGTGCAATTCAAACCGGCACCCCCATCAATGAGAACCCTCTTGATGCGGTGCCTGTGTACGAATGCGACAATGTGTAGAGGAGTGTTGTGGGGTTGAGACATGGAAAGGTCATCTTGTTCTGTGAATGATATGGAAGGGGAGGATGTCAAATTACCCACCATGGTTTGAAACTTTTCTTGGGCTAGGTTAGTGGGGACAGTAGTCTCCACTAAGGCTTTCTCAAGAATCTCCTTATGAGAAGGAGATAGACGCAGGAGCTCCAATATAGAAATATGAGCCGGAGTCTTTTGCAATTGGTCGATGACATTATATGGGCGGGGGTTGGACGGAGATGGCGACGACCTTGGAGGAGTGGTGTTGATCGTGACTCTACCACTGCGGGTAATTATACTACAACCAGTTCTGTTAGGTCCTGGTTGTTGGTTGGGGGATATGACGTTGACTTGCGGAACATGCTCAGAAATGCAGTTAATGGTGTACTCAAAGGGAACGCTTGCATAGTTAGCATTACTCGACCCACTGTTCTGGTTTGGCCTGTTACGATTGTTGTCATTATTGTTATGGCCATTGGAGTTGTTGTCATTGTGACCATTGTTGTGGTTGTAACCATTGTTGTTGTGGCCGCCGTTGTGATTGTTGTTATACGGCCGGTTGTGGTTTAGGAGAGGATCTCGGTAGGCCACATGAGATTCATTGGAGGTATGTTGTTGTGTTCCTCCCTGATTCTGGTCCAGTATATCTTGTATGACGTTCTTAAGACGGATGCAATTATTGGTTGTGTGCCCCCTTCCTCGATGATACTCGCAATAGTCTATGTCCTTCCAATAGGGAGGTTTGACTATAGGCTCATAGTCACTTGTTGGCGGTAGAGAAATTTCATTGTTAGCCAACAACTTCCTGAGAGCAGACTCTTGAGATTCTCCTAACGGCGTGAATTTTCTCCTTGGATTCGAATTGAACCAAGGTCTAGATTCCCGAGGGGGTGGCTTGTTGAGTGCCCTGTTATTTGCTTCTTCCTTAAGAGTGAATATGGGTTGTTGTTTAGGGGCTGCCACCTTGGCATCCACTACTCCATCGTTGACCACATTCTTGTTCTTGGTCCAAAACTTTGACTTGTCAGTTGTGTAATTGGAAGGAGGTGTGTCCTTGTAGAGCTTGAGAGTTCCTTTAGCGATCATAGCTTTCTCAATGAATAGCCCCATTTCGATGACTTTGGTGAATGAGGTAGGGCATTGTATCTGAATTTGATAGCTAAGATCGGGATTCAAATTGTGGACAAACATTTCCAATAGTTGTTTCTCAGGTATGTCGTAAGAACACTTGCTAGCTAGCTGTCGCCATCGTTGTAAGAAGGTGGCGAAAGACTCACCACCTTTTTGTTTGGTGTTGCATAGGTCTAGCATAGATACTTCGTGTTCTATGTTGTAAGAGAAGTGCGTTATGAATTTATTGACAAGTTCATCAAAAGTTTTGATCCCTGGTGGAAGACGCGAGAACCATTCCATAGCTTGACCCCCTAAAGATCTTGGGAATAGTCTCATTAAGTAGGTCTCGTTGTGAGCTACTTCTAAACATGCTGCAGTGAATTCCCTGATATGATCTCTAGGGTCCCCCTTCCCTTTGTATTTGTCAAATTTCAGGATTCCGAACTGAAAGGGGAAAGGTTTCATGACCATACTTCTGTCAAAGGGGTATGGTGCTATATCTTCCAAGGAGTAGTTCTTGGAACTGGTGCCGATCTTAAGGTTGGAGATTTCTAGCTTTAGACTCTCAATTTGTTGTCTCACATCCGCTATAGGAGCATTTTGATCTATGTGTTGTTTTCCTCTTTCATTGGCCTGGGGGACCGTGTCATTTGTGCCTCTCTCATGTGCCTTTGGGACTGTGTCATTTGTGTCCCTCTCATGTTCATTGTCTACATTTTCCATGATGGAGCTAATGTCAAAGTCTGCGGGGAGTTTGAGTCCAAGACTAGCAAGATGATGGAAATATTTGGTGGGATCCTCAAGGAGTACTCGCTCCACTAGGCGTTGGAATTTGCTATCTTGCATGTGTGCCACTAATTCTTCACGAGAAAATTCTTCATCATCATCGCATGGTGGGGCGATGTGATCGGAAGAGTCGGCCATTTCAGTTAGCTTGTTGTATTGGGATCGAGTAAGAACCATGCAAGGTGGGGTGGGACGAAATGGATAAGGATTAGAAATTTTGGCAAGGTGTCGACTAAGACTGTAATGAATGGGATATCTAGGACAAGACTTGGACAAAGGGTTCTCTCGCTCAATGACTTCAGGTAAGACGGTTGACACAAGACTCTAGCCACTAGCAAGGGTAGTCGATACCAGTCTCACTGTGTAGGGCTTAGCCGTTCAACAAGACTACTAGCAAAAGGTACTGTGACCTACTAGGCTTACGTGAATTCACTAAAGAAGGACCTATGTCAAATCGGTATGGGACAGAATGACGTTGGGGTAAGAGTGACTAGGACAGAAGGTGACGGGGACGACCGTCGAAAGAGAGAGAAATGGGAGAAATGGATGAAAACTGACTGCAAGGTTGATTCTGACCTCGGAAAATTAAACTAGGCTGAAATGGGCACTCCGAACAGCTGACGAAAATTTCTCAAAAATAGAGCAGATGCTCACTGTCACACATGCGCAGAAACAGATGCGCAGCAAGAATAGGTAAATGCGCAGTAAGTCGTTGTATATGCGCCGCTCTGGTGAGGTATGTATGCGCGGTAACAGTGTGCAAATGCGCAGCAGAAAAGTATATGCGCAGCAGGTCGGCGTATATGCGCAGCAAGTCGCTGTAAAAGCGCAGCAGAACAGTGTATATGCGCAGCAGAAAGGTACAAAAGCGTCGTAAGTCGGTACAAAAGCGCAGCAAGTCGCTGTATATGCGCCGCAGAAATGGATATATGCGCAGTTCTGGTATTTTTTTGGCAAATTTTTGGGATTTTTCTCTGTTTTTGGTATTTTTTGGCGGGAATAGGTCTTCCTGATATGATTTTATGAATTAGTTTAGCAAGAAAACACAGCAAGCACAAAGAGTATTTTGTAGTTTTCCATTGTTTTTGTAGTTTTTCGACTCTATTTCGGACAAAAGCAAGTACAAAATCCTAGGCGAGAAATGGATTATAAGGGATTTGGGCCACTAAAACAAGAGGTTTGTAATTCGGGCAACCGTTCAAGTGGTTACACGTGCGGCGGCGCTACTCTCCGTTATGGAGTCTCCCAGCCTCACAAGGTTGCGCCTGAGAGGGTTTTGGGGGAGGTTGGCCGTCGGTGTAACATAACAGCACTCGTTGCAGGAGGTTTTCACCTCAAGCACAATTTATTTTAAGTGGCTCGGTAGGGCTTGGCGTTAGCCTGTTACCACTCAGGGTCGTTCCCGCTTGGACAAGCGTGCATCCAAGGGCAGGCCCCTCCTAAAGGTTAAACAAGTAGAATGACAAGTCTGGCACTCTGATCACCCAGAAGAGGGGAGAGCATAAGCCTATTGTCATTCGCAAGCACAGAATACACTGATTAATCCACCCTAGTTAAAAAGATAAAAACTAAATGGGCTAAGCTAGTCAAACAAAACTTTGAAGTGATTTCAACAATATTGCAGTGGTTTAATTTTAAGTCCCCGAAAGCAGTTGTGAGTTCAGTTTTAAATCCACGTTGCGCGAGATTGTTAACTTTGAAATTCAGGTCTCACGATATAGCAATGGTTCATTTTAACTTCAGAAAGCAGTTGTGAGTTCAATTTTAGGTCCACGTTGCTCGAGATTGTTAACTTTGAAATTCAGGTCTCACGATATAGCAATGGTTCATTTTAACTTCAGAATGCAGTTGTGAGTTCAATTTTAAGTCTTAGATAGCAATAACTTGGAAGTTTGTTTGCAATGCAAGCATGAAATAAACCAGTTACATCCTCCCTAATTAAGACTAGATGAAGATTTGTAATGAACAACCATTTTACTCTTTCCCAGAAAATGAAATGTGAGCTTAGTTAGATGCGACTACATGTAACTGAACCCGAGCCTAACCTGCAAAACCGCTCCAGCAAACACCTGCAAAAGGGTTAGCGTTAGCAAAATACTCTAGAAAAGTGCTAAAACCTGAGCCAGTTACAAATGCGCAGCTTCAGTGATCAGATGCGCAGAAGTGATCAACAGAAGCGCAACATTAACGAATGCGCCGTAAAAATGAACAGATGCGCCATTAAAATGAACAGATGCGCAGTTTTAACGTATGCGCAGCAACAGTCGTCATAAGCGCCGTAACAGACAACAGATGCGCCGTTTTAACGTATGCGCAGCAATATTGTATGAAAGCGCAGCTAAAATCAACAAATGCGCAGTTTAAACAAAAGCGCCGCAACAGTCTATAAAAGCGCAGTTACAGTCAACAAATGCGCAGTTTTACAAAAGCGCCGTAACAGTCTTCAAAAGCGCTGTAAAAATGAACAGATGCGCCGAAAGAACCTGTGCGTGACTCTGCGGGACCTGTACGGAACCTGCCTTCAAAAAAGCTCAAAAACGGTAAAATAAAGGGGCAACGGCCCCACGGTGGGCGCCAAAAATGTGAGGGTAAAATAGTGCATCAATCAAATGAATAACAGATGACCCAAACATCAACAGAATAGAGAAACAAAGAAGATTCAAATAAGCAAAGCAATGAACGAACACAGCAAACCTCTTCCGTTTCGAAACTTCTGTTGTTCGCCTATCACGAATCGTCCTTTCGCAGATGAGATGAGCCCTCAGAGAGTGCAATCTTTTAAAGCTGTTTGAGGAAGTCGATGGTGAATGGCTATGGTGTGATATGCAATGAAGGTGAGCTCCAATGCAACAATGGTGATCTCAAGCTTGTAGATGACAAATGGGTGCCAAAGGCGCGCTGGTGATATTTCTGCAGAGTAACGATGTCAAAAGCCTGGATGATTAGAATGAAGGGATGAAGCTTCATTTATAGACCCGGAGGAATAGGAATCAATGGTTGAGAGAAGATATGAAGATCAACGGTTGAGGATGGTTGAGGAATGTGCAACCAGTGGAAATGTGACAAGTGTCCCAGCTCCATCATGAAAGGTGGGATGTGACAAAACTGATTGGAGAGTTAACTCCATTGACTGGTCTGTTAACAGAATTGATTGATCAGTTAGAAGAGTGGATTGTGGAACTGACTGGATTGATTGAGGATTTGACTCAACTGACAGGTTAGTTAACAGATTTGATTGATTGGTTAACTGACCTCTGATTGGAGAAGAAATAGGCCATGTGGGTGAGGGAAAATAAGGTAATTAAATATTAAATATATTTAATTACATGTGCAACCTGATGAGGTGGACAAGGTGAGGTGGAATTTTGAATTTAGAACTTTAGGATAGAGGAAATAGGATTAATTAAATAATTTATGATTATTTAATTGTGAAGGACAAATAGAAGAATTTTAATTAAATAAATTGAATTTATTTAATTATGGAACAGTGAATCGATTAAATAAATTTAGACTATTTATTTAATTAATAGAAGAATGGAATAAATATTTAGAATATTTATTTAGGATGATTTGTGTCATTTTTAGGCGTATACAGTAGGGAAATCTTTATTAATGTCTCTAACATTAATGCATATTCACACATTCTCATTCTTTGTGAGCATCAAGAATATGCCTAATATTAATGTTGAATAATCCTACATTAAGATTGGTTTTGCACCTAGTTTAGTGACCAAGTTATGAACAACAATATTATGATCTAATTGTGGCATGTCTAAATATTGCAAATTGATGACATCTATGAAATCATTGAGAATTTATATGTAATTTTATAGCTCTTCATCCATCAATTTAATCCTAATGTTTACCACTTTATTTTTCTAGCACACACCAATGTTTAAACTAATGGTATCTACTAAAAGATAGGGGTGGCCTTCTTTAAATATTAATGGGGTAAGCGGTATGTGATTATATGGAGAAGAATATATCATCACTATAGGTTCATATTGGAGACAATAAGTGTTTAAGAGCCCAAGAGATGAGATAGATCTAAATAGAATGTTTTGGGCTCTCAATTATTATAATGAGTATATATCTTTCAAGGATGTATATTTGTTGTTGAGTTTTGTAATGACTTGTCATATCGGAACATTTTATAACAATATGATCTATACCATCTTAAATGTACTCTAAACATTCTTTTGTTGTGTACCCAAAAGGCAGACCACCTCTTAGTTGTTTGACACTCAAAATACATTTTATGTTATTTGGAATATAGCCGTATTGATTTTGTTATATCTAAACTCCTCCAAGAGAATCAGTTTGAATCGGACGTATTGATAAAGCTACACACTAAGCAGATGGCTTTCAGATAATTCCGAGATTGCCTTGAGATAATTACGCAGCAGCAATATAAAACTAATAATAATGACAATCAATAAATAAAATTAAGCGGTACGCACGAAGCAGATTAGGCTGTATAAGTAGTACCATCACTTATTCTTTTTCTCACACAAGAAGAATACAGATTCATTGCGTTTGATCGCATGGCGAAGGGCAACCAAATATATGTATATTTGCTGTTTTTATTACTCACTCTCACACTTACACCGCCTTTGGCTTCTGCTCGTGGTAATAATTTATCTTTAATCAATTTTTCTCTTTAATCAATAAAAATCTCAACTACTTACTGATTTGTAATATGTTGATAATTACAAGACTACGGTCACCCTGGATATTGTCATGCTGGGAGCGGTGCATATAAAGGTCTTTGCTTTTTAGATGGCGGCTGTGACTCTACATGCAAAAATAAGGATCATGCTCATTTTGGACAGTGCGTGTCTGCGGAGTGTCTGTGTTTTAATCCCTGTTAGAATAGCAATTCTATGAGGTTGTGTGTTTTTTCTGTGATGGGAGAATAGCCACTTTGGGAGAGTGCAAGTGGTTTGGTTGGAGATTAGTTTTTGTGTGTTTTAATAAGCGTGAGGGCTTTGGTTGGAGATTGGTTTGTGTGTGTTTCAATACTGATGCTACCAGGTAGTCATGGAAATGAATGCTTCCAATAACACCAGTAATTTTATAGATGCGATATTTACTTTGAATAAAGTAATATAATAATTGTATATCTTTTTTAACAAATATTTATATACTTTTATTTTATTTTATTTTGTAATTTAAAATAGTAGTTGAATAAAATTATCTTACTTTTCAATAATTTCAATTTATATATCAATAAACTAGCACTTGCATCTTTAAGAGGAGAAAGGGTTTCAATGATATTAGTAACTTAGATGGATTATATGGATGGAAATGACATATAAAATTGTTACTTTGTTTAACTCGTAAACAAAATTGAGGTTAGAATAATCTAATCTTATGTACACATTCAATCCCAAAATATTTTTGAGATCGCGACAAAATCATGAATGCTAAGCAACCAAAAAAGAACTCATCACCAATTAAAACAATCCACTCTTATGTACATATTCAATCCCAAAACATTTTTGAGATCACAAAAAAATCACGAATGTGAAGCAACCTAAAAATCCTTTCATGTAAACCCCAAGGGGTCTAAGGGGCATTGTTTATGGTTGAAGAAGGTTCAAATCTAGTATCATTTTAAAGAGAATTTGAGGGATCGCCTATGTTTTATCGGATTATTAAAATTGTTTTAGAAATGTTGAAGCCAAAATAACAATGGTTTCCCCAAGTCGTATGTGTGTTTTCTTGAACAACCCTTCTCTTCTTTTTACAATTTATAATATTTTGCAAGCATTTTATTTATTTATATGAATATTATTAGTGTAAAATATTATTACTTAGAGTTAGTATTTAGCCTAAGTAATTATGCATTATATTTTGCACATGGCTTTAAGCCGCCTTAGGTAGGTTATGTGGGATCTTAGAGAGTTGGTCAAACTCTCCAAGATACGTGTCACCACCTCTAATTGAATGTTGAAGTTGACTTCTGAGTCGACTCAACCTCTCTACACTATTTGTACACACCTTGTTCATAATCAAACTACTCCATTTTGTGATCAGCATGCATTTAGTCACTCCTCATTTCTAATATGACATCAGAGCCAAAGTAAGATTTTTACTGGTTCATTTTTGAGGCAGAACCCCTGTTGAAGGGTTGGTCAAACTCTCCAAGATACGTGTTACCACCTCTAATTGAATGTTGAAGTTGACTTCTGAGTCAACTCAACCTCTCTACACTATTTGTACACACCTTGTTCATAATCAAACTACTCCATTTTGTGATCAGCATGCATTTAGTCAATCCTCATTTCTAACATGATATCAGAGCCAAAGTAAGATTTTTACTGGTTCATTTTTGAGGCAGAACCCCTGTTGAAGGGCATTTGGGTGTGGAAGGTGGCTCGAATTTGTTTGGGTGCTAACTGATGCAGCTGATACATGGAGCCCTACATGTATTCTACCATCGTTTGGAGGTCCTGAAATGTGACAGTGAGGAATGCGTTCAGAGATTTGACCATAGAAGGAGGTTTCGAGAAAGAAATTTGGCGTCGCATTTTTCTCCTGTTTGGGTAACAGTTATTTGTAAACTGAAACTGCGGGGTTTCAAAGCTCAGTCAGGCATCTTAAAAGCGCTTGAATTTGCAAGGCATGAGCTGTAGCAGACTCGTGTGGGATCCAAAGCAACAATTTTTTTGTGCAAAGATTTTTTCTGCAAGTCTATGTTATGATTTGTTTAAGACGGCTCTAGGGCAGGTCCAAGAGGTGGCATATCCGCTCCACATCAACCCTTGGCAGCCATTGCCAAAATCGGTTGCCCTTGCAATTGTAATTTTGGACATTTTTTCCTAATCCGCCGAATAGTAATTTTGGACCTCCAAAAAATGTTTGTATTTTTTTAAATTTTGCAAAGGATTTTTTAAGTTATGCTAAAAAGCACTATGAAATAAAAATATACAAAGTAGGGGGTGGGTAATTCAATATTTGGGGCAAAATTGCTTTAAGAGTTATGGTTTTAAAACCCCTTGTATCTTTGCCTGACGAAGACGAAGGGTGAGGTCCGGGTTGGTAGGAGGCCAATTCTCCCTCACAAATAAAATCATTGTAATATTCACTCCATGCCAATTTTAATGAGTGGTTGGCTAGGTTCATCTCTCTATAGAGCATTTTTTTAACATTTTAGTGCAGTTTTTATTAAATAGGCTTCATCTACGAGAAATTGCTTGTCTTATAACTTTTGATCGGTAGCTCAAAATCAAGTGCTACTTTTTTCAAAAGTTCATATTTTCACATTTCCCACGCATTGGTCCTATTTTTATTATAAAACACACTAAGGTATAAAGTTCCACGATCATGGGAGTCACCTAATACTGAATCAAGGGGTGTATAGAGTCATGCCAAGAACACTTCCGAGTTATGTTAAAGAGCACTTCCATAGAGTCATGTCAAGAGCACTTCTTTGAGTTGTGTCCAGAACACTTCTGCACTTTTTTCTACATTTTCAGTTAAGTGGTTTAATCAAGCAATTTGGGGGATATACATGCACTCAACTTATAAAGTGCCACAAATATCAAAGAGGATAAAATATTAAATTATGGGGGGGTTCATAGAGTCGTTTCAAGTGCGTTTCTAAGTTTTTCTAAGAGCACTTCCACATAGATATGTCAAAAACACTTTCACATCACCATCACCTAATGCTACATGTGAATCTAGAGTTGATTCTTAGAGAACTTCCAGAGATTCATCACAACAAAAGATTTATATCAACTCCTTTGCTTTTACAGATTTTAAAGTTCCTTCACATAAGGCTTCCAAAGAATCTTCAAAGCAGGACTTCATTGTAGCCACACAGCATGCAATTTTTTCACATTTCTCTATTTTGGAGTATATTTTTTTCCCATAGGGTTTTCTATCTTATCTCCATTTCATGAGCGATTACTTTGTACATGGGTACCTCATCAGGCCTAGTAGTTAGGACCTATCTTTATTGTGCCCACCTAAGCTATGCTTAAGGGGGGGTGTTAGTGTAAAATATTATTACTTAGAGTTAGTATTTAGCCTAAGTAGTTATGCATTATATTTTGCACATAGCTTTAAGCCACCTTAGGTAGGTTATGTGGCATCTTCGAGAGCTAGTCAAACTCTCCAAAATAAGTGTCATCGCTCCTTCACCACTTGGTGGAAATATGTCACCACCTCTAGTTGAGTGTTGAAGTCAACTTCTAAGTCAAATCAACCTCTCTATACTATTTGTACACACCTTGTTCATAATCAAACTACTCCATTTTGTGATTAGCGTGCATTTAGTCGATCCTCATTTTTGACAAATATCAGTTATTATTAAAAAAAAGCCACAACAATCACTTAGCCATTAAAAACATGACACAAGCAAATCCCAAAATCTCTATTACAAACACAATTATAATTTATCAAATTTCTCATAAATGCAAAGCAAATCCCCTTCTTTCCCTCGCAACTCTCAACACTATTTCAACCTAAAATATCAAAAAGAGAAGTAAAAAAATAGATCCAAAAAAGCCACAACTATCACTTGGCCAAATTAAAAATAAACACAAGAAAATCCCAAAATCTCTATTACAAACATCTAACAAAGATATTGTGCCTCTCTTCCAAACTTCCTGTGCATTTCATCAAGATTCATAGAGAAATAACCCAAGTTCATGATCCATATTGCCCTTATGAACATGTCAACTCCTACTACTGGTCCAACATAAATTAAGACTTCACTCATAGCTTCGGTCCTAATTTTAGTCCACTAACACACATGCACCATATTGCCAAAATTAGAAATGGAAGAAATTATATAGATTCTCATTTGCAAAAAAATAGTGACTCCAGTGAGCAAATCTCAACATTAAAAAAATAGTGTCCTCTTCAACTAACCCCAATAATTCAAATGTAAATACCATGCAAATGATTATAGAAGATCCCCATGTAATTCAAAGATAATTTGGAAGCTAATGTCCACAAGTTTCTAGGAATTGACATTGGGAGTAATGAAAAGTAATAGCTAAAATGTAGATAATGACAATGCCTAATGGTTATTAACAGAGTAAAGTAAGAAAAACAAGTAGCAAAAATCTTTTTCAAAAATAGAGGCAAAAAGAAATGAGTGTAGTGCAAAATGCAATTAGCCACTTTCCTTTGTATTTCATTAGAAGTACACTACTATTAGACTACTTTTGTAGTTGTCATCTGATGAGATGTACCTTTTTCTAGTGCTCTTGTACCTACAATTTGTTGAGATGTAGAAATCTAAAGTTCTGGAGATAAAAAGAAAATGGCTATTGATTCAACTGGAAGAATTGAGGGACCAGTATCATCTTCCACTGAGCCCACATAATCCAAACACTGGCAATGCAAGTTTTCACTAGAAACATAAATGATGGGTATTTAGTCCTACCTCAATGAGAGAAGAAGAAACATAATAGAGGTATTGGCCTGGTCATTAAGATTCAACCTTGCTTTGAATCCTTGACTCCACACAAGAAGCTAGACTTCAACTCTAGGGATATAGAGCTTATATTTCTAACCATAGAGAACTCAAATACCCTCATGAGGACTCAACCCCATGATTGATGAGATAACATTGTGACTCTTTTCTTCTTTCTATTGGGATTTATGTGACTTAATGAAAATAATCTCTTCATCAATCAGAGATAGAATTAAATGGGAATATCATCTCCCCTTTCAAAAACTAAGAGAATCCTAACCAAAGCATTGGTTTCTTGGGGGTAGGGGAATCTTGATGGCGTAGTCAAGATAAGACATTGATTTTCCATCTTGTTTTTTATGCAATGTTTGAAGCATGGCTAGAGAGATTTAGAAGATTTAGTCCCCTTCTTCTACTACTTCATTTCTATGGGTGAGCTAAACCAATTGGAACTACACTTAGGATGCCGATGTTTGTAGTTGATTATTGAATATGTTCTACATGGGATTCATGCATTAATTATAATTTGATATTTTTACACCATGAATATTTGATTTGTGGGAAGATTTGATTTTTCACCTTATTGGTTTTTGATAACATGACCATGAAGATTTGATTTTTCACATTATTGATTTTCAACGACCTAAAAATGATTTAGTGATGAGTTATAAATTTAATATTAATATATATTTGGTAAAAAAGGCTAATAATAAATTTTTAAAGATTAAACAATTTTTATTACATAATATTTTATATATGTGAAAGTAAACATTTTAATTTTATTTTGAATTATTTTTAAAATAATTTAATTTTATATATCGATAAATCATTCCATTCATGCTAATTTCTTCTCTTGTGTTATTCAAAATCATTCTTTTAGCAAGTATCTCTCATGTGCCCTACATATACATTACACTAGCACGCCTTTTAATGACCTATCCTTACAATGTCATGATGACTCAAATTTATGTAATTTTGATGTGTTGCCCAATGTTTTGCATAATGACGATGAATTTTTTGATGACTCATGTTTTAAAATATTATCACTCATAGATTGATAATGATGATTTATTAAGGGAGCATACATTGAATAAATATTATTTTCAACACTTTTTGATTGCCCAAATATCATGAGGGCAAAGTGAGAGCATATGGTGGATGAATAATGATTATAAATATTATTTTAAATAACAATAATGCCAAAAATATGTAGCAATTGATTTCACAAATAATATAAATATGTGGATGCTTCAGAAAATAACACATAAATATCAATAAAGCTTCCTCCATAACATATTGTTGCTTCAATGATTACAAAATATATGCTTCCACAATATGTTGAAGCTTCATAAATACAAAACTTGTTGCAAATACCAAAATATATGCTAAAAACTAATTAAACTTTGAAGTACAAATACAACCTCTCTATGAGATTGCCCCATCAAACCAAAGGTTTTCATCCTCCAATCTCCAAGAAATCAAAGGGATTTTATCCTCTAAAATCTAGAATCTAAGGGTTTCTATTCTTGAATTAACTAAACAAAAGGCTCAAACCATTACGAAAAGGACTAAATAATCAGTAATAATCTAAAAAGAAACCAAGAACCCCAATATATAACACCAATACCTAGCACAAAATCCAATGCACAATTTAGTCTTTTAAAGATAGAAATTAAAATATTAATGGGATTCCCTCCAAAAATAGCATTACCTTCTCTTGTAACTAATTATTAGTTACTTCTATTTCCCCAACCCATGGCCTCTTTATTAAAATATTTTAATATCCTTATTTGGAAAATAAAGATAGGGCCCACATAAGATAATTACATAAAAAGGGACATTACAAGTTTGTTGTAGTGAGCTTCCTCTAATAAGATAAAAATATAATTATTAATTTGAAATGAGAAGAACTAGGTTTGAATGAATCTAACATTTTTCATCATTTAGATTTTTTTCTTTAAATAATCATATCTAACCATTAAGTTTAAAAACCATAGAAAATAGATGCTAACCCTTTAAAAACCAAAAAGTTTCATTGCATAGATAGGAAAAAAATATTAATTTATTTTCTCTTATGGTGTACAACATTATATAGGTTTTGGATTAATATATTGCAATATAAACCATGATTAGGACTATTGTCCTTTAAGTCAAACTACAAGTGATAATTTGATATATGTAACTTGTTAACTTTCAAATCACTACAAAATAGTGGACCAATAGTCATAATCATCTCATCCAAGTACAAGAAATATGGTTTCTATCAAGCTATATGGAGGGAGAGTATCAACTGAATGCTTTACCTCCAACCGTAGATTTACATTCGCCCACTCATGTTTCTATAGGAAGTGGCCCAACCCTTCAATGAGGGTGGAAAATAATGACATGTGAAATAAAACCATAACCAAATTATCCAAGAACCAAGTGTAAATATGTACACCTCCATCACATGCAATCAACCATGGAGTCTTGAGATAACCTCTAGCTAATATCACTTTTGTCTAACATGCAATCTATGAGTATAGAAAATTGACAATGCATAAAAGCTTATAACATCATTGTGGACAAAGAGTTAAATAAAATCACATAGAGATGTGGACCATATGTTCACACACTACTATCTCTTGCTTGACTCATCAAAGTGATCATTAAATAAATATAAAATTCTAGGTATAAATGAAAACGCAAGTTTCTAAAAAACTATATCATTTCCCAACTCCTAGCATACACTACCTTTGAGTAGGTGACATAATATAATATCATTTAAATACTATTTATTTGTTGTACTATATAGTTAAGTGCATATAATATGCCTTTATTGTTGGGATTGCTAAGATTGACAAGCAAGAATTAGGATATACTTCCACAATAACAAGTGCACAAAATAAGCCTAATTAATATATTCAAAACTTCTTAGTGAAATGTACATAAGAGACTTACTTAAATAGGTAAGGTAGAGGAGATAGGAAGGTAGGGCATAGCAATTGAGTACCCCTCCAAAAGTGCAACACTTGTGAGCTCAAATGACAAGTTTTTGAGAAAGTGGCAAGTATGCATGCACTAGGTGTCTAAAAACATAAGGACATGGGTCTCAACCACATGAGGTGAGAAAAAAATCTAGAATTCCCTAAGTGGAGGCTTAAAAAGTGTAAACATGACCCTCCTAGGTAGGCTAAAAGCTAACTAGATAGATAATGTCCCTTTTTACACTAACACCCCCCTTAATTGCAACTTAGGGAGAAGCAATACAATGATGATGAGTCCTAGCTATTAGGGCACGTTAGGTATACATGTAAAAACAAATTTATTATAAGTGGAGTTAAGGAGAGAACCCAATCAGAAAACCCTCTCCAAAAGAGAAAGTATGAATGAAAGAAATGTACAAGTGAAGAAAATAGGACTCAATATGACCCCCAAGGACTACTTCTAACACTAATCTACAATATATGTTCCCCCATATGAGAGAAAAGATGAGAAGGTCTATGTGACCCCCCAGAAAATATGAAGGAATGAACTCCATGCAAAGAAATGCATCCTCCCAAAACTAATGTGAGAAGAGAAACCATGCAACCTCCCCTCAAAATGCCTTTTGTAGTGTGGGTAGAATCTTGAAATGTTGGGAATTAATGTGTCTCAACCTTGTTATTTCCTAGCATTAATTTATGTAATGTATATTTATTTTATGTCTAAGTGTGTTTTCTTCCTCATCATATTTTTTCATCTAGTGTGACATGGCACGATGAGTTGTCATCATGCTAGAAGGTGACATGGAAGGTTACATGGATGCATTTATTCCTAAATGAGAAAGTAGGCATCCCATTTTGTGGTAGAATATTTATGCCATGTGTTGACATCTTGTAATGTGTGTAAGTCAATATTCTATGACAGATTCCTATGACAAGTTATGCCGTGTAAGAACCGGATTTTATGACAAGATGGACAAGTGTTGCAAAGCATCTTGCATGGGGAATCTGGAGCTAAAATTTTGCATTTTTGTATCTAATTAGGTTTTATTTTCAATATTTTTTTTGCAAAATGTCTAATTTAATTTCTAAAATCAAATTAAATTCATCTATCATTCATGGAAAATGCATATTAGTTTCATTTTTTGATTTAAACATCTCTTGGATGTAGACACTAATCCGAAATCAGAGCCTGGTGCTACAACAAGCCAAGATGAGCATGACAAATGGAATAAGATGAATGATGAACCCCTCGGCGTAATAGGCATTTTTATGTCACTTGAACTATATGTTCACATTGGGGCATGCGTGAAAGCCTATGCCACATGGAAAATTCTATAGAAAACGTATGATAGTTTAAATTAATCTAGAAAGATTCAACTTCAAGATCAACTCGAAGATCTCAGTTATACGAATTTCAAAACCATGGATGAATTTATTCTCAAATTTGATGCTCTAAATGGTCAATTAACTGATTTAAGAGTTAATCTTTAAGATCTTAGATTGATTCATATTGTTCTTAGAAAATGTTTGCCTAGACAATTTCAACAATTTATTACAAATATTCATGCTCAATTAGCTATTCCTACTTTAGCTACTCAATTATCTTATGACATTTTTTGAAATTTGTTAAGACAAGAAGAATCTAAGTTGATTCAATTTGGTACTCTTAGGAATAGTGAGCATGCTTTTATGTATAAAAATCAAAAACCAAATTATAATCCTAAATGCCATAACAATAATAATGGTTATAACAATAGAAATCACAACAATAATAGTTATGATAATCAAAAGAATAATACTTCTAAGAGGCCTCATTGTAACTATTGTGACAAAGATGGTCATTGGCTTAACACATATTTCAAGAAGTAAAATGCTAACAAAAATAAACAACCTATGAGGCAAAATTATCAACAAAATCATAAGCCTCATAATAATAATAATGAATCAAGGCGTGTTTTTACTTGTGCTTTAAATGCTTCTAAACCTCTTGAAAGGATTATTGATTCAAGTGCCTCTCAACATGTTACTTCTCATAAAGAGGTATTTGAATTTGTTGAGAGAAGAAAGATGATACAGAACAAAGCAAGAAGTTAAAACTGATAAACACACACACAGAATTAAACAAAAGAGAACAGCAAGAGTTTTTTAACATGGTTCACCAATTGGCTACATCCACACTGAGCAGGGGATTGCTCTCTGTATTACTCAAAAAAATAAAGTTCTCTCTTACAATGTTATGCAGCTCACAATACAAACTATATATTCATCTATGTTTTTACTACAACGAACTACATATCCCATACCACCATCTATCAATAGACATATATTTATTCTCATTGGGAGAGAACAAGCATGCATAGGTCGAAGGATAAGAGAGAGAGTAGTGGGAAAATGACTGTTAAATATCATAAAGATGGTATAGATGTGAGGATTGGGTTGTATGTATATACCACGTACACCAACAATCTCCCACTTGAAGTCCAATCCAAGCTGCAAGAGAGCTGCGCTTAGAAATCCCCTACTCTGGGCTTATTGTCAAATCTTGACAATGCCAAGAGAAGCCCGACAGAACTTGAACTTCTCCCTTGGAACAATCTTCATCAAAGCATCTTTCGGGTTCACGTTGGTGTCAATATTCTTTACCTACAACATACCCTCTTCAAGAAAATGCCGAATGAAATGATATCTCAACTCAATATGAATGGCTAGGGGATCCAACAAATATTGTCCTTGCCATCCTAGGATTTGTACATGTTTTTTTTTTTAAAGAAAAATTCTAAAAAAGATCAAAAACCATGAAAATATTCTTTGTGTTTGTTGTGTCTTACTTGCCACAAATTAAAAAAATTAGATCAAAAAGGCCAACCTTCAGTCAAGAAAAACCAAAAAACATAAAAAAATGTGCCAAAAACATTGTAAAAATAGTCAAAGACATTATTGATTACCCATTTCGGCCTTGTTCCAGTTTCTGAAATTAGTTATACCGTGCAATCCCCTTTCGTATCATTTTCACGTCACCTTTTGCATACCATCGCCTCATCATCCAAACACATCATATTAAACCAAAACTTGCATCAAGGTATAAGTTGATGCCCTACAAAATCTAAATAAACATCAAGTAGGTTTCATAACAAGATTTCAATCATCCTTCATAACGGAACTATACTTGTGTCTCTTGATAAAGGAATAGTCTATATCAATAGGAGAGACCACCTACCCCTATTTCGACTACCTTCTCGAGAACACCTTGTTTGGACAACCTAGGATCAATATTAAACCTTTGATAAATCTTTCTCCACCAAGCTCATCCCATATTATCTCAAAAACATCAAAACAAGACCACCAAATCTCACATTCCAACTTCATCCACATTTCACGTTTGCATGGTTCTAACTAGGTCCCAATCAAAATAAAAACAAAAAATGGGTTCCCGTCAAAATAGCCCACACGATTCTGAAGATGAAGAGGAAGTTAGCCAAGAAGAAATTCTTAAACACCTCCAAGATCCTAAATTTCAAAAGATAATGGACAGGGTCATCACCACAGATCCTCACAAATACTTTTTCATGTTAGCTCAACAAGGAGCTAAGCTGCCATCCGATTCTGATGTCTCAAACCTTAGAGAAGATAATGCCTCAAATGAAGCTAAATCTTCCAAAGATGGTCCCAAAAATGACAAAGATGCTTCTAAAATAGAAAAGGCTAGAGATACGACCAATCCCTTGGACATCTTGACAACACAAATCGAAGCCCTACAAAAACAATTGGGCGATATCCAAAGCGGAACTACCAAAAAACATTACTCCCTTGAGGATATCTCACCCTATCCCTTTGATAAATCCTTGCTCAAGGTACCTTTTCCTTCAAAGTTTGAGGTTCCTAAATTCGATAAATATAGGGGAAAGGGAGATCCAAGAGATCACATAAGGGAATTTAGTGCCACATGCCTCAAAGTCGCACACAATGAAACTTATCTTATGCGGCTATTCTCAAAAAGATTAGGAGGACAAGCTATGGAGTGGTTCTCATGCCTACCTCCTGGTATCTGCACTTTCGATGAACTAGTAGACAAATTTGTCACACATTTCTCATACAATATTGAACACAAAGTCTCCATGTTGGATCTTTGTAATAACAAGCAAAAAGTGGGAGAATCCTTCGCCTCTTTCCTACAAAGATGGAGGCAACTTGCAAGTAAGTGTCCCTACCACATACCAGAGAAACAAATGATAGAGATGTTTGTTCGCAATCTATCCACAGAACTAAGCAATCAAATCCAAATACAATGTCCAACTACTTTTAGTAAGGTCATTGAAATGGGCCTACTCATTGAGAAAACATTGATAGCAAAAGGGACAATCAAACTATACAAAGACACTCCTAGTTCAAGCAACAATGCGGATAAGTCATTATTCTGGACTAAGAACAAACCCATTGTGAATGATGGTGTGGTAGATGCCAAACATGCGGTGCAAAAACAACCTAGCTTAAATTTATCAAATCTACAAAACAAAGTGCCACCCACCAAGCCTCGGAACAATGAACAAAGATCAACCAATTTCACTCCTAGAAGAACATTCACACAACTTGGGGAGTCACTTGAATCCTCCCTTAAGAAGTTAATAGAGGGCCACCTCATAACACTTCCCCCAGTGCGAGATTATGAACCAAAGTTTAAGCCTCCTTGGTGGAATGCATTTGAATTTTGTGAATACCACAGAAGTAAAGGGCATAAAACTAACGATTGACAAAAACTCAAACATGCCATTCAAGACCTACTCGATCAAAAACAAGTATCCGTTAAAGATCACACATCTAATGATGAGCATATAGAATTCAAAAATCCTCTTCCTCATTATGAAAAAGGAGGATCATCCAATCAAAACAACGACAGCAAATACAAAGAGAACTATAATAACGTCTCTTACAAATACATTGTCAATCACATCTCACAAAGTGATTCACACATCAATGTGATCACTATCAATAATGAGCCCAAATGTAATGTGACCACTCGTCGTTGGAACATCACTCTCTAAGGGGCTTTGTCTCCCTCCACATCAACCCAATACAACATCCTAGACCAACTCAATAAAACACTTGCCCACATATCCATCTTAGAGTTATTGCGTATGTCACCATCCCATAGAGCCATCCTAGATAAGGCCCTCTTAGAAACAACTGTTCCTACCAACCTCGCTCAAGAGCAATTCCAAGCTATGGTAGGTCATTTAACGACACCCCACTCCTTGTCTTTCTCTAAAAAAGATGACATGTCTCCCAATCAACCACACAATGCAACCCTCCATATTGAGGCCCAAATCCACAAACACTGAATAAAAAGGGTCCTAATCGATGGAGGTACTAGTTTAAACATTTGCACATTAATGTTAATCCTTGCATTGGGGTTTTTAGAAAATGCCATTGATCCTAAAAAGAAGATAACTATCAAGGCCTATGATGAAGAAGAAAGAACTTCCAAAGGAATTGTAGTCCTGCCCATATGATTTGGACCCATGGAGAAAGACATTGTGTGTCAAGTTCTTGACATGAAGCTAGGATATAACATCCTTTTAGGTAGACCTTGGATCCATGCAATGAAGGCTATTCCATCAACATACCATCAATGTATCAAGTTCCCATACAATGATCAAGAGATTACCATATGAGGTGACCCTCATCCATTCCAATATTGCAACAACATCCAATCTAAACCAGAAGTTGTAATCCCTACAAACCAAGCAGCTTCCTCTTCTTCAAGCCACATGGATCTAAGTTCTTTAGCCTCTACCTCCAAAACATCAAAACTCAAAGTCAAAGTCAAGGACAAAGGTGTGGGAGAATATATCATTGAATCCAACTTCTGTCTCTCACATTTGCCTAAATCACCAAGATCCTATGGGAACCCAGAACTGAATAAGGCCAAGTCATCAGAGATTACCAAGGGTCCTTTCATTAGATGGGGAAACTTATCAGATGAAAGTGATGAAAAAGACATTTTACAGTGGCTTTACAAGGATGAAGAAAGTAAAACCACACCAAATGACCACCAGCCTAAGCTACCCAGTAGACAATATGGTCAAGGGTTTTCCATTTTACAATAGATGGGATATGAAGGACATGGTCCCATAGGATTAAGGAAAGATGGTATCATAGAACCAATTCAACCCTCTACCTCAGCACCTCGAGACACTTCTAGATTGGGATACAAGGGTAAAGAGAAGAACAAAGGTAAGGAGAAACTCCATACACAGGACCAAGAAGTAGCTACCGCTAATCTAGTGGAGCAAAATCACCGCTTACAAGAAGCTAGTAAAACTAACTCTAATAAGTGTGCAGGAGACTACCTCTCAGAAGTGCCTTGTGATGATAAAGGGGTTGATGTGGTTCAACTGTATAGCTCTAATCATACAATGCATGAAGAACAAAGCTCTAAGGCTAGATTGCTAGAGTATGGTCTACATTATGATGATAGTGAACTTTATGAGGAGGATACGATGTCACACTTGACGAATCAACTTGAGGAGAGTACCATAATAGACCTTGTCAATGCCCCTACCCATTTAAATGACTCCTCCATTCTAACCATCACCACCCTTGAATCAGGTCAACCAGATGATCCATTACCCCTAGTACATCCTAATTGATAGGCTGGGATCTACAAAACACCCCTGACCTAGATACATTCCAAAATGATGATGCTATCATCGATTATCTCAATCTTAGGGACCACTTACCTACAGGGGACCACAAGGTTGTCTTCACCATTGAACTTAACGACAGTGCATACTTTGGAGAGAGTGCATATCCCTTTAGTCATAAGAATGTAAAAATAAAAAGTAGATCTAACGGTGAAAACCATTCCAAGGCAGTGTTAGATCATGAAAATAGTAAAAATAAAGATGTATCAGAAGGTGAAAACCTCTCTAAGGTGCCAATGGATGAAGGGATTGACACTCTCCCCTACCACGCACATTAGGAGAGATCATCAGTATTGATTGAACCGGCTCAACTAGTAAACATCAGTACAACAGAGATTCAAAGAATCATACACATAGCTGAGTCATTATCCAAACAAGAGAGAGTAGAATTTGTAGAATTCTTTAAAAGAAAGTAGATAAACTTTGCTTGGTCTTATGCAGACATGCCTAGGTTAGATCCTGATCTCATCATGCACCACCTTTCACTAGCTACAGGAGTCAAGCCCGTCAAACAGAAACTTAGAAAAATGCACCCACATATTGCATTGATGGTCAAAGAGAAACTAAAGAAATTACTAGATGTGGGGTTTATTAGAGCTATCGACTATCCAGAATGGGTTTCCAACATTGTACTTATCTCCAAACCAGATGGAAGGATCAAATTATGTACTGACTTCAGAGATCTAAACAAGGCTTTCCCAAAAGATGACTTCTCTTTGCCAAACATAGATATCATTGTTGATCTAACAGCAGGGCACACCATGTTGTCATTAATGGATGGGTTCTTTGGATATAACCAAATCAAGATAATGCCGAAAGATCAGCACAAAATAGCATTCACATGTCCCTGGGGTACCTATTGTTGGTGCGTCATGCCATTCAGACTAAAGAATGTGGGGGTAACATACCAGTGAGCAATGACTACAATCTTTCATGACATGATGCACACCATCATGGAAGATTATGTTGAGGATATTCTGGGTAAGTCACTCACCAAAGAATGGCATCTACAAATCCTAGACTAGATCTTCACGAGACTAGAACATTTAATGTACGGTTAAATCCAAAAAAGTGTGTTTTTGGGGTTACATCCAGCAAACTCCTTGGATATATCATTTTAGCTAATGGAATAGAGGTGGACCCAGTGAAAGTAAAAGCAATCATGGAAATACCACCACCTAAGAATTTGAGTCAGTTAGGGTCTCTATAGGGAAAGTTCCAGGCCATCAGAAGGTTTATCTCTTAATTGGCAGATAAGTTCCATCCAATCACACATCTTTTACACAAAAAACATTCCATTCAAATGGGTTGATAAGTGTGAGCAAGCATTTCAACATCTAAAGGAGTATTTAATGAATCCACTAGTCTTGATGCCACCAATTCAGGGCAAGCGACTATTACTCTATATCTCAGCTACACCTGCTGCTCTTGGAGCTCTACTCGGCCAACAAAATCATGAAGGAAAAGAACAAGCAATCTACTACATCAGCAGGACACTAGTAGGTTATGAACTGTAGTATACGCCAATTGAAAGAGCATGCCTTGCAGTTGTCTTCGCTTCACAAAAGTGGAGATACTATATGCTTTCATATCCAATCAAGCTAGTGGCGAAGATTGATCCATTAAAATATCTACTTAGCAAAGCTACCCTAATAGGTAGAATATCTAAATGGGTCATGATACTCAATGAATTTGATATTGAGTATATAGATAGAAGAGCAATAAAGGGGCAGGTCATTGCAAATTAGCTAGCAGATGCACCTTTGACGGATCACAACTCATTAAACTTTGAATTTCTTCATGAATCTATCTTCAACCTCGCTGCTAGGGTGTGGAAACTATACTTTGATGGGTCATATACTCAACATGGATCAGGAGCAGGAATACTATTGGTCACACCAAATGGCGATACAATCCCTAAGTCATACTGACTTCTATTCCCATACACCAACAACATGGCCGAGTATGAAGCTTTAGTCATTGGTATTAAGATGGCAGTAGAGTAGAAAGTCAAGGAACTTCATGTGTACGGAGACTCCCAACTCGTCATTAATCAAGTAAATGATGACTATCAAACCAAAGATGAGAAGCTAATATCATACAAGCATATGTTGGATGATTTCAAGGAACATTTTGTTGTGATATCTTTTGAACAGATACTGAGGTTAGAAAACAAAGAAGCAGATGCAATGGCCACTATCACATCCATCCTGGACATACCTAAAAATCATTCTCGTTATGAGTTCTTGGTGGAGCCAGTCTCTCACCCTGCTTATGAAGCCCCCAAAACCAACACCATTTACCACATCATAGGGTCTAATTCTCCCTTATACGGAAATATTTACACCTATCTAAAAGAGAATATCTTACCACCCAACCTATCCAAAAACCAGAAACAAACATTCATATGCCAAGCCTCCTAATATACCATCATCACAGACACCCTGTATCGACGAGGTTTAGATGGTACTCTCCTTAGGTGTTTGGATAGTGAGGAATATCAGACCGCTCTAAGTGAAGTACATGAGGGAATATGTGGAACACACTCTAGTGGTCCTACCTTGGTGAAGAAGCTTATGCATCTTAGATACTATTGGCCAAGCATGGAATCGGACTCCTATCATTTTATCAAATGGTGTAAGAAATGCCAGATTCACGGCAACCTAATACACGCAACTGCTCAAGAGTTGCAACCTTTAATGACACCTTGGCCCTTCTACCAATGGGGACTTGATCTAGTAGGCAAGATTTACCCTTCCTCCTCCAACGGCCATAAATTCATTATTATAGCCATTGAGTATTTTATGAAGTGGATTGAAGTCGTTCCATTAACCAAGATCACAGGGAAACAAATTTCCTCCTTCATCCTCAACTATATCATATGCAGATATGGTATTCCATTATCCATTGTCATGAATAATGGATGACCTTTTAAGAATCAGGATGTGAAAGAACTCTTTGACAAATTCCATATTCAACACCGCTTCTCCACATCATACTACCCATAAGGTAATGGTCAAGCTGAGACATTGAATAAAACCATTTTGAAGATACTCAAAAAGATTGTCGATGATGCTGGTCAGGACTGGCATATGCAATTGAACCCTGCTCTGTGGGCCTATAGAACTAGTATACGCACACCCACAGGTATGACACCATATGCCCTTGTCTATGGGTCTGAAGCCATATTGCCTATTGAAGTTGAAATTCCTTCCCTCTGAGTGTCGTTAAAAGGTCTCATAAATGATGAAGAATATAGGGTATCCAGACTTCAGGAGCTAGAGCTACTAGAAGAAACATGACAACATGCCTTTAACCATCTCAAGGCATACCAGTAAACAATGTCTAGGAGCTACAATCACAGGGTTAAGCCACGTGTTTTTCAAGTGGGTGATTTAGTCCTAAGAGAGAACCCATGCAATCAATAGGACAGAGAGGAGGGAAAGTTTGAACCAAATTGGTTGGGTCCTTATGTCATTGCTGCTACCTATGGATCAAGTGCTTATTAGCTCTCAACACTAGAAGGTGAATTGTTTGATGACCCCATCAATAGTATGCACCTTTGAAGGTTCTACACCTGAAATAACCCCAATGCAAGGGAATCCAAAAAAATCCAAAAAATTAAAAAAAAAAAGGAACTGCAAGTGGTGAAAACTTGGAAACAGGTGCTACCTGTGATAAACCTCTTCCTCCATCATTTAGGTTAAACCTCATCCACTTCCATCTATTTCTACCACATTTGTCACATACCTGCATCTGTTCACCTAGTGATAACCTAGCATAGCTTAGTGCTCTTTTCCCCTTATCACTCGATCTAATAAGGTCATCCAATCTATTTCTCTATCCTATCATTCTATCACAAGTCCATTGTCAGTCTCACTAATCTTGTCAAAGTACGTCACCTCTGAGATATCATGTAGGCAAGGCCATCATTGATTGGCCCCTGAGGCTCCGCTTTCTTTCCATCCATATCCCTAACATCCTATTGTCAACCGTCGCACACTATTCTTCCATCCACCTAGGTCTTAGGTCTGCATAGTCTATACATCGAACTACATTGTCTCTGTGCCCTCATGTAGTCAAGGTCATCATCGATGAGCCCCCGAGACACTAGGTTAGTCCCTTAGGGCCTGTTTCATCTTGTCTATTGTCAGTCCGTCCGTATTAATAAGTCGATCCTTTACTTGAATGGGGGTACCTCCTAGACCTAGTTAATGAATTAGATTTTTGAATGCTACAGCTCAGAGGATAGCAAACCAGATCTTGGTTTTGCTACTAGATAACAAGTAGTGCAACAAAGCAAGCCTTTAAACACCATCTTGACAGGAGACATCAAACTACACTTGACACTACCAACCAACCTAAACGGATCAAAACTGATTTTATCAAGTTATTGCAAGAAAACATGTTTGGGTTAGGAAAGTTTTTTGGTAATTGTTCTTAAATGTCTTATATCATGATTTTTGTTATTATGTCTTTCTACGCGACTCAAGGATGTGTCAAAACTAGAGGAGCTATGATGGGGGCATAATCTTTTATATTTGTTTGTTGTTTGTGGATTTATCTTTAGTAATGTGAAGCCTTGTCTAAGGACGTGATCAACCTAATGATTATCAAGGATGTCAGAGGTCTAAACATGAAATAGGTATAATCCTTGTCTATTGATATGCAAGCAATACTCAGGTCATCTTAGTTCAATTATACCTAGATGCTTGTATTTTCTTACAACATTTTAAAAGCTCAATGATGAAATAAAGTGCTTCAAAAAAAAATGTGTACAAGAATATGACAAAATCCACATCAATACATACCAAATTGCATTCCACTTCATTATAAGCATTACATCCTTATCAACATTGTAAGTGTCTCAAGGTCTATTAATTTATCCATTTATTCAAATCATTTCATCAATCTTTCAAACCACTTCTTCTAATCAACTCCTCATTCATTCATATCAATTGATTTCATTCAAATCCAATCAATCAAAATCACAACAATCCCTCTACCATCATCATCATCATAAACTAGAACTACATATCACCATCTCATCTCAAACATAAGGTACCTTGATCCTATGGATATGGGTATGTCGGCAGTTTGGAATACGAAGGAAGTATCCAGTACTCGAGTACATAAGATATCATCTTCCTCGTATCATCATCAGCATCATTTATCTTATCTATTTTATTTCCTTGTGACCCTCGCTCTTGCGTGACTGGGGCATCACCAATCATTAATCCAATCATCAAGTCAATCCAGTCAATCCAAGCAATGATCCAAATGCAAGTCTATCCTTAATCCATACCAATCGAGTAAATCAATCTTGTCACATTATCCAATCACAATGAGTGGTCTTGATCCTAATCTTGTCTCAAGCCAAATCAATCAATCGTCATCATCGATGGAATAGGTCTTTCCCACATCTTTGTGTTGATCTTAGGGATATATCTTTCCCCACAATGACAATACTAGCCTTGGGATAGGTCTTTCTCGCATCTTTGTGTTGATCTAGGGATATATCTTTCCCCACAATGAAAAACACTATCATCAATCATTGTCAATTAATCATTGGTTTACAGCTAGACAGGGGCAATACCTTGTTTGTTCTTGTGTCATTTGTACATACTTTCTAGCTTGCTTGTGTGTGTCATCATTTTATCTTGCATAGCGTGTCATCAACTCTTTCATCCATCTCTTATCTTGCATCAACCAATTTCTTCACCCACTCAACCTGTCATTCCACCTATCTCATCGTGAGATCATCCGTCATCCTATCATCACATTCTTCCCATCCAATCTCCCGAGGGGGGCATCCTCTCATCATAAATCTGTACCAGGGGCAAACTGGGGCATGTATTAATTACAGAAAATTTTTATTCTTTGAAACAACGTGATAAAACACATTGCATCAAAGAGGGGAAAAATGTATACACCTAAAAATGGCAAAGACAAATTAAATAAATATTTATTATTTATTTAATTCATATTCTTCTATCAATGAATAAATTCAATAATTTATTTATTTGATTCACATTATCATAATTCTATATCATTTATTAATTCTTCTAATGTCATCCCTAATTAAATAATTCTAAATCATTTAATTCATATCCTAAAGTCTCCACTCCATAAATTCCACATCATTATCCTTGTCACACTTTCCACTTCATAATCCACCTCATTATGTTGCATACATAATTAAATATTTTAAATATTTAATTACCTATTATCATCTCACCCACATGTCTCTAACCATTCCTATTTCTTCTCCATATTTCTCTCAACATGAGAAGAAGATTCTCCATATTTCTCTCAACATGAGAAGAACATTCTTCATATTTCTCTCAACATGAGAAGAACATTCTCCATATTTCTCTCAACATGAGAAGAATATTCTCCATATTTCTCTCAACATGAGAAAGAACATTCTCCATATTTCTCTCAACATGAGAAGAATATTCTCCATATTTCTCTCAACATGAGAAGAAAATTCTTCATATTTATCTATCTCATCCTAACCAACCAAATCTAAACCGTACACATCACAATACTTCTTCTATACCATTGAGATTGTGACACTTGGAATTGTCCTATCCTTGGTCTATAAAAGGAACCCTCATTCTCTCATTTAGACATCCATAAGCTTTTACAAACTTATGTTGCAGAAATTCAACCATAGCATGCCTTTGGCTCCCATCACTTACATATTATCATTATCATTGTATTATCATCCATGGCTTCATCCCATTACATCCTCAATATAGTTTAGTGTTGCATTGGAGTTGCATTGCATGATCTATTTCATAGCCATTCTCATCATTGTCATCTTGGATTGCAAGGAAGCAAATTTCTGAGAGCACACATCATTCACAAGATCATTGAGAGATAGGCAACAATGGAAGACACAAGGTAAATTGGTCTACAAGGTATAATCTTACTTTACTTATATTTATCTTATTTCCATTGAGGTATTAAGTATTTAATGGTTTATTACTGTTGTATGAATATTTGATAACAGTTGCTATCATAAAACAAAGGAGAAACAGAATGCTTACACCGCAATTCGCCCAATAACTGTTGTAGCCATATTAGCTCCTTTGCTCCCTCAGTGAGACCAATGTATTCAACCTCAGTGGAAGATAGTGCAACTACTTGTTGCAAATGTGAAATCTAACTAATTGCAGCCCCAGGAAAAGTAAACACATACCCTGTTGTAGACCTCCATTTGTCCAAGTCACCAGCCATATCAGAGTCAACATACCCCCGCAACTGAGTATCATGTCCTCCAAAGCATAAAGCATAATCCGAAGTACCTCTGAGATACCTGAAAAATCCACTAAACTGCCTGCCAATGAGGCTTGCCTGGATTGCTCATAAATATGCTCACAACTCCCACTGCATGGGCAATATCTGGATGAGTGCAAACCATGGAATACATAAGACTACCAACTATAGAGGAATAGGGAACACTCTTCATGTGTGCTTTGTCTTCATCAGTTTGAGGACACATAGCTTATGACAACCGGAAATGATCAGCCAAAGGAGTACTAACTAGTTTTGCATGCTTCATATTGAATTTGTCCAAGATTTTCTCAATGTACCTCTCTTGAGACAATCTAATTTGTCTCTTTTGTATATCCCTGATGATGTGCATGCCAAGAATCCTCTTGGCTGCCCCTAGATCTTTCATGGAAAACCGTTGAGCTAAATGTTGCTTCAACTCTCTAACAACCCTCATGTTGCTACCAGTGACTAACATATCATCAACATAAAGTAAAGGTATGAGGAACTCACCAGTTGCAAGCCACTTGAAGTAGAGACATGGATCAGATTCACAGGGAATGAAGTAGTGCTTAGCCATGAAAGTGTCAAACTTACAATCCCATTGCCTCGAGACTTGCTTGAGGCCATATAAGCTATGCTTTAGTTTGCAATATAAATGTTCATGACCCAGTTTAACAAAACCTTCAGGTTGCTCCATGTACAAATCTTCTTCAACATTGCCATGTAGAAAAGTTGTCTTGACATCAAGCTACTCAAGCTCAAGATCCCATACTACTGGCATACATAGGACTACTTGAATAGTTTGCATTTTAATGATAGGTGAGAAGATTTCATTGAAGTCAATGCCCTTTTGCTGATCAAATCCTTTGACTACCAATCTCACCCAGTAGCAGTGTGTGCCTCCATCTTCTTCTTTCAGCTGATAAACCCACTTGTTCTTCGAGGGTCTCCAATTAGGCAGAAGTTTGACCAAGTCCCAAGTTTCATTGGCTTGTAAAGAGGCCATTTCTTCATGCATAGCTTCCATCCACTTGACTAAATTTTCATCTTTGCAAGCCTGTTTGAAGGTTGCAGGCTCTGACTGGTCTAAGAGAAAAAGCTCATAATCTACAAATTTGGCTAGAAGTTTTGTTTGCTCGGTTGACCTCTGTACTTGAGGTGTTGGCTCCCTGATGTTAGTCTCTAATAGTAAACTACCCTATTTAGGCATGGTGCTCTGCTCTAGTAAATGACCCTATTCAGGTATGGTCCCCTGAATCTGTAAATTATCTGGTGCCATGCTTGGCACATTCTGAATACCCCCAGGCAACAATGGATTTTGATGTGTCTGATATACCACAGACAAAGGGGAATCACCAAATAGCTGTGTTAGAAAATAGAGTGGTTGCGTGGACTTTTCAACTGGCAGTAAATGTGTTCCAGAAGACTATGTGGACTTATGAATGGGCAACGTTGAATTTAATAGAGGTTGCGATTCATGTGAGGACTTTTCCAAAACCTGCATATGAGCTTTAAGTGGCTACATTCCAAAGTATTTAACACTTGGATTGGAGTTTGTGTAGGGTGCAAATAAATATCAATAGGCTATGTAGACTTCTTAATAACCTACGTGGAGTCTTCCTCTATTGGCAGCATTGGGGATTCAGCTACCAAAGGTTACAATCTAGTTATTGAAGGCAGTGCATGAACTATGAAAGACTCCGTTGGACCTTTACCTAGTAGTGTGGAATGACCAAAAGGCTATGTAGCACTTGCCTCTGGCAATGATGGAAGTATTTCCCCTGGCAGTGATGAAATATTAAGAGGATGTGTGGCATCAACAGAAGGACAAAAACATTTGCTACATCTGAACTCCTGTAGGGTGTGTGGGGCCTCCAACAGGCAAAGGGTGTTGGGCTCCACCCAAAACATTTGATTTCCCCTGTATCTATTTGGTATTTGAGGCATTGTTAGAGATATCAACATTTATATATTCATGTGAAGAAGTCCCCTGATTTTGTAAGGTGGGGAAGACTTTTTCATTGAACATGAACTAGCTATTTGGCAATAGGATCCCAAAGATGAAACCCATACTGATCTTCTCTATAGCTAACAAATATGCAGCATTGTGTCTTGGAATCCAACTTTGAGTGTTTTTCTTTGGGGACATGGGTGAAGGCTTCACAGCCAAAGACTCAAAGATGTGAATATGAAATCTGTTTGCCCAACCAAACTTCTTCTGAGATATCAAAATCTAGTCGAGATGAGGGGCTCTGGTTAATGAGATAAATGGCAATGTTAACTGCCTCTACCCAAAAATCTTTTCTTAGGCCTACATTGGAAAACATGCATCGAGCCCTCTCAAGAATGGTCCCGTTTAGTCTCTATGTTGTACCATTTTCTTGAGGAGTATATGGTACTACTTTTATCCATCAAATGCCCTGATCTACACAAAAGTCATCGAACTCCAAAGAGCAATACTCTCCCCCATTGTCAGTTTGCAAGCATCTAATTTTATGCCTTGTTTGATTTTCTACTAGTGCTTTGAAATTTTTAAATTTTGAAAAGACTTCTAATTTTTTATGCATCATGTATACCCATACTTTTCTAGTATAATCATCAATAAAAGAGACAAAGTAATTAGCACCTCCAAAAGATGTTACCTCAGTGGGTCCAAACACATTGGAATGCACAAGCTCCAAGGGTGATGTTTTCTTGTCATGACCTATCTTTAGAAAGTTGATTCCCCTTTATTTTCTGTGGAGACTGTTGGTGCCTGATTTCACTGTCAGTTTCTGAGCAATTTTCATGCAGGTACCTTCCCTAAAAATCAAAAAAATGTTCTAAGTGTTGGACCTCCTCAGCATTTTTCAGCTGCAGCATCATATTTTCTTCGAGGAGGAGGTCATCATCATCATCATATTTCTGGTCATCACCCTGATGTTGCTTACGAGGGTCATCATATTTTCTGTCAGCATGATCTTTCGCTGGGGTGATATTCTAACATCGGGTGATCTTGGTTAAGATCATCCTGATGATGTTGCTGCAAAGTCCTAAGTATGACCCGATCTTCATCGGGGTCATCATATTTGAACATTGGGTGATCTGAGTCAAGATCATCCTGATGTTGTTTTATCACTTCATGTTCGTTGTTTTATCACCCTGATGATGCTGACGTCATTCTTATGTCAGGGTGATATCCATTTTTCTACCTGTCTGCATCATGATATTTCTGAAGGGAGATATTCGCCTGTCAGCTTCATGCATTGTCTAATGGGGGTGATCATTTCAAATATCAGTCACATATTCATATATCACCCCGATCTTATAGTGGAGCTACAGTGCAGCATGATATGTGTACATCAGGATGATATTTCCAAATATCCGGTTATCTTCTGAATATCATCCTGATGCTGATGTATGGTGACATCATCAAGGTCCGGGGGGGTCATATTTCTAACACTGATCATCTTGTGGAGATCCCCCGATATTTGCAAACATGACGATGACGTCATCCGGATATGAGGAGGTGCGCGATAGGCAGATATGCTGATGACGTCAGCAAGATATGACGGTGACGTCATCAGGATGTTCATCGGCCAGACATTTAGTATTGGCTGAGCAGGAGGATCTTCCTCCGATGGATCAGGTTGTGCCGATGAAGGCGATTATCATGCAAGTGATATTGCGATGATGATGCTGACGTCAGGGTGATTTTTCAAGTAACAGGATATCATGCTGCTGGAGGATGAGGATGATGAAGGTCTTATACTAGTGTCGTCGGGAGCAAAAGCACCGACATCATATATGCTCGCGACCTAGTATATAAAGTGTTGAAATGGTTGCTACGGGGTGCATGTGGGATAATTCAATCCTGCATATTTTCAAATATCACGATGAGGTATTTTGGCGGGAAACGGTTGCGATGCACTGTTTGATGTTTTCCCGATGGTTGCGAGGTAGATGGGCATTAATGGCGAAGGTTGCAGAGGTATGGATGGATCTGGTACCCGTTTGAAGGTGTACATCAACGGACAGTGGCGCAGGGCTCGAGGTTTCTTCCTGTCTCCTCCCCTACCTACTGCATTCATGTTTGGGCGCCAATCTGGTAATGCGTTGAGCGCCATTTTTCTGATACTGTGTATCTGGCAGGATTTTTGGTCAACCATGTAATTAATGCTAGAGGTACACTTTCTAGCCAATATAGGCAGACTGTGTTACCATTGTTTAGGTTGTTGAAAACTGGACATTTTGGCTCTGTAATAAGATACAACTAGTTTTGGTTGCTCTGTGTAGCAAAACTTGTGAGTTTATGTATCTCCTGTTGTACGTTTTGGCATGAATCCACTGATTTCATGGTTAATCTTATATGAATAATGCTATGTTTGCATGTGTTATGCTGATTCTGTCTCCAGTTTTGCATGTATCTTTCTTCCTGCAATAGGGATGCCATAAGTATCAATAGCTTAACACTCTGTATTGGGAGATATCTGTAAGGCAGGTATCATGTGTATCCCCCTGAAATCCAGTTTTAGCTATTCATGCTGATCATTCACAGGTGTATGTCTACCGACTCTTGGATAGGCACCAATCTAGCTCTGTGTTGAGGTTATACACCAGGTCCAGGTTTGTATCCAAACACCATTTCAAACCATCTCATCCTTCCACCTGTTAGTTGTAGGATTAGAAGTAGGAACCCTTGCATGCTCTCATCCCTAACCAGACATATATGTCCAAGAACGTTGCCCACCTTGTGATCTATCATACAGATCTTGGTCCATACATGAGAGTATTCTGCTTGTTGTTGTCAAGTTAGATCTTTCTATCTTTGAGCTAGTCAAGGTTACATCTTGAGTTATAGGGATACCCCCCTTGGTGTGGCAGAACCAGAAGTGAAGGGGAGGAGCTCACGCAACCTCTTGTATTAGTTGGCTGAATCTGCCTGTGCATTAGAAGTGGCAAACCCTAATGCTGATTCAGAAGAAAAAACCAACAGAGACAATGCCCACAAAATTCCAAATCCACATATTTCAGCCCTGGTAGTTGATCCCTTTGAAGCATGACTTCAAGTCCCTTTTGGCTCATATGAACAAGTCTCTTAGGCCAAAGGTCTAAGCCACTGTCTATTAATGCCATTGTAGCTCCCACTTCACCATGACACTCTAACACATAAAGACTACCCAATTTATAGCCTTTTGTAAGTACCAAAACACCCTTGGTAACTTTCCAAGTGTCTAAAGAAAACTTGACATCACACCCCTTGAGCATAAAGTTGACTGATAGAAATGAGATTTTGTTTGAGTGTGGGAACATGTCTCACAGATTTCAAGATCCATTTGTTTCTATTTTTTAATGTCAAAACCACATCACCTTTTCCTACAATTTCACATTCTTTATTATCACCTAGAAAAACTTTTCCAAACATACCTTCTTGATAATTTGTGAAAGCACCTCAACATGGAGTAGCATGGCAGGATGCACCAGAATCAAGCACCCATGAATCTACAATAGTATCACTCGCTGATAAGACCAAAACACCATCACATGCAGTGTTTGCTTCATTTTTATTACTCACTTTTTCTTGGTCCTTCTTGAAGTTCCAACAGTTCTTCTTTGTGTGACCATCTTTGCCACAAAACCAACATTCACCATTTTGGCCCCTGAACTTTGATCATGGTGTAGATTTGGATCTTCTTCTGTGATTATTTTTGCCTCTATCTTGACCCCTTCCTCTATTGCTGTACTGACAACAGTCAAGGCATCACCGGATGAGGGTTCTTGATTTTTCCTCATCATATCTTCATTGACAAGAGTGGCTACTACGTCATCAAAAACTAATTTACTTTTGGTTGCTACCAAAGAGCTCACAACCATCACAACACCTTCCCAGTTGTTGGGTAAAGAACATAACAACAAGATTGCTTTGATATCATTCTCCAATTTTATTCCCACCGAGATCAATTGATTGACTAAAGTGTTAAATTCATTTAAATGATTTGACATGATCCATTTTCTTTCATCTTTAAATTATACAACTTTTTCATAATAAAGACTTTATTTGAAGCTAAAGCCATTTCATACATAGTTGAAAGCTTATCCCATAGTTCCTTTGTTGTCTTCTCAGCTGAAACATTAAATAGCATGTTGCTAGACAGTGAAAGAAAAATTGTTGCCCTCACTTTCATATCCATTTTCTCCCAATCTTTGTCTTTCATAGAACCTTGTCCTTTGGCTTTTCCTAATAGTGTGACTGAGAGATACTGCTTGATCAGTAGTGACTCCATCTATACTCTTCACAAGCCAAAGTTCTACCCCATGAACTTTTCTATCTTCCATTTGTCTGCACCTTCCATTCTCTAAAAATTCGTCATGAATCCCAAGCAACTTCATCTGAGCTCCTACATTGAGCTTCTCCACCAAAGATCTGATACCAATTGTTGAGAGAAGAAAGATGATACAAAACAAAGAAAGAAATTAAAACGGATAAACACAAACATAGAATCAAACAAAAGAGAATAACAAGAGTTTTTTAATGTGGTTCACCAATTGGCTACGTCCACACTAAGTAGGGGATTGCTCTCTATATTACCTTGAAAAATAAAACTCTCTCTTACAATGTTATGCATCTCATAATACAAAATATATATTCATCTCTGTTGTTACTACAGCGAATTACATATATCATACCACCATCTATCAATAGACATATATCTATTCTCATTGGGAGAGAACAAGCATGCAGAGGTTTAAGGATAAGAGAGAGAGTAGTGGGAAAACAATCATTACATATCATAAAGATGGTGTAGATGTGAGGATTGGGCTGCATCTATATACCACATACACCAACAGAATCAATGCAACCTGATAACACTAATGTTCCTCTTCAACTTGCAAATAATCATAGTTATAAAGAAGAAGCAATTAGAGATGTGAATGTTCCTAATGGTAAGTTACATGATGTTTTGTATGTCCCTGAGATAACAACAAATTTGCTTTCTATAGCTAAGTTTTGTCAAGATTACAAGATAGACTTTTATAAAAATATGTGTCATGTGAGTGATCCAAATCAAAATGATAAAGTTATTGCTAATGCTAATTTAGACAATGATAATTTATTCAAGTTCTATGAGTTTACTTCTTCTAAATACTCTTTATTATCTACCATTGATTTCAATGTTTGGCATGAAATACTTGGTCATATCAATGCTGACAATATTTCTTGATGCAAAAATCTTATATGGTAGAAGGAATTCCTAGTATTGTTCCTTCTAAAATTGTATGCACAGGATGCATGAGTGGTAAGATGCATAGGGAGCCCTTTCCTAAAGGTCAAGCATGGAGGAAAAATCATAAGTTGCACCTTGTTCACAACGACCTTTTGGGACCCATGGAAAATGAATCCATCCAAGGATCAGGGTATGCACTTATTTTTGTTGATTATTATTCACGAGGAACTTGGATTGATTTTCTTAAAACAAGGATCAAGTTCTTGATACTTTGTTTGATTTTCATAAGTTTGTTGAAAGGCAATCTAGTTTTAAACTCAAAATACTTAGGACCGATAATGGTATTGAATATGTGAATAATGATTTTAATGGTTATTTGAAGTCCTTTGGTATTAAACATGAGCTAACCATTCCTTATACACCTAAACAAAATGGTGTAACGGAAAGGAAGCATAGAACTATTGTTGAAATGGCTAGATGTATGTTACATGCTAAAAACATGTCATATATTTTGGGCTGAAGCTATGTTTTGTGCTACTTATATTATTAATCAAACTCCAACCAAAGCCTTAAGGGATATCACCCCTAAAGAGGCTTGGTCAGTTAGGAAGTCTAATCTAAGCATTTAAGAATTTTTGGTTCAATTGCTTTTGTTCCTAAACTTGAACAAAAAAAGGCAATAGTTAGATTCTAAATCTTCTTCTCAAATCTTTGTTGGGTATGATGAACAATCTAAAGCTTATAGAGTTTATAATCCTATTACAAATAAAGTTAAAATTGCTAGAGATGTATGCATTGCTAAAAACGGTATTCATGATTGTTCTAAAGTTGTTAACAATGATTTCTCTCAAAATAATGTTCTTGTTATTGAGGATAATCCTCCTTCTTTGAATCCTCCTTTGAATCCTTCTAATACCTCTCCTAGTTCAAGTGATAGTGAACATGATGCACATTCTCATGATGATTTTTCTTCTAGTGATTCTACTCCTACATCTAAACATGTACCTAAATGGTTTAAAAATTTAGCTCAAGAAAGTGATGATATCTTAACTAGAATGGATAGATATAAGGCTCAAAAAGAAAACTATTGCAATTGTGCTTTGATGTCTAAAATTATGGATACTAATGATCCACAAATTTATGATCAAGATAAACATCAACCTCATTGGGAAAAGGCTATGCAAGATGAATATGACATGTTGATTGCAAATTAAACTTGGGAGCTTGTTCCTTTACCTCAAGGTAAGAATCTTGTTTCCTGCAAATGGTTGTATAAAACTAAGTTCAATTCTAAAAATGAGATTAAAATAAATTTAAAGATAGATTAGTAGCTAGAGGTTTCTCTCAAGTTGAAAGCTTAGATTATAGTGAAACTTTTGCACCGGTGGCCAAAATGGCAACTATTAAATTGGTTTTAGCTTTAGCTTCTCATATGCATTGGCCTATTCATAAAATGAATGTTAAAAGTACATTTTTAAATGGTGATTTGCATGAAGAATTTATGTCACAACCTTTGGGTTTTGTTGAAAAAGGTACAAAACATCTTGTATGCAAATTGAAGAAGTCAATTTATGATTTAAAACAATCTCCTAGAGAATGGTATGCTAAAATTAATGCTTTCTTTACTTCTCAAGGATTTACTAGAAGTCAAAATGATCCTAATCTTTATATTAAACATAGTGAGAATGATATTGTGATTGTTATTTTATATTTTGATGATTTGATACTTACTGCTAGTTCTAACAATTTGATTTGTGATACCAAGTCTCAACTAAATCATCAATTTCAAATGAATGATTTAGGCTTGTTACATTATTTTTTGGGGATGGAAATTTGGCAAACACCTAATGGTATTTTCCTTTCTCAATACAAATATACTCAATATCTCTTAGATAGATTTAAAATAAATGATGCTAATCCTATTTCTAATACTTGTGAATTAGGAACAAAGTTAATGGTTGATGTGGAAACTCCTTTTATTGATTCTACTTTATATAGGCAACTAGTTGAAAGCTTAAATTATTTAACTCTAACTAGACTTGATATTTTCTTTAGTGTTGGTTTAGTTTCTAAATTTATGTCTAAACCTCAAAAAACTCATTTTAAAGTTGCAAAAATAATTTTAAGATATATTTAAGTTTCCATTAATGTTGGTCTTTTTTATGATGCAAATTGTAAATTTTCTTTATATATGGTTAATTGATTCAGATCTAGGAGGTGATCCCAATGATGGGAGATCCACTTGTGGTTATTGTTTATTTGTTAGATTAGGTGCCATATCATGGAAAAGTAAGAAGCAACCATCCACTTCTCTTGGTTCTACCAAAGTTGAATAAAGGTTGTACTAATGCATCTAAAGAAGCACTATGGTTAAGAAGAATGTTTGAATAACTTGGTCTACCTCAAAAAGATCCTACTCCTTTGTATTGTGATAATAAAAGTGCCATTGCCTTAGCAAAGAATCTATTTTTTCACACAAGGACCAAGTATATTTCTCTTCAACATCACTTCATTAGAGAGCAAATTGAAGATAAACAAATTTTTCTTTTGTATTGCAAGGGTGAAGATCAAGTTGTAGATATTCTCACTAAACCTCTTTGTAAAGAAAAAATTATTTATCATTGTAAAAATCTAGGCTTGCATCCTATTGATGGATTTGTTGTATCTTCCCAAAAAGCTTAATGGGGGATGTTAGAATATTAATCTTTACTTGGTAAAGGTGAAGATTATTTATTCATCTCTTAAATACTTGTATTTATAATACAAGTATTTTGTCTCATGTGAATATCCTCATACATGTGTAAGGATAACTCATGTACACATTCCTCTTGGAGGAATATTTGAGTTTAGATAACTCCTTAAGAGGTTGACACTTTGCACACACCAAAGTGATAGACGGCGTGTGGGAGTTACATGCAACTCCTCTATATTTATGAGATGTTTTCTCTCTCATTATATCATCTTCCTTCTCTCATTCTCTCATTCACACAAATTCTTTTGTTGTAATTTTTTGAAGGATTGTTGCCATCTTTCATATTCATTAGGGATTTTTCTTTGTTTTCCCCCCTTCAAAAGCTCTTGTCTCCATTGTTGATTGGTGTATGCTTTAGGTTGTGTTTTTTTCTTTGAATAGTAGTATTGTTTCAAACATAAACTCTAAATACTTGATTAGTCTTTCCTCGCTCCTTATTTTTTCCTTTCACTAGAAATATTACATAAATGAAATTTTAAAACCAGATTGTGTTTTCAACACGGCTTGGGGCCCAAAAATTTTAACACAAAGCCATATTATTTTAATCTAAATAGGAATTAAATATGCCATGATAGAAGGGTTAAAACCCTTTTCACAGAAATCTATTTTCTTTTCAAATCAATTATCTCCTATCAATCTGAATTAAGTCTTCAAATGCTTCAAAAACCAAAATAGTTGTTTCAACATTCAACTCACACTTGTCTTAGTAAATAAACCTGCTCTGATACCATGAAAGGAAAAAATGAGGAGCAAGGAAACACTAATCAAGTATTTAGAACTTATATTTGAAAAAATATTACCATTCAAAGAAGAAATACAACAATGAAACACTTCCTACACTAATCTACTGAGGAAAGGTCTATGCAAATTTTTATCTTTTACAATTGCAAATTATGAGATGAACATTAACACAAAGGTAACAACACATAAAAAAACAAGTACAACACAAGATATACGTGGGGAAAACCCTTTCAAGTAAAAAACCCCACACTCCAAAGTTGCCCAATATATTATTTAGGAATCAAGAAGATTGACAAATTGTTTGATGCATCAGAAAGCTCATGAAGAGATCTATCAAGCTATAACTAGCTTCACCAATTATGACAACTTTTGGTGCATTTAGGGACCTCTAAGTGCCTCAAATTGGAGTTTGAAACTTTTTTTGGTAGTTTCAAAAAATGTAAACTTTAATATCTTGCAATCCAGACATGATCTTGAGTCAAAACTCACCCAAGATGTTTACTTGGAAGTTCTGCACCTTTTGGGAAAACTTTGGGTCCATCCGAGCTCAAATGTAGAGTTACTAAAAATAGTAAGTCCTATCATTTTTAGCCCTTTTGGAAATTTTGAAAGTTCTAGACCATTCTTCAAGATGAAGGGTATTTGAAAAGACCAAAACTAGGAAGAATAGGAACCTTTTGTAGTCGCAAGGTTGAGACACTTTTCCTAACAAATTCTCCCACTTGTTGAACACCTTGCAAGAGAAAAGGGAGTATCAACGCCATGATTTGATTTATATGGACCGAGAGGCCCATAGAATCTGAAGAGCATCTGAACTTCTTTGTGCTCACGTGTTTTGTCAAGGAATCTGCAACATTCATCAAAGTCTCAACTTTCTCCAAGTTTACCTTCACATCCTTTACCATGTCATGAACAAAATGGTACTAGACATCAATATGCTTAGTCCTCATGTGGAAAGTAGGATTCTTCACCAAACATATGGCACTCTGACTATCACAAAGATAGTAATCTTCCCTATATCAAACCCAACATCAGAACACAATTTGTTAAGCCAAATGGCTTCTTTACAAGCATGAGTTGCCACCATGTACTTAGCTTCAATAGTGGACAAAGTGACCATGGGTTACCACTTACTCATCCAACTAATAGCACCACCAAACATAGTGAACACATAAGCACTAATGGATCTCCTGTTGTCAATATCACCTTCCCAATCTAAATCCACAAATCCTTGAATACAAAGTGAATGTCAAGGTCCTGTAGGATAACCATGATAACATAAGGAATACTTGGAAGTACCCTGCAAATATATGAACACTCTCTTCATTGCATCCCAATGTACTGGTCCAGGATTAGCCATAAACTGACCAAGGACTCCCACTACTTGGGCAATGTCTAGTCTTGTACAGACCATAACATACATCATGCCCAACTGCACTAGAATAAGGAACTCTTCTCATATCCTCCATCTCTAAAGGAGACTTAAGAAAATCTACAATAGATAACTTTATCCCCATCATAACAAGAACTATCAATGGTCTACAAGCTACCATGCTGAATCTCTCCAATACGGTGTTCACATACTTACTCTGGCCTAACCAAAGTTTTTTGTTATCTCTATCTCTTCTAATTTCCATTCCAAGAATGTACCTAGTTGCCCCTAGATCTTTCATCTCAAACTGTGCTAACAACTGAGACTTCAGATCAGAAATCAAACTTTTACCATTCCTAATGAACAGCATATCATCAACATATAATGCAATAATGAGAATGCGATCATTATCCATTTTAAAGTAAACACAATGATCTGATTTCAATCTCAGGATCCCAAACTCAACACAAAGGCATCAAATTTTTGGTACCGCATCCTAGGAGATTGGTTCAAGCCATACAAAGACTTTTGCAACTTGCAAACCATATTTTCTTCACCTTTTGCCACGTAATGCTCTGGCTATGACATATAGATTTCTTCCTCCAACTCACCATGAAGGAAATTTATCTTCACATCCATCTATTCAACTTCTAAATCATATGTTGTAGCAAGTGATAACAAGAATCTGATAGATGTCAGTTTTGCAATGGGAGAAAAAATCTCACCATAATCTATTCACTCAACCTAAAAAATAACCCTTTGCGACCAACCTTGCCTTAAATTCCTCAACAGTGCCATCTGAACTAAACTTCTTCTTAAATACCCATTTACACCCAATAGGTTTATGTCTAGCAGGCAAGGGCACCAAATTCCAAGTATTATTTTTCTTCAAGGAAGCCATCTCTTCTTCCATGGCCTCTTTCCAAGAATCTGTATCACTCATAACCATAGCCTCCCTTACAGTCCTAGGCTCATCAGTGTTAAGAATCAAAGAAAAAATACATTTGGAATCATGCAATGAATAACCAAACCTATTAGGTTTATGCCTTATCTGCGTGGATCTCCTCAAAGGTTGAGGTTAAGTTTCTTCTTCTTCTTCTTCTTCTTCTTCTTCTTCTTGTTCTTCTTCTTCTTCTGAACTTTTAGAGCTACTAGGGGTAAGTGCACAAAGATGGGGGACCAAATAGGGGTCTTAAGATGCCACTTTTTTTGTAAAATTAGGAAAGACTGATGTTGGATGAGAAATTGAAGATAGTTACACTCAAAATTTGAAGATACAACAAAAACAAGAGTCGTAGTGCTTCAAATCTAGTTTCTAAACTACTATTTTTTTTTTTCAAAAATGGTTGAGATTAAGGGGTTCAAAAAGGGGAAACACACAAATTGGTCTTATTTTTCTTCAAAAAACACATAGCATCTAGTTGCTCCCCCTAAAATGTTAACTTTTTTAAAGTATTTCAAAAATCGCTTAAGTGATAAATTAGCTAACACCATGTAGTTTATCCTTATTTTTTCTAATAATTTTATCATGAATAATTGATTTTTTTACTAGTTTTCAAAGTGGACACATCCTAAAAAATAGAAATTAAGCGTGCTCCCCCTAAGATTTTTGAAAACTAATAGAAAATCCTTTTTTTTTTAATACGTGTAGAATGGAGTCTAGTTTCTAAGAATATAATTTATTTGAAATTTCAATGAACGATTAAAAAAAAGTCAAAAATACCACACACTAGTTTTTGACAAAAAATAGATACACTAACAAAATAAATTAAAGATGAAATCCTTAACATACTCAAAACATGAAAAAAACTATATGGTTAGAAAGCTAAGAGAGAGATTAAGATTATGGTGGTATTTTTTTGACTTGTCATTGGAACATGTGCAAACCTGATGGGGAGCATGCTCTAGATTATGAAATTTTTGTTACAATCTAGAAAAAACACATATTTGGATGTCCAAAACATAGTCCAAGGCTTTCAGTTGGAAGCCCAAGGCAAATCCAAGCCAAAGGCTTTGAAATTACCAAAGCAAAGCATAATGTGAGTGTGTTATAACACACTCATGTTATGTGCATTCAAATAATGTGAGCATGTTATAACATGATCGCATTATGTGCATTCACATAATGTGAGTGTATTATAACGTACTCATGTTATGGTGAAATAAGATTGTCTCACTCCTTCCCTCCTTAACCCTCTCTCTATTATTCTCTCTCTCCCTCCCTCCTCTCTCTCACCTCTCTACCTTCTACCCTCTCTCTCACTCTCTACTTCCCTCCCCTCTCTACCTCCTACCCTCTCTCACTCTCTAATTCCCTCCCCTCTATAGCTCCTACGCTCTTTACTTTCTACCCTATCTCTCTTTCTCACCTATCTACCTCCTAGTTTTCCTTTTCCTAGCTTTCCTAGTTTTCCTTTTCCTTTCCAATTTCCATTTAGAAAGAGAGTCCTAGTTTTCTTTCTTCTATTTCCTTCATTGATAAGGGAGAGGGAGAGATATAGGGGAAAGAGATGCAAGAGATAGGGAGATATAGGTAGAGAGATAGGAGATAGATAGGGAGAGATAGAGGAGACTGAGGAGAGTGATAGGGAGAGAGAGAGTGAGAGAGATGTCTAGAGAGATATGGAGAAAGAGGTTTAGGGTTGCTTAGGTTTAGGGTTTAGGGTTTAGGAGTTAGGGGTTAGGGTTTAAAGGCATTATTTAGGGTTTAGGGGAGAGAGAGAGAGAGAGAGAGAGAGAGAGAGAGAGAGAGAGTTTTGAGTTTTGCTTTTGCAAAATGTGAGCACATTATAATGCACTTGCATTTTAGGCTCAGTAATACCGAGCCATAACGTGAGTGCATTATAATGCACTTGTGTTATGACTTGTATGGGACCAAAAAGTCATGTGGCAACTTTTTGGTCCCCCATCTTTGTGCACTTACCCCTAGAGCTCTTCACATCATCAGGTCTAAAAGATGTCTTTGGTTCAACTTTCTCAGAGTGGATGGAAGTTGAAACATATCCTCTTTCTTCTCTTCTTTCTCTAGCTATAGAGTAATAGAAGAAGGATTGAGCTCTCTGAAGATCACACTTCTGCTATACAAAATTCTCTCAGCCACTGGATCCCAAAGCTTATACCCTTTAATACTGATGCCATAACCGATGAAGATACTATTACCAAATTGTGCTTAGAAGCCCAATTAGGTTGGGATGTAGCAATTGTTTTCTAATGCTTTCAAGAAGAAAGTGAGTTCAAAGGAGGGGCTAGAAAAAAATTTAAGTGCATGAGTCATCCAGTCAACATCTACTATCTTTATGAAGAATTGTTTGATGATCATGTTACTAAGACCATGTAACAACTCAAATCAAGCTCTTACACAATCCAGATAAATGAAAAGTGCCTCAGCAAGGTAGGAGAGATTCAAAGGATGGTAGGTGATAAAAGAGGAATTAGTTTTCAGATCATATTTCATATGTGTTCATTGCAATCCATTCAGTGCAATTTGGTACAGTTCAAAGAAAGGTACTTATAACTTGTCAATTTTTTCATGATGGTAAACATATATTTCAAATAGTGTTCAGTTCATGTTATACAATTGATTCAAAAAAGAAGTTACACATAAGTCATTACATGAGATGAAAATAACTGATATATTCAAAAGAGAAATGTTTGTATAGTCGCACACAAGCTGTGGGAGTAATTGTATCTGATAAGAGATAAAATAACAAGTGCAAAACATGAAAAGAAAGAATATAGAAGCAAAGATGGGACCCATCATTGCCTGGGTAAATGACAAATCCCATTGTCTGGGTCTGTACTGGCATCTCAAGTTGTCCAAAGGATAGCTCTAGTAGACGACCTACAAGGGGAGGTGTTGTGTTGTTACACAACAAGCCCCATTTTTCTTTAGCAAAACAAGGACCCAACTTTTCTTTCTACTTGTTGCTTGCTTGTTCCTTGTTTCAGGTGGTTTGGTAAAATTAGTCATATATGCCACTTTTAAGAGGGTGGATTTACCAAAGATGAGGTTAGTTGTCAAAGTTAGCAGTTGTTATTATTAACCTCATAGGTGGAAAGTACACAAAATTCTAAGCAGGTTTGCCTTTTGGATCACCTCAAAATTGTTTAAGGGAAGAAAGTTATGTTGAGTCAAAGTCCGGTCAAATCTGATATTACCCCAGGGGGTCATATTTTTTAACATCAGTCATATTTGATAAAATCACCTAGACTTAGAATTATCACCTAATGACCCTTAGGTGTCTGATACATGAACATCAAAATTAAATGAGAACTGATATCTACCCTTCAAAGAACTTCACATACTATCCCAGAGGGAGGGGGTCATGTTTCCTAATATCTGTCATCTTACAAATACCACCCCTTTGCAGATATCATCCTACGCCAATATGACAATGATGTCACTCAAACCCGATAACTAGAGAACATCGATGACATGATGATTTCATCACAATTTATTCCTCGGGGGGTCATATTTAGAAGTACCCCTAATCTTAATTCCATGACCTGATATGTCTCATAGTCAAAAATCAACCACAATATTATCCATGGGGGTCATATTTCTGAATATCCCTGATCTTTTGAAATCACCCCTGGCATTAAAAGCAATTAAACTGGTAGATGAACTCCCTCAGATTACAAATACAAATCAAACACTTGGTGACATCTAAGAATTCCATGCAAATGATCGACGGATTGAATCAAGACGACACACTTTACCCTAATTTGTCTTATTGATCTATTTAAAAGAAAAATTCAAAGGTCACTTTCATTCACCTTGCAACAAATCAAAAATTACAGAGCTCCAGAAGTCAAACCCTCATTAGCTACCCGCCAGCAGATTGGATCCTTCTACGTAATAGAATGGAGCAGGTGACCCTGCATGTTATAGCCTTTCCCATAATCACTCATATAATCTAAAGGAAAGTGTTATCAGGTAAGTAACTTCAAAACCTCCCCATTGTCATTTTTTGCAAATCTAGGTAGAATGTTCATATTTACTAAGGTAAATTTATATGATGATGCATAGAGAGGTAGGATGAAGGGTAGTAGGTAATAGATACATGATATTGTGGAAAATACATATGGGTACTGTAGGGTAAAATATATCATGTCTATTACAGGAATCAATGGCTGACATTAGAAGAAATAGGTTCGAGGCTGAATTTCTGAAACCCGTGTTTGTGCAACCAAAAGGGGTGCAATTCATATATGGGGTTATTGGTTATACACATCAAGGGGATACAGACCTAGATGTATGGTCAACAAGGTTGGATAATAATACAAACAATCCTATGTTGGATAGAGTGTTTACCTCTGGCATCTGGCACATAGCTGGTTTTCCCTATGCCATCGATGCCCTAGAATTGGTGGTTGAGTGTGCAAGGAATTACAACCCAGAAACTAGGCGGGTGGAGAAACACGGCAGGATATATGTTGACTTCTCAGTCAAGGGCATCACTGCCACTTTCAATTTGCCAGTAGGAAATAAGGTGGTCAATGTGGATCTCAATAAACTGGAGACAGAGTACAACAATAACAATAACGCTAGGAAGAAGATGTATCAATGGAGGTTGAAGAGTAGTACATATACAACTTTAGCCAAGATACCAGTATACTTGTATAAGTTTGATTTTGATGAAGAGTACCAATACATAATTGTCCTGCTAAGCAGGATGACTGGCAAACCTCATGCTGGTAATTTCAAGAATTGGATGTTTGGGATCATCCAAATGGTGTTATACTCAGACAACAAACCCCTATGGGCCAAGATCATCAGTGACTCATTAGATGAAGGAATGAAGAAGCTGGGAGGATAGGCATGTTTATTCTACATGACATCATATGTGGTATACTCTTGCACATTCAGAGGAATGTTTGATGCCCTAAGAACAGTAGGTAAGGTTGGTAGTGATGCAGATGATGTGCATATCTAGGATCATTATCCCCAATTACAAAGAAAAGTATATCTCCAAGACTACAAATTGGAAAATGATGCATTCTCGATGCATCTAGTCAGAACCATGGAGGAAGATAGGACTAAAAGGATGAGCATGGACGCTCAAGAGGTCATCTATAAACATGGGGCATGGTTCATCCAATTTGCTACCTTTTCATATATCAGGATTGAGGGATTTGAGGGATAGCCTCTTATGTTGCCAAGATACCCTACTGATAGGGTCATCTTGATGGAGTTTGTCAGAAAAGTGTCTATAGTGGTTAAGGCTTATAAATCACACAAGAAGCTTCCTCTAGTTTTATTTCCAGTACATATGGGGTGGTACTTATGCTCAGATTTAGACAGCATAAAACATGCTATTAGGGGGCTAAAACTAATGTATCTACAGCCATTTCCTCTTGCCAAATCATATGATCCTTATGGAAGGATGTAGAAGCTATTAGGAAAAGAGATAGACCAGAAGCATCTAGGAGATTTTTGGATTGATTGTGATGATGAAGCTGAGGTGAGAAAAAGGAAATATCAAAGACTCACCTTGAACCAAATCAAAACCTTTGACTGCATCCCAGTACCAGCACAACTACATAAGGATAATGGGAAGATAATGTCTGAGGAATATGAAGACAAGAAGGTATATAATGACACCATATCAGCTCCTAATCTCACACAATCAGAGGATATATCCTTGGATCAGATGATGCAAGGGATGATCCAGCTAACCCAAAGCTGGGTAGATGCAAAAATTGTTAAATTGAAGAAAAGGGGCATGGCCCTTACTATTTACAATAAGAAAAAGAGACAGGAATTATCTGATGAAGAGTATGATGATTTCCTTATTGAGAAGAGGAAATCTAATGGGAAGAGATTACCCATTGAAAAATAAAAGAAAATACCCTCCAAAGGTAAGAAGGGTGAAAATGAACCAAGGGGGGTGATCATAGAAAGAGCTACTACTAAGGGTGAGGGTGCATCTACATCCACTCATGCATCTACATCAGTGTCACAGCCTCCACCAAAGAAACCAAAAACTAAGAGGGTTTTGAGGCCTGTTACTGAAAGCACAGAGATCTAGGTGGAAGGACAAACCCTATAGCATGAATTAGAGGGAGATAATACCTTAGAAGATGAACAGTTGAATAAATAACCCAAGGATGATGACTTGCCGATAGCAAGCAAGAAGAGGAAGAGGATGCCACAAATTTCACCACCCAAGAAGCAGAGAATAGCCATGAGAGGGGATATCAGCACTGATCCCATCATGTTGAGAGGAAAGGGCAGTGAGGTTTTTAGAAAAGAACTACAACATGAAGTCCCCATTCCTGAAATAATTAAGTTTAAAACTGAGAGCGCCGAGGAATAGACAAGAGAAGTGCTCATGGTTAGTAAGGAACCTCCTTTCCCTCTGGATGAAACTGTAGAACTATTAGATGATGAAGTAGTCCAGCATGTGGCCACTCAATGTATGGAAACCCTAGTTGCTAACACTAGGATGACCCCTCATGGGACTCCATTAGCCCAGATGAGGGTGTTGCAAGAAGAAAAATGGATGGAAGAAATGAAACAGGATAGTTCTGAAAGGGTAGCCCAACAGATAGGGCTAGATAATTTGGTTGAAAAGGTTACAAGCCCTACTACAATAGACTTGACATATAGGGGTGATGTAAGCCTAGGTAAAGACAATAATCCACCCATAGAGCCTAAAAGAATTGAAGAGGTAGGGCATACAAGGAAAGATAATGCTACTCTTGATTAGGATCAAGAACAAAATAAGACACCCACACGAACCAAAGATGTTAGAAACACAACAGTAGAGTGGAGGTGATTAGGACATACCAGACAGTAGTGCTAGTCAGGCCCAAAGCGGTTCATCACTACCTCAAGGTAAGGCTGATCAAGAGTGTTGATAACTGAGAGGGGGGGTGAATCAGTTATCCTAATTATTTCCCTTATAGAACTTTCTTATTAATTGATGCAGCATTGAATCAAACACAAAAATATTACCATGAAATAAGAAACACATAACACAGTATTTTTGACGTGGAAACCCTGTTAAGGGAAAAAACCACGGGGTGATTAACCCAAAAATTATTCTCTGTTAGAAGAATAGGAAATTACAAAATGGCACTTGCCAATTAGGGCTCACTGCCCGAGCACACTGCTCACAAGAGGTCCACTGCCTACAAGAAGACACACTGTCTACAAAGTGATAAGAATCACAGTCTTGAACTAATTGGAAGCATCTGCATATGCTGGAGTTCAGTTCCGGTTAGGCTCAGTACACTGATCTGCTGCACTTCATCTTTTCTCTGTTCTTTATTCTGCTATCCTTTCACATACCGGATCTGTCTTGGTACTTCTGCTCTGTTCTGCACTTCTTCGCATATATCTTAACATCATCACTCCCTTCACAACTAAATCCATCCTCTATATATATCCGCACAAGTAATTTCATCACCTTTCTAGTTGGCATCCGGAACAGTCTAGTTTCTTACAAACTCTGTTCTGTCGGCTGAATCCTTGCTCACCAAGCAATGCGGATCAAGCATATACTTGTAGATATCATTAATCATGTCAGCCAAACATGATTCATGCCTTCACAACCTTTATCATCAACAGTAACACATCCGGAAAGTGGTCTGATACTCTGTCAGTCAGTTCTTCCTCTGTTTTCACTGTCTCTCAGGAATCCGGTACTCAACTATTCATATCTTTTTCCTTGTCCATCACCGGAGGCTAAATCCTTGGAATATACCACTCAAGGTAGTCCTCTTGACTTCCCCAAATCTGCACTGCACCAAGACACTTCCTCTGAGAGATCCGGACCAATCTGTCGGACCTTGCCACATGCTCTGTTCTTGTTCACCGGACCACAACAATCTTTATTCTGACTTCCGGTAGAGACACACCATGACTTGCGGATATGTGGGATGACCTTTGTTTCCATCAATGACAACAACCATGAATCCATATAGTGTCTCTTGCCAACAATCTCCCCCTTTGGCATTGATGGCAACACTTAGTGAAAAATGACTAAGTGTTTACACTATGCTCCCCCTTGGCTGATGCTCTATCTTTATATACAATTTCCGGAACTCCCCCTTAGTTGGATTCCTCATTTTTTACTGCTCCTCACTCCCCCTTTGACATCAATAGCAAAGGGTAGGGTCCGCACACCAGAATTTTCAAAAATTTTCTATACATAGCCGCATATTTACATACTCACATATACTGAAGAATGTCTGCAAAGGATGTCTGCAATTGGATCATTTCTGTAGCCCAACTTTGCTTCATTCTATCCAAAATTGAAATGTGACCACTCAACAAAAATGCAAAAGCTTCTGCCCGCTTGAGATCTGTCGGATCATTTGTTTGGGCAGTGGTCTGAGCATCACTGATGGCCTCATGCATAGTTTCCAACTTAGGGATTATAATCCTTCTAAGTTCTCCCATCCGGTTAGTGATATTCTTCCTTTCCTTCTCAAGATTCTTTATTTCATTCAAGACTGCAATAGTCTGACATTCTTGATTTATTATGGAGGAAGAGAGAGGATCAAAACTTTGAGATAAGCTTTGTAGCTTGTCCTGTTCCTCTTTTATTTTCTTATCAATTGCTGCTGTTGCCTTTGACCAGGATATACAAAATCTGTAAATGTCACCGCCATCCTTAAGAGCATTCTCTAGGCTCTTTATTCCAATACTCACAATCTTCCTATCTTTAGAGATTAATTCTAATACTTCTGAAAATCTTTTATCCAAAAATTCCTTCCGGACCTTTTCTTCAGCAGATTTTTCTAGAGATTCAAAATGTGTACTAACACTGCTGACTAAGGTTTTGAGATTACCAGAAGAGGAGGCTATGGGATCCTTTTGAAAGGATGGCATGATCTTTTCTAGCACTCCAGATGCTACCTCCATAAGCTCACAGTCTTCCATGTGAGATTTCAGCAGCTTCTCTTTGACTTTCTCATTTGCAAATGAGGCTATTTTCATTGTTTGCACTGGTGACAAAGAGTCAAAATCTAATGGTCCTTTTAGCAGGTCCGGTTCATCAATTTCTATAGTGGCTTTTGTCAGGAATTCTTGAACAGTTTGTGCAGTGTCTCTTGCCAGAGACAGATGTTTCTTCTCTTCTGCAGTTTTGTCCTTTTGAATCTTTTCTCCTTCCTTACTCTTACCACTTTCAGTCGTGGTTTTCTCTGTTGGGGTGCTGTCAACCTCTTTTTCTTTAGCTGCTGCTTCTTTCTCCTGTAGTTTCTCTTCTTCTTGGGATCCAGAGACTGTAGGGGAAACCGGAGGAGAGATGTTTGTCTGTTCAGGGCCCACTTCTTCCGGAACAGATGATTCCAAATCCGCAGCTGTTTCTGCACCTGAGTCCTCTACAACAGGAAGATTGAACCTTTTGAAGGCCTTCCAGAGGATCTCTTCTATCTCTTGGGCCACTTTGTCAGTCTCACCAAGCATGAGTTGATTCATCCTGGCTTTACTTCTGAACTCATCTTTACAGTCTTTGAAGATTATGTTCATTGTCTTGGGATCAATTTGAGGATATAGCTGAATAGCTATCTGCTCCCGGATCTCAAGATCTTTTGCATGAGCATTATTCTTTCTTATTTCTAATTCCTTTTCTAGGCTTTTAGGAATAAGAGATATGATCTCAATGAAAGCCTTATTGTATATGTTCAGATATTTGACTGTGGCTTCCTGTAGAGTCTTTTGGTCAGCCTCACTGTAGTCATCATAAAATTTAGTCATTGGTTGAAGGTTTCCATCCACCGTGACCGACTTGATTACACTCTCTAGAGACAGAGTGGGCTTTTCAACAGATACCTCTGCCATTTCATCCTTGTCTTGGCCTGTGGAGGGTTTACCGGATCCTTTCTTCTTCTGCTTCTTTATTTCTTTTACTCCCTCATCTGACTCTGTTTCCTCTTCATCCTTTTGGCTTTCATAAGCCCTTGTGGCTTTTGTCTTGGATCTTTTACCGGATGCCTGGACTTCCGGTTTTGAACTTTTGGTTGTGGGAGGTGCAGATCTTTTTGATGATCTGGTCCGGGTGGGAGTTTCAACCGGAACACTTTCTTTACTTTTCTCTTCTTCCTCAGCCTTCCTCCTCTTTTCCCGGCTGGCATCAAGTGCCTCTTTTAAGATGCCTAGGCCTTGAGCAATATGCTCAACTTCTTTTCTTACCTTCCTCTTTATCTCCGGTTCCCTGAGTTCTACATGTATCTTTACACTCAGTTCCTCAAAGGTTCCAAACCTTTCTGCCTTAGGATCTTTGGGCTGGCTTAGCATGTGTTGAACATGCAGCTCTACTATCTGTTCATCCACTTCATACCCCATGGGCATGATCCAAACAGTCCTTGGCTCCACTGCCTCCATTAGACACTGATCTGTTTCTACCATGAAGCATACTGTGTCTTTGTACTTTTCAACAAGGGATTGGGGTATTCTTTCTCTCGCATGCATCATGCTTTGGAAGTTCTTGAAGTATCCCCATAGAGCTGTATTTCTTGCTTTAGCATCCCCAAGTCTATGCAAATAGTCTCTGATTTGGATGGCAACCGGTCTGTCATTCTGCCATATCCATCCACTAGATCCAGGAAGCTCATTCATGTAGTAAAAGAAGAGACAAAGGATCAGATTGCCATACTTGAAGGAGTTTTTCTTGTCCTTCTTGATCTTCTGCAGATTTTCAAAGAGTTGGTTCACAAGAAGCTCACACAAGTCATAGTCTGCATTCTCCTTTAACATTTGATAAGCTGTGTAGATTGCAGTTCCCGGTACTGAATTTTCCCTACTGGAATGATAGATTTTGTAACCAATTATCATAGCTACAAATTTGACATCCGGTTCAGTGATGTCATCAACTGTCATAGCTCTCTTGTCAAACTTGGATCCGGTTGCATCACTAACTGTCTGATTTTTGACAGACTTGAGAACAGGTAATCCACCGGATGAGTGCAGACCGGTTACAGCCCTAATTGCATCTTTGGTGATCTTGAAGGGCTGGTTCAACCATAGGAAGTTGTCATGTATTCTACTTAGTACATATCGAACCCATTCATCTTCTTCAAAACAGGGGAAATGAATGCACTGTGCAAAGTGTTTGTCCCGGATGGCTTTGTACTGAGGTTTGATCTCAAAGGAGTCATCTATCAATTGTTTGTGATAGATATCCATCAGCTTTGATTCTCCAAAGTCTTCAAGATTCACATGGATGTAAACCCTAATATCTTCCGTATGTAATACACCATGAGGGACACTAGAGAAGGCTCCTAGTGGATCTACCTCCAATGATTTGTAAGGATGTTTCTTGAATGTGGGGCGAGGTCTATCAGAGATCTTAACTATATTTGGAGTAGCCATTCTTCAAAGATTTGCAGTGAGATAATGAAAAACGGAGAATACCTTATGCGCCTTCGGTTTGCACGGAGTGGTGGGATTGATTTCTTTATGCAATGACTTCGGCAGGAGATCTTTGGTGTGCTTGATGAATCTTGTTGCAGAGCTCCACTTTTCGCTTCTTCTTGAGTGCAGAATGAGCAAATGATTTTTGAGAAATCCCTTATATTGCTCCGCAAACCCTAATATCTGTTTGCAATAAATGCTTCACCTATATTATTCCGGTTTGCCTTGTCCGGATAGCTTGGAGTATCCCGGATCAATCCTGATCTGTGAACATCATCCGGATCTTTCAATCATGAATAAATCGAGGTGACACATTACAACAACATCCCAAACACTCTGTCCAATCCGCAGAATAAGATAGTGCACTTCCGGATCTCTCCGGACCTTTTTGTAATCCTTTGTCATACCGGAGCATCTCCCGGAACAGGTCTTACTTGATCGATCACAGCTTCTTCATAACTCCATGCGGACCTCTGAAATCTTATTTGGATCGTCTCAAGACTTATATCTTTAAACCTTTTACTCCGCATCTTGTGCCACATCAGGCACCACTTGATTGGCTGGGGGAACAGGATTTTCTTTGAGTCTCCCCCTGAGCCAGAGCTAACTTTTTAATTCTGGAAGAAATATCAGCACCAGAGTCTGGTGCGGATCCAACCTCTACATTCTCTGAACTTTTCTTCACCCAAATCTTGCTCATCTGATTCCTAACTTCATCCGCATTCATCTTTTGTTTACCCTTGTCTTGATTTTGATTATACACCGGACCTCTTTTGTCCTGATTCTTGCTTCTGCAGACTTTAGCATTATGACCGGACCTATTACAGATTTGGCAAATAACATTTCTTTGCATAATTGACTGATATCCTCTTGATCTGCATTGATTAGCCATATGACCTACTCTATTGCATGTAAAGCATCTACCTTTGAATGATTTGTTTACTTGCATATTTCTGCATTCATGGGATTTGTGTCCATACCTTTTGCAGTTGAAGCACTGTCTGGAGAAGGATGAATTAATCTGATTCATTCTCTTTCTGTACTGATTAGCTTTGTGACCAAAGTGGTTGCAGCTGTGGCAGTATCCATTGAAAGATGAATATCTTTGAGCATTGGGCTGTCTTACCGGAGGTCTTCTAGGCCTGTTTCTTGGATTTTCTGATGCAAAATTCTTTTGACCGGATCCAGAGCTTTCTCCTTTCTCTTATCCCAAACCATATTTGTCATCTGTCCTTTTTTGACTTCCAAGAAGAACTTCAAGTTGAGCAGAACTTATCTTGAATTTCTCTTTATATTCATTTGCTGTTTGAAGGTCTCTTTTGAGAGAGGCAATTTGATCCTCAAGTTTTTCTTCATTATCTTTGGCATCTTCAAGATCAGATTCAAGATGTCTGATAATCCTGTCCATCTGGTGGCATTCTTCTGATTTTTCTTTAAAAGATTGTTTTAGATTGTCTTCAGTCTTTCTTTTTTCTTCAATCTCTTGAGTAAACTTTATAGTTCCTGATTCCATTTCATGTCTTAACATAATGACTTCTTTTGATAACTTTTCACATAACTTGGTTTGCTCAGTCAATTCTTCATTTGTATTGCTTTCTTCACTTTGTCTTGCCAACTGTTGGAGCAGCTCCTTTCTCTTTTTCATAGAGAGACTTAATTTGTCTTTTAATTCTCTCATGAATTCATCAGCCTGTTTGAGTCTTTCCTTTAATTCATTGACTTCAGAATTTGACTGTTCAAGATCCTCAAGGGCAGTCTTGAGTTGCTCCCTTAAACCATATGCATCCATTTGAACTCCCAGATCTTCCTCAAGCTGTTAGGCTCTATTAGGAGGAACTTAGCTCTGATACCAATTGTTGATAACTGAGAGGGGGGGGAGAATCAGTTATCCTAATTATTTCCCTTATAGAACTTTCTTATTAATTGATGCAGCATTGAATCAAACACAAAAACATTACCATGAAATAAGAAACACATAACATAGTATTTTTGACGTGGAAACCCTGTTAAGGGAAAAAACCACGGGGTGATTAACCCAAAAATTATTCTCTGTTAGAAGAATAGGAAATTACAAAATGGCACTTGCCAATTAGGGCTCACTGCCTGAGCACACTGCTCACAAGAGGCCCACTGCCTACAAGAAGACACACTGTCTACAAAGTGATAAGAATCACAGTCTTGAACTGATTGGAAGCATCTGCATATGCTGGAGTTCAGTTCCGGTTAGGCTCAGTACACTGATCTGCTGCACTTCATCTTTTCTCTGTTCTTTATTCTGCTATCCTTTCACATACCGAATCTGTCTTGGTACTTCTGCTCTGTTCTGCACTTCTTCGCATATATCTTAACATCGTCACTTCCTTCACAACTAAATCCATCCTCTATATATATCCGCACAAGTAATTTCATCACCTTTCTAGTCGGCATCCGGAACAGTCTAGTTTCTTACAAACTCTGTTCTGTCGGCTGAATCCTTGCTCACCAAGCAATGCAGATCAAGCATATACTTGTAGATATCATTAATCATGTCGGCCAAACATGATTCATGCCTTCACAACCTTTATCATCAACAGTAACACATCCGGAAAGTGGTCTGATACTCTGTCAGTCAGTTCTTCCTCTGTTTTCACTGTCTCTCAGGAATCCGGTACTCAACTATTCATATCTTTTTCCTTGTCCATCACCGGAGGCTAAATCCTTGGAATATACCACTCAAGGTAGTCCTCTTGACTTCCCCAAATCTGCACTGCACCAAGACACTTCCTCTGAGAGATCCGGACCAATCTGTCGGACCTTGCCACATGCTCTGTTCTTGTTCACCGGACCACAACAATCTTTATTCTGACTTCCGGTAGAGACACACCATGACTTGCGGATATGTGGGATGACCTTTGTTGCCATCAATGACAACAACCATGAATCCATATAGTGTCTCTTGCCAACAAAGAGATGCTTCACAAAGATGCTCAGCAGGAATAGAGCACATCTCCACCACATACTGAGCAGGGGGGTTTAGGAAAAACACCAGGGACAAAAGAAAAATAGGTCAAGAAGGGCCTAAGTCTGAAGATATCAGTAGACCAAAAGAAGGATAACACAAAATAACCTATGGCTGAGGTACTAACAAAGAAAAAGAGAATATGACCAAGGGTGATCAGGGTGATCTCCAAAGTCAAAATGCACAAGATTCTCAAGGGGCTAATGTATCACAAGATGAACAAAATAAGAAAGGTGATGAAATCCCAAAGGAAAGCTCAACAAAGGAGGCACAAGATCAAAATGTGAATATTCCACAAGATTCTTCTTTACAAAAGGAAGCCTCTCAATTAGGAGGAACCCCAGCGAGATCCCCCTCATGATGAATTGCATGAGGAAGAAATCAAGAAGGCACCTTCACCACCAAGGATAGAAGCTGACACAAGAGACCAAGACACCCAAGACATAGGAAGAGATCACCAAGAATCTAGGGGTGATATACCTTATTGGTTGAGAAAAGAAATACATGTGCAACAAGTAGAGGAGGTTCTAGATTTTGATGTGTCTACCTTGTTTGTTGAGAGCATGATGAAGCCAAGGAGAAAGGCCAGGCTGACATCTGCAATAAAAAGAGATCCTACCACAGGTAGGAGGACCGCACAAGTAGCCCTCCCTATAGTTGAAAAGGAGAAAGGCAAGATAAGCCTAGAGGAGTTTCAGATCACTAACGTTGATTTAGGTTTTGCTAATGAGGACCAAGAAGGTCAAGAGGGGAAAGATATTATTGATTCTCTAACCCAAAGGGTAAAGAAGGAAAAGGAGAAGAATAAGGTACATAAAGAGCACACTGCTCAATTACATTCTTTTATATCAAGGTTAATTAACCCTGATCATGTACCTGCTAATTTGACAGTCCCATTGGTTATTATATCACAAGATGAGATCACCAAATTGGACCTAATGAAGCATGAGGCGATGGTGATGGAGAAATGGATGTTATTAGTATTTGTTGGAGCTAAGGATGTGGTAAAGACCTCTCTGCAGAGATGGAATTCTTTGAGCACCTTAAAGAGAAAGGTAGACAAGATGCAGAATGAAATAGGTAGAAGGTCATTCAAGTTGGAAAAGGACCTAGGTGCTCTGAATGAGATGAAAATAATTGATCCACAAATTTTGATAAGTAATAAAGTATTGGATAATAACACTGCCCTGCTAATGGGGATATGGTATGAAGATATTAGGTTTGAATGTGATGTATTGAAGAAATGTAGTGGCAAGCTCAGGGACATCAGTGTCAAACTACATAGCATGATGGCATATGAGGCAGAGACCCTTGAAGCTTTAGAAGGGAAAATAGAAGGCAAGATTAAAAATTAGGATGCAGATTTTGCCGTTAAATCTCTACATGATAATTTCAAGCCTGTAGCAGATGACCCCCTGAACCACTTGACGAAACAAGTGATGAATAGAATCATGAGAATAAAGGTCAAGGTGGAAACATATAATGAGACATTAAGCAGCAGGAAAGGCAAGGGGGAAGCCCTCAAGGATAAATTCCACTCCCATAAACATGCATTAATAAAAGCTAAAGTCCAAGATGGGGGAGAAATAGATAGAATAGTGCAAACATATGAATCTATCAGGACAACGTTAAAGGTCCACATGGGACAGGATGTTTACCAGGGCGATAGTGAAAGTATAGAAAGTGGAGAGAACAATGAACAAGAAAGAAGTGAAGAAGAAGGAGATGAAGAGTAAGTATAAATACATCACCAAGTAAACATATGCATGAGCATCTTATAAGTAGCAAGTCATACAGATGGTTACTAGCTGGCAACTTGTGCCATAGATAAAGGTGTTGACTAGGTTAATGGGGAATTGTTAGCCATTGATCTGAATTGATAAATCCTGACCATTGGTCAATTGTAACTACCTCCTCTCCTTATCCTATAAAAGGTGGAGTGCAATCTTTTAGTCATTCGAAACTTAATTGAAATTTGATTGCTGAAGAATTCAGGACTTATTTCAAAGTTATTGTAAATGTACATGTTCTACATACTTAATGAAAGAGAAGTTATTTTGATTACAAATTATTGTAAATCTTGGATAATCAGTGAATGACATCTAGGATATCTGTAGTTATTAGTTGTGTCCCTTGGAGCGCTTATCAACCTACATATATTGTTTTCATTCCTTGTTCCTTTGAAGTTAGCATAATCCATAACTAGCTATGGAACAACCTAGTGAATTATGGTTTAATTCCTTCTCTTCATGATTGTATCTTGTGTGTATGTGATTCAATAACTAAAGGTTCACTAAGATTAGTAATATTTCTTTAAATTTCTTTAAATTTCATTACAAATCATCTCCATAATGGCAAAATAACATACAATCAAAAGCAAATAAACATGTAATATGCAGATATCTTGTAGATAATTGAAAATATAGAACATATTTTGAGCCAAAGCATGTCAAATTGATAAATATCATGCCAATTTAGATAAATATCCATGATAAATACATGAATATCCACTTGTAGACACATTATTTGAATAAATATGTAGTGTAGAAGAATATGTAAGTTCATGATGGTCAATGATCAGAAGAATTGATCAAACTTACAAATTTCACAGTGATCTTTGGAATAGAGCAGAATTAACCTCTCTATGAAGTGAATTTACAGGATACAGTTGCATCATCCATCATCTAGACAGACATAAGATCCCTTGAAATGGAAAACAACATGTCACATCAACCTTTGAGTAACGTCAGAAGATCATGACCTGATCAATGGAGCCTTGGAGTCATCAATTTATCTTAAGTTGATCATACTTTATAAGATAATAAAGGTTTGTTGTGTAAAATTTTATACATGTTGTTATGACTAACAATCATCATCAACAGGAGGGAGAAAAATGATGTTAGATATCAAGGTACAATCTTTGATCCTATATACAACAATTCAAGAGTGCTTACTATTCTACATCTAATCAACAAAATAGAATGATTAAAATGAACATCAGATGCAAATATCAAATCATGAGATGAATCAGAAAAGAGAAGCATTAGATCATACAAATCAAGAAGAGGCTACCAGCCTCTATGTTTTTATCTAACATGTTTGTTCACTATTCAAATATAGGTACCTGAAGGCCTTTCAGCAAGCACATTCCTTATAGCATGAAGATATCTAATACAATGTCATGGGGTAGCAAAAGAGCAATCATGAGATGTAAAGGAAGAGTACAGTGAGGGTTTTCTTCAATGGTGAATTTAATAGGCATGCATTGATTTTGATGAAGAGGGCAGTGAATGTCAAAGCTCATTATCCTAGACTTCCTTGAAGACATAATTAATAAGTTTATATAATCAAGAATCAGAGGACAATGATACCTTAATGTCACTGTTAAGGCTACAAGGGAGAAAGTTTTGTCACCATAGTCAACATGGCTTAGGACATTCATGCTAAGAAAGGGAAGGATAGTCAAAATATAGTTCACTATCAAGTGGATAGTCACAAAAGAACATTACAAAAAGGGCAAATACCGTCAAATACCTAATACATAATGATAAGTTGTGTACCAATCATATATGCATGCACGATCATTTTCACAGTCATGGATACATAGGTTGGTCTCAATCAACTTTTCCTTTTCTTACTCAATACAGCCTATAATGATGGTAGTGTCAAGAACACGGTGATATAGATGCAAAGTAAGTACAGTCTCATTTGAGTTTCAAAGGCGACTTGATAATGATCTTGTGGAGTATCAGCAACAAGCTAGGGTATTGTCTTAGTAATAAGCAATGATTTTTGTTTCAGTCATATAAAGAGGCCATAGTATTAGTCCCCTATGCATATCATGTCACTTCCACAAGACCAAGGTCCCACCAAAAGGATAATTGAAGATAAGGAGTTCGCATGGAGATCAGAGATAGTATCAAGCTTCAAGCAAGGTTAAATATTTCAGAGAGCTTCAAACCATTGATAATGGTGATCCCATAAAGGCAGCGACTGTCATCAAGGTGACCAAGAAGAGAATGGAAGGAGGTATAAATTCAAACAGACAGTTCTTATAATGCAATAGTAGTGCAGAGTGAGTAAATAAAAAGCATCAATGTATGAATGGTTTTGCTATTGAAAGGGGTAGTCATGCAGTTGTTTGATAGTCAATATTCACCATACAAAGAAGACAGTCAAATCCTTGCTAATAGGTAGTGAACAGTGGCAAAGGATAGTCCTCATTGAAGTTTCACACAATTACCTCGAACCAATGCGTAGCAAAGTAAATAGTAGTATTCTACAATGCACAAAGAGTTTTGAATAATAAGTTGAATGTGAAGAGATGATACAGTGATTTCTTTGTCAGAAGATGTTTCAAGATAGAAAATATAGTCAAAGGGCATTAGAAAAGATAGCAGAGATAGCCACTACCTCTTGTATAATCATTACAGAGATAATAGCATGATATGGCATCCAAAGTAGAAATGAGAAATGACAGTTCAATTGCAACATTAAAGCTATCATCTTCTAAGGCAAACTGGTGAGTTTTCTTGGGTAGAAACTAGTGAACACATTCATTTTGCTATGGAATAGAAGGTAGTAGTAAATAGGTTCATTGCAATGTAAAGATGAGAATACACTATCCTTGAGGAGACAATGAACTTCATTTATTGTCAAAAAGCTAGAATGAAAGGGGACAATGTAAAGAGAACCATACAGGTAAAAAGTAGAGCCTTCTTCCTTCATGATGCCTGCCAAGGTAAATAGAAAGGAAATGAAACCCTAAGAAGATTCAACATAAAATACAGTGCAAAGAATGAAGAAGGGTTTTTAGTCTCTTATCGCAGTTAAACAAAAGCAACAATATTCATCACCATACATAGGAAAAGGAAAGGAAGCCATATTTATATTTTGCCCAGACTTGCATTTAGAGACCAGGAGCTCTGCATGTTGTTTTGATAAAATGATCAAGAGAAGTAACAATGGAGAAAAAGAACCTATTCCACAAGCTTCCTTGGTATCAAGATATGCAAAATACAGAAAATAGAGAGGGTTTTGTTTCTCATTTTCACTGAAATAACAATTTATAAAAGGCTTTTCATTATTTTCTTACTAGCAGAGAGTAAAAGGCACGGTTTCCTCTTAGTTAATTGCATATAAGACATTCTACGGTTGTTTTTTACCATTTTATTGAAGAAACAACAACAGAGATAAGGAAATCACTTACCAAAATGGTAGGAAACCTGTAGGAGAATCCTAAAACTAGCCTTCATATAGACCTCCAAACCCTCAAATCCTCACAGAGAGCAACAGCATGGTGGCGGTGCACAAGAAATGAAAAGTGAAGGATGAGAAGAATGAGAGATGTTAGGGTTTTGAGTGGCTTTTTGCATGAAGTGCACTAACGAGTTGAAGGTTTTTTTTACTTATCTTTTAGGAAAAAAAAGATCATCAAACATAAAACATGCCCATGGTCTATGACTTTTAAGTCAAAAGACATAATCATTATAGAGGTGCCCGTGAGTTTGAAGATGGGTTTTGGGAGTCATAAGGGTAATAATATTGCTTTTGAGATTATCATTTGATTTTGAAACCTTAACACATGCAAGCTTCAATCAAATGATTAAACACCAAGGCATGTGCTTTTGAGAGGGCAGACAAATAAGACTATGATATTATTGCATGTTCTAGTGAAGGAGTGGTTCACTTGTGTCTTTTGCATGATTTTAGATTAAACAAACTATGTAAATAAATATTAAAGGCAATATTTTATAAATTACCTGAATATTTGCCATGTAATGCATGAAAGGAATACTATCACATGACACATTAAAGTAATCATAATTGATTATCTTTAATATTTAATCAAACAGTTACCTTTTCCCCAAAATCATGCAAGAAACACAAGTGAAGTAGAACTGAAGTCAGTAGGAGTCATTTGGAGTTCTATTCTTGGCTTTGAGTCAAACTGTAGTGCTTTTTGAGTTCTCTTTGGTCAAATTGATTGAGAGATGGAGTTTGGAGCTATTTTATCTCATTTTGGAGCAGTTTTGGGCCTTCTTTTTAGGGCTTTTCAATTTTTATTGTGGATCACCTTTGGATGAGATTTTTTGAGTGGAGTTGACTGCAGTTAACCTTGGAGGGTCCTTGGAGACATATTTTTGCATTATAGGAGAACAGACTTAGTCTTTTTTCTCATTTCTTGCTTTTTTTCCTTTGCATATTGCAGAGAAGAGATTGTCTTATAACTCAGCCATTTTTATAGTTTTTAGTAGTAGCAGTTCATTTTTTCCAGTAGTTCCTTGTTATTTTGCAAAGATTCCTTCTATTTTTCAATACAATCAGGGGTTCATCTATTCGAATTCAGGTGTCTTGTTTCATTTTTAGTGATTTGATAAAGGATTTTCTATGCTTTACTTTGAAACCTTTAAATTCTTCTATCTCATTTTGATTGAATGCAAGTATACAAAGTACAAATTTCATTACAAGTCACATATTATGCAAGTTCTTTCATGCTTTCCGGTGAAACACTTTTGTGATGAAATTTATCAGTATGAGTTGTATGAACAGATTTATTGAAGGGTAATTATGAGTCAAATTGCACATTTAAGTTAAAATATTGGTGCATCACCCCCTTTAGATAGATTTTCTGTTCAGTTTCCAGTTTTTGCAATTTTTCTTCTGCCTTTTTCCTCCATCAAGTTATAGATCTAAAAGGAATTTAAAGGGAGTCAGCTCTTCTGGAGGTTCATTGTTGAAACAGACAAACCCATAGTCTAAGAATGTTCCCATGTTGTATGGGATTGTCAAGCTTATAAAGGCTTAGCATTTAGGGTGCAAACCTTCATGACAACAGTTTTGAGCACAGCTGGTGGGACTCTAAACAGAGTTTCAAACCACTTTAACACCCTTTTTCTTTGCTTTTTGGTATGTACAAGGTTTTTATCCTTTCTAAGGTAAAAATAACATACTTGGCAACTCAAGATTCTGATTTTTAGCAGATCCAGTGATTTCAGCACATGAGAAAGGTCCAAGCGAGAGGAAGTTCAGCTATGTTTGAGTATTTACAGTTGTCACCTCCAAGGAGAAGAGGTAGAAAAATAGTAAGAATACCCAGTCCAATAGGGAGAACTCAATCTACTCCTCCAAGTCTCAGGAGTGCAAAGTTTGATCAAAGAAATTTGGTGATAAATTTGTAAACACAGACTCCACAAAGTCCCCAAACTCCTCAAACTCCATAGATACCTCAAGCTCCACCAATGATGAGAAGATGTCCTTTTGTACAATTCAATACTGGTAGCCCATTGCTACTTGCATCATATGATGACATTCCGGTGGAAGCTTTAAGAGGCTTACCATCTTTCACAGGTCAAGACTAGACTACTCTAATTGAGCATATAAAAGATGTGGCTATGTTGTGCTCAGTCCATCACATAACACAAGAAAATGTTGCAGTGAGATTGCTAGCTGCATCTCTAAAGGGTAAGGCCCTTCAATGGTTTAGGGGATTGGTTGTAGGTTCTATTACATCATGGGACCTATTGGGGGATGCATTGAACAAACAATTCGAAGATAAATTTGACAATCTATCATTAGTTGAACAACTCAACACAATAAAGAGAGTTGCACAAGAGCATATGGCTGATTTCAACTTCTATTTTTAGTGAACTTGGGACAAAATTCCAGAAGCGGTAAGGCCTACTGAGGAACATGCATTTTTTTTATTTTCTTAGAGCTCTAAATAGTGATATAGTACTAATGGTACAATAAATGGGTGATACAACACTGCCGAGTGCTTATGCAATTGCCATAAGAGCTGAAAACAACCTAATTCAGACTGGTAAAATAGCTCTTAGGCTGTCAATGCCTATTTTTCTAGAAATACAACCATCAATCTCACTACAAATTTTGCCTCTTGCTGTTGTACCTATTGTACCAGCACTCAATTATCAAGTTTTAGCCCAAACAAATGCTTCCCCAGCCCCATCTCAGGAGGCAAAAAGACAAACAGATTTGTTACAAAAGCAAACCAAGTTGTTACAAGGTCAAGCAGAGCTGCTGCAGACTATTGTTAAGGAGTTGATAAGTATAAAAAAGTATCCAAATCAAATTTATAGACCATATCAAGCCCCTTACCAGAATCAATGGCATAATAACTAGCAAAACTAACAAGGTAACTAGTAGAATAGAACTTCTTATCAAACTAAAAACCAAGGCCAAAGAAGGAACTTCAATACAAGGCCTTATCATCCTTACAACCAACATGATGCCAACTCATCTAGAGAGTTAGTACCAGTGCAAAATAATATGGCACAGGAATATGATTGGTGTTACCCATGTAACCAATTGCATAACCACACAACCTGCTCAAACGACATGATAAATCAGGCCTTAATGGTGTAGAATAATGCTGTTGTCCAGCAAAGTACCATGCATAAAGTTTCATAACAAGAAGCTTATAATCCTGAACAACAATAATTAGATGTAACATTCATGAATTGGCAGGGTGAAGAGTTTTGCAGGGTTAATCATATGCAAGGGAAAAATCAATCTGCCTAATCCATAGTAGCTAACACAAGAGCCAAAAAGAGAGTTGTAGATATTAGACAACAAGCTAAAAGAGGCCAAAATCAAGCCCAATTAAGCCAACAAGGTGTTGTTGGTCAATCACATCAGTCAAATATTCATGTTTTACCAAGGGGACAACCTGTTCCAAGCCAAAACCAGCCCAAAATACAGCCACAACAAGTACAACAGCAAGTTGATCATGTTGTTTCGAAAGGATAGCCAAAGGTTGGTTCATATTCCTGAAATATTATTGATTATATGAAAAAAGCAAATGTCACCATGTCTATGTGGGAGTCATTATCTCTTCTAGGTCAAAGAGATTTGTTACAAAAGGTATTATCTAATATTTCCTTGACCAATGAGCCAAGTCAAAGCCAGTCTTTAGATCTAAATAGAGTTGTGCTTGCAAATGACCCACCACCCCAGAAAGAACAACAAGTACATGAGGTCAAAACAACACCATTTTATGTGTCTCTCATATTTGGTAAACACCTCATGCACAATTGTATGATAGATTTAGGTGCTATCACCTTAATTATGCCAAAATAGATATTGGATAGGTTGGGACTAACTTATGAACCAATGTCCAAACATGTAACTCAGTTAGACAGTTCATCAATTAACACCATTAGAGTCATAAGGAATTTAGACCTTACATAACATGCCTGCCCAAATTTTGCAATTCCTTAGGACGTATATGTGATAGACCTACCCCCATACTTTGATTTATGCCTTTCCATGGATTTCACAACAAAGTTAGGAGGATATTTATCGACTGATTGGACCCATATGTGTTTTAAGACTAGGTATGGTACAAAGGTAACAATAAAATCTAAACCCCTTCCCAAAGATCACTTGGAACCCTATGTCCCTAGTGTTGTTAATGCTAAGGTCTCATCTTCCATGAGGAAGAGCAACATGTTGTTCATGAGATTCATACCCCAATCGAGAGCATTGCAGACCTATTTTTACATGAATGAGAATCTAAAAACCATGAAGAAGATCCTTATAAATAGATAGAGGAAGCTGGATTGGGAATCTATATGATTCACGAGTAGAATTAGGTTGTTCCTAACCTTATGAAAGGTGAAGAATAGCATGAACAACCATCTAAACATATGGTCAATGACCTATGGCAGTTGTATTTTGATGGTGCAAGGAGCAAAGTAGGTGCAGGAGGTGGAACTATGCTTATTTCACCCAAAAATGAAAAATATTATGGAGCATTCAGATTTGCATTGAGCTATTCAAATAACATAGCAAAATATGAGGCACTCATTCAAGTCTTAGAATGGGCTAGAAGGAAGAATATTAAGTGTTTGAAGGTGTATGGTGACAGTGAACTTGTTGCAAATCAGGTAAGGAACTTGAATGTCACCAAAAATGACTTGCTTAAGTCATATAAGCACAGAGTATGGAATCTAATTAAAGATTTCAATGCTTTTAATCTGTTGTTTGTGCCTAGAAATCAAAACAAACAGGTCGATAAGCTTGTAGCCATGGGGGCTAAATTTGATATACCTAAAGAAATCAGAAACACTGAGCATAAGCAATATGTGAAGGTGGTTGTGAGACCATCAGTGCCTAATAATAATATACATTGGTAGGTTTTTGAAAGTGATGATCAAATAGTAAATTTTCTTATTGAGGAGGCTGAGTTTTCAGCTAGTAATCAACACAAATTACAACAGCAATTTGAAGACCAGATTATTCAATTAAAGACAAATAAGCTGCCAAAAGGTTTGGTGACCTTGGAATCAATTTTCAATTTAGATGATCAGCTTAGAAAAGAAAAAGCCAACATACTTATCAAGGAGGACTACTATGAATCAATAGAGATTTTCAAGTCTAAACTTCTCAAATTGGGAAAGGTATGTACAATTGAAGATAAGTATGCTTTTATGTTATTGTGCCAAGAATTTGATGATATTTTTGCATGGGAATACAAAGACATCAAAGGTTTTAACCCCGAACTAGCTCAGCACACCATAGAACTAGAATTGGGTCAAAACCAGTGAGATAGAAGCAAAGGCCTCTTCACCCTAAGCTGGAAGTTATAATGAAAACAAAATTAAATAAGTTGATTCAAAGCATCATAATTTTCTCAATCAAACACACTTCATGGGTGTCTAATCTAGTCTCTGTTAGGAAGAAAAATGGTGATATTAGGATGTGTGTTGATTTCAAGGACCTGAATAAAGCATCATTGAAAGATCATTACCCATTGCCCTCAATGGAGCAGATTCTGCAAGTAGTTTCAGGTGCTGAAAGGTTTTCTTTGCTCGATGGTTTTTTAGGGTATAATCAAATTTTAGTTAAGGAGGAAGACCAATACAAGACAACATTCAGAACTAAATGGGGTACTATGGCTTATCAAAAGATGTCATTTGGGTTGTCGAATGCTAGAGCAACCTTTTAGAGAGCCATGGATATGGCTTTTTAGGGCATAATGAATAAGTTTATTTTGGTATATCTAGATGACATCACTATTTTTTCTAGAGATGCAAAGGATCACTTTTCTCACCTTAGATAGGTCTTTGAGAGATGAAAAGAATATAGAGTCTCACTTAATCCAAAAAAACTATATTTTTGTTGTTCATGAGGGTAAATTGTTCGATCACATTATTTCTAAGAAGGGGATAACAATTGATCCAGAAAGAGTAAGTGTGATTTCAGCCTTACCCCTACCAACCCATAAAAAGGGGCTGCAAAGTTTCCTTGGGAGAATCAATTTTTTTAGATGGTTTATTCCAAATATTGCAAGTTTATTGAAGCTTCTAACAACCATGTTGAAGAAGAATATTGGTTTCAGCTAGACTAAAGAAGGAAAAGATAGTTTTGAAGACATCAAAGTAGCCATAGCAGTAGCTCCAACCTTGATTAACCCTAATTTTTCAAAAGATTTTATTTTGTATGCATATGGGGGAGTTGATACTATCTCTACTATGCTAACTCAACAGAACAAGGAAGGCCAGGAGAAACCAATAGCCTTTTTCAACCAAGGTTTAGAAGGCTGTGAGCAAAGGTACACATTTGTTGAAAAACATCTACTTCTTGTCATAAGAAGCCTTAAAAAATTTAGGCACATCTTATCTAATAACAAAATCCAATTGATGGTTGCCCATGCAAGTGTGAAAGAGTTTTTGTTGAGCAAAGATTTGGCAGATAAAAGAGATGGTTGGATAACTAGAGTGATGGAGTATGATGTTGCAATCAAGGTTACCAAGCTCATTTGGGGTAAAGGACTATGTGAGTAGCTAGCTGAAACAATAGAAAATGAAGTTAAACTGCCAAAACAAGTAGTTTTAATGACTGATAACAATGTTGTACCTATTGTCCCAGAAAATAGCACATAATGGACAAGAGATATGATGCACTATTTGTAGACCAAAGAGTGCCCAATAGGGTCGAGTGCAGCAAAAAGAAGGTATTACAAGCTACAAGCCATTCCATTTATTATTGTATACGCCTAAAAATAACACGATTCATTCTAAATAAATATTCTTAATATTTATTCCCTTCTTATTTCTTCTATCAATTAAATAAATATTCTAAGTTTATTTGATTGGTTCATTGTCCCATAATTAAATAAAATCAATTTATTTAATTAAATTTCCTAAATTCTTCTAATGTTTCACATAATTAAATAATCCTACATTATTTAATTAATCATAAATTCCTCTATCCTAAGTCCTAATTCCATAAATCCACCTCACCAATCCACCTCATCTTTCCACCTCACCTTTGCCACCTCACCATGTTGCACATGTAATTAAATATTTTAAATATTTAATTAGCTAATATTCTCTCACCCACATGTCCTATTTATCCTCTAGTCAAAATTAGTTAACTCATCAATCAAATTTGTTAACTAATTAGTCAATTGATTTCACTAGACAATCTATTATGTTGACTCCTCAATCAACCTAGTTAACTGATCAATCAATTCACTTAACTGATCGGTCTATTCTGTTAACTCTTCAATCAATTTTGTTAACTCCCTTGTTGCATGATGGAGCTGAGACACATGTCCTCTTCCTATTCGTTGCATGTTCCTCAACCATTCTCAACCATTGATCTTCTTATTTCTTCTCAACTGTTGATCTTCATTCCTTTGAGTCTATAAATGGAACCTTATTCTTCCATTCTAATCATCTAGGCTATTCGTATTGGTACTCTACAGAAATTTACCAGCACGCCTTTGGCACCCCAATACAATTTGCTTGAGATCACACATTTGCTTTGAAGCTCATCTTCATAGCACATATATCATCATAGCCATTTACTATCGACATCCTTGAACACAACAAAGGAGTGCACTCTCTAAGGGCCCTACTTCATACAAGCAAGGACGATCTTGATAGGCAACAATAGAAGTTTTGATTCAAGGAAGGTTTGCATTGTTTTATTCATTGCTTCATTTCATTCAATCTTCTTAGTTTCACTATTCTATTGAGTTATGGGTATTTGATTGTTTATCATTGCATATTCATTGTTGATCCTATTTTACCCTAACATTTTTGGCGCCCACCACCCAAGACTCTTACTCAATTAAGATCGCTACAAGGAAAGCTACAAGCAATCCGCAGATTCATATCCAAGCTAGCAAATAAGTGCCAACCATTCAGTCATCTCCTGCACAAGAACATTCCATTTAGATGGGATGAAAGGTGTGAAGAGGCATTCAACAAACTAAAATAATATCTTACGAATCCACCCATTCTCCTGCCTCCTATTCAAGGGAAACCACTGATACTCTACATATCTGCTACACCTACAGCTCTTGGGGCTCTCCTAGTGCAACAAGATTATAAGAATAAAGAAAGAGCCGTCTACTACATCAGCCGAACATTAGTGGGCTATGAATTGTAGTACTCATAGATAGAAAGATCATGTCTTGCAGTAGTTTTTACTTCACAAAAACTCAGACATTATATGCTTGCACATCTAGTTAAACTCATTGCAAAACTAGATCCACTGAAGTACCTACTAAGCAAAGCAGCTCTCACGGGTCGCCTAGCTAAATGGGTCATGCTCTTAAGCGAATACGACATTGAGTATGTAGAGAAAAAAGTTATCAAGGGATAGATCATTGCTGATCAACTAGCGGATGCACCATTACAGGACACCACACTGATGCAATTTAAATTTCCAGATGAATCCCTATTCAACACATCAACATATTCCTAGAAACTCTACTTCGATGGGTCCTACACAAATCATGGCTCGGGGGCGGGAATCTTGTTTGTGACTCCCCATGGCGACACAATTCCAAAGTCTTACCATTTGTTATTCCAATGCACCAATAACATTGCAGAATATGAAGCCTTAGTAATTGGTCTCAAGATGGCAAATGCGTGGAAAATCCAAGAGCTACATGTCTACAGTGATTCTCAACTTATAATCAATCAAGTCAATGATGATTACCAAACCAAAGATGAAAAGCTTGTCCCATACAAGCAGATGGTCGACGACTTCAAAGAACACTTTGTAATCATCTCTTTCAAACAGATACCTAGGATCGAGAACAAAGAGCAGATGCCATGGCAACAATTGCCTCTCTTCTTAAAATACCAGCAAAGGAGTCAAGGTATGAGTTCTTAGTGGAAACTATCTGGCAACCAACTTATGATCTTCCTGAGACCCATTCCATATGCCTTCTAGTTGGATCTGATTCACCTTGGTATGGTAAGGTTTACACTTACCTTAAGGACAACATCCTCCCACCTGACCTATCTTCTAACCAACGATAAACTTTTATATGCCAAACCTCTCATTATACCATCATTGCTGATACCCTATACCGATGCGGTCTAGATGGTACTTTACTCTGTTGTTTAGAACGAGAAGAGTCCATAACTGCCTTGCAAGGCATACATGAAGGGATCTGCGGAACACACTCTAGGGGTCCTTCCTTAGCCAAGAAACTCATGCGTTTGGGTCATTACTGGCCGAACATGGAAATGGATTCATATCATTTTGTCAAGAAGTGCATGTAGTGTCAAATACACGGGAACCTGATACATGCACCAGCTCAAGAGTAGAGACCTTTAATGACACCTTGGCCCTTCTACCAATGGGGACTTGACCTTGTGGGAAAGATCCATCCACCCTCATCCAACGGCCACAAATTCATCATAACTGCCACTAAGTATTTTACAAAGTGGATCGAAGCCGTTCCCCTCACCACCGTCACAAGTAAGCAAATCTCCTCATTTATCCTGAATTACCTCATCTACAGATACATAATTCCTTCTTCCATTATCACGGATAACGGAAGACCATTCAAAAACTAGGATGTTCAAGAACTCTATCAATGTTTCAAAATCTAGCACCGCTTCTCCTCACCATACTACCCCCAAGGTAATGGTCAAGCTGAAGCATCCAACAAGACCATCTTGAAACTTCTTAAGAAGACAGTCAATGATGCTAGCTGTGATTGGCATATCCAACTCAATCCCACTCTGTGGGCCTATAGAACCAATATACGCACTCCCACAGGTGCTACACCCTACACCCTTGTCTATGGCTCAGAAGCTATCCTTCCCATTGAGGTCGAATTACCATCTCTCAGGGTGTCGTTGAAAGGTCTCATATCAGATGAAGAATACAGAGTCTCCAGGTTGCAAGAACTAGAGTTATTGAAAGAGAGGTGACAGAAAGCCTTTGATCATCTCAAATCATATCAACAAATGATGTCAAGAAGCTATAACCACATAGTTCACCCAAGAATCTTCAAAGTTGGAGACCTTGTTCTTAAGGAGAATCCTCACAACCAACAAGATAGAGAAAAGAAAGGCAAGTTCGAACCCAACTGGCTTAGGCCTTATGTAATTGTAGCAGCATATGGATCGGGGGAATATCAGTTGGCAACATCAGAGGGTGAGATATTCGATGACCCAATCAACAGCATGCATCTTTGCAAGTTCTATACCTAGGAGGACCCCAATGTAAGAGAGGCAAGAAAATATAGAAAAAATCAAAAAAATCAAAAAAATACGACAAAATCAAAAATCAAAAAAATCATAAAAATACAACAAAATCAAAAAATCAAAAAAGTACAAAAAATAAAAAAATAGAAAAGTACAAAAAAAAATTGTCCTTTGGTGAAAACCTGGCAAATAGGCACCTTGGATAGGTATCATTATGAAAACCTGGCAATCAGGCGTCATGTATACTTTCTAGCTTTTCGTGCAAATAAAAGCAAGTGGTAGAAACCTGATAAATAGGTGTTACTTGTGATAAACCGCCTTCTCCATCTTTCGGAAACCAATCACCTTGCGTCCATTCTTCCTTGTGTCCCATTCGACCCATATCTGTCCCATAATAAAATCCTGATGATAACCTATCATGGCTTGACACTCTATCTCTTTGTTGGCCTTGTCAACCAAGGCTTTGTCCCATACCATATTCGTAAGTGTGATCCTAGCATAGTGTCTCTCGTCAGCTTTCCGTGGTCCAAAATCCATGAACTACGTTGCCTCTGTGTTGTCACATAGGCAAGACCATTTCTCAAATGCGCCCCCAAGGCCCCCACTATCCCATCCATCCCATATCTAGTCCTTCTATCCATCTGAGTCTATCTCCACTTTCTACCGCCTAGGTCTTAGGTCCGCTAGGGTTTACCCCAAACTACATTGCCTCTGCGTCGTCATGTAGGCAAGGCCATTTAGCAATGAGCCCCTAAGGCACTAGGTCAGTCCCTTAGGGTCCATCTCACCAATAAGGATTGTGGACTTCTCTCACCAAACAAGCAAGTGCAAGCATAACCCATGCTTCAGGTAAACATTTTGTCACAAGGCATTTTAACCTATCCAAAGCAAAGCAAATACCCAAGGGCTTCCACATGATTTCTACTCAAAATTATGGCAAGAAACAAACACATCTAAATGCAAGAATGTTTTATGAGTTGGAAACATGGTTAAAATTATAGAATCTTAATTTCTGCTATCATGCCTTTCTATGCTACTCGAGGATGCCAAAAGCTAGAGATGCTATAATGGGGGCATGATTATTTTCTTTGTTTGTTGCTTGTGGATTAATCTTTAGTAATGTGAAGCCTTGTCTAAAGACATGATCGACAAAAGATCATCGAGGACATCAAAGGTCTAACATGAACAGAGGCAATCCTTGTCTATTGATACGCAAGAAGTACTCAGGTCATCTAGATTCAATTTTGACTAGATGCTTGTATTAACTTGCTAAATCAAAATCCATGTAAGAAACACTCAGGTCATCTTGGTTCAATTATACCTAGATGCTTGTGTTAACTTACAACATTTCAGAAAAAGTACCAGAAACAAATTGCCCAATGATGAAACAAAGTACTCCAAAATATTTGCATCGTCAAGATGTCAAAAGTAAATCCATCCATTATGCATCCATTTACACATCCATACATCCATATCCCATGCAATAAAAGATCCAAACAATGCAGAGTAACAATACAAAATGTAAGCCTGTCAGTCTTTCCGTTGAGTCATTCTTCTGTCCGATCAATCTTCTATGTGTCATCTTGTCATTTTTGTGTCGATAGAGTACATTTGGACAACACAAAAACATATCATCTAGTTGCATATCATAGCACATGAGATAGTCATTTACACGATTAAATCAGTTGCATACAAAATGGAGTGCATTAGATCATCCATATTCCATCATCATATAGTGTCAAAAAAACCAAAAACACAGCTAAGAGTATCACATCAAGTTGCGTAGTCATATAGATATCATTTCGCATTCACATGCATTGCAAACACATCAGATAAATCATTTTACACTGCATTAGATCATATAAACATCACATAGCATCATACCAAAAGCTGCATCTAGATAAGCATCTCATAGCATCAAGTAAAACATCTAAGTCTGCATTAGATAGACACATACATGGCATCATACAATAGAAATACATCATAAACTCATACATTTAGAGAGAATCACATAGCTGCATCATCATATACATATCAAAAAAAAAGGGTAGCCCAAATGTACAATATCAAAGTATCTATCTCAAAATCAATGTCATATACAAAAAAGTGCATCCCAATGGATGATGATACATGTCTCACAATGCAAAAGTGGTACAAGTCTATCCAGCCATCTGGGTCATCAAAAAGATACATGGATCAAATATCTGCTACCCCTGCTACTCTGGACCACCGCTACCTGTAGTGTCTCCTCCTCCGCTAGCCCCTAACTTCTGTGGACCCATCACAGAACCCCCTGACCTCGATGGACCTTCTCTCGGGGAGGCCCGAGACTGGCTCCTAAAGCTAGAAGCTCTCTGACTCACTAGTATAGAACCATGATATAACCCTCGATAGTACTGAACCTATGCCTGTGCTCTAGCAAGCTCACTCTACACCTGCGCTAGCTGAGTCTGTGCCTGTGCCAATTGTGCCTGTGCCTGCTGCACCTGCCCAACCAAGAAGCTAGTCGCCACATCTGTCCCTAAGGTAGCCAATGCAGTATCCCACTCTACACGGATAACTCATATCCATGTGTCTGCCATGTCTCTCTCTCTGGTCAATCCTGCAATCACCTTTGTGTCTGTCTCTCGCCGGTTGTCCGCTCTCCTAAGCTGTGCCCGCAGCTGCCTAGTCTCTCCCCTCAGGATGGCTATGGTCCTCTCCTGCACATCTGGCTATGCAGGACCCTGAGTTGCCTCTGCCTGTCTCTGCCCCTGTGGCTGAGGTCCCTACTACTGCACCACCTACTGAGGTGGTGGCATATGTGCCTGCTGTGGAACCTACTGGGCAACCTATGATGGCATTGCCTGCTCAGCGAGGGTCACTCCCTCCCCAACTCTCCTCCTCTACCTAGGTCAACCTCCGTCATCTCCATAATCTCCCCCATCTTGGCCACCTCCTTGTCCTCATCCTCCCCTCCCCCTCCCCCTCCTCCTCCTCTGGCCAACCTCGCCGTCCTCATCTGAGTCTGCCTCGTCTATCTGTGGCATCAACACCCCTAGCCCTAAATATCTCAAAAAGGGGTGCGCAGTAAACCAGTCCTCATAATCCTGTGTCATCCTTGCGTCTGCAATAGTCCTCCTCATGTCCCAAGAAATGTATGGCGTCTGCCAAAACTCAGCTAGTGCCTCCTCATAGGATGCCATTGGCCCCCATCTGTACCTCTCTACATGTGTCCTAGCAAATCGAGCCTGCCCCTATGGCATGCCCTATCTTCTCCTGAACTACCTCTGTACCTGAGTGACTATCTGTCTCTCTAGGATAAAGTGTGTCTGTCCTATCAGGCACCGCGTCTTGTAGTAGTATGGTAGCTCATCTGCCTCATCGTCCCACGGCTCGCAGTCTAGATATGGTCACCACTCGACCACATCTACCCCATCTAGTGCATGACGCCAGTACTCTAGCTTCCCTAGTCTGTACTGGGAAATCACTCCTACATAGCCATAGCTGTATGGCTCTCCTCTCTGTCTCTGAAACACACAGATTAGTCTTGTGATTGCTATGTGCTCCCATAGCCAAAACTATAGAAGTGACGTGCCTATAGATAGGCTCATACTCCTATGATGCACCGCCTGATGCATATCGTGGTATAAATGAGAAAGTATGCAAACTCCCCATGCATATCGAGTCCCCTCTGTAACCATCCTCTCCATGATCCTACCCCATCCAGTGGGGAACCCATGCGATCTCCTATTGGGGCATACCACACCTCTGATCAATCCTACTACAATACCTGGGAAGTAGTTGTAACAGTCATAAATGTCCTACCATGGGATAACCTGTCCAGCTAGCTCTGGGTCGTCGAACACTCACTTGCACTCGGTGAGTCCTGCGCCCCTCTGTGGATCGTACTCCACCAAGTCACCCTGAATGGGCAAGTGTAGAATCATGTAAATGTCCTCCAGTGTGATAGTCATCTCACCAGTAGGGAGGTGGAAGGTCCCATCCTCACTGTGGAACCTCTCCACTACAGCAGTCAGCAATCCACGGTTCACCCAAACCTCAGGCATGAAGCATACATAGTCGAGTCCCATAGCGCCGAGCACCTCTCTGTCTATCTCTGTCAGCATGTATCTTTGCAACATCGGCATAGGGAACTACTCCCTAGATTGAAGTGTATCCCGTAAATCCTCCTACGAGCACGCAAAGCAAGGCGTCAATCCAAATCTACAAGTTCCATACTCAACATATCTATAGAAACATATCAATTAACTTAGCGTTTCAAATTGATCAAAATAGCACACTACATCTCTTGACTAGATTTCTGCAATCTCAGAGATAGCTTATCGATTGTCATGTCAAACAGGACACCAATCGGGTCAATTTGCTAAGTCTTTAGCCTATCTATTACATATGCGCCACAACAAGTGGTAAATGCGCCGCTTCTCGAGGAATGCGCCATTTCTTAACATATGTGCCACTTCTAGTGTATGCGCTGCAGAAACACATGTATGCACTGTTTTATTCTACGTATGTGCCGGTCCAGTATATGCACCGTAACATTTCATGTAGTCACTGCAATAGTATGCATGCACCAACTTTTTCCACATATGTGTCGCCCAATTGCATGCATGTGCCGCCAAACGACAAATGCGCCATTTCGCGCAACATATGCATAGTTCTGGCTTCCAGCACATCTATTTTCCCTAATCTTCTCCTAGCATTTATGACCCTAGAATGTGACCCTAGGGAAAGTTTTTTGAGTTACATACTGGGGGTCCTGCCTCTGCTGGCCTGTCGAATCGATGAATGTGCTAAAATCAATGCTCCTCACATGGAATGTCCATCCTCGTGCTGACTGCTCTATGCTCTGACTGCTCTAAGCTCTCCAATGTGAATCAAACCAAGACAAGTGTGCAAATGAATTGTCCTATGGACCCAGCTCCTATTTATAACGTGCAAACCCTAATCTGGCTAGGTGGTGACTACGACTACTTCCCGCACCTGTTCTTCTCCTAGTTTTCTTCTCGTTTCTCTAAAACACGTCTTGTTTTCTTCAAACCTAACCTTCTTCATCATGAGATTGTCCATCTCACACCTTCTACCTTCTCCCCGTCCAATCTCCCGAGGGGGCATCCTATCGTCAAACTTGTACCAGGGGAAAACTGGGGCATGTATCATTATCAGACTATTTATTCTTTGAAGCAACACCGTAAACTGCATTGCATCAAAGAGGGGCAAAATGTATACGCCTAAATATGACATGATTCATTCTTAATAAATATTCTTAATATTTATTCCCTTCTTATTTCTTCTATCAATTAAATAAATATTCTAAGTTTATTTGATTGGTTCATTATCCCATAATTAAATAAAATCAATTTATTTAATTAAATTCCCTAAATTCTTCTAATGTTTCACATAATGAAATAATCCTACATTATTTAATTAATCATAAATTCCTCTATCCTAAGTCCTAATTCCATAAATCCACCTCACCAATCCACCTCATCTTTCCACCTCACCTTTGCCACCTCACCATGTTGCACATGTAATTAAATATTTTAAATATTTAGTTAGCTAATATTCTCTCACCCACATGTCCTATTTATCCTCTAGTCAAAATTAGTTAACTCATCAATCAAATCTGTTAACTAATTAGTCAATTGATTTCACTAGACAATCTATTCTATTGACTCCTCAATCAACCTAGTTAACTGATCAATCAATTCAGTCAACTCCCCAATCAATTCACTTAACTAATTGGTCTATTCTGTTAACTCTTCAATCAATTTTATTAACTCCCCTATTGCATGATGGAGCTGAGACACATGTCCTCTTCCTATTCATTGCACGTTCCTCAACCATTCTCAACCATTGATCTTCTTATTTCTTCTCAACCATTGATCTTCATTCTTCTGAGTCTATAAATGGAACCTTATTCTTCCATTCTAATCATCCAGGCTATTTGTATTGTTACTCTGCAGAAATTTACTAGCGCGCCTTTGGCACCCCAATACAATTTGCTTGAGATCACACATTTGCTTTGAAGCTCATCTTCATAGCACGTTTATCATCATAGCCATTTACTATCGACATCCTTGAACATAGCAAAGGAGTGCACTCTTTGAGGGCCCTACTTCATACAAGCAAGGACATCTTGATAGGCAATAATAGAAGTTTCGATTCAAGGAAGGTTTGCATTGTTTTATTCATTGCTTCATTTCATTCAATCTTCTTAGTTTCACTATTCTATTGAGTTATGGGTATTTGATTGTTTATCATTGCATATTCATTATTGATCCTATTTTACCCTAACAATTATTTTTAATGATATTTTGTTTAGAAAAAACTACAATGGAGTGCTTTTGCGATGTGTTGAAATTGATCAAATTGATAAAGTATTACATGAGTTTCATAATGGGCCAGATGGTGGTCACTTTACTGCCTGAACAATAGCCTTAAAAATTATGAAGGTTGGATACTATTGGCCATCTCTATTCAGGGATGTGCATACATGGGTAAGAAAGTGTGCTAAATGTGCAGCATTTGCAGGTAAAGAAAGGTTAGTAGCCATGCCACTCCAATCTATTTTAGTTGATTAGCCTTTCACAAAATGGGGCCTTGACTTCATTGGGGCAATTAATCCACCTTCCAGTACTGGTCACAAGTGGATATTAACAACCACAGATTATTTTACTAAGTGGACAGAGGTGGTAGCTTTGAAAAAGCCTAATAAAAGTGTTGTTTTGAACTTTTATGAAGACTTAGTGGCTAGGTTTGGTGTACCAGATGCAATTATTTCAAATAATGCATTAGCTTTTGTAGGCCTAAAATAACTGATTGGGCCATCAAACATGGTGTTTACCTAAGCACTTCATCGAATTACTACCCTCAGGGGAACGAGCAGGCTAAATCCACTAATAAAAACCTTATCAGGATCATCAAACATACAATAGAAGACAAATAGAGAACCTGGCATTCAAAGTTGAAATCAACCTTATAGGTACATAGAGTGACTCCTAAAAGGTCAACAGGTTAATCTCCTTTTGTTTTGGTTTATGGTAAAGAGACTAAACTACCTATCTCAACTAAGCTACCAGCCCTAAGTCTTATGAAAGAACTTGAGCCTCCTATGGAGCTAAGGCTTGCTGAATTGGTAGAGTTGGAGGAAACAAGGAAGCAAACTACCCAATAGTTAGAGATGTATCAAGTGCAAATGAAAAGAATGACAGGAGGGCAACTTTTAGAGTTTTCAAAGAAGGAGACATTGTTCTTAAGTGAGATGAGTTAAAAAGCAGGCTAGGTAAGTACAACAAGTTTGATGTAATGTGGACAAGCCCATTCATCATTGTTGAATGCAAATAGCACAATGCTTTTTAGCTAGCTACGATGGAAGGAGAGTTGTTACCCATCCCAATTAATGGGATTCACCTCAAACACTTCTTTTGAGAAGCAAGGGTTTGTGATTGTATAATAGTAGAATAAGTTTTTTAGTTAAATAAGTGTTGGTTGCACACTAGTTTCATTTCATCTTCATTTTTTCAAAAAGTGTTGTTGCACAGCTAGCTGGCCCTTTTTAGAGCCATTGTAGTTTACTTTCAGTTTTGTTTTCTGCTGCTGTTCTGTTTCTAGCAGTTGAGTTTTCAAGAGATTTTCTCAATTGCAAGGGCTAAGGAAGACTCTATTACCCAATGGACATACTAGGCAACTGGCCTTGAGAGTTTTAGTAGGCAAAACTGGAGTAGAGGTCACCAAAAATGTTACCAAATTGTGCTTGGTAGACCAATTAGGTTGGGCTATAGTAGTTGTTTTCTAATGCTTTTAGGAAGCAAGTGAGTTCAAAGGAGGGGGTAGAAAAAAAATTAAGTGCATGAGTCATCCAGTCAACATCTATTGTCTTAATGAGGAACTGTTTGATGATCATGTTACCAGGATCATGTAACAGCTTAAATTGAGCTCTTACACAATCCAGATAAATGAAAAGTGCCTCAACAAGGTAGGAGAGATTCAAAGGATGATAGGTGATAAAATTAGAATTAGTTTTTAGATTATATTTCATATGTGTTCATTGCAGTCCATTCAGTGCAATTTGGTACAATTCAGAGAAAGGTAATTATAACTTGTCAATTTTTTCATAATGGTAAACATATATTTCAAATAGTGTTTAGTTCATATTCTACAATTGATTCACAAAAGAAGTCACACATAAGTCATTACATGAGATGAAAATAACTGATATATTCAAAAGAGAAATGTTTGTATAGTCCCACACAAGCCATGGCAGTAACTATATCTGATAAGAGATAAAATAACAAGTACAAAACATGAAAAGAAAGCATATAGAAGCAAAGATGGGACCCATCATTGCCTGGGTGAATGACGAATCCCATTGTTTGGGTCTACACCGGCATCTCAAGTTGTCTAAATGACAACTCCAGTAGAAGACTTGCAAGGGGAAGAAGAAAAATAATGTTAGAGATCAAGGTACAATCTTTGATCCTATATACAACAATTCAAGAGTGCTTTCTATTCTACATCTGATCAGTAAAATAGAATGAATAAACTGAAAACCAGATGTAGATATCAAATCATGAGATGAATCAGAAAAGAGAAGCATTAGATCATACAAATCAAGGAGAGGCTATCAGCCTCTATGTTTTTATCTAACATGTTTGTTCACTGTACAAATATAGGTACCTAAAGGCCTTTCAGCAAGCACATTCCTTATAGTAGTCATAGGATAACATGAAGATATCTAATACAATGCCATGGGATAGCAGAAGAGCAATCATGAGATGTAAAGGAAGAGTACAATGAGGGTTTTCTTCAATGGTAAATTTAACAAGCATGCACTAATTTTGATGAAGAGGGCAATGAATGTCAAAGCTCATTGTCCTAGACTTCCTTGAAGACACAGTTAATAAGTTTATATCATCAAGAAGCAGAGAATAGTGAGACCTTAATGTCATTGTCAAGGCTGCAAGGGAGAAAGTTTTGTCACCACAGTCAACATGACGTAGGACATTCGTGCTAAGAAAGGGAAGGACAATCAAAACACAATTCACTGTTAAGTGGAAAGTCACAAAAGAACATTGCAAAAAGGGCAAATACAGTCAAATGCCCAATACATAATGATAAATTGTGTATCAATCATATATGGCTACAAGATCATTTTCACAGTCATGGATACAAAGGTTGGTCTCAATCAACTTTTCCTTTTCTTACTCAATACAGCCTATAATGATGGTAGTGTTAAGAACACAATGATATAGATGCAAAGTAAGTACAGTCTCATTTGAGTTTCAAAGGCGACTTGATAATGATCTTGTGGAGTATCAACAACAAGCTAGGGTATTGTCTCAGTAATAAGCAATGATTTTTGTTTCAGTCATATAAAGAGGCCATAGTATCAGTCTCGTATGCATATCATGTCACTTCCATAAGACCAAGGTCTCACCAAAAGGATAACTGAAGATAAGGAGTTCGCATGGAGATCAGAGATAGTATCAAGATTCAAGTAAGGTTAAATCTTTCTAAGAGCTTCAAACCATTGATAATGGTGATCCCATAAAGGCAGAGACTGTCATCAAGGTGACCAAGAAGAGCATGGAAGGAGGCATAAATTCAAAGAGACAGTTCTTATAATGCAATAGTAGTGCACAGTGAGTAAATATAAAGCATCAATGTATGAATGGTTTTGTTGTTGAAAGGGGTAGTCATGCAGCTATTTGATAGTCAATATTCACTGTACAAAGAAGACAGTCAAATCCTTGCTAATAGGTAGTGAACAGTGGCAAAGGAAAGTCCTCAATGAATTTTTGCACAATTACCTTGAACCAATGCCCAGCAAAGGAAATAGTAGCATTCTACAATGCACAAAGAGTTCTGAACAATAAGTTAAATGTGAAGAGATGATACAGTGATTTCTTTGTTAGAAGATGTTTCAAGATAGAAAATATAGTCAAAGGGCATCGAAAAAGATAGCAGAGACAGTCACTACCTCTTGTATAATCAATATAGAGATAATAACATGATATGGCGTCCAAAGTAGAAATGAGAAATGACAGTTCAGTTGCAACATTAAAGCTATCATCTTCTAAGGCAAGCTAGTGAGTTTCCTTGGGCAAAAACTAGTGAACAAATTCATTTTTCTATGGAATAGAAGGTAAAAGTAAACAGGTTCATTGTAATGTAAAGATGAGAATATAGTATCCTTCAGGAGATAGTGAACTTTGTTTATTGTCAAAAGGCTAGAATGAAATGGGACAGTGTTTGTACTCAATGAAGTGACAATGGGTAGAAGCATAGTCATCAAAAGACCTTGCATATATAGTCAAGGGTACAATGCATGATACAAGCTTGACAAAGACTAAAAGAGTATCTTGATAGAAGCAAATGGAGTTGCCAAAAGTGAGATAGAGCATACATTGAATACAGAGGTTACATTCAAAGAAGGATAGAAACAATCAAATCCATAGTAAGTAGGGCAGTGTCTTAATGTCTAGTGGACTATCATGACCAACACAATGAACTCACATACAAACATAGAGGAAGCTATAATGGCAGTGAGAGAGCATTTTCTAGGCTATAGAAACTTATAGGAAAAGATGGCAGTCAGCTAAATACATAGAGTTGTGAGAAAAGTAACAATAGGCCATTTGAAAGGAAACATTTTTTTTTCCTTACTGATCAAAAGGGCAATACCAAAATCAATGCATGGAAGATTAAGATAGTTGCTAAATATCACAGAACACAAGGGCCAGTGCTGCAACACAAGTAACCCATTTCAAAGAGGATTTTAACATATTTCCACAGAGTAGTTTCTTTATGAAAAGAAGCAGGCGGAAAAGAGAACCATATAGGTAAAAAGGAGAGCCTTCTTCCTTCATGATGCCCACCAAGGTAAATAGAAAGGAAATGAAACCCTAAGAAGATTCAACATAAAATACAGTGCAGAGAATGAAGAAGGGTTTTTAGTCTCTTATCGCAGTTAAACAAAAGCAACAATATCCATCACCATACATAGGAAAAGGAAAGGAAGCCATATTTATATTTTACCCAGACTTGCATTTAGAGACCAGGAGCTCTGCGTGTTGTTTTGATAAAATGACCAAGAGAAGTAACAATGGAGCAAAAGAACCTGTTCCACAAGCTTCCTTAGTATCAAGATATGCAAAATACAGAAAATAGAGAGGGTTTTGTTTCTCATTTTCATTGAAATAATAGTTTATAAAAGGCTTTTCATTATTTTCTTACCAGCAGAGAGTAAAAGGCATGGTTTCCTCTTAGTTAATTGCATATAAGACATTCTACAGTTGTTTTTTACCATTTTCTTGAAGAAACAACAATAGAGATAAGGAAATCACTTACCAAAATGGTAGGAAACCTATAGGAGAAGTCTAAAACAAACCTTCATACATACCTCCAAACCCTCAAACCTTCACAGAGAGCAACAACATGGTGGCGGTGCATAAGAAATGAAAAGTGAAGGATGAGAAGAATGAGAGATGTTAGGGTTTTGAGTGGCTTTTTGCTTGAAGTGCCCTAACAAGATGAAGGTTTTTTTTACTTATCTTTTAGGAAAACAAAAAGATCATCAAACATAAAACATGCCCATGGTCTATGACTTTTAAGTCAAAAAGACCTAATCATTATAGAAGTGCCCGTGAGTTTGAAGATGGGTTTTGGGAGTCATAAGGGTAATAATATTGGTTTTGAGATTATCATTTGATTTTGAAACCTTAACACATGCAAGCTTCAATCAAATGATTAAACACCAAGGCGTGTGCTTTTGAGAGGGTAGACAAATAAGACTATGATATTATTGCTTATTCTAGTGAAGGAGTGGTTCACTTGTGTCTTTTGCATGATTTTAGATGAAACAAACTATGTAAATAAATATTAAAGGTAATTTTTTATAAATTACCTAAATATTTGCCATGTAATGCATGAAAGGAAGACTATCACATGACAGATATTAAAGTATCCATAACTGATTATCTTTAATATTTAATCAAACAATTACCTTTTCCCCAAAATCATGCAAGAAACACAAGTGAAGTAGCACTAAAGTCAGTGGGAGTCATCTCGAGTTCTATTCTTGGCTATGAGTCAAACTATAGAGCTTTTTTATTTCTCTTTGGTCAAACTGATTGAGAGAGGGAGTTTGGAGCTATTTTAGCTCATTTTGGAGCAGTTTTGGGCCTTCTTTTTAGGGCTTTTTAGTTTTTCTCGTGGATCACCTTTGGATGAGATTTTGTGAGTGGAGTTGACTATAGTTGACCTTGGGGGGTCCTTGGAGATAGATTTTTTGCATTATAGGAGAAAAGACTTAGTCTTTTTTCTCAGTTCTTTCTTTTTTTACCTTTGCATATTATAGAGAAGAGATTGTCTTGTAACTCAACCATTTTTACAGTTTTCAATAGCAGCAATTCATTTTTTCTAGCAGTTTATTGTTATTTTGCAGAGATTCCTTCTATTTTTCAATACAATTAGGGTTCATCTATTCAAATTCAGGTGTCTTGTTTCATTTTTAGTGATTTGATAAAGGATTTTCTGTGTTTTACTTTAAAACTTTTAAATTCTTCTCTCATTTTGATTGAATGCAAGTATATGAAGTACAAATTTCATTACAAGTCACATATTATGCAAGTTCTTTCATGATTTTTTGTGAAACACTTTTGTGGTGAAATTTATCAGTCTGAGTTGTATGAATAGATTTATTAAAGGGTAATTGTGAGTCATATTACAAATTTAAGTTAAAATATTTGTGCATCACCCCCTTTAGATAGATTTCTTGTTCAATTTCCAATTTATGCAATTTTTCTTCTACCTTTTTCCTCCATCAAGTTACAGATCTAAAGGGCATTTAAAGGGAGCCGGCTCTTCTAGAGGTTCATTCTTGAAATAGACAAACCCATAGTTAGAGAATGTTCCCATGTTGCATGGGGTTGCTAAGCTTGTAAAGGCTTAGCATTTAGGGCACAATCCTTCATGACAACAGATACACTTTATAGCCTTGTTCTCCAACTTAGACCTCTTCTCCTTTGGAACAAATGCATATGCATCACAATCAAATACTTGAATGTGTCTCAATGAAGGCTTTTTACCATATCGCACCTCCATAGGTGTCTTATCAATGAGTGTTGATGTAGGAGACCTATTAACCAGGTAACAAGTCATAGCAATAGCTTCAACCTAGAACTTTTGTTCAAGGCTAGCTCCACTTAGCATATTCCTAGTCCTCTCCATTAATCTTCTATTCATCTTCTTTGTAACTCCATTCTATTGAGGGGTATATGGAATTGTCTTCTACCTCTCAATACCATGTTCTTTATAGAACTTGTCGAAAAATACTATACAAAACTCACCACCATTGTCAGTCCTTAGACACTTAATCTTAATGTTCTTCTAATTCTCTACAAGAGCTTTGAACTCTTTGAATCTACTAAAGACTTCAAATTTTCTTCTAAGGAAATACACCCATGTCCTTCTATTATAATCATCAATGAATGAAACAAAGTAAACATATTTTAAAATCAAAGGAACATTAACTTGACCAAACACATCAGAATGAATCAAGTCCAACACCTTAGAAGATTTGTGAGAAATTGAATAAAACTAAACACAGTTTTGTTTACCATAGATGCAATGTTTACAAAAATCAAACTCAAGGTTACAGTCATTAATACCCTCAACAATATTTTTATTTTTTAGGGTCCTCAAACCCTTTTCACCAATGTGACCAAGCCTTTGGTGCCATAACATTGTTTTCTCAACTTGAAGTTTCATCTCCATAGAATGAGCACCATTGGGTACCCAAAAAGCATGACCATAAAAATTAGATGCAAAAGTCCTCTTTGCTACTTGTTCCAATGGTGACGATGAAGACTCTAAAGTTCTCTTCTTAAAAAAATAGGCACTATTGCACAAAACTATGCATGCATCAAGCTAAAAAAGAGTGCCAATCCGAATGCCCTTAGCTAACACCATAGCTCTTCTTGTCATCTTGCATCCTCCATTCAAGAAAACAACCTACACACCCACATCATTCAACTTACTTATAGATAATAGGTTTTCTGCCAAACTAGGGATATGTAGAACACCATTGATCCCCTTCACTCATCCATCAGGGAATTAAATAATGACTCTTCCACGGCCAACAATCTTTAGGTGAGAGTCATCACCTAAGTACATCTTCCCATTATCATATTCTTCATACATCAAAAACCAACCCCAATGAGAGGTCATGTGAAAAGATGCACCAAAGTCAATAAGCCACACGTCCTCATATGCATGAGTTTCCAAGGCAGCGACAAAAGCTTCTTTATCATCCCAAGAGGATTTATCAGTGTCTGAATCATAATTCTTCTTTTTCTCTTTTCCTCCTTGCAATCCTTATGGAAGTGACCGGGTTTTTCACAGTTCCAACATAAAGCCTTGGACTTTCCAGGAGACTTAGATCTCCCATGAGATTTGGAACTTCCTTTTTCTTCCTTCTTCTTATCCTTTTTCTTTCCCTTCTCTTTAGATCTACCATGAACTGCAAGAGCCTCCTTAGCTGATTCGGAAGACTTTCTCTGCATCTCTTTATACAACAATGAAGAAACCACTTCATCCATCTTGAATGTGGTAGTGGTACTGCCAATGGATGTAACAAGGTGATCTCACAAATTTGGTAAGGAACACAGTAATGTCATACATCGATCCTCCTCCTCTATATTTCCACCAACAAAGGTCAACTGGGAAATAAGCATATTGAATGTATTCAGGTGATTAGCGATAGATCCTCCATCTTCCATCCTCAGAGAATACAATTTCTTTTGCAAGAATAACTTGTTCACTAGGGATTTAGCCTGATAAACATCTCCAAGCTTCTTCCAAAGATCTTTTGTAGTCTTCTCTTCATGGATATTTAGGAGCACTAAATCAGCCAAACAAATTCTTATCAAACACTTAGCCTTTTGATCCATTAGATCCCAATCTTCTTGTTACATTCCCGATGGCATGGTTCTAGATACTATGAGCCATGGATCTCTATCCACCAATAAGTCCTCCATCTTGAGTTTCCACAAATCAAAGTTGCCTCCATTGAACTTCTCTATATCAAACCTCCCAGATGTGCTCGCCATCTCTTTCCTGCAACAAATATTTCAATATCCTCTACACAAGCTCCCACTAAAATGAATATCAACTCAAAAAACCATCTACCCAACAACTAGAACCAAAGGTGATCAAGCTCTAATACCAAATGAAAAGAAGCAAGGTATGCAGAAATGATTCCTACATTGATCTAATGAGGAAAGATTTATGTAATTTTTTATCATTTACAATTATAGATTATGAGATGAACATTATGTCGGCAAGAGACGCCACTATGTTGAATAGTTGAGTGTTTTCATTGATGGCAACCAGTAAAAGAATACATCACTCTGGAAGACCAACTTGATCTGGCTTCAAGGCACAAGTGTAGAAGGCCACAATAACTAAGTATGGACAATGTATAGAAAGTAGATCAGTATGCCTCCGCAGAAGAAGACCTCCTAATGTAGATTAGGTATGATGACTCATATCTATGTGATGATGATTTAGTCTAGTATATCTATGTGATGATGATTTAGTCTAGTATTCAAGTCATGAATTCCTTCGGAAGTCATGTGAAGGAATTGTCTAAGTCCGGACAAATAGAGGTAGGACAAAGACAGTGAACAAGGCACAGTATAATGGTTCACATTTCTCTGCAAATGCATATTGTGCTCTAAGGTTCTGAAGGTATGTCAAGTGGTCAGTAATGAACATTAGATATGATTTGTGAGGTCCCATTTATTCCACAGTGTGAGTTGTGATGTGACAGATGAACTTGTCAAGTATGTTCTTAAAGAACAGGTCAATTGGTATGTTAGATCTTTATGCGGAGAAGATGTAATGTTTGGATAATCAATTTGAGCAGTCATATGACTAAGGCCAACCTATATGAAGACTTGTGCATGATTTTTTAAGTCCACATTGAAGATTGTACATAAGAACAAGCGGACATAGTGTGATACATTGGCTTACACAATTTCTTGTTTAGTTTGCTGACCTGATCAAGTAATAATTCTTGATGTGGATATATATATATATATATATATCCAATGGATTTAAGTTTTGAGGATTATGAGTATTGCAATGTGATGTATGTGATGTGAATGTGAATGTGCGACATGTGAAGAAGAGTGATTGTATAAGAGCAGAAGAAGAGAGATTTTGTTTCCATGTAAAAGCAGAGCAGTGAAATAGAGCAGTCAAAGATGAAGAGTTTTGAGATAGTATTTCCTGGCTTCATTGGAGCTATAACCATGCATGTGTAGATGCAATCAAAGTAGTTCAAATTGGTAGTGAGTCATTTTTCTTTCTTATTTCTCTTTCTAGGCAGTGAGCATTTCTATGGGAAGTGAGCCCTAAGGCAGTGAGCCTTCTTGTAATCCAATATTGTGCTATATTAATATATTGTGAGCTAACACTCACTGTGGGTTTTCCCTTTTGGGTTTTCCATGTAAAAATCTTGGTGTTCATGTGTTATGTCTTTATGGTTGTTTTTCCTATGTTTATTCTTCTCTCATGTTATTAACTTTGGAAATTGGATAAATAAACTTGTGAAGAAGTGGTTTTGTGGAATACTAATTCACCCCCTCTTAGTATTCCTTATTATCAACAATTGGTATCAAATCCAAGTTCCTTGGAAGAATTCTAATAGCTTGAGGAAGATCTGGGGTAGTGTAATCATGGCAGCAAGAAGATTTGGAAATTATGAAAGCAACAAGGAACTAGAAGCGACTCTTATTGATCTTGAAAAATCTAAGGTAGAAATCAGGGATCTAAAGGATAACTTACAAGAAGCTGATGAATGCATCTAAAAATTAAAAGGACAAGTTAAGAAATTCAAAGAAAATATAGAGAAGTTAGTGATCAATTGATATCAACAAATGAAATGTTGAATGATTTGGAAGCATAAGTTATAGAAAGAACAAAAGTAGAAGAAGATCTAAATTTAATGATGAAAAGAAAATAAGAAGATTGTACCAAACTTGAAAAGGAGATTGTGAGTCTAAAAGCAAACTTGGAAAATCCAAGAGCTATGAAAAAAAGTTCAAGCCAAGTTCTGCAAAGCTTGATGAGATGATTGGCAGTCAAAAGCGTGCTAATGATAAGCAAGGTTTGGGATTTGAGAAAAGAGAAAGTTCAAAATCTGGACAAACCAACTAAGTTAAAGAAAAATAGAGGAAACTAGTTCAGAAATCAAAGAAGAAGACCTAGAAGACCTCCGGTTAGACAGCCAAATGCTTAAAGGTATCCATCTTTCAATGGCCACTATTTTAATTGCCATAAGTTTGGTCATAAAGCTACTCAATACAGGAGTAGAGTAAATCATAATGTTCCATCATTTTCTGGTAAATGTTTTAGTTGTAAGAAAATTGGTCATAAATCAAATGAATGCAAAAATCTGGTAAGAAATGGGTCTTATAATGCAAGGAATAATCAATCATTCAATGGAAAGTGTTTTGCATGCAATAGATTTGGACACATGGCTAATCAATGTAGATCAAGGATGAATTCATTCAGAGGAAGGAATCAAGGACAAGGAAACATTGTGTGCTTCAATTGCAACAAATTTAGACATGTTGCAAGATTCTACAAAAGAAAGAATGTGAAGAGAAATTACTATGCTGAAGAAACTAAAACAGAGCAGAGGAATGATAAGGGAAAAGAAAAGATTGATCTAGTTGAAACCAAGAAGGAAATGGACAAGATCTAGATCAAGAAAAAAGTAATTAAAGAAGAGGTTAGATCCGTACCAGCATCTAGTGTAGATACTTCCTCCGGGATGTAAATTGGGTGCTCTGGCTCAGGCCTGGAGCAGTTTGAAAATTCAAACCCCCAACTAGAGAGTTAGTGCTGGAGTCTGACACGAAGATATGTGGTAAAATCTAATATGGAAGATCTTATGGAAGAAAATGAGTCAGTGTGGTATATTGCAAAGAAATTCTGATCGACTGTATCTACCATAGTAAAGTCAGGTAGCTTTTGAGAATAAGCATTTATGACAAGTAGGTCATGTGTGGAGGATAAAAAGAAAATGCTTTTGCATTATAACTCACTTTGCATTCAAGCTATCAGATATCCAAGAGAGATTGAAGCAGATTTCAAGCGACAACAGAGATTCAAAGTGCTCAGACTGATCCAGGCAAAGAAAACCCTAATTCAGCATAGCAAGGTATTTTACCATTGGAACCTTATTGATTCTTTACAATGGTAACCCCACAAGTTGTTGATGTTACTAAGCGACCAAGACCCAAATTCAAGAAACATCCCTTCAAAGAAACTGAAGTTGATCCAATGGGTGCCTTTTTGAAATTACCATATGGAGTTCTATATGTGGAAGACATTAGGGCATATATCCACATTTCTGTAGATGAGCTTGGCAGTGACAAATTCTCATATTTATACCTAAAGCATTTAAGTAATGATCAATCTGACATAAAGGAAGAATACAAAGTCTTAGAAGAGAATAAATTCATCCAGTATGTAGATTTTCCTATATTCGCAGAGGATGAATGGGTCCAGTATATCCTAAGTCAGATTCACGATGAATTCATGTGGTTAGGGCAGCCCTTCAAAATCACCAAGGAAGTGATTAGGACAGTAACGAGGTTAAATTCCACCAGAGGTGTACCCTTGCTGAAAGTCGTGAAGAACCAAACTATTGCAAAGGCTACCTAAGCCCAATTTGATAAGATGACATTAACCAAAAATAACATCACAGACCATGCGGTAAGATCTGCTTCTATGGTCATAGGCTACAAAATCTATTTCTCAAACTAGAAGTCACAAAGAAAATAGAAGAAAAGATCAAGGAGTTGGAGCAAAAACTAGTGAACACTTCCAAGGCATATGATCCAGTGATAGAATTAGTTAGCACCAAGGAAAGTCAAGTCATCGACCTTCATGATGACTTGAACAATCTAATAAGTGAGGGATAAAATCAGAAATAAAATGTGTTAGCTAAGAAGAGTAATATGTCCTAAGCTAGATTCTATGTTCAATCTAGCAGCTGAAGCACAAGTGGCTTTACAATCTAACACACCCTCTAATCTTCAAAAGGCAGAGGATGTATTTTTTCTACTCAGTGATCATATTCAAATTTTGGACAATGTCAAGAAAAGCTGGGATGGTGAACTGGATCGAATTAAGAACATTTTCAATGATATTCTCTAGTACATGTAAAATAAAGTTGAAGATTGTACTTATACATATGCGGTAGAGTATAGAAAATTTTGTAGTTTTGATAGTTTTTTATTCTAGAACCTACACTTTTGCCATTGATGTCAAAGGGGGAGAAGAAGATCAATGAAAAATAGGCAAACATCTCAAGGGGAGAAGAAATATAGAGTGTATATAGATAGGGGAGCAGTCAAGGCAGTCAAGCATTTTTCACTAAGTGTTGCCATCAATGCCAAAGGGGGAGATTGCTGGAAATAGTCACTGCTATGTTGAATAATTGAGTGTTGTCATTGATGGCAACAAGGCAAAGAAGACATCACTCTGGAAGACCAACTTGATCTGGCTTCAAGGCACAAGTGTAGAAGGCCAAAATGACCAAGTATGGACAATGTACAGAAAGTAGATCAGTATGGCTCCATACAAGAAGACCTCTTAATGCAGATCAGGTATGATGACTCATAGCTATGTGATGATGGTTCAATCCAGTATTCAAGTCATGACTTCCTCTGGAAGTCATGTGAAGGAATTGTCTAAGTCCAAACAAACAGAGGTAGGACAGAGACAGTGAATAGGGCACAGTATAATGGTTCACATTTCTTTGCAAATGCATATTGTGCTATGCAGTTCTAAAGGTATGTCAAGTGGTTAGTAATGAACATTGGATATGATTTGTGAGGTCCCATTTGGTCTGCAGTGCGAGTTGTGATGTGACAGATAAACTTGTCAAGTATGTTCTTAAAGAACAGGTCAACTAGTATGTTAGATCTTTATGAGGAGAAAATGTAATGTTTGGATAATCAATTTGAGTAGTCATATGACTAAGGTTGACCTATATGAAGACTTGTGCATGATTATTTAAGTCTGCATTGAAGATTGTACATAAGAACAAGCTAACAGAGTGTGATATATTAGTTTACACATTTTCTTGTTTAGTTTGCTGACCTAATCAAGTAATAATTCTTGATGTGGATATATATATTCGATGGATTCAAGTTTTGAGGATTATGAGCATTGCAATGTGATGTATGTGATGTGAATGTGAATGTGCGACATGCAAAGAAGAGTGATTGTATAAGAGTAGAAGAAGAGAGATTTTGCTTCCATGTAAAAGCATAGCAGTGAAATAGAGCAGTCAGAGATGAAGAGTTTTGAGATAGTATTTTTGTGCTTCATTGGAGTTGTAACCATGCATGTGTAGATGCAATCAAAGAAGTTCAAATTAGCAGTGAGCCATTCTTCTTTCTTCTTTCTCTTTCTAGGCAATGAACCTATTTTGGTAGTGAGCCTTCTTGTAATCCAGTATTGTGCTATATTAATATATTGTGAGCTAACACTCACCATGGTTTTTCCCTTTTGGGTTTTCCACGTAAAAATCCTGGTGTTCATGTGTTATGTCTTGATGGTTGTTGTTCCTATGTTTATTCTACTTTCATGTTATTAACTTTGGAAATTGGATAAATAAACTTGTGAAGAAGTGGTTTTGTGGAATACTAATTCACCCCCCCTCTCAGTATTCCTTATCATCAACACATTAACAGAAAGGTAAGAACACATCAAAAACAAGTACAACACAAGATATAAGTGGGGAAAACCCTTTTCAGGTAAAACACCCCATACTCCAAAGCCACCCAACATATTATTCAGGAATCAAGCAGATTACAATATACTTGTAGAGCAAGATTTCACAAGAGTATAACCAACTAGAGATCCAGAGCTAACTCAACACATATAAGACTCTTACGCACAACATCTATCTCAAACTCATGATATATAGGAGATACAATACAGTAAACTGTCAACGGTAATTACAAAACTATGAGCCAAAAAAAAAACCCCAAAATGGTGCCCAAATGATCTCCAATCAAAGATACCTTTGTTGAATGTCAAGAACACTGAGAGGGGGGGTGAATCAGTGTTCTAAAAATCTTTTGATGCACTTTAACTTTCAACCATTTTCCATAATTAATTAAACAAAGGCATAACATGCATATGAACAACAACCATAAAACATGACACATAGATACCAAGATTTTTACGTGGAAAACCCAAAATGGAAAAAACCACGGAGAGGATTAGCTCTCATATATATATATATTTTGCAATCTTTACAAATAATGATGTTTAGGCTTGGTCACTCCACGGGCCTAGAACATGTTGGCTCACTACCACGAAGTACAACTAGGTCGAGCAAGCTCACTGCCTTGATGAAGAAAGATCACTTTCAAAAGCAAATTGCACATGAAAATTGAATACTGCAAAAGCACCTGTCACTATGCTAGGGTGTAGTCATCTATCAACTGAACTTTGAATCCCAAGTCTTCATTGCTGCTAATCTTCTAACTCTGCTTTGCTATTCGCATACTCTCATCACATACTCACCTTCACACACCTCACAACCAAACTCATCACCTTTATATATCCTCATCATGATTTGATCCACAATCAGGTCAGCATCTAAGAAGTGAAACGTGTACATAGAAATAAGTCACTTGTCAGCTTAGTCCAATGCACTATATGTTATGTAGACCCAAAACCTTTCCCAAACATGTTCATATAGGTCAGCTCTAATCATTCAATCACTTAAATAGATCCTTCAAACATTATCTCTTCTCTACACAATGATTTATCATACTAGTCGGCTTGTTCCTCAAGAGCATGTTTAACAGGTTCATCTGCTGACTTAGAACTTTACTGCGAATCACCAAACACCTCAAAAACTATATCAAGGACTCTTTACACCTTTCTAAACATACCCTCAGAACCGCAAGGTATGATATCATCTTGTAGAGAAATGTGGACCATCAGAACTCAGACTCTGTCTTGGTCAGACTGTATCAAACACTGTACCGATACTCAATAGCTTGTAACTCTCCTTCTATGGATTTTATATCTCCACACTCTGGAATTAGACACTTCATATAAGTGTTTACAACACCTCAAAACCTCATAACAAAATGCTCACTTGCAATGCGAACCACGACACTATACCCTATTCACTATTCCTAATATACCTTTGCTTACCCAGACTTAGACATTTCTTCAAGGTGACTTCCGGAGGAAGTCAGGACTTAATCTCTAAAGAATGGCATCACCAAACAATTACTAACATCATTCCTAAGCCACATTACCAAATCATCATCTACAGAAGCACACTGACCTACTAACTATTATTTACTCTGTAATACCCATATTTAGCCATTTTCTGTCAACCGAACCTAAAATCCGATATGGCCTTCTAGAGTTATCTCTTCCAATCATGGTGATCAGATCTCTAAGCCTTGTTGCCATCAATGACAACATACAAGTCCATACGGGAGTAGTGTCTCTTGCCAACAATCTCCCCCTTTGGCATTGATGGCAACACTTAGTGAAAAATGCTTGACTACTCCCCCTTACTATATACACTTCATTCTCCTACTCCCCCTGAGATGTTTATCCATTTTTCACTTATCTTCTTCTCCCCCTTTTACATCAATGGCAAAGGGTGTGATCTGGAACTAAAAATTTGTCAAAACTTCAAAACATTTATGTACTCTGCCACATATTTACAAGTGCAATCTTCAACTTAATTTTACATGTGTTGAAGGATGTCACTGAACATGTTCTTTACTTGAGCCCATTCACCATCCCAACTTTTCTTGGCATTATCTAAAATTTGAATATGACCACTGATTAGAAAAACTATAGATTCTACCTTTTGTAAGTCTGATGGTGAGGCAATCTATATAGCAAGCTGTGCTTCAGCCACAAACTTAGTTATTGAATCTAGTTTGGGACTGATCAGTCTTCTCAATTGTCCCATTCTACTCTTTATTTGATACTTTTGATTTATTAAATTATTCAATTCATTGTGGATGTTAATGACTTGAGCTTCCTTGTTGCTAGTTGTTTGATGTACCGGATCAAAATTCTTAGAAATATCCAACATTTTTCTTCCAATTCCTTGATCTTTTCATCTGTCTTCTTTGTAACTTCTGACCATAATAGAAAAAATTTATATACATCACTAGCTTCTACAATAGCACTCTGAATATTTTGTATTCCATTTTCTAGTTGAGTCTTATCATGGGCTATCAACTTTGTCAACTCATCAAGACTTTTCTCATTAAACTCTTGTCTAACTTTTGTTTCAACAGATTTTTCAAGAGATTCAAAGTGTGTACTTACAGAATGAATTAGTCACTTGAGTTGACAAGTAACAGATAGAGAGGTATCCTTTCGGTAAGTTGGAACTAGTTTTTCCAAAATGCTGGATGCATCATTTATGAGTTCACTATCCTCAATGTGAGACTTCAACATTTCCTCTTGAGCCTTTGCCTGAACAATTGTAACCCACTTAAGCTTTTGTGCCAGTGACATTGTGTCTAGGTTTATTGGACCATGTAGAAAATCTGGCTCATCCAAAGCTTGTTTTCTTTTCTCCAACAATTCTTTTACAGACTCTGCAGTGTCTCTTGCTATGATAGAGACTTCTTCTTTGTGGCTTTTCTCTAGATCATCTTGATCCATATTAGTATCCTCCTCTTGTTTCGATGGATGAATTTTCATGACCCATTCTTCCTCAATCTTCTCCTTGTCAGTGTCATCCTCAGTATGATTTACCGAAGAGGGACTTATTTTAGAATTATCAACAAGTACTTCTTCTTGCTCAGTCACTTTGTCATCTTTATCTGATTCTTGCTTCAGGTTTACCTCCAGAATAGGTGTCCCATTTCCACCATCTGTTGCTACATTGTCATGAGTAGTAGGAATATTGTATTTCCTCAATGTTTCCAAAGTAAATTCTTCTATCTCCTTGACCAATTTATCAATTTCTCCCAGCATCAACGAGTTCATCCTTATTTTGGTTCTAAATTTCTCTTTGGTTTCCTTAGAGATCAAATTTTCTTCTTCCAAAGTAATTTTAGGACACAATCTTGTCAGAACATGCTGTCTTAGCTCAATATCCTTGGCTCTAGTAGTCTCCTTTTTAATGCTCAGAATATTTGCTAGGCTTTTTGGAATTTAAGAGATGATCTCAATGAGGGCTCTAATGAAAATGTTTAGATATTTCACAGTGGCTTCTTCCAAACTTCTTTTATCAACATCATTATATCCATCATAGTACTGAATCATGGGTTTTTAAATTCTCATCCATGGTGACATCTTTTATTACATCTGCAAGTGGTGGAGTCTTTTCCTTTTTCTGTCTTAAATGCTAGATTTATCCTTTTCGAAGGGCTTTTCTTTACTGCTTCCGGAGGTTTTGATACCCTCATCTTTCATCTTCTTGACCTCTTCATCTGACTTTGTTTCTTCATCATCCTTTTCACCTACACTAACATATAGCCTTCTTCCCTTCATATTTTTCCTCTTCATGTCTTTGATAGGGAATTATTTTGATATTTTCTCCAAGTTTATTAAAGTTGTGGTGCCAGAGAAGGTGGAAAAGCTCCTAGTAGTCCTCTAAACTTTTTCTAGTTTATCCTGCTTCAACTGAGATTCCTCCAGAATCTATACTAGCTCATGTTTTTTCTTATCTTCTATTGCTTTCTCTCCTTTTTCTGTTACTTCCTTTAGTTGTTCCTTGGTGATGCCATATCTTGCAGTGATCTCTTCCACCTCTTTTCTGACTTTTCTAGTTGATTCAAGTTTTTTGAATTCAACATGAAGTTTCATGGATAGCTCTTCATAAGTTCCAATTCTTTCTTTCTTGTTATCCTTGGGTTTGCTCAGCATGTGTTGAGCATATCTCTCTAATATTTTCCCATCTACATCATAGCCCATCGGCATTACCCAGACAATCCTAGGATCAACAGCTTCCATTAGGCATTGATCTTTTGTAACCATGAAACAGATGGTATCCTTGTACTTCTCAACAATTTTCCTACGAATTCTTTCTCTAGACTGCATCATGCTTTGGAAGTTTTTGAAGTACCCCCATAGGGCTATATTTTGATCATTAACACTTCCAATGCTATTTAGATGGTTTCTAATTTGAATAGCTACTAGTTTACTGCTAACCCGGATCAAATTCTTCATGTTTGGTATCTCATTCATGAAATAAAAGAATAAACAAATGACCAATGTACCATATTTGAAGGGGCAATTCTTGCTCTCCTTTGTCTTTCTTAAATTTTCCATTAATTTATTTAGTAGTAGCTCACATAAGTCATAATCAACATTCTCCTTTATCATCTGATAGGAAGTATAGATTGTTGTCCCTAAAACAGAGTTCTCCTAGTTGGAGAAATAGATCTTGTAACCCAAAACCATTAAGGCAAATCTCACATCATGATCTGTGATATCATTGATAGTTAGTGCCCTCTTATCAAACTTTGCTCCAGTGGCCTCTGTAATAGTTTGATTCTTCACAACCTTCAGCAAGGGCACACCTCCAGTGGAACTTAATCTTGTCACTACCCTAATTGCTTCCTTAGTGATTTTGAAAGGCTGCCCTAACCACATGAATTTGGCTCAAGATGTATCTTACCCATTCATCCTCCACAAATATAAGACAATCCACATATTGAATAAATTTATTTTCCTTTAGGATTTTGTATTCTTCCTTGATGTCAAACTAGTCATCAGTTAGATGTTTGAGATATAAATCTGATAGGAAAATGTCTCTGTGTTCTTCTAGGTAAACATGAATATATGCCCTAACATCCTCAACATATAGAACTCCGTAAGGTATACCCAAGAATGCACCCATTGAATCAACTTCAGTTGATTTGTGGGGATGTTTCTTGAATTTGGGTTGAGGATGCTCAGTAATATCTATAACTTGTGGATTCACCATAGCAAAGATTTAATAGACTCACAATGAGGGTTTCTATGGTAAATACCTTGATACGTCGAAATTGGGTTTTCCTTGCCTGAATCGTTTAGAGTTCTTTGAATCTTTGTTGTACCTTGAAATATTTCTTTAATCTCTCTCTGACATCTAGAAATTTGAATGCAAAGTGAATCAGAAGGCAAATGACTTGCTTTTTATCCTCCATACTTGACCTCATCATTATTAAATGCTCACTCCCAAAAAGATGTCAAAACCCTTCACTGTAGAACATAGTCAATTAAGATTGCTCCGCAATATGCCACATTAACCCATTTGCTTCTAGTTTTTCTTTTAAGAGCTTTGTCACATCAGATTCCATCATAAATCTTCATGTCTGATTCTAGCACCCACTTTCTTGTTGGGGGTTTTGAATTTTCAACACTACTCCCCCTAACCTAGAGCTTCCAATTTACCTCCCGTAGGAAGTATCTGCATCAGATTCTGGTACGGATCTATCCTCTTCTTTAATTACTTGTTTCTTGATCCATACCTTGTCCATTTCCTTTTTGGTTTCAACCGGATCAACTTTCTCTTTTCCCTTATCATGATTTCTCTACTCTAATTTCCTTTCTTCAGAATAGTAATTTCTCTTCACATTCTTGCTTCTGCAAAATCTTGCAATATGTCTAGAATTGTTACAATTGAAGCACACCACATTCTTTTGACCTTGGTTCCTTTTATTGATTGGATTTGATCTGCATTGGTTAACCATATGTCCAAATCTATTGCATGCAAAACACTTTCCATTGAATGATTGACTGTTCCTTGTATTTTGAAAAGCATCTCTTACCAAACTTCTGTATTCATTTGATCTGTATCCCATTTTATAGAATACATTGCACCTAATAGAATTATGAACCACTTTACTTCTACACACAACTGCTCTATGACCAACTTTATTACAATTGAAACACTGACTAGAGAATGATGAAACCTTTTGATTTATTCTTGCTCCTACATTGAGTAGCCTTATGACCAAACTTATTACATGAATTACAATAACCATTGAAAGATGGGTACCTTTGAGCATTTGGTTGTCTGACTGGAGGTCTTCTAGGTCTTCTTCTTTGATTTCTAAAATGGTTTCCTTTGTTTAGCTTTAATTCAGTGTTTGCTTGACCAGATTTTGAACTTTCCCCTTTCTTAAATCCCAATCTTTGCTCATCATCCGCACTCTTCTGGCTAGCAATCATTTCATCAAGCTTTATAGTACTTATCTTGAATTTTTCTTCAAAGCTTTAGGCCTTTTCCAGATCCATTTTTAGACTTACAATTTCTTTTTCAAGTTTTGCACAATCTTCTGATATGTTCTTCACAATCAGATTCGAATCATCTTTTGCTCTTGTTCTTTCTATAACTTTTCTTCCAATTCATTCAGGGCTTCATTTGATGATATCAATTGATCATTAACTTCTTTGTATTTGTCTTTGAATTTCTTGACTTGCTCTTTTATCTTTGAGATGCATTCATCAGCTTGTTGCAAATTTTCTTTCAGATCCCTAACTTTTGCTTCACAATTTTCAAGATCCATAAGAGTTGTTTCTAGTTGCATGTTTCTTTCATAATTTCCAAATCTTCTTGCTGCCATGATTTCACTATCCTAGATCTTCCTTAAGTTGTTAGACTTTTTCCAAGGAACCTCACTCTAATACCAATTGTTCAATTTCAGGAACACTAAGAGGGGGGTGAATCAATGTTCTAAATTTTTTTTTATGCACTTTAACTTTCAACCATTTTCCAAAATTAATTAAATAAAGGCATAACATGCATATGAACAACAACCATAAAAACATGACACATAGACACCAATCTTTTTATGTGGAAAACCCAAAATGGGAAAAACCACGGAGAGGATTAGCTCTCAAATATATATATTACAATCTTTACAAATAATGATGTTTAGGCTTGGTCACTCCATAGGCCTGGAACATGCTGGCTCACTACCATGAAGTACAACTAGGTCTGGCAGGCTCACTGCCTCAACCCTAAACCTAGCGAGATTACAATAAGAGTTGTTAAACCCTGAGGGCTGTTAAACCATGAGGGCTATTAAACCCTAATGGAGGCTCACTACCAGGCTCTCTACCTTGATGAAGAAATCTCACTTTCAAAAGAAAATTGCAAATGAAAATTGAATACTGCAAAAGCATCTGTCACTATGTCAAGGTGAAGTCATCTATCAACTGAACTCTAAATCCCAAGTCTTCATCGTTTTTGATCTTCTAACTCTGCTCTTCTATTCACATACTCGCATCATATACTCACCTTCACACACCTCACAACTGAACTCATCACCTTTATATATCTGCATCATGATTTGATCCACAATCAGGTTGGCATCCAAGAAATGAAACGTGTACATAGAAAGATGTGGCTTGTCAGCTTAATCCAATGCACTATATATTATGCAGACCCAAAACCTTTCCCAAACGTGTTCATATAAGTTAGCTCTAATCATTCAATCACATAAATCCTTCAAACATTATCTCTTCTCTACACAATGATTTATCATACTAGTTGACCTATTCCTCAAGAGAATGCTTAACAGGCTCATCTGCTAACTTACAACTTTACTGCGAATCACCAAACACCTCAAAAACTATATCAATGACTCTTTACACCTTTCCAAACTTACCCTCAAAACCGCAAGGCATGATATCATCTTGCAGAGAAATATGGACCATCAGAACTCAGACTTTGTCAAACACTGTATCAATACTTAGCAGCTTATAACTATCCTTCTAGTGGATTTTAGATCTCCCAACTCTAGAATTAGACACTTCATATACGTGTTTACAACATCTCAAAACCTCATAAAAAAATGCTCACCTGCAGAGGAATGCAGACCACTGCATTATACCCTGTTCACTGTTCCTGCTATACCTTTTCTTACTTGGACTTAGACATTTCTTCAAGGTGATTTCTAGAGGAAGTCATGACTTAATCTCTGAAGCATGGCATCATCAAACAATTACTAACATCATTCTTGAGCTGCATTACCAAATCATCATCTGTGGAAGCACACTAACACACTGACTGTTGTTTACTCTGTAAATACCCATACTTAGCCATTTTCTATCAACCGGACCTAAAATCCAATATGTCCTTCTGGAGTTATCTCTTCGAGTCATGGTGGTCAGATCTCTGAGCCTTGTTGCCATCAATGACAACATACAAGTCCATATCGGAGAAGTGTCTCTTGCCAACAACCTTGTGATATGTTAAATCACACACAAACACATGTAAGTCTCCTCTTTACATCTCTTTTGAGTGTCCAACATATTTTCACATTTCCCAAAATAGGAGGTCAAACTTCCATAGGTCATAACTTTGGATCTGGGTGTCAATTGATGAACTTTTTGATGTGTCATAAAGATCGTGAAGAGATCTATCAAGCTATAACCCAATTCGCCAATTATGACAACTTCCAGAGTGTTTAGGAACCTATAAGTGCCTCAAATATGAGTTTGAAACTTTTTTTGATAGTTTCAAAAAATGTTTTAATATCTTGCAATCCAGACATGATCTTGAGTTGAAACTCATCCAAGATGTTTACTTCGCAGTTCTGCACCTTTTGGGAAAATTTTGGGTCCATCTGAGATCAAATGTAGAGTTACTAAAAAAAGTAAGTCATACCATTTTTAGCCCTTTGAAACTTCAAAAGTTCTAGTCCATTCTTCAAGATAAAGCATATTCAAAAAGACCAAAACTAGGAAGAATAGTAACCTTTCATAGTTGTAAGGTTGAGACACTTTTCCTAACAAGAAACACAACTTGAAGCATACACCAATCAACAATGGAGACAAGAGCTTTTGAAGAGGGAAAAACAAAGAAAAACCACTAATGAATATGAAAGATGGCAAGAATCCTTCAAATATTACAACAAGAGAACTCATGTGATTGAGAGAATGAGAGAGAAAACACCTCATAAATAGAGGTGAAAAGAGGAGTTGCATGTAACTCCCAGATGCCATCTATCACTTTGGTGTGTGCAAAGTGTCAACCTCTTAAGGAGGTGTCTAAAGTCAAATATTCCTCCAAGAGGAATGTGTACGTGAGTTATCCTTGCACATGTGTGAGGATATTCACATGATACAAAATACTTGTATTATAAATACAAGTATTTAAGAGATGAATAAATAATCTTTACCTTTACCAAGTCAAGAATAATATTCTAACAAAGTGCCCAAGTTTGGGATATGATAGGTTGTAAGAGTATCAGCTATTATTAGTTAATTATGATAAATTCTCTTACAACTGTAAGTGTTGTCATATATGAAATTTTATGACATTGTAAGAGTATCTTTCATACCTATTTTAGGAAAATTTGGGGTGCCCAAGTATGGAGGGTGTATATGTTATAAATCAAAATTCAAATAAGAACAAAAGAGATCTTATTCCAATGTATACACAACTCAAGAAATAATCGCAATGCACAATAATGAAATCCAAAGCAAATAATAATGTATTTTACCACACTACGATATTTATTCCTTGGTGTATTGATATGTGGATTGCTCTAAATGTAGCATAACCATGATTGCAATTGGATGAATGATAGCTCAAATGGATGCAAAATGCTTCAACAAATGCTAAAAGCATTGCGAGATGTGGATATCAATGCTCAAAAATTGTAAAGGGTTTGTGAAGAGGTGAATAGGTATATTTATAGCCGTCAACGAAGACCAATCAACGGTGGAGGAAATTAGAAGGAATTGATGGATGAGATAAATTGAGAAGACATGAATGAATGTGCACATGACAAGTGTACATGCAAAAATCTGATTTAACTACTTTGTTGACTAAAGATAGGATTGATTTTCATAAAAATAGAATGCTTTTTCTATTTTATGAATTGATTGATAAAAACAATGATTTTAAAGCCAATTAACTCAACTTTTGATTTGCTTTTTGACATGCAAAAGATAAAATTAAATATTAAATTATTTAATTTGTGTGCATGGAAGAAAAATTGATTTTTGGAAGATTGAGAAGATAATTAGAAATAAAATAAATAACTTTATTTAATTTATTGTGCATGATGGAAGAATAAATAAAAATAAAATAAAATATTTGATTTATTTATTTAAAAGATTAGAAAAGTCAACATTAAATAAATTAGAATAATTTATTTAATTTTGGAAGAATAATTAGCCAATTAAATAATTAAAATTATTTTATTATGTGGATAAGAGGAATTAAAGTGTTGAATTAATTAAATAATTGGTTTATTTAATTCATTTAGAAAATAGAAGAATAAAGTGGTCAAATTGATGAAATTAATTAAATAATTAAGAATAATTTAATTAAAGTTGGATTAAAGTGAATTAGAAGAATTGATGTTAGAAGAGTTGTGTATGCAAGGTCATTTTTGGGTGTCTACATTTTGCCCCTCTTTGAGACAATGTGTTTCATGGCGTTGTTTCAAAGAAAGACTGATGATGTGTGATTAACGAATGTTCCCTAGTGTAATAGGTGATAGTGATAGGATGCCCCCCTCAAGAGGAAAACCAGGAAAACAAAAGAAATACTAGGGTGGCTCATGACAAGAAGAACAAGATGACAACGCAGAAGAAAGAGGCTAAGAAGACCAGAACGGGAGTGGAGGCTGACATGATGGAGGAAGAATGGATGGCATGAAGAAAACTAGGTCATGGGAGGGAAGAAATAGGGTTGGGAGACTATAAGTAGGGCCTAGGGGTCACTTTCAAAACATTTGCTTCCTCAGAGCTTATAGGTTTTTGTCTTCTAGTGATTAGAAATTTTTAGAGCTCAGAGCAGACCAGTTTGTAGAGATGACAGGTATTCCATGAGAGGATCATCATGCAAAGAGGGTCAGGATGCATGGATGATTAGTAGAAGTACTAGGAGCACTAAGTACCCCTAAACGAACCATTAAGTGCATTTATTAAGGTCATTGATGAGGGTAGGTCTTAGGTTTGACCAAAAATAGTCCATAGGGTAAAGTTACGCTTATGGCTAGTTCTGTGGTGCTTTTAGCAAAAGTGGTCACTTATGGGGCCTAATGGTGCTTTTGGCTATAAAAGTTCACTTTTGGTAAAATTAGAATTTGGGCATAGGATGCACTTTTGACTCATAAATTTGTGCTTTTGGTAGGTAAAGTTGCGCCTTTTGCAAAAGTGGTCACTTATGGTCAATAAATTTGCACTATTGGCGAAAAGAAATTGGTTTTGGCTAGATTTTAGGGGGTTGGTTACTAGTGGCAAAGGAGTCACTTTTGGTATGCAAAATGGTGCTTATGGCGGACAGATTGACACCTTTGGCAGAAAGGATGGCACTTTTAGTTAGCAAAATGGTGCTTTAGGTTTTAAGGGTTGCTTTTGGCTTTTAAATTAAAGAGCCTAATTTTTTACAAGTGTTGATGAGTGGATCGATGTGGATGCAGATTGTTCTTCCACCACAGATGTCTCAGAAGTGGCATCCAACAACATTTACATTGGTTGCAGACCTAGACAAGGATGAGGACCTTTTTCTTGGAGGTGATGGGCTTATGGTACGTCACCCACATGACATTGGTGCAAGATCACTAAGCTATGATGATTGCATTGGTTGAGACATGAAATATAGAGCACAACTCATTTCATCTACCAAAAGGTGAGATTACCATCACCCTGGAGGACGTATGGAGGATTCTATGCATCCCCATCTATGGGGCATGGGTAGATTATGATATAGACACTAGAGAGACTGCACTAGTGAGGCTACTAATGACTCAGGATCTCAGCATAGAGTACCATGAGATAGGTGCTAGGCATATGCAGAGACTATTTGATAGGATATAGTTGGTAATTATTAGGATGATTGGTGGAGTTCTAGTTCTTGATCGATGATCACACAGATATGTAGTTACATGGGGCCTAGTCCTAGAGGGCATGTTCACTCATGGCATCAGATATGCATGGGGTCCTTACGTGCTTGGATAACTTTATCATGATATGCATCAGGTGGTCTATAGGTTTGATTCTATCTTGGTATTTGGTGTGACACTCCTACATGTTTGGGCCTGGGAACACAAAGAAGTGACTAGGTTGATCTCACCATAGCAAAGAGAGGTTAAGAAACCATTCATCCACCTTTATGATGGTGCAGGGATACAAAGGCAACTTGGAGAGCTAACATATGAGTGGTGGACATTTGACAAGATAGACATAGTTACATGGAAGCCATGGAGGGACTGTGAGATTTGGGAGGGTCATGTCAAGCAGTTAACATATTGTAGACAGGCTTGGTATCTATTTGGGAGGAGCGGATATGTTATTGAGAGATTTTTACCAGAGAGGGTGCTACGGTAGTTTGGATACCCTTAGCTTGATCCAATGGGAGAGGCTATTTTTGTATGGACACGGTGTGATGTACTAGACTGGGGGCTTGAAGTGGTGGTGGTGATAGCCTTAGTAGAGTTTGATGCACTTTCCTAGTGGCATGGGATCCAGTAGGTGGAGGAGCAAACCCTGGGACCAAACTAGAGTATGATGCTTACTGGCTTACTCATAGGTCGATGTGATTGACCATCCTAGGTGTGGTTGGGGAACATGTCAGATAGGTGGGTGAGCTCAGAGGAAAGGGTTTGGAGGCTAGACCCCACAAGTCCAGGAGATAGAGGGAAATGGTAGTGATAGAGGAGGCAGGACAAACAAATGCGGGCTAGTAGGATATCCCTGGGAGCCCTAGATAGGCATTTGTGGAGATGGGGAGGCAGGGCAGAAGGATGCCCCAGTGGCAGAGACAAAGGTAGAGAGACTACAGTGTCTTCTATAGGTGGAGACCCATAGGAGGACTCGGGTAGAGCTACTGTCGATTAGATTCCAACAAGAGAGGGATATAATGAGAGCAGAGATGAGATAGGCTAGAGTGGCTTCTTAGGGACAGACATAGGTACAGGCAAAGGTGCTAGACTAAGTGGAGCTAGCTCACATCACAATAGAGTGAGATGGAGCTATAGAGATGAGACTAAGGGTTGAGTCAGCCCTTCAGAGGATGACCTTGGAGAGAGATATTGCTAGGCTGATGATTGACAGAGACCAACTGACGATGACCTTGTTGATAGAGTTAACTTAGGTTTAGCATGATCAAAGTGTTGTATATCAAAGTGTTGTATATATCAAAGTGTTGTATATAAGAGGCTAAGCATTACAAGGGTTTATATCAAAGTGTTGTACTAGTGGAGAAGGGGCAACCTAGCTTTTAAGAGAGGAGCAGATCAGAGGCCTCATTCTCCAGGAGATCCAGGGCATAAGTTATGAGATCACCATAGCCTAGACCAGTAGCACCTCAGCAACCACCCCTAGCCATAGAACCATCAGCCTCAAGTGCAGGAGCCAAGCCATCAAAGGGGAGTTCTACCTAGATATAGTTGTATGATGACACATATTTATGTATATTGAGACTATGATGCCTATGGGATTATTTTGTATATATTTCATGGCTCTTAGTAGCCCATTTTATGACACTTATTCATTTTTTATATATGTGATGAGATGACACGATTTGATGACCTATATGAGATGTTATGTATGAGATCTATGATGCATATGATGTTTATGATGTATATGATGCTATGATGTATATGTTGTGGATGTTTATGATGTATATGTGATAGATGTATATATGATTATGGATGATATATAGAAAAAAAAGATAAACTTGGAGTCAGTAGACATACACCTGTGAATGATCAGCATGAACAACTAAAACTGGATTTCAGGGGGACACGTGATATCTGCCTTACAGATATCTCCCAATATAGAGTGTTAAGCTATCTATACTTATGGCATCCCTACTGTAGTATATCCTTCCCAATATTCAATCTGAGAACAATTTAATCTACCCCTTGAGCAGAAGTTAAGAGATTAAACATTCAACACAGGAATTCTATGTTCTAGAATCTTAGACATTCCTTGAATACCTAGACTCAGAAGAAAGATACATGCAACACTAGAGATAGAATTAGCACAACACATGCAAACATAGCATTATTCATATAAGATTAACCATGAAATCAGTGGATTCATGCAAAAAACATACAACAGGAGATACATAAACTCACAAGTTTTGCTACACAGAGCAACCAAAACCAACTGTATTGTATTACAGAGCCAAATGTTCAACTTTCAACAACCAAAAAAATGGTAACACAGTCTGCCTATATCGGCCAAAAAGTGTACCTCTAGCAATTAATTACATGTTTTTGACAAAAATCCGCCAGATACAGTCCTTAGAAGGAATGGCACTCAGAAGCCATAAATGCAGTAGGCAAGAGAAACCTCGAGCCCTGCGCTGCCATCTGGAAGTCCTCATGCCAAAAATCAGGTACATGACTATTCAACAACTCACCCACACCTCAGCATAGTCGCCATTGATGGCTCAACCACCCGCGGCCTACTTGAAAACTGTCGCAGCGTTCAAATGGGAAGCTTCCTGCCAAAACGCACTTTACTGAAGGTTCAAATTATGCAAGAAAATTAATCCCACATGCACGGTGCAGAGACTCATTCAGCATTTTAAAAACATAGCCACATGTATAATAGGTGTCGAGCGCTTTTGCCACGCTCGACACATGCCTCTCAGCCCAAAGCCCATTGCCAAGACCCAAACCATCGGCCAACCCCACAAAACTCCTGCCGATCTCAACAGTCTCGCCGATGCAAACTATACTCCCCATCTTCGCAATTCCCTGTCGGCCAGAGATGAACCATCAGGCCAGCATTCCACAGTTCACCCGATGTACAAAGTCCCACCGACACACCTTTGCTTCCCATCTCCATCAATGAGACCTAGACCATCAGTGCAACATCTCAAACCTACGCCGATATGCAATTTCCTGCTGATGAACACAATGCCCAAATCCTCATCGGCCTGAGTAACGATATCAACAGAAGCCAAAACCCCTCTGCTGATAGCAATAGTCTCACTGATGGTCCTCCTATCGCCAAGACACACTCTCCTGTCACCCCGAAATGCCGAACACCAACCTCACCATCGGCCAGACTTAGACCGTCGGCACAACACAATATCCTCCTGCCAACATACATAGTTATATCGATAACACTTTGGCTTCCCACTTCTCCTTCCGTCGGGTTGAACCATTGGCTAGGTTCAAACGAGAAGTTCAACCCGATGGTTCAACGCCGATACCTCCTCTCGGCAACACAAAAGTAACCCCGCGAACCCATTGAACTGATGAACTGGTTCAACCTGATGGTTCAATGGCGAGGTTCAAACATCAAAAACAATACTCCAAAAAACTTTGGCCGAGACCAAAATCACAAAGCATTGAACTATTGAACCTTGAACCGTTAAGAGAAGGGTTCAAGCGAGAGGTTCAATGATACAATATTTACGCAAGGTAAATGCATGATATGACCCGTTAGAAGAAAAAATGAACCTTGAACCGTTGAACCATTGAACTTTCGAAAAAAGGGGTTCAAGTTCAAACCGAAATGCCGAAGACACAATCAGAGCACTCAAAAAACAAAACTTTTGCTGATGGACAAAACATGATGATCCCTTCCTCAAGAAAGATGATGTGGATGCTGCAAAACAGTGAAGGGGTGCCAAAACTTAGAACTTTTTGGATTTTTTGGGAAGGTGCCTGCATGAAAATTCCTAAATTAACTGACAGTCAATTCAGGCACCAACATATTGTTTTACTATCTCTTACTACTACAAAGTATCCCTATTAAAAACTGAGTCATAATATGGTTTATCAATCATGGAATCTTATACGCAGAGAGAAATAATAATATATGAAACAAATTTGTTCAAAGAAGAGGATATAAAAACACTAATAATTTCCAAATGATTACATATATATACAGATACGATCAACTCATATATGTTGTTTAATAAAACATAAATTAAAAAACTAGTACGATACGAACTGATCACCAAAGTACTCATACCTGTAAGCTCTCCTATATCTATTAGAACTTCTCGCTCATCACTTCTCTTCTTGAGTGATATGTCCTCCAAACTATGCATTCCTTGGAGAAGAATAAAGAAGCTTTTTCATATGCAAAGGATTCACAAGCACAAAACTAGACTTTCTTGTCCTCCACTCGTGACTCTTTTCTTGTGAATGTCATGTGGTGATTAATAGAGCTTACTCTCCAACTTCTTGACTTTGCTCCTAAAACATTGTCTATTAGTATTTTATAAAGGCATGCAGATTTGATGGAGATAATGGTCATAAAGACCACTCCAAAATAGGTTAAAAAACTCTTCCATACTCTCCAAAATAGCTATGGAGTAATGGAGTCAAGAAATCATAATCATAAAAGTGGTTTGCAATAAATTGAAACCTTGACCATGTATCCCTTTAAACTCAATGTCTACATAGTATGAGTTTAAACTTTAGATTATATATATATATATATATATGAAAACATAATAATTACATATACAATGTATACTAACATTGTTTATAGCATTAGACAAGATAAGAGAATGGGGTCGAGGTATTCTCCCTCTCTCTATCTTGTGTAAATGCCAAAAAATAGACAAAATAACAAGATAGAATCCCCCTCAGGAAATTTTCTGATAACAAAATAATTTATCTACTATCGACCATTTCTCATTGATGGTTACATACTGACCTAACTTAGTTTTTCAACAATTTAACCTATGCTTAATGGATCTTGTCAACAAATCGACAATTGTCGACTCAAACACAAACTTAGACTAATTGGTCAAACACAACTTACCAAACTCGACGAAGGTTCATTAAACTATGCAAGCACGAGACTTAGATGGCAACAACTTCTTCTTATCTATATGTCTATTCACTTATGTCTGATGATGCTCTCACTCTCTTTCTTAGACAGAGGAAACCCGTTTCCTAGTTACAACTTGCAATAACCCAACTGGGATTAGTATATCGTTAGTCAATTCATAAACCTTATGAAATCATAACATCTTATAATCACATGTGTTAATTCTAATCATACAAATATAAACTCATGATATCATTGATTTATCAAATCATTAATTCATGTAGAATTATCTACAAATTACATACAAGTAAAAAGTAAAACATAGTCAAAATTTGGGGTGTGACAAATGGAAAATAGTCTTAGCGTAGAATGATCCTAATACACATAAGGTCTTTTCAGAACCTTAGATGTAAAAGATATTGATACACAAGATGCTAATTCCAACACAAACAAGATAAATATTAGCTAGAGTAGGATAATAAGAACATCCCACAAACATAGCATATGAAAGCAATGACCATGCCCCAATCCATTCTGTATTGCAACATACCAAGATACCAATAGATCGTTGTAGTCTTGATTAGGTATTAGAAAGGAACAAAAGAAAAACCAAAAGAAATCGACCAACTAACAAAATAAATACGTAGTCATCATATTCTCTTGCCAAAGAGGGTGCTCATGATAGATTGGGCCTTATTGTAGGAAAGATATATCCATTAATGGATTTGGATTAGGATAAATGGATTAGTAGATGTGGCAAGAGGAATGTGGACAAGTGTATTGCTTTAGGAGTAGTCTTTTGCTTCTAATTTGATAAGTACTTGATCTTTCAAAAGGATGCATAGTTTGTTTTCTGCTTGAGTTAGTCAAGTTAGGGCAATAGGTGAATAGGATGGATTGTGGTAGATGGATGAAGTGAAAGTTAGATTTATTATGGGTTGTTCAATAAATGGATAATGTTAAAGGAAAGTGAGTGAAAGTGTGACAATTCCTCTCAATACAAAACAACGATTCATTTCTAGACCTAGGTTAAGGAAAATGTGCCCCCATTCAGGTAGAGGATTTATTATAGAGAATGACGGATGGATGATCTAACTATGAATGATGATACTAATGGATAACAATTGACACTGACAATTTTCAAGCCATGATAGATGGGTATGTGGAAATGCAAAGGTTAATGAATTTATTATGGATAGATGGGGTTTTATTCTGGAATGGGATGGAGTGGTATGGATGAAGACTTAGTACATGGTGGACGTTGACTTTTTCCACATAACGCATGTTTGCCAGGTTTTCACTATGGTACTTATTCAAGGAGTATGTTTACTAGGTTTTCACCAAAGGACGGATTATTTTATTTTTGTATTTTTCTAATTTTTTTAGATTTTTCTATTTTTTGAATTTTTTTGTTTTTTTATTTTTGTTACTTTTCTATTTATTTTTGGATTTTTTGGATTTTTTCTGTTTTGGGGATTTTTTTTAAATTTTCTGCTAGGGATACTTTGAGAATCAAGCATAGAATTTCTTAAGATGAACATTGTTGATGGGTTCATCTAGAGGAATGCCTTCATCTATTGATAATGTATAAGCTCTTGATCCATAAACTACTATAACAACAAAGGGTCCCAACCAATTAGGCTCAAACTTGCCCTTTTTGTCTCGCTCCTATTGGTTTCTCTAATTCTCTTTAAGGACAAGATCACCTACTTGAAACTGTCTTGCTTTTATCTTCTTGTTACAGCTGCGATGAAGATAGTTTTGATAGACTTGAAGGTGATTTAGTGTTGTGAGACGCCTCTCGTCTAGTAACTCTAGCTCATGTGATCTAGCAATTCTATACTCTTCTCCATCAATGAGATGCTATATCGAAACTCTAAGTGAAAGGATCTTGACCTTGATAGGTAAAAGGGCTTCGGTGCCATAAACTAAAGCATATGGAGTAGCACTATTTGGGGTTATGATACTAGTGCGGTATACCTATAAGGTAGGATTCAGCTACAAATGCCAATCACAACCAGCTTCACTAACTATTTTCTTAAGGATTTTCAATATGGTTTTATGGGAAGCCTCAGCTTAGCCATTACTTTGTGGATGGTAAGGGGTGGAGAAGTGATGTTGAATATGGAACTAAGTGCACAAGGCAGGAACATCTTGGTTCTTAAAAGGTCTTCCATTATCAGTTACAATAGTAAGTGGAATACCATAATGGAAAATGATGTAATGCAAGATGAACTTAGCTATCTATTTGCTAGTAATGTATGTCATAGGGATGGCTTCTACCCACTTCATGAAATACTCAGTGATGGTGATGATGAACTTATAGCCATTGGAGGATGATGGATGGATTTTACCTATGAGGTCGAGTCCCCACTATGAAAATGACCATGGAGTTGTAATATGTTGTAACTGATGTGTTGGTGCATGAATTAGGTCTCTGTGTTGCTAACATTGAAGGCACTTTTTAGCAAACTGATGTGCATCTCGTTCCATTGTGGGCCAATAGTATCATGTATGCATCAAATTCTTAGCAAGGTTAGGACTGGTGGAATGTGATCCTTAGACACCTTTGTGAACTTCTCGTAAAGCAACATTATCCCCCTCTGAGTTGATACATCTAAGTAGGATACGATCGAGACTCCTTCAGTATAATATGTCACTAAGGATAGTGAATCGTGAAGCTTGATGGATAAAGGTTTTCTTCTGGGTATTGGTGAGGTTTAGTGGAAGGGTGTTATCATGGAGGTAATCATAAATGTCTTGGTACTAGGGAAAATTGGGACCAACAAGTTCACAGATTAATTCAGAAGGTGGAACATTGAAAGCTGGTATCAAAAGTTGTTCGACTAGGAATTCACAACGTTGAGTATTAGTAGGCATATCTAGGAGGGATCCAATTTTTGCCATAGCATCAATAGCTTTGTTCTTTAATCTAGGAATCTGTTCAAAGGAGATTTTGGAAAAGTATTGCTTGAAGTCATATCCTTTTGTAAGGAAGCAATTTCTCATCTTTGGTTTGATATTCATCTATAACCTATCGAATGACTAATTGGGAGTCTCCATAGACCTGTAATTGTTTGATATTCCATTTTTACTTCCATGAGGAGTCCTGTAATTAAAGCTTCATATTTGAAAATGTTGTTTGTGCAAGGAAAAGCTAGCCAATATGACTTAGGAATACAGTCGCCCTGTGGTGTGATGAAGAGGATTCCAGCACCTGAACCATGTTGGGTATATGAACCATCAAAGTAAATCTTCCATACTACTGATGGGTAGAGATTGAATATCCCCTTGTCTATAAAATTAGAAAGCATAGCGTGTGTATCTGTAATAGGAGCCTCTGTTAGTTGATTAGTGATGACTTGTCCTTTGATTGTTTTACGATCAACATACTCAATATCAAACTCACTAAGAATCATGACCTATTTTACTAATCTACTTGTAACAGCTGCCTTGGGATAGAAGATATTTCAATGGATCTATCTTGGAAATAATCTTAATTTAACATGTAGTGTCACAAATTTTGGGAAGCAAACACCATAGCTAGACATGCCCACTCCATGGGAGTATAATTAAGCTTGTATCCTACTAAGGTGTGACTAATGTAATAGATTTCTTGTTCTTTACCAGAATCATCATGTTGTGCCAAAAGAGCACCAAGTGCAGCTGATATGGAAGAGATGTACAACAATAAAGGTCTCCTTGAAACTAGTGGCACCAAAATTGGAGGTGTAGCAAGATATTTTTTCAATTGGTCAAATGTCTGTCGACACTTACTATCCCATTTGAATGCTACATCTTTATGGAGTAAGTGTAAAAGGTTGACATTTTTTGGCAAGTTGTGATATGAAAAGCATGATAGACTACAATTTTCCTTGGAGGCTTCTTAGTTTTTTTAGATTAGGAGGAGCCATCTCAACTATATCCTTGACTTTAGTGGGATCTACTTTAATTCCTCTATGAGACACTATGTATCCCAACAATTTCCTTGATGTAATGCCAAAGACACATTTCTTAGGATTGAGTCGAGCTTGGTACTGTTCTAACCTGTCAAAGATCTAATCCATAACCTGTAAGTGACCCTTTCTAGTAGCTAAGTTTCCCAATAGATCATCAACATAATCTTCCATGATGGTGTGAAAAAGGTCATGAAATATAACAGTCAATCGGTCTTTGGTATGTTGCTCCTGCATTTTTCAAGCTGAAAGTTATTACTTGCCAACAATAGGTTCCCTAAGGACATGTGAAAGTTGTATTTTGTCATGTGAGCCTCCACTACCCTCAATAATGAGAACTAAAGAACCTACAATATGAGATGTGTGAGCCTCCACTACCCTTAGGAATCCTTGTGTTGGAAATGTCTTTATCCTCTTGAAACAACGAGGATATCCTCTTCGCAACAATAGGGAAGGGATGCAAAAGAGCCTTAGAAAGCTTGAAACGTGAGGTCAATGTGAGCTAATGAGCACTATGGCTTTCAAATGGGTAGCGTATTGACACAACATGAAGATTTCAGCAAAGCTTGGATGAAACAACAATGAAATAAAAGGCTCAAATGTCTTGTATGAGCAGATGGATGCTATGTAGAGAGAAAAAACATGCAAAGACTCGATACAAAAATGAAATTGCCCCCAAAAATGGAATCTTTGAAGCTATACAATAATTAAAACTAATAAAAGCCATGAAACTTTGGAAAACTAAAGCAAGAAATGAAGAAAGAGGTTCAAATGCCTGTGAAGAATCTTGAAAAAGCTTGTGAACAAGGGAAGAGAATTCTCCAACTTGGAAAAATAATGAATAGGGGAGGGGTATTTATAACTTGGAAGAGGTCATGAAAGGTGGAATTGATTGAGAAGTTAACGCAATTTGATTGAAGAGTTAACAAGGTTGATTGGATAGAGAACTGGATTGATTAGGGAGTGAACAAGCTAATATAGCTTATCACTGAAGCAAAAATGGAGTTAGCATGAGTGCATGAGTTGACAAGTAGAGATAAAAAGGAGCTAATTATGCATGCTTAGAGGATTGGAATAGTTAACTCTATGTTCAGGCCAAAAATGAGTCAAAATGGAGTTTTTTTGCATCCAAAACTCAAGCTTTTCCACAACTGGAAAAAATGACAAGGTCACCCATGGGTCACCCCTTTTACCAATCTAGGTTGCATGGGGGAAACCCATGGGTGACCCACAGAGGGGAGGTCTTGGGTTGGAAAGCACAAGAAACAAGAATCAAAAATCAACAAGTGTCAAAAAGTGTCAAAAGCGGGGAAAAGGCTAGTACGTCAAAGAAGAAACAACAAGAGGAGGGAAAACTCAAATTCTACCAAGAGAATTGTTGTTGAGGATGTTATTTCACACTTACATGTACATGATAAGGATTATGGGTCATCATGGAGTCCTTGTGGAGGTTGTATGATTTTGGTGCTTACATATTTGCCCGTGCTTACATATTTGCCCCCTCGGGGACGGTAGCTACATGAAGGGTAGGTACCATTCCTGAAATAGGCCTTACCTGTTGTCAATTTTTCCACAATAGTACCTGCAATAACTAGAATTAGTTCAACATTTAGATATATCAAAACAAGTAATGAAAATTGAAATGACAAACATGTTAGACTTAGGGCACACAACTGAGAGAGGGGGTGAATCAGTTGTGCAAAACTTTCTCCAATTTACACACTTAAATCTTCTTGGTGATTAGCAGTATATTAAACATGAAACATAATGCATTCAAATCAAAAGCAAAAACTCATCAACACATAAGACACCAAGATTTTGACATGGAAAACCCGGTTAAGGAAAAACCACGGGGTGATTAACCCAAGATTGTATTCTCTGTTAGAAGAATAGAAAGAACAAAATGGCACATGCCAATTAGGGCTCACTGCTCAAGCACACTACTCACAAGAGGCTCACTGCCTACAAGAGACACACTGTCTACAAAGAAATAAGTATCACCTTCATGAACTAGATAATAGCATCTTCACCATGCTTGAATCGGTTCCATTTAAGCCCAATACTTCTGCTCTGCCTTTCGCACTCCTCATCTCTACCACACACTCATCACCATAAGACACACCATGAAATGACTTCACAATCCCTTATTTATACATGACATCAACTTAGGAACAATCATCTAAGTCGGCAAACACCTACAAGAACATCCGCAAGACGTGTAATACATCTGGTCGGCCAGTCTCAGGAAGAACACCAACATCCGGTGGTTATTCTTTAAATATGAATTTTAACTTCAATGCAGACCACCAACATGAACTAGAAACGATCCACAGATCACCACAAGCTTTCTTGAATCACCAAGAACATCCGCACTTCATCTGCTTAATAGAATCCTTCTCTCCTTCATCCAAAACCTCAAGAACACAGTCTGTCATCACTGTCACAAAGGAATAGGTTCTTCCAGACCTTCAAACCATGAACCAATCTACTTGACACTTCACAAGGATGTCCTCAACACTTCTACAAATCCACAGAATGGGATAATGCATTTCCGAATCTTACCAAACCTATCTGTGTCACTCTGTCATCTCTAAACACATGCCAGATCTGGTTCTACTTGAGCGACCATAACTTCTTCATATCTTCATGCAGACCTTTGAAAACTTGATTGGATCATCTCAAGACTCATATATACAAACCCTTTAAACCGCATCCTCTAATCCTCAACCTATCTTAGACTTTTACCTTGTTGTCATCACTGTTCCTGATTGAGACTAATTTTCTCAATATCCTTAGCACACAGCTCATCCAATCCTTCTCATTAATGCAACATGAGTATGTTGACATCAATGACAACACTGGTTAGACCCATACTTGCAATAAAACAAACCATAGATCCGTGAGTTTTCCTAGTTGTTTGCTTTTGTCGAGGAGACATGTAGGGATTAGAGCATGCAAAACAAGAGCATGAAAGATGCATAAAATAAACAATGGAAATAAAATACATGCTAAGGTAGAGAGGAGAAGAATAGATTCTCCTTTTATTGCAAATTTTGGAGAATATATTCAATTTTTTTAGGAATTTTTTATGTTTTACAATTTTTTTAGATATTTTTTATTTTTCTACTTTTTATGGTTTTTGTGAAGGTCTGACTTGACATTCTTTGAGGTCTTTGAAGAACCTACGTTTATTCAAGAGATTTATACCCTTGACCCCTTGCATGGGGAGATTTACATGTTTGAGTGTACTTTTTTTCTCTTTTGACTCCATTTGGAGGAGTGACTTATGCTCAAACATTGTTTTACACTTGTTACAAGACCTGATCAAATGAGATCTATACATAGCTTTAGTCAACATATTGTACTTCATTTTTAATCTTGTGCATATGGTTGGCTAGTGCTTTTATTTTTCTTATGAGAATGCATACCTAAGATGATCACATATGAATGATGCAATTTGTTTTTTAACTTTTTTTTTATATGAATGACATGCAATGTGTTTGGGTGTGATTCAAAAATATGAAATGCAAAGTACTATGTTCTAAGTGCTATGAATGCCATGATGTTATGACATTTTTATTTCTTTTGATTTTCTATGATTGCATGTATGTAGGTGGAACAAACAATGTGATTGCTCTTAAGTAGGATTTTTTACCTAGGAGATTGTGGGTTAACTTGGTATAAAGAGACTTATTAATCCTTGGGATGGGATTAGGGACTCAAGTGGGAGTAGGGAGGAGATGGAATGCTTCTAAATTTTGGGCTTTACAAAAGGCTAAACACTGATCCTTATCTAGATAAAACAGTTTGAGAAGCTTTCAACTTAGACAAGCAACAACTTTTATTGGCGTTCGTTGGACTTAGATCATAGATGGCACCAAGGGTAAAGGAAAATGAGAAAGAACAAAGGTCCCTAGATAGAAAATGGTCCTCAAGACTATTAGAATGTTGGCTTTTCTCAACTAGTGCATGTGTGTGCTTTGTACCTTTCTATTTTATTTGCTCTGATAGAATGTCACCCTTGAAGCTTCGATCTTAGATTTATCTCCACCCAAGGGTATGAACATTCAACAATCTTCTCTCTATCACTCTTTTTTTGTAACTCTTTTTTTATGCTTTTTATATGTTTTTTTGTATTTTTGCAATGTCTCACTTGATTTTCTCATTTTTTGATATTTTTTGACTTTTATGAAAATGAATGCTTTTGAATTTTATGAGTACTTTGGATATGCAACAACTTTGGTCTCTCTAAATTCTCACTTTTCTCATAACTCTTATTTTTTATTTCTTGATCACTCATTTTTTTATTCACCCATATTTTAGATTGCTTCCTTTAGATTTTTGATCCTCCTAACATTTTTAGCTAGGAAAGGTAAGGGACTAAGCACTACCAAAAATTTTCATAGTCCAATCAGACTTCCTTTCTACTAGGGAAAAATAGGTAAGGTCTAATTGCAAGCTTCCTTTGAACACTATAGGTTTGAATACTGACTTCGCTTAGACTTAAAAACATGAATCGTTAAGACCGAGATCAATGTACAGCTAAGAGCTAGGCTTTGATTAGAATCGTTGGGAAAATGTGAATAGGGGAATGATAAATGCTAAAGATGATTATTATGGAATATCAAAGGCTCAAAAGGTCAACCTATACCTAAGCAACCATAGACTCCTTGCTAGGATGAAAATTGAACAAGAGCATGACACTCATGAAATACATGATGGAACATAATGAAAAATGAAAAAAAATTATCTTTCATGATTTTATGCTTTTTATAGATTTTTGAATTATTTGATTTTTTTTATTTTATAAGTTTTTACAATGTTTTGAGTCGTTGAACTCTTCTCCTTCCATAATGCACAAGAGGTAGCATTATTTCTGATGTCTTCCTTAACTATGTGTGGACCGATCCCATTTAGTTTGAACTTCACTTGAAATTCTTTGCAAGGACACTCAAAGACTTGGTGTGAAAATGTCTTTGTATTTAGTGAGGTGTTTTGTGTACTCACATGTTTCATTGTTTGATGACTTGCCCCCTAAATTTATCATTTTTTTGTTCTTGTTGATTTCCTAGGTTTGTTTTAAAATTTTGAGGGCCAATTGGGGTTGGTGTTGACTCTCCTAGTTTTTGTCTAGGTTTTGGTTCTTCTTCTTTAGTCATGATTTCCATCATATGAATGTTGTTGTTTGCCTCGATTGGAATGGCCACTAAGTTGAATGGAGCATAAGACTTTGTTGAGTGGGAATCGAAGGGGAATTCTCTTGTTGCCCCCTTTTCTATACATTTTGAGGTCTCATCTACATATGAAATTTATTTTGATGTCTCTCCATTTTCAAAAGTGTTGATTTTCGAGTCACTAGTGGTTTCCATGGTCTTTCCCTTCTTTTTGACTTGTTCAAATCTATAAAGGCTAAAAGGATGAAGATCTCTTTTGATGATGTGGGTTTGTCCCATGTGTGAGAAGTGTATTTCTTGAAATAGTGTGGAGGGAATGGCCCTCATCCTATGGATTCAAGGTCTTCCTTGGATCATGTTGTAAGTGGTTTCTTCATTGATGATATAAAATTTAGGTGGGAGGGTTTCGGGACCCAATGTGATTTGAAGATTGACCTTACCCATGGTTTGAATGTTTGGGTTATCATGAATTCTAAGGATGGAAGTTTCTTTTGTAATTTTAGTTTCATCATAAACCATTCTTTGAAGAAGAGAGAAAGAGACTATGTTGATTACAGACCCATCATCGATCATTACACATTTAATGGAGTAGTCTTGAACTTGGACAATTAGATGGAAGGGGAGATCACCCTATTTAGCTTTGTCATTGTCTGAGGGTAACTTTTTAAAATCAAATGTTGAAGAAGAACACTTTTCACTTGGATGGTTTTGAACTAGATGGCCTAGATTTAAGGAGAGCGGTCTTGTGTGTGGGAGAAATTTTGAGAAGTTCTAACATGTGAGAATATGAATTGTTGGAGGTGTCATATGGTCGTTATGTTCCTTGGGTTACACAAATTTCTTGATATTTATCTAATTCCACAAGGCCTAAGGTGTTTTGATCAAAGGTGTTTTGATGGATTTTGGGACTAAGTTCTTCATCTTGTGAGAATGTGTCCATATATGCTTTTTGTTGATGTTTTGGGAGGTTTGATATGAAGTGATTGTACCCCCGACATAACTTGATCTCATGCCCCTTTTCTTGTGAAATGAGAAATACTTATCATGATTGTAATCTTGAGGTTTATGATGATTGTTGTATGACTTCTTGTTTATTCTCAAGGGATAGTTGCTAAGATTTTGGTTCCCCAAATTTTTATGATTTCCGTAGTCACAATTGTTGTTGTTTCTAGATGTTGAAGTGTTTGTTGACCCATCAATGTTATGATTGTTCATTGAGGATTTTTTATTTCTATTGTGGTTTATCAACCTTCCATTGGCATCATACTCCCTTCTTCCACTATTAATAGCAACTTGGTCAATTCTAAGGGCACTTTCAAGTGCTTCTTCATATGATTTGTAAGGGATTTTTTGAACCCCTTCTCCTATGTTATTGTTGAGAGTGTGTAAGAAGAGATCACAAAGTTTCTTATGATTCATGTTTGGTGTGCTAGTTGAAGAATAGAGAAATTTCCTCCATCATGTGATAAAATGTGTAGCTGACTCATTGGCTTCTTGTTTAATTGTTAAAAATTCTCATATTCCTATCTTGACCAATTTTTTATGTCGAAGGATGCCACAAATTGATCAATAAGTTGCCTAAAAGAGTAGATTGATTCTTCTAGAAGTTGATAGTACCAATCCAGAGCGACCCCTGATCCCAAGGAAGGAGTTCCTATACTACTGTGATGTAAGTTGTGATGAGAGTTGGGATCACCCTCTCCTTTAAATTTTAGAAGCTTGGGGAGAGGATGTGGTAGCATGACCTGACAAATGTTGTAGTCAAGAGGCTTATTTAATTATTCAAGGTATGTTCCTAAGTGGGAGTTATATGTAGAGGGTCTTGTTCCTCCAAACATTATCCCTTCAGGTGGGGCTCGTTGTGTTTTTTGAAAGGGTATGTTAGATTGTCGATATCCTAAAAAAATTGGATGACTAGATGGCGTCATGTTTATAATTTGAAAATTAAGTGGGATCACTTGTGGTTGATTTTGTGTTATAGGAATCCCATCTATTTGATCAAGACTTGTCATGTTGGATGATGAGGGCAAGGAAGGCATGAATGTTTCATGGAAGTTTGGATGAGGGGGATTTTGTGTTGCCCCTTGGTTTGATTTGATATTATCAATGAGAGGATTTCCCTATGCCCTAGGTTTTTCTTGAATTTTTCTTTGACAAACTTGTCTAGCTTTAAGGGTCTTGATTCATTGGACCAAATTTTCTATAAGGTCTGTGAGTGAGGCTTCCTTTGTTCTTTGAGTTTTATAACCTTGAGATTGATTTATTTGTGTTGAGGTTTGACTGACCCCACTGGTTCCTTTTTATGATACTTGACATGTCATGAGTCTTTTATCTTGATGTGCCACATGGGGGTTTTTGTGTCCCCAAGCCTCTTGTAAGATTTTCTTTTGATGGCTCACCTCATTGTCCATATGGCTGGCCATTTTTGTATGACTTGTTATGGGTTGGTCTTGTTGATGGATCTCAGACCAAACACTCACTTGGCATGTTTTGATTTGGGTTTGACTGATTGGAGATTGAAGTTATTGGATCTAAACATGTGCTACTTTCATTGGAGGGGCAATTCCCCTAAACTTTGTGTGATTTTGTCCTATTTGGTGGGTGTAGGAAACACAAAATGAATGAAACGAAGATGGACATGGAATGAAAGAAGCACACAAAAAATCCCACCAAAAATTCTTGTTTATCACATCAGGAAGAAGTGATGATGAATGAATTTGGATCACATAATGGAAATACAAAATGCTTAACCAAAAGGTTTTGCTTTTCATGTTGGGTTCACCAAAATTTGTACACTCAAAAACATGACTTGGTAGCTTGGGGCAGTTGAGTTAGCTTTGGAGAGCACATGGACCCCTCTCCTTGCCATGAGGTGAACCTCCACATCACTCTCACTCTTGTGGAAGTAAATAGTTGAGGGGAGGTGAGACACGGGGCTGTCGTGCTTGCTTGAGAGCTAGACTTCGCAGGGAGTGGTCGATTAGTCTTGGGGCCTTTCTTGTGTGTTGATTTTGATCTGGTACTTTGTGGTCATTGTGGTTGAAATAACTATATAACCCAAAGGGTCACTAGTCATTGTTCTAAGCCAATTTGGATTCTAAAGATTCCAACATTGTGTGGGTTGACGATTGCTCTCATTTATGCTTCTATTAAGTTGGAGTTGTTCTTCAAATTGTCAGATGATGAAGTGATTAAATTTCCCTCTACACTTGGGAAAGTTGAATCAAGGCCCTTATAAAGACAAGAAGTTGAGGAAATCTCTATGATTTCTAAATCATCAAAGGAAGAGGAAGAACCTAAACCTAAGCTTGTTTGAAGGTCTACTAGGCATAGCCACCAGAATGGTATGGGTATTCTCTTGATGATTGGAGATGTGTATTCTCTTTGAATGCTAATATTGATTAACCTTTATCTGTAGAAGAGGCTCTTGGTATGAATGATTTAGAGTCCTAGAAAATAGTCATGGATGAAGAGATGGCATCTCTTAAAAAGAATCATACATGGGACCTTGTACCATTGCCTAGAGGATAGAAGCCTATTGGTTGCAAATGGGTGTTCAAAAGGAAAATGGGTTCAGACGACAACATTGAGAAGTATAAAGCATAGTTGGAACTTGCGAATGATTACTCCCAAGTTCAGGGAGTTGATGATGGTAAGATATTTTCTCTTGTAGATAAAATGACATCCATTCATTTTTTACTTTCTATTGTAGTATCATATGATCTAGAGATCAAACAAATGGATGTGAAAAAAAGATTCCTTCATGATGATTTGGAGGAAGAAATTTATATGACACAACTAGAGCACTATGTGGTAAAAGGTAAAAGTCATATGGTCTGTAACTTAAAAAAATCCTATATGGTTTAAAACAAAGTCCTACGATGTGGTACCAAAAGTTTGATACATATGTGATGAGTTTGTGTTTCGTGCAGTTTAAATTTGATCACTATGTGTATTTCAAATCTGATGGTGATCATTTCTTGGTTATTGCCTTGTATGTTGATGACATGTTTATGTTGGATACAAGGCAAATAACTGAGAGGGGGGGTGAATCAGTGATCTCAAAATTTATTTAACTTTCTTTTCTTTTGCTATCTTAATATTTGGTATTGCATCAAAACATGAAAGCATATGCAATCATAAGAGCAGAAATAAATCAACACTCATAACACAAGGATTTTTACGTGGAAACCCTGTTAAGGGAAAAACCACGGGGTGACTAACCCAAGATTGTATTCTCTGTTAAAAGAATAAAGGTGTACAAAATGGCACTTGCCAATTAGGGCTCATTGCCTGAGCACACTGCTCACAAGAGGCACACTGCCTACAAGAGACTCACTATCTACAGAACTTACAAAAGATAATTAAGTGTCTGAACTGATGAGAAGCATCTACAAATACAAGAGTTCAGTTCCGGTTAGGCATAATACACTGATCTAATGCACTTCATTCTTCTCCTATTTTAATGATGTTGCTCTGTGACATCTGGACTTGAATTTCAGCTTTTCTTCACACTTTCTTTTATCACATAATTACCACACACACTTACATACTGAAATCTCTCTATTATATATATCTGCATCAAGGACTTTTATCAACTTTCTAGTCGGTAGCCAAAACACTCAAGATATTTGCAAGTTACTGATCTATCAGCTGAATCCATGCTTGGTTTGTGATGTGTACCAAAACATAGACATAGAAGTCATTAATCATGTCAGCCAACAATGTATAATCCCACAAGTTGCTTGATCCACACCTTTTACTCATCCGGATTGAAGTCTGATACTCTATCGGTCAGTTCTTTCTTTGCCTGCTCTGCCTAACTGGAACCCAACACTCAGATGCTCATATCTTTTTCATGCTTTATCACCGGAGGCTAAATCTCTAAAATACAGTAGTCATGATACCCCTCTTGACTTGTCCAAGTCCACAACTTACTGAGTTACACCATCTGAGAGATCCGGACCTGATTGTCAGACCTTGTTACATACTCTATTCTTGTTCACCGGACCAAAACAATCTTCAATCTGCCTTCCGGTATAGGCATACTAGTGGGATAGACTTTGTTGCCATCAATGGAAACACTTATGAAGCCACACAGTGTCTCTTGCCAATAGTTTATTGGCAAAGGAAAGGGTTTGATTGCATAATTAAAATCTCATCTCTCAGCTAAGTTTGAATTGAATGACCTTGGTGTAGCAAGACATATTTTGGGGATGGAATCTATTAGAAGAAATAGACAAGATAGAAAGCTTTGGTTAGGACATAGTAAGTATGTGGATACTATTCTAAGAAGATTTAATATGCAGGATTCTAGACCATTATGTGTCCCTATTACAATAGGAACAAAGTTGTCTACCTCATATTGTCCAACATCCCCATTGGAGATGGAAGACATGAGTCAAGTACCATACCAAAGTACAATTGGAAGCTTAGTGTATGCTATGGTCTATACAAGACCAGACATTGCCCAAGTAGTGGGAATTCTTTCCTGATACATATCTAATCTAGGAAGAGCACATTGGGATTAAGTAAAGAGAGTCTTCAGATACTTGAGGGGTACCTCAGAGTAATTTATATCTTTTCATGGAATAGGAGACCATCATTCCTTGGATATTAGAGGCTATGTGGATTTAGACTGGGCTAGTGAAGTTGATAGCAAAAGATCCACCAATGCCTATGCGTTTACATTATTTGGTGGTGCAGTCAATTGGATAAGAAAATGACAGATTGTGATCACTTTGTCCACTATAGAGGCTGAGTAATTGGAAGCTACTCATGTGTGCAAGGAAGCTATTTGGATTAAAAGATTGTGTTAAAACATAGAGTTCAAATAGGGTGCAATGATAGTATATTGTCATAGTCAGAGTGCAATATACTTAGTGAAGAAACCAACATTTCATGCCAAGACCAAGCACGTTGATGTACAGTATCATTTTGTGAGATATATGGTCAAAGATGGTAGTGTAAAGATAGAGATGGTAGACACTTTGATGAATGTTGCAAATGCATTAACTATTTTCTATAGGCTCTTGCAAGGTGTTCGACAAGTGGGAGAGTGTTAGAAATAAAATTCTTTAAAAATAAAAAGAAAAAGAAAAGAAAAACAAAGTGTCTCAACCTTGCATGGAAATAAAAGCAAAGCAAGCCAAGAAAAGAAGATTTTGTGATAGATGCAGAGCAGCTATTTTCAGAAGTATCTTTTGCATGGAGATAGAGATAAATTGGCTATGAGATTTATGATGGGTGTCATTATTGTAGCACATTTCACAGTTGAGCATATTGTCTTTTCATTGATGTCAAAATGATGGTGGTTTTCATTGATGCCAAAATGGTAGTGACATCAGTGACATGGTCTTCATCAGTGACATGGTCTTCATAGTAATGTCATCAGTGACATGGTCTTCTTGGTAATGACATCAGTGACATGGTCTTCATCAGTGACATGGTCTTCATAGTAATGACATCAGTGACATGGTTTTCAGATCTCTTAGTTTTGATCTTGTGTGAAGTTGTTCTGACTTAGTCATTTCAGTGGATTACAGTTGCTTAATCAATGGCATCTCTTATGTTGGTCTGTCATATTGATTAGTGGCATTCATTGCATATTATCAATATTGAATCAGGGCAAAGGCTTGTATCATTTGACAAAAGTTATTATGCATTATATTAACTTCATCTAAATTGGCTTCATGACAGTGGCAGATCTGATGAAGTATGGTTTACAATTCAGTGCTAAAGATATGTTGAGGTTTAGTGTATTTGAAGTGGTAATTGTGTTTTGCTTAACACTTAACAAGTCTTAAAAATTGTGCTCAACACTTATCTTTCCTAACCATACTGCCCGTCATCATATTTTGCAATTTATGTTATAATTTTAAAGTGACCGGTGATAGCAGGTTCTTTCCAAATGATGACCGGTTGAAGGCATCTTTAGTGATAGAGTGGTAAGTTTCTTTAAGCCCGATGCCCTAGCGGAAACGGTGGTCTCAAGTCATTCTAAAAGGCCTTAAATCCAACGATCAGGGTTTAAAACTAAAATGGCAGGCACCGCAGATCAAAGGATCTAGTTTAAATTAGAAGGAATCTACAAACAGTAAGTTGGAGTTGCTAAAATTGATGGCCACTGTGTTTCTAAAAGGCATAAAGCATGCTATTTTTATGTCTTTCACCGAAGATGAAGAGGGTTTCAAGTTAGATTTTTTGGTAAGAGTAAGAGTGAAATTTGGAAGGTTTCCTACGACAAAGAATATGAAAAGAATGTGATCTTCATGATGTTGTTTTTAGTTTTATTTTCTTTTAGAGAATGTGATATGAATAAAAACAATGTTGTTGGAAGTTGAACCGATTTTGAAGATATTGTATGATGGAATTTCATCTTCATTAAAGAGAGTTTTTGAATGGCAGGTGTGGTGTGTTGCAGATAAGAGATGATCTTGAAGGTTGTGAAGTTTTGAGAGTGGTATTTTTGTTATGAAATGTATTTTTTTTTGCAGGTATGAAGAAACATTTTTTTGACAAGGAATTATGTTGAAGTTTTGAAAGAATGTTGGTGTAATAAATGGATGGAGTTTATTCAATGATCAAGATGGATCAATATTTGCACAGAGAAGGTGGAAGTGTTAAAAGACAATAATTTCTCAGAGAGGGTCAATTGTTCAGAATTGCACAGTGAGAAAGTTCATGAAGTGGTGAATTAAATTTTGAGATTGTTTTGTAGAGGTATGAAGTATTTTGAAGATCAAAATTGATTGATTTTAAATGATGATGACAGTTGAAGTTTAATTGTAAAGAATATATTTTTGTTTGTTTTAAAAGGGAGAAATAAGGTTTTGTTCTTATTGAAACAGGGAAATCCCCTGAGTTATATTTTTCATTGAAATTGTTGATGTTGTAATGTCAGTGAGACATGTAGAGAAGTACACTATGCGAGTGAGGCAAAATTGTAATGTCAGTGAGACAATTGCAATCTGAAATTTTGTTAAGCCAGTGAGGCAGTTGAGTGGTTTTTATACCCCAGGAGGGTTTTCCACTCGGGAAATTTCTTGTGTCAAATTTTTGTATTAATACTCTGCATAGTTTTTGTTCTATCTGAAGAATTTTATAACTGTGAAGTTAAATTAATCAAAAGGAGTAAAAAGTGTTAAAATTATTAACAACACTGATTCACCCCCCCTCTCAGTGTTGTGTATTCCTACAATTGGTATCAGAGCCTGGTACCCTGTCAAAGCTTAATCAGCTTGGGTAGATCATATTTCTGGAATACTTATCATGGCAAGTCAAGAAGGTTACTCAAATTATAAAGCACCTGTGTTTGATGGTTCTAACTATGCTTTTTGGAAATTCAGGATGGAGTCATATTTCTCATCTCTAGGGTATGATGTGTATGCTGCCATTGTTACTGCATATACTGCTACAAATCCTCCTAGCACAGCTGATGAGAAAAGGGCATATGAAAATAATGCTAAGGCTAAAAATGCATTATGTTGTGGTCTTACCAATGACATACTTGTCAAAATCATGGAGTGTAAAATAGCCAAGGAAATATGGGACAAACTGTCTAATATTTATCAAGGAGATGATAAAATCAAAGAAGCAAAACTGCAACCTACAGAGCCAAATTTGAAAGTCTCAGAATGAGTGATGATGAGAAAGTGGAAGAATATCTTCTAAGGGTCCAAGAAATTGTAAATGCTATCAGAGGACTTGGTGATACACTGGAAGAGAAGACAGTTGTTACAAAAGTCTTAAGGACTTTAAATCCAAAATATGAATCCAAAGTGTCTGTAGTTGAAGAAAGAGACTTAAGCAAAGTTACCTTTGATGAACTTCATGGCACTTTCATAGCTTATGAGATGAGAATTAGTAATGACATACCTTCAAGCAAAGAAGCTGCTTTCAAATCAGTCAGAAAAGAAAAGGAGATTTCTGATTCAGAAGAATTGGATGATGATCAAGAAATATCTCTTGCAAGCAAGTTGAAGAAGGGATCTGTTGGTAAGTACAAAGGTAAGCTTCCATTCAAATGTTTTGAGTGTGGAAAGATTGGACACTATGCAGCTCAGTGTCCTTACAAAGACCTAGACAGTGATGAAGATAAAAACAAGAAGCAATTTAAAAAGAAACAGTTTGTTTCTAGAAGGAAAAATAATTTCAGAAAGAAAAGAAGTTTGTTCATCAAAAATGTTGATATGACTGAAAGTGATTCAGATGATTTTCTTGATGAAAATGCACAGACTTTATTTATGGCTATTCTAAATGAAGTTCAAAATGAAAAATGTGAGGAACAATCAAAGAGTTGTGAAGCTGTTATTGATTTTGAAGGAGAATTGATGTGTGCATTAAGTCAAGTCAAGAAACTTAAAAAGGAAATCATTGCACAAAGAAGTCAGTTTCAAAAGGAAAATGATATCATGAATGATAAATTAACTTGTTATGAGAAATAGATTACTGATCTAATTCTTTCTCTTGAAGAAAGTAAGAGAGTTATTGATGATAAAGACAAAGAGTTGAATAACAAGGACAAGGAATGTCATACACTTGAAGCTGAAATTGTTGATCTGAGAAGAAGACTTAATATGTGCAGAAGTAGTGATAAACTTGATGATCTTCCTGATAGACAAAAAGGATTCAAAGATAAATCAGGTCTTGGATTTGAAGAGGGACAATGTTCTCAAAAGGCTAGTACAAATGGCAAATCAATCATAAGGACAACAAACTACAACAGGAGTGATACTTTTAGGTATAATGCTCACTTTACTAGATATTGTTTTTGTTGCAACAGGTTTGGACATAAAGCCAGTGAATGCAGATTTGGAGTCAGAAGAGAAATGCATTTATTTCCAAGGAATCCATTCATGTTTTTAAGAAGTTTGAAGTGTCACAATTGTAAAAATTTTGGGCATATTGCCAAATTTTGTAGACCTTTGCAAATGCAGCAAACTATAAAGAATACTGTTACAGGTTTGTCTTCTTCAAGTTCTGAAAAGAAGTTGCTTGTTTGGAAACCTAAGGTAATCAATAAGAGCCTTGATGTTATGATTGCACAAGCTACTTTTCATGCCAAAAAGAAGGAATAGTGGGTGATTGACAGTGGCTGTTCCAACCACATGACAGGAGACAAAGAAAAATTTGTTAAGTTTGAAGACATTAATGAAGGTTCTGTTATGTTTGGAAATAATGATTGCATTATGATCAAAGACAAAGGTACAATTCTTCTTGATGATGAAACACCACTACATGATGTATATTTTGTAGAAGGACTAAAGCACAACTTGTTAAGTGTTAGTCAAATATGTGACAATGGTTTTAATGTGGTTTTTGATGCACATGGATGTGAGATCAAAAAGAAATCAGGTAAAGTTATTGCAGCAGGTCTAAGGACTAGTGGTAACATCTACAATCTTCATAACTCAGAAACTATAAGTGTTGATAGCCATATCTATTTCATGGGTCAAATTGAAGAAAGTTGGTTGTGGCATAGAAGACTTGGTCATATGAATTTTGACAATCTTGTGAGAATCAACAAGAATCACAATGTCAGAAATATGCCTCATATTTCAAAACCAAGTAATACTATATGCAAAGAGTGTCAGCTGGGTAAGCAAACCAAAGTTAGTTTCAAGCCTAAGGAGTATTTTACTTCAAAACCTCTGCAGCTGGTACATTCAGATTTGTGTGGTCCTACAAGGACTAAAGCTCTGGGAGGAGAAAAATATTTTATGCTTTTCATTGATGACTTTTCAAGAATGACATGGGTAACATTCTTAAGGCATAAATCAGAGGCATTTGATAGATTCAAAATCTTCAAGAAGATGGTTGAAAAGGAATCTAATTTCAAGCTAAAATGTTTAAGGTCAGACAATGGAGGAGAGTATACTTCAAAGGAATTTGAGGAGTATTGTGAAAAACATGGGATAAGAAGGCAATTCTCCACTCCTAGAACTCCACAGCAAAATGGAGTAGCTGAAAGGAAAAACAGGACTGTAAAAGAAATGGCAAGAACCTTACTACATGATGCAAATCTGTCTAATGTCTATTGGAGAGAAGCTGTTCATACAACTGTATATACTTTGAACAGAGTTCAATTAAGGGTAAAGTCAAATTATACACCTTATGAATTTTGGTATGGTAAGTCAGCTAATGTTGTTTATTTTAAAATTTTTGGAAGTAAGTGTTACATCAAGAAAGATAATGATGGCTTATGTGGTTTTGAGTCTAGATGTGATGAAGGCATATTTCTTGGTTATTCTACACATAGCAAAGCATATAAGTGCTTTAACAATAGGCTCAAAAGAATAATTGAAAGTACTAATGTTAAGGTGGATGAGGATTTGCAGCCCTGTATGTAGTTGTTTCATGACAAGGAAGATGATCATCATTCACAAAAGGAAGAAGAAATTCAGGAAGAGGAAGAAGATCCTGAAAAATCTATTGATGATAAGACAAAGACTCCTTCAAAGGCATATCAAAGAGATCATCCTCATGAGTTGATCATTGGGGACAAAGACAGTGGTGTGGTAACTAGAAGAAAGCTTGCTACTACACATAATCAAGCACATGTGTGCTTGATATCTGAAATGGAACCTAAATGTTATGTTGAGGCTAGTAAAGATGAAGCCTGGATTAAAGCCATGGAAGAGGAGTTAAGCCAAATAGAAAAGAACAAAACATGGGAACTTGTTCTAAGACCAGAAGGTAAGAATGTTATTGGATCTAAATGGGTTTTTAGGAATAAGCTTGATGATAAAGGTAAAGTTGTTAGAAACAAAGCTAGATTGGTTTACAAAGGGTATTCACAAATTGAAGGAATTGACTTTGAAGAAACATTTGCTCCTGTTGCTAGATTAGAAGCTATAAGAATGTTTCTAGCTTTTTCAGTTTATAAAAATTTCAAAGTTTACCAAATGGATGTAAAATCAACATTTCTAAATAGAGATCTTGAAGAAGAAGTTTACATGGAACAACCAGAAGGTTTTGTGAATAAAGATAATTCAGATCATGTTTATAGGTTGAAAAAGGCCTTATATGGTTTAAAGCAAGCTCCAAGGGCTTGGTATTATAGACTGGATAAGTTTCTGCAGGAACAGGGGTTCACAAAAGGAGGTGTGGACAATAATCTGTACTATCTAATCAAAGGTGAGGATATTCTGGTTGTTGAAATTTATGTTGATGATATCATTTTTGGTAGTAACAATGATGATATGAGTCATTCATTTCCTAACATCATGAAATCAGAATTTGAAATGTCTATGTTGGGAGAATTGTCTTTCTTTCTTGGTCTTCAGGTATCTCATCTTGAAAAGGGAATATTTATCTCACAAAATAAATATGCCAAAGAGATGTTAAAGAGATTTCAAATGGATGATTGCAAACCTTTGGGTACTCCTATGGAGACAGGGCATAAGCTAAGTAAAAATGATGAATCACCTGAAGTAGAATAGTCTCTGTATAGATCTATGATTGGGAGTCTTTTATATCTCACTGCTTGTAGGCCTGATATTATGCAGGCTATTTGTTTGGTTGCAAGATTTCAAGCTTGTCCTAAACAATCACATTTGAATGCTATTAAGAGAATCTTTAGATATATTAAGGGTACACTTGATTTTCGTTTATGGTATCCTAGACACAATGATTTTACACTTCTTGCCTATACAGATGCAGATTGGGCTAGGTGTCCTGATGACAGAAAAAGTACAAGTGGGGCAGCTTTCTTTCTGGGAGGCAGATTGGTTGCATGGCATAGTAAGAAACAAGATTGTGTTTCTCTATCCACAGCTGAAGCTGAGTACATTGCTGCTTCTTCTTGTTGTACACAGGTACTTTGGATGGTACAATCACTTCTTGATATTAAGGTTGAGGTTAAAAAGCCTGTGTCTATTCTTTGTGATAACACAAGTTCTATCAATATGTCAAAGAATCCTATAATGCATTCAAGAACTAAGCACATTGCTATCAGATATCATTTTCTAAGGGAAAAGGTGATTGAAAATAAAGTTGCTTTGGAATATGTGCATACAAGTGATCAATTGGTTGACATCTTCACAAAGCCTTTGCCAAAGGAGACATTTGAAACTCTGAGACAGAGACTAGGAGTTATGTCTCTTGTCTCTCTTCAATAAGTTATAGAGATATTAGATTCAGGGGGAGTTGTCTTCTAGATCATTTTTGATATCCTGAATCTCATTTGTACATAGTATGTATATAGTTTTTGTACATATTTTTTTGTGGTTGGTAGTATTACAGTATTGTGCATTTGATCAGTGTGATGTAGAGTGTTGGTTTTTTGACAATTTTTTTTCAGAGGATTGCATTTACAAGAACAGGACTCTATTGGTTGTGGTATTTTTTTGCCTTTGACAATTTTATGTCAAAAAGGGGGAGAAAAGTGTTATGGTTTTGCCATCAATGTCAAAGACAAAGGGGGAGTTTTGTAGCACATTTCACAGTTGAGCATATTGTCTTTTCATTGATGTCAAAATGATGGCAGTTTTCATTGATGCCAAAATGGTAGTGACATCAGTGACATGGTCTTCATCAGTGACATGGTCTTCATCAGTGACATGGTCTTCTTGGTAATGACATCAGTGGCATGTTCTTCATCAGTGACATGGTCTTCATAGTAATGTCATCAGTGACATGGTCTTCTTGGTAATGACATCAGTGACATGGTCTTCATCAGTGACATGGTTTTCAGATCTCTCAGTTTTGATCTTGTGTGAAGTTGTTCTGACTTAGTCATTTCAGTGGATTACAGTTGCTTAATCAATGGCATCTCTTATGTTGGTCTGTCATATTGATCAGTGGCATTCATTGCATATTATCAATATTGAATCAGGGCAAAGGCTTGTATCATTTGACAAAAGTTAATATGCATTATATTAACTTCATCTAAATTGGCTTCATGACAGTGGTAGATCTGATGAAGTATGGTTTACAATTCAGTGCTAAAGATATGTTGAGGTTTAGTGTATTTGAAGTGGTAATTGTGTTTTGCTTAACACTTAACAAGTCTTAAAAATTGTGCTCAACACTTATCTTTCCTAACCATACTGCCCGTCATCATATTTTGCACTTTATGTTATAATTTTAAAGTGACCGGTGACAGCAGGTTCTTTCCAAATGATGACCGGTTGAAGGCATCGTTAGTCATTGAGTGGTAAGTTTCTTTAAGCCCGATGCCCTAGCGGAGATAATGGTCTCAAGTCATTCTAAAAGGCCTTAAATCCAATGATCAGGGTTTAAAACTAAAATGGCGGGCACCGCAGATCGAAGGATCTAGTTTAAATTAGAAGGAATCTACAAACGGTAAGTTGGAGTTGCTAAAATTGACGGCCACTGTGTTTCTAAAAGGCATAAAGCATGCTATTTTTATGTCTTTCACCGAAGATGAAGAGGGTTTCAAGTTAGATTTTTTGGTAAGAGTAAGAGTGAAATTTGGAAGGTTTCCTACGACAAAGAATATGAAAAGAATGTGATCTTCATGATGATGTTTTTAGTTTTATTTTCTTTCAGAGAATGTGATATGAATAAAAGCATGGTGTTGGAAGTTGAACCGATTTTGAAGATATTCTATGATGGAATTTCATCTTGTATAAAGAGAGTTTTTGAATGGTAGGTGTGGTGTGTTGCAGATAAGATATGATCTTGAAGGTTGTGAAGTTTTGAGAGTGGTATTTTTGTTATGAAATGTATTTTTTTTTGCAGGTATGAAGAAACATTTTTTTGACAGGGAATTATGTTGAAGTTTTGAAAGAATGTTGGTGCAATAAATGGATGGAGTTTATTCAATGATCAAGATGGATCAATATTTGCACAGAGAAGGTGGAAGTGTTAAAAGACAATAATTTCTCAAAGAGGGTCAATTGTTCAGAATTGCACAGTGAGAAAGTTCATGAAGTGGTGAATTAAATTTTGAGATTGTTTTGTAGAGGTATGAAGTATTTTGAAGATCAAAATTGATTGATTGTAAATGATGATGATAGTTGAAGTTTAATTGTAAAGAATATATTTTTGTTTGTTTTAAAAGGGAGAAATAAGGTTTTGTTCTTATTGAAACAGGGAAATCCCCTGAGTTATATTTTTCATTGAAATTGTTGATGTTGTAATGTCAATGAGACGTGCAGAGAAGTACAATATGCCAGTGAGGCAAAATTGTAATGTCAGTGAGACAGTTGTAATCTAAAATTTTGTTAAGCCAGTGAGGCAGTTGAGTGGTTTTTATACCCCAGGAGGGTTTTCCACTCGGGAAATTTCTTGTGTCAAATTTTTGTGTTGATACTCTGCATAGTTTTTGTTCTATCTGAAGAATTCTATAACTGTGAAGTTAAATTAATCAAAAGGAGTAAAAAGTGTTAAAATTATTAACAACACTAATTCACCCCCCCTCTCAGTGTTGTGTATTCCTACAATTATCTGTTTTATTAAATGTTTCTAAAATGGAATGCTTTATCTCTAGAAGGTTGTCATATGCAATGTAATATTATATATATTGGTACTTTGAGATAGTCATTTTGTGAGAGTTTAGTTTGCAAGTTTGTATGTTGCCACTACCGAAATTCCTCTAGATTAAGTTTAGACGAAGACTCTTGTAAGAACTTGTATTGCAAGTGTGTTGTAATCTGTGTCAAGATTTGATAATACATTGTGTAGGTTTTGGAGTGTGTTTTTTTTTCCAAAAGGGTTTTCCCCATGTAAATCATTGAGTTATGATTTATTATTATTTTGTTTATGTTATTTCATGTGTTTCTTGAAATCTCTGTAATAGTTGATTTTAAATTTGCATAACATTCCTCTGAAGGTTAGCATTGTTAATGTGTTAATCTCTGGGTTAACACAATCGGTTGTATATAATTAGTTTATAGTTAATTTTTATAGTTTTGTTTTTAGTTACGACAGTTCAACCATTTCTCTACCTTCAAATATGTTTGTAATTCTTTATTTTGTTGAATGATTAATATCTACCATTCTCCCTTTTAGGAATGTTGGCCTGTCAATGGTATTAGAGCACAGACAGAGTATCATCAAGTAATATTAGGGTGGAGTTTAATCTACTTGTTTTTGTAAGGTGGAGAAGCATGCCCTCCATTCCCAACGACTCCATTCTTTGATACCACTCTTTTCCTGTGCATGGGAAGACAAACATTCTCAAGGGTTCAATGATAGGTCTTGTGCTCCTGCTGTTTTGATCAGTCCCCATCCTCTAGACCCATGATCTGATCTTGATTCTAGGAGAGCCCAGCTGAGATCCTCCTTTTCTCGTGCCTGAATCAATTCATTTCATTCTAGCACAACGGCACTAGTATGCAAACAAACTAGTAGTTTCCTCAACATTTTTTATGGTTTTTAAGTAGCGTCTGTCTGCATTTAATCTACCTCTGGCATTTTTCCTACATTTTGAAGTGGCACTTGTCTACTTTCACGGAAGACATTTTTGACTACATTTTGACTGTATTTTGTCAAATGAGCTTTTGGTGGATGTGTGTTAAAGTAGAAAGGAAATAAGCCTCTGGTGGCTATCCCTCATAAGGAGAATTTGGAATTAACTCCCTATTGTTTGCTAAAAAGGTAGCGAAGGAAGGTGGGGTCCCTGTGGTTGAAGATCGAAGCATAGCAATGGTAAACTAGGTACAAGTTATTTTTTAGTGAAAGGTTAAATCTGCTACAAAACAGTTATTTATTTTATGCCACATAGAATATAGTCAGATATTGATTTTTCAATACAAATTTAGCAAAAAATAGTTAAGAAACAAAATTGAATCTGCAAATTGTGTGTAATTTTACAATTCACAATGTAGTCTGTTGTATCAATGATTAGGGAAACATTAACTAGAAAAGAGACATGGGTAGAATGATATAGGAAAATAGAAAACATTCCAATTTTCAATTATTTGTGGTATAACATTTTTGATGGAGATATCCAACCTACAATACCAACTGATGTTAAAGAAAAAGAAATTTGGCAATATAAAAATTCTAAAGCCTTGGCCTTGATACGAGCTTTTGTAAATGAAGAAGTGTTTAGACACATACAAGGGTGTAAATTTGCTTGGGATGCCCTTAAAAAATTGAAACATCTATAAGATTCTCATTTTGAATTAGAATTTATTTAGTTACAATTGAAACTATTTAATCTAGAATTAAAAAATGGTAATGTTATGAGTTTGGCTTCTAAAATTAGAGCCATAAAACATGATATTAATGTTACTGGTACAAAAGTTGATATATATCACACATCCTTAATAAAGGAACTTTTGCCACCACATTCTACTTATTTAGAATCTCTTCAAGCAAGTAATCAATTGCACACAATCACTTTTGATGCATTGGTTGCAAAGATGGCAGAATGTGAGAAGGCTTTTGGAAGAAAATATGATAACATTGGTGAAAATGTTTGTCTTTCTGAAAAAAAGGATAAGCCTCCTAATAAAAACACTTCTAGAGGTGGTCATAGTGATAGAGGAAAAGGTAGAGGTCAATGGAAAAATAAAGGTAGAGGAGGTGCCAATGGCAAAGTGCACTTCCACAATGATGTCCAATCAAGATGCTAGACAACACTTATATTGTAAAAGATGTGGTCATAAAGGGAGTGATGAAGCCCATGAAGCACAAGATCTCATGGGATAAGATATAAACTTTTTCCAAACCAAAAGATAAATCACACTACAATGACAAAGCATCAGGAACAACCCAATTTGCATGTGATAGTGATAATGATGAGTATGTGCTTTTTGTTTCAGATTTTGCTTATTATACTTCAGTTAATACTTAATGGCATTATTCTTGGGTCTTAAATACTGGAGCCACACAACATATGCCATTTAGACATGATTATTTTGAAGATTTTCATGAATGTGCATGTGGTCCAATTTTAAGATAAATCAAGTTTTAAGCCTCTTGACAAAGGCATTATTCAGCTTAAGTTGCCTGGTCTTCAAGATTTTGTACTTCATGATGTTTTTTATCTTCCTCAATTGCAACGTAACTTGTTGTCAGTAGTCTTGATTAGGCAACAAGGCCACTCCATTTTGTTGGAAAATGGACAAATCGTTGTTACAAAGAAATCAAATAATCAAGTTGCATTTACTAGTTGTGAAGAAGGCAAGTTATTAAAACTTCATGGTGAATCAACCCTTTCTAGGAGTTTTAAATATCTCACTGAAGTATTTCTCCTAGTCTTTTATGGCATGCTAGATTTGGGCATGTTAACTATGACAATATTTGTATCATGAAAAAGAATGGTGTTATTGGTTTGCCCACTTTGTCTAAGAAAGTTGAAAAATGTGAAGCTTGTATACTTGCAAAACAACATAGAGATTCTTTCCCTCGCTCCACTTGGTGAGCACATAGAAAATTGCAACTCATTCATTTTGATTTGTGTGGGATTTTACTAGTCTCTTTTGTTGGGGGATGTAAATACTTTATGTTGTTCATTGATGATTATAGCTGCATGACTTAGATCTATTTATTGAAGCAAAAGTCTGAAGCTTTTGAAACTTTTAAGAAGTTTAGTTTGATGATTGAAAAGAAAGAACAATCTCAAATTGGTACTCTTAGAACAAACAATGGGGGAGACTTTACCTCCATAGATGTTGAGGATTATCTTCGTCAAAATGGGATTCAACATCATCTTACTATTCTAGGTATGAGCCTCAACAAATGGTGTTGATGAAAGAATGAATAGGACTATTATGAATATGGTTTGCACCATGTTATACTTCAAAGGGGTCCAGTTGCAGTTTTGGGAAGAAGCAACAAGAACATCAATTTATCTTCATAATTGATCTCCTTCATTTACTCTTCATCAAGGGATTCCATATAAAGTTTGGAATGGCTACTTGGCATCTTCGGGTTTTTGGCTCCACTTGCTATGCTTTGATTCCAAAGGAGAAAATAAGTAAGTTGCATCACCATAGTTATAAATACATTTTTCTTGGCCATTCTAAATCTTCCAAAGCATATAGATTATATGATGAGGCTAACAAGAAATTTATTCTTGCAAGAGATGTCATATTTTGTGAAACTTCTAAAAATGATGCCAATATTGATTGTCAGTTAAAGTACCTTGATAAATTTGTTAAGTTTATTACTTGGAAAGAACATCCATGTGAGATTCCACAAGATGGGAGGATAAGTCATTTAGAACCACCTTTGTTGGATCCATCTCTAGAATCTCTAATCCAAGATGTTACACCTCAAGATCTCCAAATAGAAACTGTTGGTAGTGAGTTGCCCCTTGTCAGTGAGGTATTCAACGCTAACCTTAGGATTTGTGACATGACAGTGAGCCTCCCATGGATCTGGGTTAAGTCTGGCATTTGTAGTGAGTGTTGATAGCTCGAGCTTTTGGTGCAACGGTAAACAATTCCAACAATTGGTATCAGAGCAATGGGTCACGGGTTCGAATCCCTCAAGTTGCGTTGAGGGGGGGATTGTTGGCAGTGAGCTGCCCCTTGTTAGTGAGGTGTTCAATGCTGACCTCAAGATTTTTGACATGGCAGTGAGCCTTCCGTGGATCTGGGTTAAGTCTGGCATTTATAGCGAGTGTTGATAGCTCAAGCTTTTGGCACAATGTCAAACTATTCCAACAGAAACTCCCTCTAATAATCACCATCATCCTGTAGATGAGTCTAGGATTTTAGAACCATTAGACATTTATGGAACTTCTAGTCAAGAAATAGAAGCACCTTTGGTCCAACCAAAATAATCACAAAAATGGGAAAAACAAGTCCAACAAATGTTGAAAGATTTGAGACCTGACGAAATTGGTAAAACGGGAACAAGGAGTTCTTATAATGCCAGGCAACAAGCTCAATCTAGTAATGAAGGAACCTTAGATTCTATTGATGAACTCAATATCACAATGGACTTAGAACCAACTTCCTACAAAGAAGCTAAAAATATAGCAGTATGGAGGCAAGCTATGCAGAATGAGTATGATGCTCTTCTCAAAAATGGTACTTGGGAGTTGGTTGATCCTCCATTAGGTTGTAAACCTATTGGGTGCAAGTGGATCTTTCAAAATAAGTATAAAGCAAGTGGTTAACTTGACAAACATAAGGTCCGCCTTGTTGCAAAAGTTTATGTTGAAAAAGAGGGCATAGATTATGATGAAACTTTTGCACCTATTGTAAAATGGACTACCATTCATTCTTTGTTGGGTATTTTAGCACAAAATGGGTGGAAAGTTCATCAAATGGACATCAAAACTACATTCTTGAATGGTGATCTCAAAGAAACAATATATATATGACTCAATCAAAAGGATATACAGTCAATGGTCATGAACACCAGGTGCGCAAGCTCATAAAATCATTGTATGGTAAATGAAGCAAGCACCCCGCGCCTGGTATGAAAAACTCACTGAGCATCTCTTGAAGTTGAATTTCAAGCACTTTGAATTTGATGATTCAACTCTTTGTCAAAAAGGTTGATAGTATAGTTGTATATCTAATTGTTTATGTGGATTTATTTCTCATTGGTAATAATGAGGATTATAATCAAACTATGAAAGACACATTAAAGCAAGGATTTGAAATGACTAACTTGGGACATCTTCATTACTATTTGGGTATTGAGATGATTCAAAAACCCAAGTATATCTTCATCAATCAATAAAAATACATTGGTGAAATTCTAAGCAAATTTGACATGTTTGACTACAAACTGCTTAGTGCTCCTATGGAGAAAAATTTGAAGCTCACATCAAATGACTCTGCAGCATTGGTTGATGCAACTCAATACAAACAACTTTTTAGAAGTTTGATTTATACAACAACGACTCCTCCAGATATTTATTTTACTATGGGGGTTCTCTCTAGATTCATGCAACAACCTAGAGAACATCATTGGTTAGCTACCAAAAGAGTTCTTTGGTATTTAAAAGGCACTCATACTTATGGGCTCAAATACTCCAAGGGCACACATTTCTCTTTGGTTGGATATTCAGATTCTGATTATGCAGGTGACTTGTAAGATGAAAAATCTACTTCCAGTTTCCTTATGCATCTTGGGTCAAAAGTCATTTCTTGGAAATCTAAGAAGCAGCCAATGCCAGCTCTATCCTCTATAGAAGGAAAATATATGGCTACTTCCAAGGCCACTAGGCAAATATTATGGCTTTGAAGAATTTTTGAAGATTTTAGGAACAACAGATTTCATCCACACCTCTCCTTGTTGACAATCAATCTGTGATCAAAATGACAAAGAATCTAGTCTTTCACGATCGAACCAAACACATCAACACCAAGTTCCATTTGATTCAACACCATGTGAAAGATGGTAGTGTACAAATATTGTCCCACTGTAGATTAGCCTGCCGATATTCTTACCAAAGCACTTGGAAGGGAGAAGTTTGAGAAGTTCCAAGGCATGCTTGGTTTAACCCCTTCAGATTAAGGGGGGATGTTAATGTGTCACTTTTTGGGTTAACACAATCAGTTGTATATAATTAGTTTATAGTTAGTTTTTTAGTTTTATTTTTAGTTCTGGCAATTCAACCATTTCTCTGCCTTCAAATATGTTTGTAATTCTTTCTTTTACTGAATGAATAATATCTTCCATTCTCCCTTTTAGGAATCTTTGCCTGACAAGCATAGGAAGTGTTTCTACACACCTTTGCTTCCTTACACGAAAAAATTATCAAAATGATTAATTAAATTATTTTAATGAAATCTACTAGGTAAAATTGAGTAAAAAATATGAAATGTTCTAAAATGAAGCTCTCCAAGGTTTGTGGACTTATCCAAGAATTTTGAAATTCTTCAAACATGTTGGAATTGATGCAACAAAAAATGGGACGAGATAGTTTTCTAGGTTTCCTCCAACCAACATCTTTATAATATATCTGGTGATGCCCTACGACTACTTTTGTATGTGCTTGAATCAAATTTCTGAAAGCTGTGATGTAGAATGTGTGCTTTAGTGGGGGAATATATTTAAACTTTGCATTTACAGGTTATGTGTGAGGCTAGTGTTTAATTCTTCTTCAATTTCTTTAAATTTAAGAACAACTTTGGATGTCAGTAGACATGCATCTAGCAATTCATCACTTGTTCTAATGATTTCATCTTTTTGGATTTGTAACAGGTAGTGAGGTTTGATATGAGATTTGTTATGCTTGATAACAATATAGATTCAAATTCTTGGGAAATAGAAAGTATTTACATATTTTTCCATTCTTTAGATTCATTTACTGGGCATTTCAAAGACTATTGGTATATGAAAAATATGTCAGTTTGGCTATAATGTAGAGAAGGATCTTCCAATAATAGAGCATGATCATGCCATTCCCTTTCCAATGTAATCTTTTTCAGCTGTTGTGAGTTTCATTCAAACATAGTCGATATGTTTGATAATTCCTTCATATTTGTTTACTATTTTTTAATATTCTCATGGACCAAAGATGAGGAAATGGTTTATTGTTTTTCCATTCTTCTTTTTCTAGAAGAGTTGATCAATGTAAATATGTTCTAATATTTGCTCTCTGCTATATTTATGTCTATGTATAGGTGCTACAAAAGGATCTATGGATGCAGGCAACTTGTTGAAGCCCATGCCACAACCCTCAATGAATACCGCAAATATATTAAGAAGGATGCTGCACTTGAGCATAGATTTCAACAAGTCTATGTGGGCCAACCATCAGTTCAAGATCACTCTACTTAAATATCATCCATTTTAGTAGTTAAATAGTCAATAGCAATTTTTGATGCAATACAAGGAGGTAATCAAAACATTGATACCATATTTCACAACAATAGGCTTCAACCTTAAAGGCAATGTTCACAAAAATTCATGTTATTTGTCATTCTTGGAAGAAATATTCAACATAACCACTTGCCTAAGCATTTATAGACTTCACACAAGGTTACCATGACCAATACAACCCACAACATTCAATCAATAACTTAGATCCTTTAATCTTAGCAATTTCCTTTGTAGACTATCATCAATTCCTAGTAGTCCTCCAAAATGGACTATCAGTCCATAACTTTTGTTTCAGACCTCTATTCAGAACTATAAAGGGCTTTTTGAGTACCCATTTAGGTGTTCTAAAACATATCTTAAATCCAACATAGGTTATTTTGACAAATAGGTTCAAAACAAGACTGTCTTCGTTGCAAATTAGGCCTAATAAGCTTGATTCACTCAAGGGGCTTATTGATTCTACTATCTCCTGCCTCAAACTCTCTCAACCAACATTGGAAACACATGTAATATGGTCTGCTAGTGCTTAATAAGGCATCAAAGTTCCTTTTTCATCAAGATTTTATCAAACCCTAGGTCCATGGCTCTTAAATTGTTCTGCAAACCCTATTTTCATACTGTAACAGTCCTAATGCATCCAAAAACTAATAGCAATCCAGTTCTCCTTAATCTGCAACCTTCATTATGGATTGGAAACATTCAACACATCTTTGAAAACAATCTTCAAATGTTCACAAGCACTATTGGGACACAAAAATGCCTTTCCCTCAGTCATGTCTATGACTGTTATGTCCAGTCCTAACATGATAGAGATGTTCAAGGGCACTAACATTCATCCTTTTGTTAATACTAACTTAAAATATATGCAAAGAGTTCAATTATTGCCTTTCAAAGACTAAAATCACCATAATACATGTTTAATCTACCATAAAACATCAAAACCTTGAGTTTTCTACCCCTTTACTAGACTGTAACAAGGTTTGAACAGAGTTAGGGTAACACTAAACCTTATGTGAACCTTGATTTCCTGACCTAAACCTTTTTCATAAGAAAATATAATTCATTTCACATCATTTCATTTATGTATGGACTCTTCATCATACAAAACACCAAGGAAACATCATTTAAATAGCCCATTGCTTACCCTAGATCAGGGTTTTGACTGTCAACAGCAAAATCACAATAACTATTCCAAATTGACATGAAAATGAATGCAATCAAAGCCAAAATGAACTAGACTCAAAGGTCTTTTAACAACATATGATTAGAAGCCATTCTCTGGCCATACTGAGTCGTATAACACACTAGAATAGAAAAAATGTATTAAAAAAAATAGAGTTTTCTTCATGAATTCCTTATTCAAACTTCATAGAACTCTTTCTATCCATACAAGATGGCTCACAAGAGTGTATTTAAACTACTCCCACCTAAAACTAACTCTCCAACCGACCTAACCATCTTTTGAGGCCCACGTATTTGCAATTTTGCACTTTTATATCTTTTAAATGACAACCTCTTACATTTTGTTTTCAAAATTAGACCAAATAAACTTCAAATTGACCTCTAACTGTCTTTAACACACAAAAATGACTCAAATATCAAAATTAAACAAAAGACTCAATATTGTCTCATGGAGGCATGTGATCAAATAGGTGCTCCTGCACTAAACTACTGGGGGAAAAAGAATTCAAGCCCCATTGAATTATCTTCTTCTTCCTGGTCTTCTAATTCTTGTGCTTTCTTCTATCCATCATCTTTGCAACTTGTAGATCCCAAAACTCCATTTTTTGTATATATGGTTTAGTATCACTACTTATGTCTTCATACACCTCTTCTTGTTCCTTATAGCCTGCACATGCATAATCCAATGAAAAGTTAGAAACAAAATATTGAGACCTTGAGGTCTCCTCCTTGCCTCCTTGCATTACAAACTCCTCTTCAACCATGTCCTTCAAGACCAACTGTTGCAACCGGATACCATTATCAGCCTCATTGTTTCCACCTACAACAAATTCTATACTCATTCCAACCTCACTCTCAATGGCTGCAAACTTTTCCCATAAATCCTCTTCTTCATCCACCTTAACATTATCATCCTTTTCATCATCAATCTTTTCATCAACAACAATTTCATCAATCATTTGATCAACAACAACCATATCATTAATCTTAACATCAATAGCTTTATCAACATCAAACAAATAAATTATAGCATCATGTTTCTCACCTTGCACATCTTGAACCTTGGATTCAGACTTTACCTCTTCCTGTATGGCTGCTTTCCTTGATTGTCTTCTTCTTCTTTGCACAATCTTTCTAATGGGCCATTGAACTGTTCTTCTTAATGGCAAATGCCAACTGCTGCACTGATGTAGTTCCCTTTCCATTATTTCTATGGTTTGTGTCAATTCTCTAATCTTTTGGTCAAATTCATCTTGCCTTGCCTTCTCTTTTTCCTTCTTTCTCATTTCTTTTACTGTCTTCTCACCTTTTCTCTTTTTCATCTCTTGCTTCATATTTGGTACCTCCTTACCTTTCAAATTACCATTAACTACTTTCCTAAACCAATCCATTTGCTTTTTACTTGAAAGAAAGCTTCTTATTGCTTCTCAACTTCTCTCAACTTTCTCTGCCTCACCTAGGTCCTTTCCACTTATCCTCAACCTAGTCTCTTGGCAACCAGCAACCAAGTTCTTTCTCTCAACCTGCACACAACCACAAACTCACAAACACAAAACCACAAACTCACTAGCCCAGACCTTTCTGAGCTCTGATACCAATTTGATGCAATCTAAGGAGGTAATCAAAACATTGATACCATAATTCACAACAATAGGCTTCAATCTTCAAGGCAATGTTCACAAAAATTCATGCTATTTGTCATTCTTGGAAGAAATCTTCAACATAACCACTTGCCTAAGCATTTATAGACTTCACACAAGGTGACCATGACCAATACAACCCACAACATTCAATCAATAACTTAGATCCTTCAATCTTTGCAATTTCCTTTGTAGACTGTCATCAATTCCTAGTAGTCCTCCAAAATGGACTGTCAGTCCATAACTTTTGTTTTAGACCTCTATTCAGAACTATAAAGGGCTTTTTGAGTACCCATTTAGGTGTTCTAAAACATATCTTAAATCCAACATAGGTTATTGTTGATGATTGTTTTTAGACAAGTCAACAATAGAGTAAAAACACTAAGTATCCCCACTCTCTCTTGAATAAAGCTCTTCAAAGGCTAAGCTAAGTGATCCAATGAAGTAACTTCAAGGTTCCTTTCTTATAACTTATGGTGGATAACTTAGTGACTTGATGTGATCTTGCTTATTATCACAAAGGGACTTACACAATCATTCAAACAACTCGTTGTTTCAATGACAAGAGGCAAACACTTAGAATCTCTAAGTACTACAACTTCAACATATGATATAGCAATGATACTCTTAGTCCTAACTTCTAATAATGATAGATAAAAAAGATCAAAAGATATAAGGATTAAGAAACTATTCTAACCCTAGATGTAAGAAATAATTATCGATCAGGTGAAATCAACCAACTTTGTTTCGCCAAGTCGAAACAACTACACAAGGTTGATGCAATCTTCTAAGGGTGATACAAGATATTCAAATCACTTATGTTCATAAAAGTTCAACAAATATAAATGATCAAAGTTAAGCTTACTTTGTTTAGTCTAACCATACACTGCAACTTGCAAGCCACAAATCACAAATGGTATGAACATATAGATTTCACCAAGAAACAACAATAATCTCCTCCACCAACTAACAGAACACTTAAAAGAAAACTTAATCTAACTTAATACTTTCTTGAAGAAATGAAAACCATGAAACACTTCGAAACATAGATAAAATCACCAAACAATGAGTCTTGTATTATCTCAAAGAGTTCCTGCAAAAAAAAATTTCTAGAATCTTCAACCTTACAAAATGAGAGAAAAAGAGCCCTTATATAGGCTTCAAGAATACATGAATGGTTAAGATTGATTGGCAAATCCAATGGACTAGATGATGCCACCTAAGCAGGCAGTTACAACAAACTACTATTTTTAGCATACAAAAGAGGGAACAAGGGCATGTTTCCCAAGAAGATAAGGATGACACATCAAAAGCCTATGAGGAATCTCCATGCGAGTAACCATCACTGGTACTATAAAATTCAATGAATGTGGACACCACTTTCTTGACATCATCAAAAGGTACACTTGGTGTATTCCTAATGGTTCCTTCTGCTTCAAGTACATCAACTGCATAAATGCCAAGTGTCTTCTCCCAATCAGTCATTCTTGCCTTGTTGGCTCCAAGGTGGATAGCAAGTGAAAATATGCTATCAAGTCTTTCATCAGAAATATCATCTTCTTGAAAATAGAATGCTTGAACTTGTTCCTTCATATGATCAATAGTCGTCTCTCCAAAGGGATTGCATATCTTCATCAATGATGCATGTATACCATCTTGGATCCTTTGAATAACACTTCTTACCCTTGACATGTTTGTTTCAACTTTATCAAGCAACTAACCTTTGTTGCAAAAACAATAGTACCAAGAAGAGAAATCATATGTCATTCCATCTTCAACTATCTTAGCATGTATCAATTCATTAATTGAAGTTCCCATAAAACTCTTCAAGTGTGGCATATATTGTTCCTTGACAACCTTGAACTCAGCACAAGCTATCAACAATGCAAGCACTCTTTCCTTAAGATCAACAACCTTATCATATACTTGCATAATATCTTCAAGATGCCCATATGTCATCTCTCTTGACCTCTTCATCCAATCCTTCAACTTATGAGATGAGGATCTCAATTCCTCAAGGTGTACAACTGTTTCTGGAGGAAGAATGGATGGAGGTGTAGAAACTCTTTATTGCTGACGGATGGGATGTACTGGATATTGGATATATTGTTCTAATGCTTGACATCTTTGCTCAGCTCTTATCCTTCCTTTTGTTTCCTGTTTTAATATAGCCTTGGCATTATCAACTAAATCCTAAACCTCTTCCTCTACCTGTACCGTAGTCAAAGGACCCAAATCAATTGTTTTGATATCATAGTCTTCAAGTACATCTTCTATATTCTTCTCAACTCTTGGAACAACTACATGAATCTTCCTCATGTTAGTTTCATCTTTTTTTATCTTTGAAAGAGTTGTTGCTTTCTTCTTTGGCTTTTCTATTGATATATCAATGAGCAACTCCTCAACTGGAATAGGATGATAATCTTCTACTTCACAACTTTCTTTGATTATGTCTTGTAACCATTCTGGCAAGGATGAAAGATCCTCTAGTCTTTGAACTTGCCTTTCCTGTATAGGGAATGTCTCCTCTTCAGCTCCATCTTTATCATTAGTGTTGCCTTCATCAATTATTTCGGTATCATGTGGACTTGAGGGTACTTATTCAAATGGAACGTCTTGGACTTTATTTTCAACTTCATGCACAACTATATCTTGATTCATTGGAATACCTCCTGGTTGTCTGGATGAAGCAATCTCAATACTTATCCTTTTCCTTTTCTCACTCGATTCTCCTTGTGTATATTCAAATTGCTTCCTTTTCCTTATTTGACTTGAATTTTTATCAATCCTTTTACCTCGTGAATCTCTGTCAGATGCACTACATTGTACTTGTTGCTCAACTTCTCCCATCTTTATATAAGTAAGTTCCTTTCCTTCATCTATCAATGATTGTACTTAATCTTTTGCATGCTCCTTAGTGATGGCAATGATTGGTTTTATCAACTCTTCATCATATGTTCTCTCCCTTTTAGTCCAATCAATGGTATATGGCAGATTCTGTATCTTGTTATTTTCTTCCTCTGAAAGAGTCATGTCATCATCTAGTTGATCAAGAATCTTCAACACTTTTGTAGACCTCACCGAATCCCATCTCAACCTTGAACATTTTTGCATCCTTATATCATCATCATCCTAGCATTTGCCTAGCGATCTTCAAGTTGCTCTATATGTTGATAGGTAGGATATAACTGCTTAATTTCTCCATATGGGTAAAAGTTCTCCCTCCTTGAATCATGAAGATGTAGATGATATGCTTGAAGCTCAATCTCGGAGTGCTCAACTATTTGTATTGATGGACATGAGTAATATCTCTCGAGATTTAGAGGAAATTCAACCTCGGCCTTCTTCCTTGTGCTCTGCATCTTATGGAATTCTAACAATTGTCTTGATACTTCCAATAGTACCATCCTATTAGTAGGATACCTCAGCAATCTGTATGGATAGGATGTGAAGCCCTAAATTCTGATATAGGTGAACTTATCATATTGAATATGGAGAGTTGTAGTTCGATTGCCCCACACACGAGTTGCCGAGAGGCCAAAGAAACTATAGGCCAATTAGAACCAAACTAAACTAGAACTAAACTAGAACTCTGGTGGAAAGGTAAGCTGCAGGTCTTACTTACTATGCCTCTGCCTCTGCTTTCTATGCTACTTATGCTGGTGCTGCTGCCGGTCGTACTGCTGCTAGCTTCGGATCTTCTATCTATACGTCACCATCAACGGAGTTCTTAACCGACTGCTTAACCTACTGGATCAATGGCTTAAGCTGGTATTGTTGCTGCTACTGGGACTGGGTAAACAACTAGCTTTGGGACCGTAATGTCCTCCCACCCACCCCGATGTTGCTAGATAAGCTCCTAGGTATAGCTATGCTTACTCTGCTACTGTCGGATAAACTACTGAATAAGCTGCCGGAACCTATCTCCCCCTACCCACAATTTAGAGAGGGGGGGCGTGTGCTTAAACTGCGTAATCTACTTATGGATCATACACATCAACAGCTGCTACTGGTATTGCTGCTTGGTCAACGACTGAATCTACTAGATCAAGCTAAGCAACTGGGTCACCCACTATATCTACTTGTGCTTCACCAACTGCTTAATTGACTGAACCAACTGCTTCATCGATCTCTGCAACTATAGTGCTGCTGGATCCACTTAATCTACTTATGCACCTACCCTTGCTCTTATTTATGATGCTATGTATGCTTCTGGTTCTCGATCTGGTTAAGATACTGGCTTTGATGCTTATGGATAAACTGGATCATCAACTGGATCAACAAGATAATCTACTGATGGTGGTTCTACTGCTTAAGCAACAGAGTCTACAGGCTCCCATAGAATAGTAGGGCTGTTTCATCTACATCAAGGGCTGGATCTACTGAGTCAACTGGTTCTGGTTATCCAATTGGTTCTTAAGCTACCTCTGTCTCTGTCGCTGGATATGGAACTGGTGCTTACTCAACAGAATCTACTAGGTCAACTACACGATCAAAATGCCCTTTCGTTAAAATGCCCCTCTCTCTAGTGCCACTCTCTCTAGTTCCCCTCTCTCTAGTGCCCCTACTATTGCCCCCAACTATTGCCTCCCACCCACCCATGTCAATCTCCTATGCAACTCTCCATGCAGTCTCGTCACTATATACATGGCAAATGCATCATTGAATCTCTTGTAATGGTTGATATTCTTTAGATGAAGTCGTGTATAACATTGGTATAATAGGATTTGATTAGACTATTTCCCATTTCTTGTTCAGAGGTCAACCCTTGTAAACCACATTCCTTGCTAGTATATAGACAAGATAAGAAGTCATATAGAAGGACCTTGACTCATCAAAATTTTCAAATTGCTTATCAAGGCAATGACTTATAAGCCTAGCTCAATCAATCATCTTATTCTTTATGAAAACATGATCAAGGTATGTATACATCCATCCTTCAAAAGTTGATGATTGCGGCCTACCTGTCACTCTATTCAGGAACATGATAAAGTAATTTATCTGTTGCTTGAAATCTACCTTGTGGAACTTTAGATTTTAAAGGTTGTATATCTTTGTTGAGGGATCCGTCATCCGCTTCTTTCTCACTTCTTGCATGTATTTCTTGGAGTCACCCTCAAATGTCTATTGTGCAGTTGTAGGACAAATGAACACTGTCTTTCAGTTTGGAATATTGAAGATCTCTTGGATAGCTTCTCTTTGTAGATAGGTTAGAATAGTTCCATCCTTAGCCATGATTTGCCTTCTTTCTCCATCATAGCATTAAGCACATTCCAACACCAATTCGGTGCTAGGTAGAGCAGGTGGGAAATAGGCTGCTTGTATGATACCACTCCTTGCAATCACGTTGATTTCTTCATTCCTTGTAGGTGCAAGCAAGAAATCTCTTATCTCTTCTAGGTTGACATGTCCCATGTTGGTGTCTCCTACATTACTCCAATGCGTCTTGATCTTGGAGTCGGGTATACTTGACTTGGCATCCATCTTGATCATCACTTGATGGTCCTTCGTAGTCATGCCCATCTACCTACAAGACAACACCTCTATTAATGACTTTGAATGATAAAATTACCTTTATAAGACTGATTTTGCAAGATAAAGCTATGAGAATCTAAAATTTAAGTGAGTAAAAAGGCAATTCTATGAATTAAAAGTGGCTAAAACATACCTTCTATTCAATTTTCAAATTGAAATAAAGTATATTTATGTAGAAAATGATAAAATACCAGCTTGAAATGACAAAAACTAGACTTTTTCATTGCAGATCTGTTATAAAAATGTTGCTTTCCCTTCCAAAACATTGCTCCTAGAGATGAATTGTAATTGAACAATGATGAAATGAGATGGGGTGCTCATGTTTATATAGGTAATTCACCTCATTTAAAGAGCTGGTTGGCCAGCATTTAATGCAAATTTTTTGAAATTTTCAAAAATTTAAACCACTTCAAACTTAGGCACCAAAATGAGGTGTTAATGGCATGTAGGGCACCTTGTTTGAAAACCTCACATCAACAATTTAAAATCTATTTAGACTTCAACAAAAACCTTATACTCCTTAGCCGCATTTTGTAGGTGAAATTGATATGATCTAGCGCCTAGAAATTACTTCCTCCAAATTAGGCATTGATTTGGATGATTAAGGCATGAAGTGCACCTAGCTCTTAAGGTTGTCTTATAATGATTTTAAACAAATTTCCAAGCTCCAAAACTTCCATGCTTCTTAGGACCATAGTGATGATTATGCTGATGGAAATCAGCACCTTAACACAATAAAAGTTGCTCCTTGAACTAGGTGTTGACTTGAGGTAGAACAGATTGGAAATTGTGCCTAATTCTCCCAAAGATATTTATTTCATCTTCATGCATCCAAACACTTATAAGGCTCAACAAAAGTATCTTGTGCTTTAAACTTCTCCAACTTGCTTGATAAATACCTCCTTGATGTTAGGCGCTCAAAATGACTCTTTATATCAATCACATTCCTAGGCACTCAAAGTGACAACAGCCACAATGAATGGCGCCTAACTTTGATAAGTATTTGATAAGGCTCTAAGGCGCCTAGACTTCTTACTTCAGTTTCTTTACTTTTAACTCTTTCAAAGACCAATTCAAAGTTGCTAGAGGTTCTTCTATCTTCCATCTGCTATACCTCAACATTTTATGTTCTTCATACTCAAGGCGCTCAAAGTAACCAGAACGGCAAGGAATGGCGCCTAACTCTAAGATGACTTCATCTATTCCCAATGTTCAGTTCATGGTAATTGTTTTCAAAGACATCTCCAACTTGATTGATAGGTTGTTTCTTGATGTTGAATTCATTCATTCACTCCTTCATTCTAGGCGCTTGAGATGGCCAAAATCACAAGGAATGGCAGCTTACATCTTAGACAATTGCCTCCTTCATACTAGGCACACTTTGGTGAAGAATTGAACATGATGAGGCACCTAGCTCTAAGATGACTTCCCCTTCACTTTTCTCAAGTTCTAATCATTGAAATTACTTCCAAAAGACTTCATCAAGACTAAAAAACTCAAAAGTTATAAACCTGGGTTGATCTTCTTCTTAGGCGCTTGTATGAGGTTGTTTTGGGTTGAACTGGTGCCTAAGGAAGATGAAGTTTCCTTTCACTTACCTTATCCCTCTTCTACTATAGTTGATCTCAAAAGACATCATCTTCAACACTTGTAATTATGAGTTGATTTCATCTAAGGTGCTCATGTGAGGTTATTTTGAAGGCATAGGGCACCTTGATATAATGAATGCAATCTCCAACTTGAGGTGCACATTGAGGTGAAATGAGTTGCAAAATACATGTAGGCTTGCCTTAGTCTATTTTGATGATCACAAGGCTCATTTGGATTAGGCAAAAGACCCTCATTGAATGACCCAAGCTCTTACAATCAAGGCGCTAATATAAGGTTGTTTGGAAGGTAAAGGGTGCCTAACTCTTGATGCTCAATTTAGTAAGTTAAATCAACTTTTGAAGTCAAATGGACTACCTCCTTGAAGGCAACTAACACCTTGCTTCATCATTCTTCTCTATCCTTTACTAACCTTAGGGTGCCAAAATGAAGTGACCTTGATGGTAAGTGTGCCTTCCCTCCATGATGTTTAATTTCTTACAAGGTGCCAAAATTGGTGAATCTAATGAGAAAATGTGCCTAGACTTTAAATGCACTTAGAAACACTCTTGAAGTCCTAGCTCCTCAGGGCACTCATTAAAGGTGGTAGGGATGACAATAGACACCTAGGCTTTTCTCTGCAATTATTCGTTTATTGAAGCAAGTTAAGGTCAATCATCATTCTCACAAAAAGATCCCTCCCAACTTGACTTAAAGAATGCCCTATATCACCTTAGCAAGCTCACTGACTGGCTAACTCTGAAATAACACCAACAAGACATCCTAGAATGACTAATCCTATGAAGAAAATTGGGGGTCCCCATTTGGAATGGGGCGATGTGTGATTAGGTCACAACATCTAGCAACTCCATGGGAGAAATGTTCTTGAACATTTCAAAAATAAGAATTCAATTCCAACTTAGAATTGTCAAATCATTCTCTTCAACCTACTAACCAGTTAAAAGACAAAATTGAAAAGGAAAAGAATCATAAATCAGATCAAGACACTGCATCTCTTGATGTGTGATTAAAGATAGATTTCAATTAAAATAGTTTCTTAAATGTCCCCGAGATAAATAAAAATCATGTTTCAACATTTCCATGTATACCCACACACCAGATCAAATACACACAACTACCTGCGCAAAGTATCAAAACCAATTGCCAACGCAACTATCCATATTTGAGGTTTCAAGTGCAAAGACTTGTGTTCATTCCCATCCCTTAGAAACTAAGATCATCTAAGCTCACCTATCTCAAGCTAGGTAAATTCATGAAAGCAGATGGACAGACATATATACAATGATAGTATGTGATGACATTGAACAGAATGATGGCAGAATGGGGATGAAATGGAAATGGAAATAAAATGAAATGAGACAGTGTATCTATTCGCATGACGCTTGTTTACCAGGTCTTCATCATGGTACTTATCCAAGGCACCACCAAAGGTGGTTTTCACCAGTGGATGAAAGGATTTCTCTTTACTTTTATTTTTTTCCACCATTAAGCATGGTGCCTATTTGCTAGGTTTTCACCATAGTAACGAAGAGGAAGAACCCAAAAGTTTGATTCTGCAGACAACACGATGGTCCATACAAAACCATGTCAAGTTGTTATACTTGCTGATGTTGGGAGGAAATGATGAATATGATATGGATTAAGTGGATTATGCAAAACAAATAGATGAAAAGTGTATCCAAACATAAACCCGATGAATGGAATATGCTGGATAGCGGGAAATGTAGGGGAAATAGATGATAGATAGTGGAGTGAATGGAATGAAACCATAATCAACATTTGCTCAGATCGACCTAAATTTTGAAGCTTGCAAGTGGAAGGGAAATAAATAAAGGGATGGGTATGGTGGTTAATGAACGGGTGAGACAGTAACGTCATACTCCACATGAAGAATATTCTTTTGATTTTATTTTGCGGGATGAAGTACCTTGGAATTCTAAGATGGAATGGAAATGGAATGGAAGGGGATTCTTCAGATGCAGGAGCCTCTTTGGATTTGGCCTCCTGAACTTAAGTACTCAAAACTTCATTTTTTAGCTTTTCTCTATTTGGAAGTATGGAATAATATAGGTTTGAGTATGCTTTACTTAGATTTCTGACCTTTGTACTATTAGGCTTAAAGATCTTTGGACTTTTAGGAATTTAGTTACTTGATGGGTAAAAAGGCATCCGAATATTTATTTTACAAAAATATGGGGAATGAGTGAAGGAATTGCAAGCTTCTAGTTCAGATGACACTGGACATTCATTGATCATGATTAGGAAATGGGTGAATGAATTAGGGATATGGTAATGTGATTTAGGAAAAGTAGAGGTAAGATGAACAATGGAAAATATATACAGACACATACTTTTGAAATCTGCACAACAAAGGAAATGGAATGGAAGATGGAAAGTAAGGGATTTATATGAAATGGACGAAAATACCAACATCGTGAATTGCTCTTACCTCGGGAGTATATATCCAAGGCTATATTTAATGACATAGATAGACTTCAGGATACTCTGTTCTTTAAATGACTCAAATCTGAGCCTTGATGGTACATACAGAGTATAAGGCGAACCACTGGACCAAACAAATGATTCAGATATCAAACTTGAATTCATTATTGGACGGAGAAGATAAAGTAGATGGAAACTTTATTGCTGATAAGTGGAATGGAATGAATGGAAGTTTGTATTGTGTTTATGAGATACTGGGTGGAATGAAAAGATAAAGGTATGTGGAAATATAACATAATGGAATGGAGGGAAACCATGAATTACCTTGAGATTTTCACTTGATCTAGGCTCACAAAGACTCTCCTACAAACTTCAGGATCATTAAAATATGCAAGATATAAAACCTCAAAATACTTCAGTCAATACCAAACAATTGACTCCTCTCCCAAGAGCAAGCAGTCATGCTATCTGACACTAGCGATGGAATCCACAGGAAATCCATCAATCATGACCCAAGTTTCTCAAAAGAACAAATAAGAACTCATAAAATTTAGATTTGGCATTTTAAAACATTATAATAAAAAGATAATAGTGTCAAGATGCAATATATGATTAGTTTCCAAGTCAAGTCTAAAATTCAATTTGTCAATAAACTGAAAGAATAATGATCCTTCAACTCTAAGAATTTCATGAATGAATATTTAAGAAATATGCTAACATAACCTGGTGAAATCATACCAAATATGTGTGCGTAAGATTCATCACATCCTCACAAATCAGCGACCCCAAGGATGACTAACCTAAAGCAAAACAAACTAAAAGTAACTAAAACTATGGAAAATAGGAAGGGCTTGAATCAAATGACGTCAAGGCAGACAAATCTAATCTTGGAAAATAGAAACAACTGAAAAGAAACCTAAACTAACTATGTACAAGTGAGTCCCGTAAGGAACTCATGGCTGGAAGTAATGTTTCAAAAATTACCCATTGACGGGCAATGGGATATCTTCCCCAATCAGCATCTTCAGCTTAAATGCATTCTCTCCCAAAATCTTAGCAATCTGATAGGGACCTTTCCAAAGATAGTCAAATTTGTTGTGATCTCCTCATCTTTCATGAGCCTTGTCCCAATATAAAACTAGGTCAGAAATTCTGAACGATTTCACCCTTGCTTGGCGATCAAACCAATGTTTTACTACCCCTTGATGTTTCATGAACTTGTCCAAAGCTATATCTCGCTTTTCTTCCAGATGCAATAGTTGTGAAAGACTCGTTTGTACTCTTTCATCCTCATCTAAATATTCTTGCATGAACTGCAATGTTGGAATCCTCAGTTGTATTGGGAAGATGGGGTCTTGGCCATAAACTAAGTGGTATGGAGAAGTACCTAGAGAAGACTTGACACGAGTTATGTTTTCACAGAGAGCAAACTTTAGTTGGGTGTGCCAATCTCTCAGGTTCTTGTCCAACAATTTCTTGATTGCATTTAACAGATTCTTGTTTGTCAACTCAGCTAACCCATTACCCTATGGATAATAGTTCGATGAAAACTTCAAAGTTATACCATATTCAAAGGCCCAATTTGAGAATTTTAATGATGAAAAAGCGGGACCATTATCACAAACAAGAGCATTAGGATAGCCAAACCTGGTAATTATGTTATCTTCCAAAAACTTAATTACTACCTCAGTGCAAAACTTCAAAGCATGGGCTTATGACCATCTGGTACAGTAATCAGTTGCGGTTAGAATATACTTGTGCTGCACAGAAGAAGGTGGATTAATCATACCAATAAATTCTAATCCCCACTTGGTGAATGGTCTTACTTCAATGACTGGTTGCAAAGGCATGGCAGGATTTCTTTCTCTTGAAGCTGCTACTTGGCAGGTATGACAAGTCTTGATATACTGATGGGCATCCTGAAACAAAGTAGGCCAGTAATAACCTGCTTTTAATAATTGATGTGTTGTTGCCAATTCACCACCATGACAGGTTCCAAATTTATCATGAAATTGCTCCATGATCTGCTTAGCTTCACTTCTACCGACACATCTCAAATAAATTCCTTCATGGTTCTGTCGGAACAAAACTGACCCTTGCAACATGAAACGTCAACTTCTGTATCTCAGTGCTCTTCTTTGTGTTGAATGCATATGATTTGGACATCTCTGAGTCAATAAATAATAAATAATATCATCGTACCACTCATCTACAGATACAGCTTCAAGGACATATGCTTGTTGTACCAATCCTGGACCTTCAACTGCTATAGTCTGCATGAGCGCTTGTCCTTGCACTAACTTCATTGGTTGAATTTCAATATCGTATTCTTGTATGATGGTGACCCACTTGCCCCTTCTCTCGCCCAATTCATTTTGCATCAACAGTGTCTTGATAGCGGCATCCAGAACTATTGCATACACTCTGCTCCTTAAAATATAATGCCTGAACTTCTTAATGGCCTTCACCAAAGCATATGCTTGCTTTTCAACACAAGGATACCTTAATTCCGCATCTTTGAAGGGAGAACTCATGAATGCGATGGGATGCTCATCCTTTCCTTCTAACCTCTGAGTTAGAATTCTTGTGCAAGTATGATCTGATGTGAAAGAATATAAATAAAAGGGTTTCATATAATCAGGACTGATAAGTACAGGGGCATTGGCGATTTATTTCTTTATTTCTTCAAATGCTCTCTTCTCTTGTGGAGTCCATTCTATCTTTGCATCCTTCTTCAACATATCATTCAGTGGCTTGACTATCTCTATGAATCCAGTGATAAATTTTCTTATGAAGTTGATCTTCCCAAAGAATGATTTTAACTCCTTTTTACTTGCTGGCATACTGACTCATTTGATGGCTTCAACTCGATCAGGATCAATTAAAATCCCATGTTCTGATATGACATGACCTAACAGTTTTCCCTCAGTCACCCCAAAAATTCATTTCTTCAGATTAAGAGAGATACCATATCTCCTGCATGCTTCAAAAACTCTCCTTAAGTGTTTCACATGATCTGTTCTTATTTTTTAAAACACCGTGAGGTCATCCATGTAAATGATGATGCATTTCCCAATTATATCTCTGAAAGCAATGTCCATAGCTCTTTGAAAAGTAGCTCCTGCATTGATTAAACCAAAGGGCATTCTTCTATATACGTATGTTCCCCATTTGGTGGTGAAAGCGGTCTTCAATCGATCTTCTTCCTCTACCAAAACCTGATTGTACCCTGAATATCCATCCAAAAAGGACATCATCTGAGATTCGTTTACTATCTAGAGTACTTCATCTAATGAAGGAAATGGGTAGTTATCCTTTTCTGATGCTCGATTGAGATTTTTGAAGTCTACACATAACCTTATTTCACCATTCTTCTTCGTGACTGGGACTAAATTGGCGACCCATGTCAAGTGTCTTATTGGAAAGATTATTTTTGCCTGTAGTAGCTTCTTCACTTCTTGATAAATGAGAGGTTCTAGTAATGGATTTATTGGTCTTTGTCTTTGCCGAAATGGCCTGCTTCTAGGCTTGAGAGGAATTGTATGTGTGATAATGGAAGTATCATATGTCTTCAAATCTTCATATCCCCATGTAATCACATCCTGAAATTCCTTCATACTTTTGATTATGCTTTCTCTTTCTTCAGGTGTGCAAACCTTGCCTATGAAAACATTCTTTACATCTTGCTCTATCCCCAAATTGACTGGATCACATTTATTGCCATCCTCATTGTGGTATTGAAGAGTACTCAGTTTATTTGAATCAAAAAGTCTCTCTAGTTTTATCATTCCTTTTGGGATAGTGTTATTCCTCAGATTCATAATCCCATCCAGATCAAACTCAGCTCCTTCAACTTCAACTTCATCAACAATTTGTGCAGTGAAGATCCCTGAATTGGTTAAAAAGTCCAATATATGATTATCATCTTCAAAAACTTGAAAGTTGGTAATGTTATTTGGCACTGAAGGTACCGATGTCAATTCAACCGTAAACTTATTCAACCCTTCCATTGCCAAAGGCTTGAGGGAACCTACTTCTTGAGCTAATGCATTAGTGACTAGATTCTTTGATCTATAGATTGACTGAATGTTGAAGGCATCAAAATCTTTGATGAGGTCCCATACTCGATTCCTGTACTTTTTCAATCTCTTATCATGACATACATACAATTTTCTTACCTGTCTGATGACTATTTCTGAATCCTTGAATACATGCAACGAGTATTCACCTTGTACAAACAATGTTACAGAATACGAAGCTTTGGTACACAGATTGCTCCTCGCTATTAAGAAAATAGCGATCTCAATGCTGACAAATATACTTCTCCAATTGGATTGATCAATTCAAAGCCCACTCTGGATCCTTGCTTGGATTTAGACCCAACAAACCTTAACATCCATACTTGAATAGTTTCTTGTTTGGAACTTGGTAGATTACTATCTTTATTTCCTTCAATTGTTTCTTGAGTAACCTTCTCTGTTGAAACTAATGAATTTGTGTCTTCCATAAAAACTTCATCTGTAACAGGTTCTTCTAGCCTCAATATCTTTGGAATCTCCAAGCCCATTGCTTCTGGAATCATCTTGCGAACTTGTTCTAAAGCTACTTCACACATAGTGCAAGAAAATTTAGAATGGAAGGCATTATGAATCCTGCACCAATTGGGTAACAAGAGATCTTGGACGTGTGCATGACTTCCTAATTCTACGCCTTGCTTCACATGTTTCAAGACAAATTCCTAAAATTTTCAAACATGCTTTCACCTGAATCTTCATTAGAGGAAGACCCTTTATCACTTTCTACAATGACCCTAGTTGGATTATGTAACATAAGAACTTCTTCTACTTTGGGTTTGTAGACACCAAGATTAGATTCTACGAAGAGGATTTCATTGTCCTCTCCATACTCAGTGATCATTAACTTTAGCCCGGGAGTACTATCTATTCTAATTCGATTTGGCAGTCCCTTCCATGATAGCCACATATGCAAGAAATTAGTTGAAATGTATCCATTTAGTTTCCTTAACCAATCTCTACCTAGAAGCATACCATACCCTTCATGAATATCGACCACTAAAATATCAATATAATGTTGAATCCCGGGATCGGCTACCAATTACATATGGATGTTGTGTAGTTCTCGTACAACTGGGACTTCGGTCTTATCCAACTAAGTAACCTTTTTGCAAGTCTGTTTGGGTATCAGATCGAGTTTCTTGCAAACACCAAGTGGCATAACATTACTTGAGGCTCCTGAATCCATTAGACAATTATGCAAGAGTTTTCCAAACATTTGAACTGACAACAGGAATGGGTGTTGTTCATCTTTCCCTTGATAGAAAACTACTGACTTCTTCTTTGGGGCACTATACTTGTAATCATTTATCAACCCCAGATTGCCTTATGAATCTTGACTTTTCTCTGTGTTGTTATTCTCTGCAGGTTCTTTCTTCACTTCAACTTGCTTATCATTGGACATGCTAGATGAATCTTGTGTGACATAAACTGCATTTGTTTGCCCTTGCAGATGAAGAGGCACTAATTGAATTGTGTTTGTATTTTGAACCACATTTTCTCAAGGTGCATTGGAAGTAGATGGATTTGATGACCCTGAAGTAGCTTTCACATTTTAATTTCCACCTTTTGCATTAGTATCATTAACACTTCCCAAGAAGGATTCCCTTATTTCAGGTACTCTTATTAACTCTGTCAATGGCAAACTTATCTTCACTTTCTTGAGTTCTTCTACAACACATTCACTTAACCTCTTCAAATCATCTTTAGGAGCTTCCTTTCTGGGAGGATCAACCCTTGAAGTAGTGTTCTGCGGGTGAGCATCTCATGATGGAATGATTCTCTCAGCTAGATCCTTTTGTCTGTATTCCAGTGAATCCCTTGGGTAACTTGGATTATTGCTTGCATTCAGATTGGGCGGAGTTTCTAGATTGTTTGGAGGAGTTGAGGTAGTTACAGGGTCTTGTGCTCGATAGTTTCATTGATAAACCCTTTGAAGTGCACTCCCAGAAGATTGTTGAAATGCTTATACTTCACCTGTTGTCTCGGCTTCGAAATAATTGTTGAATGGGGGAGGATAATATGCATCTTCAACAGGTCCATTCACAGAGGCTGGTGGAAACCTTCCATTGTACTCTGACATATCATATTCCATCATGGGTGGGAAAGTAAAATCTTCAATAATTAGAACTTGATCATATCTCGTCGTGGGCACAATCTCATATCCAGTGACAGGAGGATTCTCTTGTGCTTGTGAACCATGCATTTCCTTTTGGAATATATCAGCTACTATCTTGAATTTAGGACATTGTAACTCTGAGTGTTGATTAGTGTTGTGCAATCTGCACCAAGTGGACAATGTTGCTTCCGCCAAGAAAACTTTATCTACTGGCTTAGGATCAGAAGTTGGTGGATTATTCAGAGGCGAAGGCACACTTCCATTGTTAGGTGCCATGTTCCAGGTTCTATTTTGCCTTTGAAAGCCTTGATTATTTCCCCTAAAACCTTGATTGTATCCTAGATTGCATCCTTGATTACCACCTTGGTTTTCTTGATAATTCCTTTACATGCTCTGTAAATAATTGTTCTGGTTCCTCAGATGCATAACTTCAGTGGATAGTTTCTTCACTTGATCAATCAACTCCTTCATTTCATCTTTCTCTTCTTGAGTCTTAGTAGAGGATGATGATCCTTGCAGATATACCAGTTTTGCAGGTGAAGTTTACAAAATCGGCACTCCAGGATGTAACACTAGCTAATTCGTAGGAGCAGGAATAGGGTTCATAACTAGCGTATGATGTGCCAATGCTTGATTGATTCCTTGAATTTGATTTGGCATTGCCACATGCCCCATATGATTGAGTGGCCCCTATGTGTTCATGCCTAAGTTGATATTCACTTTGACAGCTTCAGCATATGCCCCTGTTAAAGTAGTAGGTGGTGCTCTTGCTCTCTTCACGAACATAGAAGTTAAACGGTCCAAGGCTACATAATAAATCTCCATTGGCATTGCATCATTGATATCATATGGACTCTGCAATCTTGAATAGGCCTTGTGGAACCTGTGATTGAAAGCAGTGATAGGCTCATGTTCATGTCTCCTTACTTCAATAAACTACTTATAAAGTTCTACTGAGGTAATAGGAATTCTAAATTTTTCCAAGAAAGCATCTTTCATTTGTTGCCAACTAGTGATAGACCTAGCAGGTAAATTGACATACCAAAAGGTAGCATCAACTTCAAGTGACTAAGGAAATAGCCTGCAAGCTACATCTTCATGTGCAATCCTTCAGTTTACCAGGGCATCTTCAAAGATCTTGATGTGTTCCTCTGCTGTCCTATTTGCATCGTTGACGTGGAATTTAGAGCAGAAGTGTTCAGGATTCTTGGGCATATCATTGTACTTCGTGAAAGCTCCAAGAGGAGACACATTTTCCAAAGGCTAGGCTATCGCTGGGAGGTTTTCCATTGGAAGTGGACCTGCTTGAGTAGTTCCTGGCTGAAATGGAGTCACTTGGATGGTTGCTTGCGCGCTTCTTGATTGAGTAACTCCTTGAGTTTAAATTCGTAGAGGTGGAGTTTGGAACAAATTTAAGATATCTCCTCCACTTGGAGATCCTTGACCTGATGAAGTTGCCTTCTTCCCTTTTCTTGACTTAGGAAGAAATTTCAACTCTATCAACTCTTTGGATGCCCCTGGTGTAGACCTTAGAATTCTCTAATGCCTTTCTAGCGAAAAGGAAATGATTTGATCTAGTGTGTTCTTCTTTCACCAATCCTTGAATTTTTTTTTTGTGTGAGGCCCTCCTTCTAGCATCAAATGTTGATGATTGTTTTTAGACAAGTCAACAATAGAGTAAAAACATTTAGTATCCCCACTCTCTCTTTAATAAAGCTCTTCAAAGGCTAAGCTAAGTGATCCAATGAAGTAACTTCAAGGTTCCTTTCTCATAACTTATGGTGGATAATTTGATGACTTGATGTGATCTTGCTGATTATCACAAAGGGACTTACACAATTGTTCAAACAATTCATTGTTTTAATGACAAGAGGCAAACACTTAGAATCTCTAAGTACTACAACTTCAACGTATAATATAGCAATGATACTCTTAGTCCTAACTTCTAATAATGATAGATAAAAATGATCAAAAGATATCATAGTCTTCAGGTACAACATCTTTTATATTCTTCTCAACCCTTGGAACAGCTACATGAACCTTCCTAATGCCAATTTCATCTTTTGTTATCTTTGAAAGTGTCGTTGCTTTATTCTTCGGCTTTTCTGTTGATATATCAATGAGAAACTCCTCAAATAGAATAGGATGATAATCTTCTACTTCACAACTTTCTTTAATTCTGTCTTGTAACCATTCCGGCAAGGATGAAAGATCCTCTGGTCTTTGAACTTGCCTTTCCTGTATAGGGAATGTCTCCTCTTTAGCTCCATCTTGATCATTAGTGTTGCCTTCATCAATTGTTTCAGTATCATGTGGAGTTGAGGGTATTTCTTCAAATGGAATGTCTTGGACTTTATTATCAACTTCATGTACAACTGTATCTTGATTCATTAGAGTACCTCCTGGTTGTCTGGATGAAGCAGTCTCAATACTTATCATTTTCCTTTTCTCACTCGATTCTCCTTGTGTTTATTCAAATTGCTTCCTTTTCCTTACTTGACTTGAATCTTTATCAGTCCTTTTACCTCGTGAATCTTTGTCAGATGCACTACATTGTAATTGTTGCTCAACTTCTCCCATCTTTATATAAGTAAGTTCCTTTCCTTCATCTATCAATGCTTGTACTTGATCTTTTGCATGCTCCTTAGTGATGGCAATGATTGGTTTTATCAACTCTTCATCATATGTTCTCTCCGTTTCAGTCCAATCAATGGTATAAGGAAGATTCTATATCTTGTTATATTCTTCCTCTAAAAGAGTCATGTCATCATCTAGCTGATCAGGAATCTTCAACACTTTTGTAGACCTCAGCAAATCCTATCTCAACCTTGAACATTTTTGCATCCTTATATCATCATCATCAATAGCATTTGCCCAGTGATCTTCAAGTTGCTCTATATGTCAATAGGTAGGATATAACTGCTTAATTGTTCCATGTGGGTCAAAGTTCTCCCTCCTTGAATTATGAAGATGTAGATGATATGCTTGAAGCTCAATCTCAAAGTGCTCAGTTGTTTGTATTGATGGACATGAGTAACATCTCTTAAGCTTTAGAGGAAATTGAACCCTGGCCTTCTTCCTTGTCCTCTGCATCTTATGGAATTCTAACAACTATCTTGATACTTCCAATAGTACCATCCTATTAGTAGGATACCTCGGTAATCTGTATGGATAGGATGTGAAGCCCTGAATTTTGATATAGGTGAACTTATCATATTGAATATAGTATCTTCCATATTGTTCAATTAAGGCCCTAGCAGCACCTATCAATCTCCTATGCAACTCTCCACGCAGTCTCCTCACTATATACATGGCAAATGCATCATTGAATCTCTTGTAATGGTTGATATTCTTGAGATGAAGTTGTCTATAACATTGGTATGATAGGATTTGATTAGACTTGATACCCACTTCTCCTTCAGAGGTCAACCCCTTGTAAACCACATTCCTTGCTAGTATATAGACAAGATAGGAAGTCCTATAGAAGGACCTTGACTCATCAAAATTTTCAAATTGCTCATCAAGGCAATGACTTATAAGCCCAGCCCAATCAATCATCTTATTCTTTGTGAAAACATGATCAAGGTATGTATACATCCATCCTTCAAAAGTTGATGATTGAGGCCTACCAATCACTCTATTCAGGAACATGATAAAGTAACTTATCTCTTTCGTGAAATCTGCCTTGTGGAACTTCAGATTTTTAGGATTGTATATCTTTGTTGAGGGATTCATCATCCACTTCTTTCTCACTTCTTGCATGTATTGCTTGGAGTTACCCTCAAACATCTGTTGTGCAGTTGTAGGACAATTGAACACTATCTTTTAGTTTAGAATATTGAAGATCTTTTGGATAACTTCTCTTTGTAGATAGGTTAGAACGGTTTCATCCTTAGCCATGATTCACCTTCTTTCTCCATCATAGCATTGAGCACATTCCAACACCAATTCAGTGCTAGGTAGAGCAGGTGGGAAACAGGCTGCTTGTATGATACCACTCCTCGTAATAGCCTTGAATTCTTCATTCCTTGTAGGTGCAAGCAAGAAATCTCTTATCTCTTCTAGGTTGACATGTCCCATGTTGATGTCTCCTACATTACTCCAATGCGTCTCGATCTTGGAGTCAGATATAGTTGACTTGGCATCCATCTTGATCATCACTTGACGCTCCTTCGTAGTCATGCCCATCTACCTACAAGACAACACCTCTATTAATGACTTTGAATGATAAAATTGCCTTTATAAGACTGATTTTACATGATAAAGCCATGAGAATCTAAAAATTAAGTGAGTAAAAAGGCAATTCTATGAATTAAAAGCAGCTAAAACATACCTTCTATTCAATTTTCAAACTGAAATAAAGCGGATTTCTATAGAAAATGATAAAATACCAGCTTGAAATGACAAAAATCAGACTTTTTAATGGCTCTTCCTTCCAGAAAAATCGCTCCTAGAGATGAATTGTAATTGAACAATGATGAAATGAGATAGGGTGCTCATGATTATATAGGTAATTTGCCTCATTTAAAGAGCTGGTCAGCCAACATTTAATGCAAATTTTATGAAATTTTCAAAACTTTAAACCGCTTCAAACTTAGGCACCAAAATGAGGTGTTAATGGCATGTAGGGCGCCTTGTTTGAAAACCTCACATCAAAAATTTAAAATCTATTTAGACTTCAAGAAAAACCTTATACTCCTTAGGCACATTTTGTAGGTGAAATTGATATGATCTAGCACCTAGAAATTACTTCCTCCAAATTAGGCGTTGATTTGGATGATTAAGGCATGAAGTGTGCCTAGCTCTTAAGGTTGCCTTATAATGATTTTAAACAAATTTCCAAGCTCCAAAACTTCCATGCTTCGTAGGTGCATAGTGATGATTATGCTGATGGAAATCAACACCTTAACACAATAAAAGTTGCTCTTTGAACTAGGCATTGACTTGAGGTAGAATAGATTGGAAATTGTGCCTAATTCTCCTAAAGATATTTATTTCATCTTCATGCATCCAAACACTTATAAGGCTCAACAAAGGTATCTTGTGCGTTAAACTTCTCCAATTTGCTTGATAAATACCTCCTTGATGTTAGGCGCTCAAAATGACTCTTTATATCAATCACATTCCTAGGCGCTCAAAGTGACAACAACCACAAGGAATGGCGCCTAACTTTGATAAGTATTTGATAAGGCTCTAAGGCGCCTAGACTTTTTACTTCAGTTTCTTTACTTTTAACTCTTTCAAAGACCAATTCAAAGTTGTTAGAGGTTCTTCTATCTTCCATCTGCTATACCTCAACATTTCATGTTCTTCATACTCAAGGCGCTCAAAGTGACCAAAATGGCAAGGAATGGCACCTAACTCTAAGATGACTTCACTATTCCCAATGTTCAGTTCATGGTAATTGTTTTCAAAGACATCTCCAACTTGATTGATAAGTTGTTTCTTTATGTTGAATATCTTCATTCACTCCTCCATTCTAGGTGCTTGAGATGGCTAAAATCACAAGGAATGGCACCTTACATCTTAGACAATTGCCTCCTTCATACTATGTGCACTTTGGTGAAGAATTGAACATGATGAGGCGCCTAGCTCTAAGATGACTTCCCCTTCAGTTTTCTCAAGTTCCAATAATTGAAATTACTTCCAAAAGACTTCATCGAGACTAAAAAACTCAAAATTTATAAACCTGGGTTGATCTTCTTCTTAGGCACTTGTATGAGGTTGTTTTGGGTTGAATTGGTGCCTAAGGAAGATGAAGTTTCCTTTCACTTACCTTATCCCTCTTCTATTGTAGTTGATCTCAAAAGACATCATCTTCAACACTTGTAATTGTGAGTTGATTTCATCGAAGGCGCTCATGCGAGGTTATTTTGAAGGCATAGGGTGCCTTGATATTATGAATGCAATCTCCAACTTGAGGCGCACATTTGAGGTGAAATGAGTTGTAAAATGCGCCTAGGCTTGCCTTAGTATATTTTGATGATCACAAGGCTCATTTGGATTAGGCAAAAGACCCTCATTGAATGGCCCAAGCTCTTACAATCAAGGCACCAATACAAGGTTGTTTGGAAGGCAAAGGGCGCCTAACTCTTGATGCTCAATTTAGTAAGTTAAATCAACTTTTGAAGTCAAATGGACTACCTCCTTGAAGGCGGCTAACACCTTGCTTCATCATTCTTCTCTATCCTTTACTAACCTTAGGGTGCCAAAATGAAGTGACCTTGATGGAAAGTGCGCCTTCCCTCCATGATGTTTAATTTCTTACAAGGCACCAAAATTGGTGAATCTAATGAGAAAATGCGCCTAGACTTTAAATGCACTTAGAAACACTCTTGAAGTCCTACCTCCTCAGGGTGCTCATTAAAGGTGGTAGGGATGACAATAGGCGTCTAGGTCTTTTCTCTGCAAGTCTTCATTTATTGAAGCAAGTTAAGGTCAATAATCATTCTCACGAAAAGATCCCTCCCAACTTGACTTAAAGAATGCCCTATATCACCTTAGCAGGCTCACTGACTAGCTAACTTTGAGATAACACCAACAAGACATCCTAGAACGACTAATCCTATGAAGAAAATCGGGGGTCCCCATTTGCAATGGGGCGATGTGTGATGAGGTCACAACAGTTATTTTGAGGAACAGGTTCAAAACAAGACTGTCTTCGTTGCAAATTAGGCTTAATAGGCTTGATTCACTCAAGGGGCTTATTGATTCTACTATTGCATGCCTCAAACTCTCTCAACAAACATTGGAAAAACATGTAATATGGTCTGCTAGTGCTTAATAAGGCATCAAAGTTCCATTTTCATCAAGATTTTATCAAACCCTAGGTTCGTGTCTCTTAAACTATTCTACAAACCCTATTTTCAGACTGTAACAGTCCTAATGCATCCAAAAACTAATAGCAATCCAATTCTTCTTAATCTGCAACCTTCATTATGGATTGGAAACATTCAACACATCTTTGAAAACAATCTTCAAATGTTCACAAGCACTATTGGGACACAAAAATGCCTTTCCCTCAGTCATGTCTGTGACTGTTATGTCCAGTCCTAATAGGACAGAGGTGTTCAAAGGCACTAACATTCATCCTTTTGTCAATACTAACTTAAAATATATGCAAAGAATTCAATTATTGTCTTTCAAAGACTAAAAGCACCATAATAAGTGTTCAATCCACCATAAAACATCAAAACCTCGAGTTTTCTGCCCCTTTACCAAACTGTAACAAGGTCTGAACAGAGTTAGGGTAACACCAAACTTTATGTAAACCTTGATTTCCCAACCTAAACCTTTTTCATAAGAAAATATAATTCATTTCATTTATGTATGGACTCTTCATCATACAAAACACCAAGGAAACATCATTTAAATAGCCCACTACTTACCCTAGATCAGGGTTTTGACTATCAACAGCAAAATCACAATAACTTTTCCAAATCTACATGAAAATGAATGCAATCAAAGCCAAAATGAACTAGACTCAAAGGTCTTTTAACAACATATGATTAGAAGCCATTATCTGGCTGTACTGAGCCGTACAACACACCAGAATAGAAAAAAATGTATTAAAAAAATAGAGTTTTCTTCATGGATTCCTTATTCAAACTTCATACAACTCCTTATGCCCGTACAAGATGGCTCACAAGAGCATATTTACACTACTCCCACCTAAAACTAACTCTCCAACCGACCCAACCATCTTTTGAGGCCCACATATTTGCAATTTTGCACTTTTTTATCTTTTAAATGACAACCTCTTACATTTCGTTTTCAAAATTGGACCAAATAAACTTCAAATTGACCTCTAACTATCTTTAACACACACAAATGACTCAAATGATCTAGTGACATCATAAATGTGACCTCTTGGGCCTTATTACAACATTAAAAACATCAAAATTGAACAAAAGACTCAATATTGCCTCATGGAGGCATGTGATCAAATAGGTGCTTCTGCACCAATTTTACACCTCATTCACAATAAAAATGTTAAATGTCCGTCCTATTTTTATTGGCTAGAATTGACCTTTGTCTATTGAAGTGGATGATATTTAAGAACAGCTGTTGAAGATACCATATCTATTCTTCGTGGATTACATGAGCATTATGAATTGACTAAATTGGGTCCAACTGGAGTGGGGAAGACTGATTTGGCTAGAGCTCTGGCAGGCTATCTTTTTAATACTAAACATGCACTTGTGAAGATTGATATGAGTGAATATATGGAAAAGTTTTCTGTCTCTCGTCTAGTTAGTGCTCCTCCTGGGTATGTTGGCTATGAGGAGGGTGGACAACTAACAGAGACTGTCCGAAGGAGACCTTACTCTGTTGTACTATTTGATGAAATTGACAAAGCTCACTCTGATGCATTCAACATCCTCCTCCAGTTGTTAGATGATGGGTTAATAACTGATTCCCAAGGGCGCACTGTTAGCGTTACAAATTTTGTGGTTATTATGACATCAAATATTGGGTCCCAATATATTTTGGAGACGCTTCAAAGTGCACAAGATTATAGAGAGGCAGTTTATGAATTAATGAAAAAACAAGTAATCGAAGTTGCTCGGCAGACATTTCGTCCAGAGTTCATGAATCGTATTGACAAGTATATTGTTTTCCAGCCTCTAGACTTTCATCAAATAAATCATATTGTTCGAATACAGGTGCACACTCTATTAAATTTTATGCATTCTATTAGGTAGTTTGAAGAGTTTACTTGGATTTTCTGGGATTTTTTTGTTTTATTTATTTATTTATTCCATTTATCTATATTCTTATATTTTCAATATTGGATTCTTTTCTTTTTTATATTTTGTCCATTTAGTAGTCTTATAAATCTTACAATTGCAATTTCTATAAATTATTGACTGCAATGTATTGTCTTTGGTCATGTATATACCTCTAGGTAAATGAGAAGCATACATTTGTGTTTAGCTTGTTCGTTAGTGGTAGTCTGTACTTCAAATCTTCTAAATTTTCAATTAGCATAGTTGTCTTCGATGGGTTTTCCTCATTATCTAGGTCTTATGATTTAATGTTAGAGAGAAATCTGTAAAGATAAATCATAATTGCATATTCCAAATTGCAAATATATGATGAAAACTATTAAAAAAATTGAGCACATAATGATTACTAAAATATTTGATAAATAAATAAGCAGCAAAAGCATTCTTATATATAAGATGAGAAAAGATTTATCCAATGTGGATAAGAATGAGTGAACAAAAAGGCAAAAAAAATTCCTAAAGTCAAAATGGTTTTATTAATGCATAAGCTAAAAACTAATCAAACATTACTTTAATATCTTTCCCTAATGGTCAATCTGCTAACTACACCAAGCTTATCTTGAAATTTTACAAATTTGTCAAGACTTAAAGACTTGGTAAGAATATTTGTTGTTTGATCCTCAAAAAGACAATATTGCAACATAACCGATCCATCTTCTACAAGTCTGATAAAATGACAATGTAATTCCACATGTTTGGTACACTTGTGGAAGACTGGATTCCTGGCAAGTTTGAGAACCCCTTGATTGTCATAGAACAAGGGTGAAGGCTTTGCTTTAGGCATCTTCATGTTTGAAAGCATCTTTCTAAGCCACACTACCTCACATGTTGCTTTTACAACTCCTCGATATTCTACTTTTGTTAAGGATAGAGTTACTACCTATCGTTTCATGTTGGTTCATGTGATTGCACCTGTGCTAAGGTTGAAAACATATCTAAAAGTGGATTTTCTATCATCCATAGACCCTGTTCAATCTAAATATGTAAATCCAACCAGCCTAGGATCTTTGTGTCTATTGTACAAAATTCTAAAGTCAAGTGTCCCTTTCACATATCTCAACACCCTCTTCGCTATAGTCCAATATTCTACTTTGGGTGTTGTCATGAATCTAGAAATAAAACTCACAGCATAGCTCAAATCAGGTCTAGTGGTAGTAAGATATATTAAGCTCCCCACTAGTTTCCTATAAGTTAACTTATTGACGGTCTTAGAATCAATTTTATCTTAAAGTTTCAACCCTTTCTCCATAGGTGTTGGCAAGATTTTGTAATGTGTCATTTTGAATTTGTTAAGAAAACTTCTAACATAATTGGATTGTGAAACAAAAATGTTGCCACTTGTTTGTCAAACTTCTACACCTAGGAAATAATGTGAGAGGTCTAGATCAGTCATGTAAAAAGCTTTACTCAAATTAGATTTGATCAATTCAAATGTGTGCTTCACTCCTTGTAATAATGATGTCATCTACTTATATGATCAGTAGAATGATATTGTTACCAATGTTTTTTGATGTACAGATTTGGATCCAAAGGACTCTGTTGGAATCCCTATTCAACTAAATACCTATCATTTTTTATGTTTCATGCCCTGGGCGCTTGATTTAGGCCATATAGAGCTTTCTTCAATTTTCATACAAGATGCTCCTTCCTTGCAATCTGAAAACCATGTGGTTGAGACATGCACACTTCCTCCAAATCTCCATTGAGGAAGGCACTCTTCATGTCCATTTGATGGATTGTCTAGCCAAGCTGAGCTACCATGACTAGGACTAATGAAATGGTGCTCATCTTTGTTGTAGGAGCAAAACTCTCCCTGTAATCAATGCCCTCTCTTTGTGAGAACCCTTTTGCGACCAATCAAGTTTTATACTTGTCTAAAGCACCATCTATCTTGTACTTGACTTTGTACACCCATTTGCAGCCAATGAGTTTCTTTAATGATGGAATATTTGAGAGATCCTAAGTCTTATTTTTCATAAGACTTTCATGCTCGGCTGCCATGGCCTTTTCCCATTCAAGTTTTCTTTTTGCCTCCTCAAATACCTATGGCTCAAGTTAGCTTCATTTTGACACCACAAATTTAAACATTTTACATCAAGTTGGTAAGCATTGCCATGTGTCAAACACCTCTACCAAGTTGGTTTTAGTTGTAAATGCTCTAATTATCTTCAAACATCAAGTCACTCGTAGTCGCAAAATGATAGTGTCGTATGTTTTCCGCACCAATCGTCATAGTCATTCATCTTAGAAAAGGTCATTTTTTATTGAGTTTGTGTAAGTTATTGCATCAGACTTAGAACTTGTGTGCTAGTTCAAAGGAGAATTGTCCATCATTTTAGTTGAAACCTTCAAAACGGTAGTGTAGTGAGTTACGGAAGTGATTAAATCTAAAATTTAGTAAGAGTTGGAATGAAATTAGAAAGATGTTCTTGACTTCATTGAATATATGATTTGTTAGGTTTTTGAGGTGAAACTCCTTTTCGTTTGGAAGATTTCTAAATAATAATATTTCATTAGCAATTTATGGAAACAATTAAAATAGAAGTTTCGTACAAGTTGAAGTGAAATGATTTGATGGGGAATCTTATGAAAATTATAATGCACAATATGGTCAATTTTCAAGATAAAATATCGTACCAAAGGAAAGTTATGGATTATCCTCTTTTTGTACTGTTTGCAGATTTTGGTGGCACTTCTCCCGTTTAAATACTCAAAGATTGCTTGAATTGCATTATTTGTCAAAGATTGCTTGAATTGCATAATTTGTCGAAGGATTTGACGTTTCTTGAATCTTAAAATCTTCAAAAAAAAAATTGTCGTTTGGTTCAAAAGGTTTTAAAATCTCCAACCCCTCTTCTTTTTTTTTTTTTCGTTTTAAGGTTGAAATGAACTTCATCTGCATTTTAATAGCAACACGGAACTTTTCAGAGAGTTCAAAGGTTCATGAACTCTCTGAAATCTCAACGAGCCTCCCTTATAAGCCAATTTTAGAGATTTATCAGGTTCTAAGAACCTTTCTTTTTCCCCGACTTAGTGTAAAACGAAAAGGAACATCAAACTGTTTAAGTCATTTTGAATTGATTTTTAAGAGTTCACGGGTTCGTGAACTCCCCAAAATCCTGATATTGTTTTAAATAGACTTCATTTGACATCTTTTATTGGCATTTTTATTAATTCTTGAACTTTTTGGGGAGTTCATTGGTTCAAGAATTCCCCGTATCTTCGACATGCCAATTGCATTTGTTGTTGCTATGTCTTGGTAGACATCTTTGCAAAATGTTAAAGGATAGACAAGGCATGTGAACTACCTGCTCAAAATGCCTCAAAGGAATGTGATCTCATGTTCTCCATGATTGAAAAGTATGCTCAGATGGGATCTGTTAACAGGCATTAGAAACCTCCTTTCAAATGCAATCTGTAGGTGTAAAGTTACATTCAACAAACTTTTGCTAGTTTCCTTCTTGCTTGTGCATAAATGGGAGTCTTGGAACAACGTGTAGGCATTCATCATACGCACAATGGAATTTAAATATTTTTACATAAGATATTATAGTTTGGACACCCTAAATATACATGTCTGCACAATGTGGAAGGACAGACAAGAAAAGTGAACTATTTAATCAAATGCCTCAAAGAAATAGAGTTGCAGATCTGTTAAAAATGGCGTTTGGAACTTCTAAACAAATGCAATATGCAGGTGTGAGGTTGAATCCCACAACCTTTGTCGATTTCCTCCTTACTGGTGCACATATGGCAACTTCGGAATAGTGTATGGATGTCCCTCAAAATGCCCTGGCTGCCTGTATGAGAAATGTGGAAGCATATACAAGTCATGAGATCCATTGGAACAAATTATAGGGTGCCTATTAGAATATAATGAATTTAAGAATTTTATTAGATATTACAATTTAAAATGTTGTGCCAGACATGTATGCAAAATGAAGAAGGATAGACAAAGCACGTGAACTGTTTGACAGAATGCCTCAAAGAGATGTTATTGGATAGAATGCAATGATTGTAGGAAACACAAAAAAATGAGATTTGTTGAAAAATCTTTAGAAATGTTCAAGCAAATGCACTTGGTAGGTGTAAAACCAAAAGTCACATCCTTCACCAGTATCTTCACAACCCGTGCCAAAATAGGAACTTTGAAACCAGTGTATAGCCATTCCTAAAAACGTCATGAAAAGAAGGTTTTTCTCAAATATTATGGATTTAAATGCTCTGGCAGACATGAATGCAAATGTTGAAGCATATATATAGGGCAAGTGAGTTGTTTAATACAATTTTTAAAAAAATTAATAGTTTAATCTGTATGACTAAGGAGGAGAATTTTTTTTATGGCCCTAGGTAAAGTGCTTTAATTTTGATTATTTGATAGTTGATTTATATGTTCTTGGGCGTTTTGAATGTGATGGTAGGGTCAAATTTAACCTAAAATTCTCTGAAGGATCAGGTACCTATTGAATCTGACATGCACCTCCTAATTTCAAATCCTTGAAGACTTGACGTCCAATATTCGATTTGGATGCAATAGAAGGCAAAACTGACTTTTTTAGATATTGTGAACTCAATGGTGAGCTCATATTTATTCCAAGAATTGATTAAATCTACTTGCAAAACAAAGCCACAAATAAACACCCTAAATCCGGTATTTCTATCGAGTCTTTCTGTTTCTCCAAATCATCATTCGATGCAAGAGAGGAGCATAGTGAACTTCTCAAGAGCAATCCTAATATCTAATCCTAGATCTTCTAAATAACTATCCCATTCATTCACTTGCTTTGATATTGTGATAGATTGGGCTATGAGAATATTGACCAAAGATCAAGAGAGCTAAAAGGAAGCACAAAGAGAAGATAAATATGAACGAATAACACTATTATATTCAAGGATGAAATATGCAAAAGATATCAATAATCTATATGTGAATATATGTTAGGTGAGTGAGTATATATAAACTATGTGAGAAGGAGGAGGTGGCAAATCCAATGAATAGGAAGTGTAACTAGAATATCCCACAATAGGAAAGAGTAACTCCTATAGAAGATGTCAACACCTCACTCCAATCACATTAATTACTCACTCTTATTAACCTATGAAAGCTTAAATATGTGTAGGAAAAACCTATATAGGAAAATGCAAAACTACACTAACAAACCTAGTTGTGGGTTCCCTCTTGCCACATTTTCTAGTGTAGCGTAATAGGATTTAGATGAATGTGTGACAAAATTTAAAATAATTGCAAATCTTTGAAATGGTCTTTCTTCTATTTCATATGGATCATTGTAGCTTTGTGATGGATTATTAAGCATGTTTGGATGCATGACGTTTTATCTTTGATTCTTATGTAAATACAAATCTAGTTCCATTTGTGCCTTGTAGGTGTTCTTTCTTCTTCCTTGCATGTTGTGACTCTATTTCCCATTAGAGTAGGCACCAATCTAGGAGGTAGATGACCGATCACATTCTTTATTCACTACATCTCTTATCCTCATTAGTTTAGCATAGGATTAGGTACCACCATGCTCATATGTTCCATTGACATAACTAGTGTCATACTTCATGTAAGATAAAATTGATAAACTATTGGAGGAACTCATTTAGAAGAATATAAATATTGTTGTTTTCTCTTAGTGCATGTATAAGAATGGTATTTTCAACTTAAGAAGAGGTCTTGCAAGAAACTAGTGTGACATAAACTTAGTGACAAGTTTGGGGTCTATCACATATTAGGTGTAATTGTTGATTATTTCAGTATTGTTCTACCATTTCTCTTTAAGGTACCTCTAGGAACACCCTCATGGGTTTAGATGAGCCCATATTGAAGGAGAGATTACCTACTCTCAATAATTGGCCTCTACCTATCCATGTTTTGTTGATGAGTTTATGCCTTGTCCTCTTTAAGACAGGTTCCCTAGCCTTGAGGATTGGTTTACACTCTAGAGATATGAGCCTCTAGTTCTTAGATCCAACAAGAACCATATCAAATTGCCTTCAACTAAGTCAGGGGATTCATCATCATCTTCTTCTTCACAATCAAAGAAGCTAAAGGGAAAGACACATGTCATTCGTATAGATTCTAAGTTAGGGAAATGGATCCTTAGTTTTGCAGCTTCACATCGTATGGATTCATCATAAAGTATGTTTTCTTCATTTGACACTTGTTCTACACCACATATCTGAGTGGGTAAAAACACATATATGTTTCTTTGTTTGATGGGGTCTATTGACATGGGTTAAGGATCATTAATGGTATTCATTGTGTACTTTCATTTTCAACTTATCTTTTTTATCTATTAGATTACATATATTGGGATAGGTAAGACTATTGAGTTCACTCTAGATATTATGATCATTTAGGATTTTTACCTTCATTGATGTTAACACTCAGACATCTAGTGGATAATTTATAGGAGGTGCAGTATGGTCACCCAAACCTTCAAGTTTTTTCATCGACTAAGGTTCTAGAGACATGTGATAACATTCCATCTCTATCATCTCTTAGTTCTATTAAGTCTAGTGTTGCTTCATCCATGGCTTCCAATGATTTAGTTTAGTAGGGTATTCATAGCGTTCTATATATAGCTCCTTGGGATGAGTATTTGATAAACCTATTAGAGTTGTTTTATGAGTCCCTTCCTACATATTTGGAGGACACCACTGAAGACATTCATATCCTCTCAGATGAAAGATTCATCATAGCTATTGTCTCTTCATCTTTTTTTCCTATTCTTTATTAGTTTCCACATGGTTCTATATTCACTTTCTTTATTTAGGCTTAAAACTCCTAATTTGATTGTGGCACCTTTTAGAATTGACATGGTGACATTTGAGTGGTTTCTAGAGATATCATACATTCTAGGTTTTCTTCCCTCATGTACTCCTAGATAAGGAATGACAAGATATTATGCATGAACCTTTGTGTTTGTTTATTTCTAAGGGGAGAAATGTTATTTGATGATCATGGATCCTCTTCATCATTTAGAGTCAAGATTCTACCATTAGCATAGGTGTTTACACTTTTAGGAGGTTGCATAGTCCCTCTCCTTTGTCTCTCTATTCAGAGGCATCCTCTCTTTTTTCTTGGGGAGATTCTTTCTGACGGGAGTTTTTCTTTGCATGAGGTATTATCCTTCATATTAACTTAAGGGACACATTTCATGTACATGGATACCTAATATGGCTACACATTTGTTGAGACCAATTCTATCTTTCCTACTCACCTAAGCTTCACTTATAGGAGTGTTGGTGCATTATTTTTTTTGTATTTAGTTAATTACTTTATTCAATTGCATGCACCTAGGATAGGATAAACTTGCTTAGGTAGGTATCTACTTGGGCAAGTTGTACTTACACCATAGACTTATTCTTCTCTTATTTGGTGGAGTTGTACTATACATATGTGACTACATCTTATTTATCCTACATCGGTTGTACATCAATATCTCTTGGTGGTGTATCTTGTATGTACCCACTTGTAACTCTCATATGAGAAATCTCTCATTTCATCTATTCTCATCTTTTAATTGGAATAAAAATATTCTATCATATTGGTCTTCTTTATACTTTTTTAGGCCTTCTTGATCTTGGGTGGCTACCTCCATAGCCAAATATTATGTCTATTTTATATATTTTTATAGATTCTATAAGGAGAACAACATAAAAAGTCATAAAACAACTCTATATATTCCTCAATAGAATTAATTTATAGAAGGCATGAATATGATGTTGATAGAGAGGGAAAGGGCTATGCTCAGTGAGTCTATCCTAGAACAAAACTTCTAGGTAGAAGAGGTTGCTATTGCATGTTACCCAATTAATAGGTCTCCTACATAAACACTTGTGGAGAAACACCCATGAAGGTTTGGATGGGAGAAAATCCCTCACTTCATTATCTTAGTGTATTTGGTTGTGAGCCATATGATCATGTGCCTAAGGAGAGGTAGGTAAAGTTAATTCCAAATAAATTTTTGAATAGTATCTTCATTGGCTATGACATTAGTGTGAAAGGGTACAAACTTTAGGATCTTGTGGCTAGGAAAGTTTTGTATAGTTAGAATATGATATTCAAGGAGATTGGACCTTATTCTATAGTTGATTAGCCAAAGGAGGATGGGATGTAAATTGTGTAGATATATCCTAAGACTAAGAAGGTTGTATCAGATGATGAATTAGAAAGTCATGATGGACCTAATGAGGAGGAGAGTTAAAAGAGTTTGTATGAAGAAGTAGAACCTTCACCTTAGCTCTTGAGGACTTCTACTTGGTAAAGGAGGCAATAAGAAAGGTATAGCCCATTTGATTATAGATGTATTTTTTTTAGTTGACTAATATTAATGTGCCCATAATAGTTAAATAGGCAATGGAAATGGATGATTATGAGTCATAAAAATTAGCTATGGACAGTGATATGGTTGTACACTTAAAAATAATTATGTACGTGGGACTCGATTCAATTGCCTAAAGGAAGGAAACTTGTAGGTTGTAAATGGGTGTTCAAAAAGAAGTTTAGCTTTCATCATAGTATTGAGAAGTAAAAGGTATGGTTAGTTGCCAAAGGTTATTCCTAGGTTGAGAGAATAGGTTTTGGTGACATTGTCTCCCGATTGCAATATTGACATCTACTAGAATGCTATTAGCTTGTGCTATTACTTTTGGTATCGAGTTTGAATAGATATATGTAAATATAAATTTTTTGCATGATGATCTAGAGGATATTTGCATGACATAGCGAGATCACTATATTGACAAGGGTAAGGATATCTTAGTTTATCATTTGAAGAAATGCCTCTATGGTTTTAAATTGTCTCCCATAACATGGAATAAAAAGTTGGGTTCACATGTTTTGGAGTTGAGGTTTATAAGGTCTACGTCAAATGATTGTGTTTAAATTATAAATGGAGAAGTGGTCATTTTATTATTATCATATTGTATGTTGATGATATACTAGTATTTGGTAATGATCTAAGGAAATCATTTGCGACTTGAACTATGATCTTTTTGTATAGTTTGGAATGAAAGACTTATGGACTGTGAAGTATATGCTTGGGATGGAAATTAGATGGGATAGGGCTAATAGAAAAGTTTGGGTTAGATAGAGTAAGTATCTTGAGTTTATTTTGTGATGTTTTAACATGGTTGGAAATAACCTAGTTAATGTTCCTATTTTTGTGGGAACTAATCTATTAGTTGAGTGGTGTCCTTTGAAACTTGTAGAGATGGAGGAGATGAGTTCAATGCCTAATTCTAGTGTAGTTGCAAGCCTTATGTATGCTATGGTCTATACTAGACTAGACATTACCCAAGTAGTGGGAGTCTTGAGCGGTGAAAGTCTAAAGCTATGTGAGTAAGTGCAAAAAGTTGGGGGGCCAAAAAGTGGCAAAATTTTTTTCAAAAAAAAATAATACATAATGCGAGCACGTTATAACACACTCACGTTATGGTTTGGTAATGACGAGCCTAAGACTCGAAAAAACCAAACCATAACGTGCTCGCGTTATAACGCGAGCGCGTTATGACTTATTATAAATAAATAAAAAAAGCTTATCATCTCATTTCATTTTTTTATTCTTCTCTACACCCATGGTCTGCAAACCCTAAGAAACACGCTCACATTTTGGAAGACTTGATTGAACACCAAAATCTTACCGATTCGTCACCAAAATGCCGCCACAACGTCGAGCAGGCCAAAGGAGTGAGTTTTATTTATTTTTTTGTTTGAATTTGTTTCTAAATAGGTAGGTTTGAGTTAATTTTAGATGTAAATTTTGTTAATTGTTAGGAAATGTTAATGCACCTCCTCCTCCTCAAAATCCACAAAATCTTGAAGAGGAAATACCTGCCAAAAAACAACCCGAACAACAAACTCCTCCATCCATTCCTCGACATGCCCCTGGAACACAAGAAAATCTAATGGGGCAAATTAAAAACAATAAAAAAGAAATTGAAGACATAATTGCAAGGCCGAAAGATCCTTCAACTTCAACCTTGCATAGGTCCACACTTGCTGAATCTCTTGAATCTATGTTATCAAATGTAGATTCAATTAGCAAGCAAATATCTAGTTGGTCAGATAAGAGGAGAGAGTTTAGAGCCTATTATGCAGACAAGCTATCATATCAAGATGTGAAAAAGTTACAAATTACAAAATTAGACTTGTGTTCCATTTTCACAAACCCACAAACAAATCAACCTCCACCCATTACATGCAAGAAGTTCCCTATCCATTGGTGCAACAGCCAAGTGATAAGGGACAATTTTGAGCAGAGGTGATGGATGGTTTTTGACCATCCTCCATGCAATAATAATGAGGTCCCTCAATACTTTTTGAGGAAACTCTACTGTGAGTTTGTCCTCAATAAAGTGCCAAACTATTTTGATATGCGAGACTTCCAGGGTAGAGGTGGGGGGTCAGCACAAGATAGACTAGGGGCATGTGTTGACCCACAACGGGCAGTGAGACGAGTAATCAACAGACCAACCCATGAGCATGTTTCTATCTCTTCTATTGTGAAGGAGAGTGTTGAGGTTGATACACTTCAGTCCATTAGTGCCTTGACCCAGAGCATCATAGAGCATGCCAGTCCTGCAGCACATCGTCGGTTGGGAGATAGTGCGAGGAGTAGGGTCCCACCCCATGCTTATCAGACTTGCGGGTCAGCTTGTGGTTATGACCCCATGGATAGTCAGGACGCAGGTGCACAGGCTACATCTGCAGCTGAGCAGATGGTGATGACAGATGCCCTCCTAAGTGAGACTTTCGGCCTTGATACTCAGGTAAATATTAGCAAGTTTATTGAATTTAATTTATTAAATTTTATTTTTGAAATGCAAGATTAACTAATTTAGTTTGATGATTTTAATGAAATTTGAGGGTCATAGCATTGATGCAGTTTTCAGTGGTTCTCCACCTGCATATTACAATACATCATCTACTATCGGGGTATGTAACTAGTAAACAATTATAAATATTACATGTGAATAGCATCATTATATGAATGGTATTCTAATATTTGATTTTGTATGTTGAATAGATTAATATTGGAGATTTCATGACAACACCTGCCAGCGGTGGTGGACTTCAAAGCTTCACGGAGGTAATAAAATAAATAGTTTAATGAATGAATTGTACTTACTAGATTTTTGTATGTGACATGTGTGCTTTATTGTGTGTACTTCCATGTTTAGATGAACGTGTGTGTATGTTAGGAGCCATGATTTGCATCACTATTATAGTTTTCATAATTGAATAATGTTGTTTTATTTCCAGATGATACGGGCTGCAGAGACACCTCCCGATGTTCATAGGGCAATGGAGCATGGTGTGACCTCTATGATTCATAGCTCCATGGCATTGATAGGGGTATCAAGGCAGATTAGTAAATTTCAATTTACATTCTTTGTTATAGTTGTTTATTTTTGAAAAATAAAAAGATTATTGATTTGAAGTTTAATTTCTATCTAGATGGTTTCTATAGGACATGACATCACCACCGCCTATTCTTGCTAATAAGACAAGTGAGGAGATAGATTATATGGTAGCGGTAAGTGATTATTTTGTTAAATGTTTCATTTTTTATAACATGTAATTTCTATATATTAATGTCTATACTTTTTATTGTAACAACTAAAGATGCAGGAAGAATTAAATAGGAGGAGCAGCCCTCGGGTTCATAATAAACCACCCACATATCCGTCTCCAACCCCTAGAAGATCAAAGGCTACCTGTGATCTATTCTCTTCACCAGCCATAGGGGAATGACTTTTTATTGTGTTCCTTTGTTGTATGCCTATATGGCATTTGTGGACATATATTTTGTATTGCATATAGTTGACATTGTATTCCTATATGGCATTCTTGTAAGCCTATATGGCTATTTTGTATATATGTTATACTTATATCGACAGATATTGATGTATACCTATATGGATATTTGGTTAATACAAATCTTTTTTATTGATGGTGTCCATACTTGCATTATAAATCCACATTTAAATGGATATTTGTAGATGGCTACTTCAAATATTTAAAGTCCAATTGTATGAGTTGGTCAATTGAAAATATTTCTTAATTTCTTGTTATTATACCATATTGGGATGCAAAAAGTATGTTTATTGTTTTGAATAAGATAGTCAAAATCATATGCTTATGAGCACCTGATGACCATTGTGGTTATTAAATGTAATTCCTCTTGCATATAAGGCAAGGTTATGAGATTACATTGAGTCTTACCTAATTTTACTATGCAACATAACATTGGGGCTATAGGCTTCCATAAGTCATCAACAATCAAGGTTCAAGGTTGTCATTGAAGTCAAAGGGTCAAGGTTGTTTGTCATTGATGTCAAGGTTGATGCCATGATGTTTATAAGGTGATATAGTGATTCAAGGTAGGTGATGGTCATGAGGTGCATGATGTTGTGAATATGGTTTTCATGATAAGGTCTCTCAATTCATGTTGATGCTGCACAAGACAAACATGGTTCATATGATGCAAGGTTCATGTTCATGGTGGATGTGGTTTTTTTCATGCAAGGTTTTGTTGTGAATATGGTTTTCATGATAAGGTCTATCTTGAAAGGTTGATATGATGCAAGGTTCATATTCATAGTGGATGTGGTTTTATTCTAGCAATAAGAAGTTAGAGAAGACACAAGCTTTCATAATCATAATCTTATTGATAGTTAGGGTTTGCATATTAGGCATTAAACCCTAAAATGAATCTACTTTTCTTAAGACTTTAAAACCCTCAATTGCTTGTCGTGTGTAAAGTGCACTTTTGTTTTAATTTAGTATTGACTTATAATCAGAAGTTACTATCACTTAAATCAACCTACTAAAGGGTCTTTAAGTCATTAGTTCACCGGCCCTTCAACCTAACTCAACCAGCATCTCTGGTAAACTCTCATATGCTCGAGCGCCATATCATAATCGAAGGTCATATTTAATTGATATGAGGGCGGGAAAAAGGATTAGATCAAACACATCAAACTGAGCATCATACCTCTAGGTGCATTTTTGCCTCTCTCTAAACTATCCATTTTGGCGCCTTGATGTAAAGTGAAGTCTAAACTTAGTGAAGATTGTGCCTAGAAAGATATCACCTTGGATATGGGCCTAGAGTCATCCTAGATCATCCATTTGTGTCTAAGGGTCAATATAACATAATATAACTTAGGAAGACTTTGAAAATTGTCAAAAGAAGCCTAGGCACCTTTTCTTGTCTCCACCATCCATTTTGGGCGCCTAGAGGAAAATGAACTTCAAATCACTTCCAACTGTAGTGCCTAGTGTTAGAACCTTCAAAATGACTAAATCTTACCAAAGGAAGTCTAGGCGCCTATTGTCACTTGGATCATCATGAATGAGCACCTAAGTGGAAGGAGAATAAGCATCTTGTATGGAGGCACACTTTTGTGTCTAAATAACCTCATTTTGGCACATTGAAGGAAGATGTTCTAAATCCTAAGATGTAGCACCTAAGTGTAAAATGGTCTCCTATAGGTTTGAACAAGTTATTGAAGCCATCAAATTGCCAAGAAATGAGCTAAGTATACTAAGGCGCCTTTTCTTGTCTAAACTATCCATTTTGGTACCTAGGAGGAAGGAGATTCAACATCATGAATCAAGGCACCCTTTGCCATCAAAACAACCTCACATTGGCACCTTGGAGGAAATCAACTTAAAACTACAAGTCTTGGAGTTTTTTCATGTTTTGATGTCTTTTGAGAACAATTATAATGATTGAAGGATGAGGTGGGTAAAAGGCCTTCATCTAGCTTAGGTGCCCATTCAACTCTGAACAACCTTACATTTGCGCCTAAGATGAAGGGGACTTTCTTAAATATTTAAGCATTGATTAACAAACCTGAAAACCTTAGGCGTAATTTTCAACTCATTTTACCTTTGATGAGCTCTTAACTTGGAGAGAACACCTATTAGCTTCAAGGCGTTATTTCATGCTCAGAACATCACATATCAGTGCCTAAACATGAGGAAGCTTAAACTATGAAATCTAATGTTACTTTGATTCAAAAATGAAGAAAATAAGCCAAAGAATCTAGGTGCATATTGTCACTTGAGCAACCTTCAACTAGTGCCTAGTCTTGTGAAGGAGGCAAGAATCAGGGATAAAAGACCTCACCTTGTTTGAAACTGTTGAAAAGCTAAGGAATGGGCTAAGTTCATCTAGGCACACTTTGACTCCCTGTACACCTAAATGAGCACCCAAGAAGAAGTTAATATGTCGTTACAATGTAGCTCGGACTGTTTCGGCATGTTTGGGTACAAAACAAGACCATGCCTAGCCTAAACCTACCCATATAGATGCGTTGGAACTATCAGTTTGGCCACACGAGGAGAAGAACAAAAGTTACCCCCCTTTGCAACTTTACACTGCCTCCTTCTGATGATTTTTGGGGCAGTAGAAAACCTTTCACCACGAGCAAACGCCTCAGAGATATAAAAAATTGAGAGAGGTTATTGTAGAGGCACTCTACATGATCGTGTTGCCTTAGAAAGAATGTTTCTAAGTGACACAATTTTTGAGTAACATCTCATCAAAGATTGTTGCCTTTTTGCACTTTGGACTCTTCAGGGATATCGTTGGTACAATATAGCTCGGACTGTTTCGACATGTTTGGGTGAAAAATAGGACTATGCCTAGTGTAAATGTACCCATCCAAACGGGTTGGAATAGTCAGTTTGGTCGTATTAGGAGCAGGACGAAAGTTACACCCCTTTGCAACTTTACACTGCCTCTTGACGATTTTTGGGGTAGCAGAAAACCTTTCACCATGGGAAATTGCCTTAGAGATATAAAAAACTGAGAGAGGTTATTGTAGAGGCACTCTACGTGCTTGTTTTGTCTTAGACATAATGTTTCTAAGTGACACGGTTTCGAGTAACATCTCGTCAAAGATTGTTGCCTTTTTACACTTTGGACTCTTCAGGGATATCGTCGGTACAATGTAGCTCGGACTGTTTCGACATGTTTGGGTGAAAAATAGGACCGTGCCTAGTGTAAATGTACCCATCTAGATGCGTTGGAATACTCAGTTTGATCGCACCAGGAGCAGGATGAAAGTTACACCCCTTTGCAACTTTACACTGCCTCCTTCTGATGATTTTTGGGACAGTAGAAAACTTTTCACCACAGGCAAATGCCTCAGAGATATAAAAAACTGAGAGAGGTTATTGTAGAGGCACTCTATGTGATCGTGTTGCCTTAGATGGAATGTTTCTAAGTGACACAGTTTTTGAGTAACATCTCGTCAAAGATTTCTACCTTTTTGCACTTTGGACTCTTCAGGGATATTGTCAGTACAATGTAGCTCAGACTGTTTCGACATGTTTGGGAAAAAAATAGGACCATGCCTAGCATAAATGTACCCATCTAGACACGTTGGAATAGTTAGTTTGGTCGCATCAGGAGCAGGATGAAAGTTACACCCCTTTGCAACTTTACACTGCCTCCTTCTGACGATTTTTTGGGCAGCAGAAAACCTTTCACCATAGGCAAATGCCTCATAGATATAAAAACTAAGAGAGGTTATTGTAGAGGCACTCTACATGATCACATTTCCTTAGACAGAATGTTTTTAAATGACATGGTTTTCGAGTAACATCTCGTCAAAGATTGCTGCCTTTTTGCACTTTGGACTCTTCAGGGATATCGTCGGTACAATGTAGCTCAGACTATTTCAACATGTTTGGTTGAAAAAAAAGACCATGCCTAGCCTAAACATACCCATCCGGATGTGTTGGAACTGTCATTTTAGTTGCATCAGGAGCAGGACACCAAAAATGCAAAAGTTACTTTGTGTAACTTGACAACATTGACACTTTTTTGCAATAGGACTCAAAGACTCAAACTGACCCCAAATTACTCAAAGTGACTTAAAAACAAATGAAACGGTCTTAGAAGACCTTATTACATACAATTGATTCAATCAAGACAAAATTTCATTTTTTGACCCCTCTAGTTAGAAGCCAAGACACCTAAAGACACCTATATTTTATACATTATTCTCAGGATCAACTTCATCCATCACTTAGGTCTAACCCATGAAGCATAACATGATGATGTAAAAATGTGTATATGTGTAAAAATGTAGTAGGAAATAAAAAAGACAAACCTTACAAATTAATGTGCATACTTACAACTCAATGTAACATAACTTTACAAAATCAATGTGAATACTTACAAATTAATCCAATGAACCATCTGGGTCTACTCTACTCTTTATTGTGTCAAGTATTGCTTCATTGTCAGACTCACGCACCTTCCACAAGATTTTGTTCAAAGGTCTACCCTGATATTGTATTAAATGAACATTGGATGCCACGACAAGGTTCGAGTAATGAAGAATCTTCCGATGCGTGTCAAAGTTCTGAAATAGCCAAACATTAACACTCTTATGTGGGTACCTTCTAAGCCATGTTCCAGTAATAACCACTGAGCCTATAGGGTATTCGATGTTTTCTCCATCTGTAACTGGGGCCTCCAATTTCTTTTTGGCCTCAACACAATGACATAAGTAATAATATGTTCCCTCTTCATTATCGTCATCTGCAATAACTACATATACGTGCCCTACATTGATATGTGTAGAAAATTAGATGAAATTAGTCAACATTACAAAAACACTACAAAGTAAGATGACATTAGGAATTTCAAAAACTATGCAAATAGATATATTACCTGGTTGAACTAGATCTGATGTGTGGTCAAAGTCAACTGATGATTCCATCTATGTTAGTTTCAGTGTCGTCGAGGGTCGATACGTGTCAAGTGGGCTAAGATAACTTAACTTTCATTTGTCAACCCACTCCTTTGACTCGCACTCATCCCAAGCTTGAATTGTACAGGAAGAACAAAAGCATGACATCTTTCGCATATGGATACTCCATGAACCTACAATTGAGCTTCTGAAAGAGTGCATCTCATTTGATCCTATCAGTGTACAATAGTCCTCATATGGTGCAATGTTAGTATCATTTATCAACCAAAAAAATCTATGAACTGAAGACTTACCTTCATTACCTGGACCCATGGAAGCATTACACCACTCGACAATCAATTTTGCATCTGTCAACTTTGCATTGTCTTTATACTTTAACTCTTCTCGTGCTATGGCTCTTTTGATACATGCTCCTGCACCATCATGCTCTCCCTTTCCATGCCCAGCCTCACAAAAGTTCCACATATGCTGAATACCTGTAAAATTATGCCTCCTACTCAGCCAATAGAAATTCTATGAGTTCCTGAATTGTGATGCATAGTTATCTGACCATATGATATGCTGACTGAATGATATGCCTCTTCTAGCCAAATCATTGTAGAACACCTGAAAGAAACCTTGCATGAACTCCGTAGAATGCGTGCGATCATCACTAATATAGAAATTATACTCCCTTATGATCTTTCTATCATCCTTTATACTATCATTCTCATGAATGAATGCAATGTGCACAAATATAGAAACCTGTGTGGAGTTGTAATATTGTGATTGCACCTCACGCTGTGGCTGTAGACTGTAGTTCTCTACAAAGTCAATGACTGAAACAATGCTACCAACTGGAAATGTGTCCTTACATAACTTGAATTGCAAGTCCAACCATCGAGCTCTATGGGCATGTCTTGCATACTCATACACTATGTTGTCACAAAATATAGGCATAAACTGATACACTGGAATCTTTTCAATAACCAATTCACACCTTTTTGCTTCTTCACCATCTTTTGTATTGTATGCCACTATTTTATACTTGCCAAACTCTACTATTGCATTTCCAACTGCATGTGTTCTTTCCATGTGTTCACATCAAGCCACCACAACGATGACGTGCCATCCAAGCATAATTTATTGTAGAATATTTGACCTTCCTCTCTTTCACATAAAATTCTTGATATGAAGTCTCTTGAAAATGTTGGTGGGGCACGTATGGCACAACCCTGCAAAACATTGTTAGTATGCATATCTAAACATATAGACCTATAAACATCAAAATGGTTAGAAAATTCAGTATGTAATCTACAACAACAAGTAGTGCGTGTGTGATTTATCTTGACATAGAAAGGTTTTAGCATTTCAAAATATCTTTGACAAATTTTAATTTGAGGATACTTCTCTAGAAATTTACCATAAAACTATGTTTGAGTCTCATCCAAAAAATGCTTTGGATGTGGCTCACGTTTCTGACTACCGATTCTCCTTCTTACCACATCCCTTTGATTCAAAGATACCCTTGTGTAATTCTTCCAAAAGTCATCAATTAGTGATCTCAATGCTTCAACAATTGGTTTATCTTTTCGTGGTAGTCTCCCCAAGAACGCCCATAATTCATTGGCATTAGTGTCCTCAATTCTTTGGTGTCTTCCAATGGCTCTTGATAAAGTTTTCCTATTAATTCTCAATTCTTGACTCGCCTTTCTAATGAGACAAGCTTTCCTCATTTGACTACTTACTATAGTCGATGTAATCACACGTCGTGTTGTATTACTATCTTTTGTGTGTGAGGTGTTACCCACACTCTCATACGCACTCATTAAATTCTTGACAATAGATTTTTCACTTGAAGCCTTTGATGTTCTCAACCCAATAATCTTCATGATGGACCTATACTTTATACTTCGCATCATTTCAACGAATAGTTGATATCTTGCAGTCTCATTTAACTTTTCAAAGAACAATCTCTAAATCTTATGAGCATATCTTCTACAAGTGCGTTTTGGAATCTTACCTTCCATTGGCTACAAAATATTCTCATCAATATCAATCAAATACTTTAGCTTTCTATGCAAAATTCTAGGTGGTGTTAAGTTAGGTAAATTCATCTCAACATTACAAATTTCATCAATATTTAAATGAGATGGGCTAGATGGCATACCTTCGATCGAATATGGAATAGATGACATACCTTGAGGTTGAGGTGGGAATGATGGCGTACCTACTTCATCACATGTGAGTGATAATGTACTCTCAACTTGAGATGTGGTAGATGGTGTCCGTACATGTTGACTTGCAGTAGAGGACATGTCTCCAACTATGGTATTCAAATCTCTCGTAGCACGAAGTTTTTGCATTTGTTCTCTTTGTGCCACCAATACCATATCTCTTTGTGATGGTTGTGGTTCCTCTTCAATTGGCATGTCTTGATTTATCGTGTCCAATTTCCTCTTCTCACGAAGTTCCCTCATAGCCACTGTTTTATTTGCATTCTTAGCTTCTATCTCTTCCTGTGTTGGTTTAATTCTTGATCATTTCCTCGGCATGACAGACAATTTCTCTGTAGTATGATAAAGAGACCAATATTAGTTCCTAAGAAATGAATCCATACAAATAACTAAAATATATGTCATTCAACCCTTCATAGTAAATGTACATACAATCATCATGTAAAAGAGTAAATGTCACTCAACCAAAATAGGTACAAAGCGTACAAAGCAAATTATTGCAGCCATGAAAAGAGTACATGGGACTTGATGCTTGAAAAGGTTGAGGCAGACCCAATTTGGCATGTTTGTTGTTACTAGGGCTACTAGGATTTGGAATTGAGAAGGTGTTTTGTTGGTACTAGGGACACTAGGATTTGGGTGGCTTGTGAAGGAATAGACAATAATTGTTGTGTCATGTGCATGTACAAATCATCATGAATAGGTGCATAAGGAATGTCCTAGCCCAAGATATGTGCATACAAATCATCATGTCATGTGCATATTTGTATGATCTTGGCACCTATTCATTTGTATTTTAACTTGTTAATATGACAAGATAATAGTGGGATTGTATTTTTTTTATGTTGTAAGGATTTATTCTTGTATAGTTTGACATCATGATATGTTAAGGTCTGTTTATTACACATAATTATTAAAAAGCCCAAGTGTAGAAAATACACATGGCATCATGTGAGATTGTAGGCTACTTTCTTGATTGGGAATGTGTCTATTTTAAACATGTATGATAAAGCATGATAAAGTAATTCAAATAGAATTAAGGAAAATGTAAAGAACATGCATGTAAAGACTTGACATACCTAAAAAATGAAGATTCCAATGGAGAGAGTACCCAATTATGTAGTGTTTTTTTCTTCTTGCATCAAACTCCTCAACAATTTGAGTTTTTCACCACTTGCTTCCTTTTCAATGTTAAATTGAATAACACTCAAATATAATTACTAACAACAATATGATTAACCAATCTATAATGTTAAATTCATAAAATTGAATCACAATTAACATTGCAACACTACAAAAATTGAAACTTGAATAGATATATATCAAACTTGGTGTGAAAACTATGTTATTTCCTCCTTCTCAAGTTGGCAAAGTAGAAAAGGTGGTGGAAAGATCATGCAAAGGTGATAGAATGTGTAAAATGTGCATGTGAACTTCCCAATAGCATGAAAGTACTTCTTTTTTGTCGGAACACACACATAATCAGCATGGAAACAGAGCATGTGGGCCTAGATCATGGGCGTCAACATTTTTTTACCATTTCTATAGCAGGACAAAACGTGATCACGTTATAAGTGAGATATAGAACATGAGCTAATGGAACTAGAGGTGAGATATTGTAAGGGTGCTATCGAAGGTGAGATAGGCACAAATATTTATGGATCAATCTATAGCAGGAAAAAATGCGAGCGCATTATAATGCGCTCGCATTTTTTCCTGCTATAGATTGATCCATAAATATTTGTGCCTATCTCACCTTCGATAGCACCCTTACAATATCTCACCTCTAGTTCCATTAGCTCATGTTCTATATCTCACTTATCTGTCCCCCTCACCTCTCTACCTCTCCCCTCTCTATGTCCCTCAATCGCTCCTTGTCTACCTCAACCCTAAACCTTATCCCTAAACCTTAATCCCTCAACCCTAATCCCTCATCCCTAAACCCTAAACACTATCCCTATTCCTAAACCCTCAATGGGCTTGATACTATACCTTAAACCCTAATCCCTTATCCCTAAACCCTGCAACCTTATCCCTAATCCTTATACCCTCGACACTCTACTTTAACCCTAATCCCTCGACCCTCAAACCTCAACCCTCAACCCTCAGCGTCAAACCCTAATCCCTCAACCCTTAACTCTAATCCCTTGACCCTCAACCCTATCCCTAAACCCTAAACCCTAAAGCCTCAACCCTCAACCCTTAATGTCAAATCCTAATCCCTCAACCCTTAACTCTAATCCCTCAACCCTAAACCCTATCCCTAAAGCCTAAACACTATCCCTATTCCTAAACCCTCAACGAGCTCGATACTATACCTTAAACCCTAATCCCTTATCCCTAAACCCTCCAACCCTATCCCTAATCCTTATACCCTCGACACTCTACTTTAACCCTAATCCCTCGACCCTCAACCCTATCCCTAAACCCTAGACCCTCAAACCTCAACCCTTAACCCTCAACGTCAAACCCTAATCCCTCAACCCTTAACTCTAATCCCTCGACCCTCAACCCTATCCCTAAGCCCTAAAGCCTCAAACCTCAACCCTCAACGTCAAATCCTAATCCCTCAATCCTTAACTCTAATCCCTCAACCCTAAACCCTATCCCTAAACCCTAAACACTATCCCTAGTCCTAAACCCTCAATGGGCTCGATACTATACCTTAAACCCTAATCCCTTATCCCTAAACCCTCCAACCCTATCCCTAATTCTTATACCCTCGACACTCTACTTTAACCCTAATCCTTATCCCTAAACCCTATCCCTAAACCCTCAACCCTCGAACCTCAACCCTCAACTCCAACCCTATCCCTAATCCTTATACCCTCGATACTCTACTTTAACCCTAATCCTTATCCCTAAACCCTTGACCCTCGACACTCTACTTCAACCCTAAACCTTATCGCTAAACCCTAATCCCTCATCCCTCAACTCTAATCCCTCATCCCTAAACCCTAAACACTATCCCTATTCCTAAACCCTCAACGGGCTTGATACTATACCTTAAACCCTAATCCCTTATCCCTAAACCCTCCAACCCTATCCCTAATCCTTATACCCTCGACACTCTACTTTAACCCTAATCCCTTGACCCTCAACCCTATCGTTAAACCCTCGAACCTCAACCCTCAACTCTCAACCCTCAATGTCAAACCCTAATCCCTCAACCCTTCACTCTAATCCCTCAACCCTAAACCCTATCCCTAAACCCTTAACACTATACCTTAAACCTTAATCCCTCAATCCTCAACCCTAAACCTTATCCCTAAACCCTAATCCCTTAACCCTCAACCCTAATCCCTCATCCCTCAACTCTAATCCCTCATCCCTAAACCCTAAACACTATCCCTATTCCTAAACCCTCAACAAGCTTGATACCATACCTTAAACCCTAATCCCTTATCCATAAACCCTCCAACCCTATCCCTAATCCTTATACCCTCGACACTCGACACTATATCTTAAACCCTAATCCCTTAACCCTCATCCCTAAAGCCTCAACCCTAAATCCTTAAACCTTCAACCCTAAACCCTATCCCTAATGCCTCTACCCTCGACACTCTTCTTTAACCATAATCCCTTGACCATCAACCCTATCCCTAAACCCTCAACCCTCAACCCTTAACTCTCAACATTAAACCCTAATTCATCAACCCTAATCCCTTAAACCTAAACCCTATCCCTAAACCATCAACCCTTAACACTATACCTTAAACTCTAGTCCCTATCCCTCAACCCTTAACCCTTAAAACTTCAACCCTATCCCTACACCCTCAACACTCGACACTATATCTTACGCCTTAAACCCTCATCCCTAAAGTCTCAACCCTTAATCCTTAAACCTTCAACCCTAAACCCTATCCCTAAACCCTATCCCTAATCCCTCTACCCTCAACACTCTAACCCTAACCTCGACATTAAACGCTAATCCGTCAACCCTAAACCCTAATCCGTCAACCCTAAACCCTATCCCTAAACCCTCAACCCTTAACACTATACCTTAAACCCTAATCCATCAACCCTAAAACCTAATCCCTCAACCCTCAACCCTAAACACTATCAATAAACCCTCAACCCTCAACCCTAATCCTTGAACCCTCAATCTTAATCGCTATCCCTATTCCTAAATCCTCAACCCTCGACACTATACCTTAAACCCTAATCCCTTATCACTAAACCGTCAACCCTATCCCTCAGCCCTTAACCCTTTAAACTTAAACCCTAAAACCTATCCATAAACCCTCGACACTCAACACTATATTTTGAACCCCAATCCCTTATCCCTTAGCCCTAAAGCCTCAACCCTCAATAAACCCTATCCCTAATCCCTCTACCCTCAACACTCTACTTTAACCCTAATCCCTTGACCATCAACCATATCCCTAAACCCTCAACCCTCAACTCTCAACATTAAACCCTAATCTGTCAACCCTAAAGCCTAATCCCTCAACCCTCAACCCTAATCCCTCAGCATTATACCTTAAACCATAATCCCTCAACCCTAAACCCTAAACCCTATTCCTAAACACAACAAAACTACTTTGCCTTATGTTAGGTTGTTAAACCCATCATTTTTGACACTCTTCTCTTAAAGATATCTAAGTTGCAAGAATATGTTAGAAAAATGGCTATGAACTTTTTAAATGCTAGTAATGTTATATGGCATGTTTTTTGGCTCATCTGGGGTTCATTATGCCAATAGCTGTACACACTATGAGAAAAGCTTTGTGTATGGTACATCAACAGTGAGTAATTAACAGTTGAAATCAGAAGGATGATCATTATGAGAAAAGCTTTGCATTGGGGTACATCTATGTTTCTTGATGTCCACCCCACACTTAGGGGATGTATATTGTTATGAAATAGGAAAATAATCTCCCTTTGTTGGTTTTTTCTCAGACTGGATACTTATTCCCAGATTTCCCTACAAGGTAGCCATCGATGATCAACAGGATCTTTGGGCTAGGGGCCAACAGTGTAGGAGATAGACTCTATATTTTATCTCCTCTTCTTCTTCAGGCTCTACAAGACCTAGGGGGTATTCCCTACTCAACATCCATGAGGATATGCATACAAAGGTTGGGATGCTGACAGAAAGCAAATAAGTCCTCCTGTAAGTAGACCAAAACTGTAAGATAAGAGCAAAGGGGCTAGCTTTGGGCCTATTTGCAGTTGTAGACAGAGGACTTAGATCCTAAAACTAATTCTACTGTCCTAATGGTTGTTTTGGAGTTTTGATTTTGATTTTATATTTGGATGCAGAGCTGAACATGGTATATAACACAGACACAAAGCTAGATCGGTGCCTGTCCAAGGCCTGGAGTCAGTAGACATACACCTATGAATGATCAGCATGAATAGCAAAAACTAGATTTCAGGGGGACACGTGTGATACCTGCCTTACAGATATCTCCCAATACAAAGTGTTAAGCTATCTATACTTATGGCATCCCTACTGCAGTATACCCTTCCCAATGTTCAATCTGAGAACAATTTAATCTACCCCTTGAGCAGAAGTTAAGAGATCAGACATTCAACACAGGAATTCTATGTTCTAGAGTCTCAAACATTCCTTAAATATCCAGACTCAAAAGAAAGATACATGCAATACTAGATACAGAATTAACAAAACACATGCTAACATAGCATTTCTCATATAAAATTAACCATGAAATCAATGGATTCATGCAAAAACATACAACAAGAGATACATAAACTCACAAGTTTTGCTGCACAGAGCAACCAAAACCAACTGTATTGTATTACAGAGCCAAATGTTCAACTTTCAACCACCAAAAATGGTAACACAGTCTGCCTATATCAGCCAGAAAGTGTACCTCAAGCAATTAATTACATGGTTTGACAAAAAATTTGCCAGATACAGTCCTCAGAGCAAATGTTGCTCAAAAGTTATTGCTACATCAGACAAGAGAAGCCTTGAGCCCTGTGCCACCATCTGGAATTCTTCACCCATAAATCAAGTAGCCTAATCATTTGCACCATCGCCCATACCCCTGCTACAATCGCCATTGATGGCTCAACCACCCGCGGCCGCTTGAAAACTGTCGCAGCATTCAAAAAGGAATTTCTCGCCAAAATGCTTCTTCGCAGGTTCAAATAATGTAGGGAGATTAATCCCACATGCATAGTGTGGAGACTCCTTTAGCATTTTAAAAACATGGCCACCAACATACTAAGTGTCGAGCACTTTTTCCACGCTCGACGCACGCTTCTTCTCCAAAACCTATCACTCAGACCTAAGCCATCGGCCCAGCCGAAAATCTTCCTGCCGACATCAATAGTCTGGCCGATCGCTACATTACAATCCCCTCCATCGGCCAGAGATGCACCATCGGGCCAACCTTCCAAACCTTCACCGATCTCATCAGTTACACCGATGAAGCCACCGCAATCCCCTGTCGGCCAGACCAATACCGTCGGCCAAGCAAAAGATCCCTCTGCCGATAGACCAAACTCTCACCGATGACCAGCAAGCTAGACTTTGCCCCTTCGTCGGCTAGACCCTCCACTGTCGACAAGCCACAAAACACCTACACTGACCACATAAGTCACCCCGATGGCATACCACATCCTAGGTCTTCAGCGAGACCACCATCCCTCGGAGCAACAAGAAAATCCTTGGCCGATAGCACAAGTCCTGCCGACGACCACCTTGAACATCCCTCATCGGCCAGACAACCAACTATCAACCCAACATGAAACTACTTTGCCGATGGAGAGTGCCACACCAATGCCTACTCAAATCCCTTTTCGGTGAGACCCACGCTGACGACATCGCATCGGCCAAATATTGCATATCGGTAACCCAAGAAAATACTTCGCCGATAGCCAAAGTGTTGGTGACCACACACATGCCCAAATCCCCATCGGCCTAAGTAACGATATCGGCAAAGACCAAAACCCCTCTGCCGATAGCAATAGTCTCGCCGATGGTCCTCTTGTCGCCAAGACACACTCCCTCGTCACCCCGATATGCCAAACATCAACTCCACCATCGCCCAGACTCCCAACTGTTGGCCCAACTCAAAAATCCTTCGCCGATGATGCCGACGCCTCCGATAAGACCAAAAACATAAAGCTTTGAACCATTGAACCTTGAACCGGTTCAACCCGATGGTTCAAATGAGAGGTTCAACCGAGAAGTTCAACGCCGATACCAACTCTGTCGGCAACATAAAAGCAACCCCGCGAACCCATTGAACCGATGAACCAGTTCAACCCAATGGTTCAATGGCGAGGTTCAAACATCAAAACAATACTTCATCAGCAAAACACTTCGGCTGAGACCAAAATCACAAAGCATCAAACCATTGAACCTTGAACCGTTGAGAAAAGGGTTCAAGTGGGAGGTTCAACGATACAATATTTATGCAAGGCAAATGCATAATATGACCCATTAGAAGAAAAAATGAACCTTGAACCGTTGAACCATTGAACTTTCGAAAAAAGGGGTTCAAGTTCAAACCGAAATGTCGAAGACACAATCAGAGCACTCAAAAAACAAAACCTTCGCTGATGGAAAAAACATGATGACCCCTTCCTCAAGAAAGATGATGCGGATGCTGCAAAACACTGAAGGGGTGCCAAAACTTAGAACTTTTTAGATTTTTTGGGAAGGTGCCTGCATGAAAATTCCTAAATTAATTGACAGTCAATTCAGGCACCAACAGTGGCTCTGATTGGGGACGTGTAGGTGCAAGACTGCATCGAGAACCCCAGATCTCTGGGATGTAGACCAGTCCCCTATCCATTGGGCACAGAGTCATGAAGTTACAATGATCTGCATCACCAATCAAACTTGATGGCCTAAGGCCACCGAGAAAGGGAAAACCAATACTTCCCCTTGTCAAACACCGTATTTTCATCTGCATGCACTGGGTCAAGCCTGAGAGTACTACCATGATCTGACCACAAACAAACCTAGTCATTTACAGATTCAACCTTCTGACTCAGTTTGTCACTGTCACCCTTATGCAAACAACCCTTATCATCAAGAAACAAGTGGATGCAGAATGTATCAAGCAATGCATATTCACATCGTATAGAACATAGGTTATCATCACTATGCATTACAAAATAATTTCTTAGCTGGACTGAAAACTGAAAACACTCAAAGTCCACCATGCAACTAGGAAATACAGGGCTCTCTTCATATGCTGGCACATCAAAAGAAAAGCTTTCAAAATCATAGTTGTGCACATCATGTACACAACCAACAACAGCACCAAACTGGAAAAGATTAGGCTCTGGCATCTCTTTCAAATTAGGCACATTTTTACAGTCACTTACCTGATGTATGTTGTTTCCTCTTTCATCAGGATGAGAAACTGAATCCAAGCCAAAAACAATGTCTAAACCTTCACCATACTCAAAAAGATCCTCATCATCATATGTGTCAAAAATGGGTGATCCAGGTACATCAGCTTGATCATAATATGCCATTTGTTCATGGGCAGCAGAGCACGCATCTTCATCACCAATGAATTCACTTTGTGGAGGAGTATCAGCCTGTGTGTCATAAGCAAAACATTCACCAAATAAAAAACAACCATGCTCTGCACTAGCACTTATTTCAATCTCTGACTGCTCTTCATGATCTCCATGTGTTTGAAAGGAAGGCAATGGGTCACACATGGGACTGTTTCTCTGTTTGCTTATATCTTCTCTGTCTTGAGTACAATACTCACAATTATCCCCACAAGTCCATTGCAAAAGTTGCTCATTACTGTCCACAACCTCATTGTTGCTCTCATGGTCAGTTGCCTCAATGTTGCAATGGGAGTCACCACTGATCCTTTCATTGGCATCCTCAACTGGTGAACAATCCAGTTGAGCAGTATTGTTAGCATTATGTTCAAATACAGCAGTCTCAACCTCTATGCTTTCACTTTCATTTTTATGTGCACATGATGCCTTAATTATTTGGTCATTTACAGCTTCACAACCATTTCTCACACCAAGGCCTGGAGATAGGGATTTCAGCATATGCTCATTTCTAATTTTTCCTATGTTTTCTACGAACTTGTATGCCATCTGCATACTTGTCACCTTGAAATCCCTCAGTAATGCACTAGAGCCCTCCTCAAAAGCCTCAAAGAATATGCCAACACAAGCTGAAGTGTCAGGTCTGAAGACTTCTGGGATCTGTGACAGGGCTACTGCAAACCTATGACTGAAATCAATACATAGCTCTTTATCTTGTTTTCTGATTTTCATCAATTCTGCAACAAGATCAGCAGGTTCTTTTGCAAATTCCTTTTTGAAACAGTCAGTAAGCTCATCCCAATAGGCAAAGGATCTCTTTGAAAAGCTCAATTACCAGTCTTTTGCTTTTGCATCAAAGGACCTAACAAAAAACCTCATCCACATATCCTCATCTCTCAATGAATGTTTTCCCATGAAACTGTGAAAATTTTGGATATGTGCATTCCCATCACATACACTATGACCACTAAATCTAGGCATCTGACAGTATATCCTAGCAGGCATATTTTCTACTTTATAATCAACCCATGACAAATCCAGTTGGTCATAGAAAGGATCAAAAGGGCTGACAGGAGGTTTAGCTTTCTGACTGGCTGACACAACAAGGTTATCATGATTTAATTGGGCCTACCTAGCTTCTAAGAGTATCAACCTATTTTTCATCTCTTCTATTCTTTTATCCAACAAGTCATCCCCCTTTTGACTGAGTATGGGTGAATACATGTTTGGATTCATAAAATTTTCCATCTTAGACATCCTTTGTCTACCTAAGACCTAAGGCTTCTCCCTTGCATCTAACTTATGTAGTAAACAACAACTATAAAGGGGAGGAAGCTAGGTACCTTTTCTCATACAGATGCTGAAGTCTGAACAGCACATTTTTTGTCACAACACACACATCAACTTTTCATGTGCACTTGAGTCTTTTGTAGAGTCGCCACCTCTCCAGAGAGGACAAAATTTTCAATAGCTGAAAGCTATTTTCTAGGTTCATTCCACCAGCAGAGCAGAACTTCACCAGAGACTGCAGGATATCACTTTACATCAACGTCCCTAGTGGAGTCACCAATTTCTGTTGGTGACTTGGATGGGCCACAAATTCATTCATTTTTATCAATCCATCCCCAGCAGAGTCGCCAATTTTTGTTGGTGACTCAGATGGGCCACAAATTTATTCATTTTTATCAATCCATCCCCAGTACAGTCGCCAATTTCTGTTGGTGACTCGGATGGGCCACAAATTTATTCATTTTTATCAATCCATCCCCAGTAGAGTCGCCAATTTCTGTTGGTGACTCGGATGGGCCACAAATTTATTCATTTTTATCAATCCATCCCCAGCAGATTCACCAATTTATGTTGGTTTTTTCCCAGACTGGATGCTTATTCCCAGATTTCCCTACAAGGTAGCCATCGATGATCAATAGGATCTTTGGGCCAGGGGCCAACAGTGTAGGAGATAGACTCTATATTTTATCTCCTCTTCTTCTTTAGGCTCTGCAAGACCTAGGGGGTATTCCCTACTCAACATCCATGAGGATATGCATACAAAGGCTGGGATGCTGACAGAAAGCAGATAAGTCCTCCTGTAAGTAGACCAAAACTATAAGATAAGAGCAAAGGGGCTAGCTTTGAGCCTATTTGCAGTTGTAGACAGAGGACTTAGATCCTAAAACTAATTCTACTGTCCTAATGGTTGTTTTGGAGTTTTGATTTTGATTTTATATTTGGATGCAGAGCTAAACATAGTATATAACACAAACACAAAGCTAGATCGATGCCTGTCTAGGGCCTGGATTTAGTAGACATACACCTGTGAATGATCAGCATGAACAACTAAAACTGGATTTCAAGGGGACACATGTGATACCTGCCTTACAGATATCTCCCAATACAAAGTGTTAAGCTATCTATACTTATGGCATCCCTACTATAGTATACCCTTCCCAATGTTTAATCTGAGAACAATTTAATCTACCCCTTGAGCAGAAGTTAAGAGATCAGACATTCAACACAGGAATTCTATGTTCTAGAGTCTCAAACATTTCTTAAATATCCAGACTCAGAAGAAAGATACATGCAATACTGGATACAGAATTAACAAAACACATGCTAACATAGCATTTCTCATATAAAATTATCCATGAAATCAGTGGATTCATGCAAAAACATACAACAGGAGATACATAAACTCACAAGTTTTGCTGCACAAAGCAACCAAAACCAACTATATTGTATTACAGAGCCAAATGTTCAACTTTCAACCACCAAAAATGGTAACACAGTCAGCCTATATCGGCCAGAAAGTGTACCTCAAGCAATTAATTACATGGTTTGACAAAAAATCTGCCAGATACAATCCTTAGAGGGAATGGCGCTTAGAAGTTATTGCTGCATCAGACAAGAGAAGCCTCGAGCCCTGTGCCACCATCTAGAAGTCTTCACCCATAAATCAAGCAGCCTGATCATTTGTACCATCGCCCATACCCCTGCTACAGTCGCCATTGATGGCTCAACCACCCATGGCTGCTTGAAAACTGTTGTAGCATTCAAAAAGGAATTTCCTGCCAAAACGCTTCTTCGCAGGTTCAAATAATGTAGGGAGATTAATCCCACATGCATAGTGCAGAGACTCCTTTAGCATTTTAAAAACATGGCCACCAACATACTAAGTGTCGAGCGCTTTTGCCATGCTCGATGCATGCTCCTTCTCCAAAACCCATCGCTCAGACCTAAGCCATCGGCCCAGCCAAAAATCTTCCTGCCGACATCAATAGTCTGGCCAATCGCTACATTACAATCCCCTCCATTGGCCAAAGATGCACCATCGAGCCAACCTTCCAAACCTTCGCCGATCTCATCAATTACACTGATGAAGCCACCGCAATCCCCTGTCGGCCAGACCAATACCGTCGGCCAAGCAAAAGATCCCTCTACTGATAGACCAAACTCTCACCGATGACTAGCAAGCTAGACTTTGCCCCTTCGTCAGCCAGACCCCCCACTGTCGGCAAGCCACAAAACACCTACGCCAACCACATAAGTCACCCTGATGGCATACCACATCCTAGGTCTTCGGCGAGACCACCATCCCTCGGAGCAACAAGAAAATCCTTGGCCGATAGCACAAGTCCTGCCGATGACCACCTTGAACATCCCTCATCGGCCAGACAACCAACTGTCAGCCCAACATGAAACTGCTTCACCGATGGAGAGCGCCACATCGATGCCTACTCAAATCCCTTGTCGGTGAGACCCACGCCGATGACATCGCATCAGCCAAACATTGCATATCAGCAACCCAAGAAAATACTTCGCCGATAGCCAAAGTGTTGGCAACCACACACATGCCCAAATCCCCATCGGCCTGAGTAACGATATCGGCAGAGACCAAAACCCCTCTGCCAATAGCAATAGTCTCGCCGACGGTCCTCCTGTCGCCAAGACACACTCCCTCGTCACCCCGATATGCCAAACATCAACTCCACCATCAGCCAGACTCCCAACTATTGGCCCAACTCAAAAATCCTTCACCGATGATGCCAACGCCTCCGATAAGACCAAAAACATAAAGCTTTGAACCATTGAACCTTGAACCGGTTCAACCCGATGGTTCAAATGAGAGATTCAACCGAGAAGTTCAACGTCAATACCAACTCTGTCGGTAACATAAAAGCAACCCCGCAAACCCATTGAGCCGATGAACCGGTTCAACCTGATGGTTCAATGGTGAGGTTCAAACATCAAAACAATACTCCATCAACAAAACACTTCGGCCGAGACCAAAATCACAAAGCATTGAACCATTGAACCTTGAACCGTTGAGAAAAGGGTTCAAGCGGGAGGTTCAACGATACAATATTTACGCAAGGCAAATGCATAATATGAACCATTAGAAGAAAAAATGAACCTTGAACTATTGAACCATTGAACTTTCGAAAAAAGGGGTTCAAGTTCAAACCGAAATGCTGAAGACACAATCGGAGCACTCAAAAAACAAAACCTTCGCCAATGGACAAAACATGATGACCCCTTCCTCAAGAAAGATGATGCGGATGCTGCAAAACACTGAAGGGGTGCCTAAACTTAGAACTTTTTGGATTTTTTGGGAAGGTGCCTACATGAAAATTCCTAAATTAACTGACAGTCAATTCAGGCACCAACAGTTTACTGGCTCTATCCACAAGGACTACTAAACTTTTTTCTCTTGGTAATTATAGAGGACATTCACCTATTTTTGGCAACTCCTGCATTCCCAAACCATTACAAAAACTAAGTTATTTTAAAACCCAATAAATAGCTGATTGCATTGATTTAATACTCTACTATATAAAGCTTAGCATTCACACAAATGCAAATGTTCATATTATAGAAGACTACATTATATTAGACTATTAGAGATCCCTCAAAAAAATATAATAACAAAACTACTTTGCCTTATGTTAGCTTACAATTAAACCCATTCTTTTTTACACTCTTCTCTTAATAAAGTAAGAGTAATAAGAATAGAAGGCAGAGAATTTGATCTTACTAGTATGCATGGTCGATTTACACTCCGTGACTTCATTTTCATTGAATAAAAAGGTAAATATCCGATTTGAAAGGTGGGGCAGAGTTCACTGTCATGTGCTTTTCAAGATGATAGGGTCCATAATGTCTGGGGTTCTTCAAAGAAAGGCTTGTAACATAATTAAGTTTTTGTTATACCAATCCTCTAGGTAAAGCTACAATTCAAATGCTTGCTTTGAAAGTTGAAATAAATTAAATTAGACTTACAATTTTGATTTTCTTCCATTGCTTCAACAACATCATTGTTTCTTCATCATAAACTAATTCAAGATCAGCAACTTGCTGCCCATTGGTTGACTTGAATTGCATCTTCTGTTAGAAGAAGGGCATTTTTTATCTATATCAATGTTGGTATTCATAAGCTGAAGAGAATTGATATTTTTCACACACCCTATTCTTTGAAATATCTTAAACTTAAAATATGACTTGGATATGTACTTGAACATAGCAAAATCTCCAATCTCCAGCCCATGATGATTCACAAAATTTTCCCAACCCTGCCTAAATTCCAATTTATTTATGGTACCCCTTAATTGTACATCCCACTCCTACCCACCTAGTCCTTGAAGAAGGAGGCACGCCCATTAAACCAACTCATTCGACAACTTGTTGCCCATCGGTTGACTTGAACTGCATACTCTGTTAGAAGAAGGGCATATTTTATCTATATCAATGTTGGTATTCATAAGCTGAAGAGCATTGATATTTTTCACACACCCTATTCTTTGAAATATCTTAACCTTAAAATATGACTTGGATATGTACTTGAAAACAACGAAATCTCCAATCTCTAGCCCATGATGATTCACAAAATTTTCCCAACCCTGCCTAAATTCTAGTTTATTTATGGTACCCCTTAATTGTACATCCCACTCCTACCCACCCGGGCCTTGAAGAAGGAGGCACGCCCATTAAACCAACTCATTCGACAACTTGTTGTCCATCGGTTGACTTGAACTGCATACTCTATTAGAAGAAGGCCATCTTTTATCTGTATCAATGTTGGTATTCATAAGCGGAAGAGCATTGATATTTTTCACACACCCTGTTCTTTGAAATATCTTAACCTTAAAATATGACTTGGATATGTACTTGAACACAACGAAATCTCCAATCTCCAGCGCATGATGATTCACAAAATTTTCCCAACCCTACCTAAATTCCAGTTTATTTATGGTACCCCTTAATTGTGCATCCCACTCCTGCCCACCTGGGTCTTGAAGAAGGAGGCACACCCATTAAACTAACTCATTCAACAACTTGTTGCCCATCAGTTGACTTGAACTGCATACTCTATTAGAAGAAGGGCATCTTTTATCTGTATCAATGTTGGTATTCATAAGCTGAAGAGCATTAGTATTTTTCACACACCCTGTTCTTTGAAATATCTTAACCTTAAAATATGACTTGGATATGTACTTGAACATAATAAAATCTCCAATCTCTATCCCATGATGATTCACAAAATTTTCCCAACCCTGCCTAAATTCCAGTTTATTTATATGGTACCCCTTAATTGTACATCCCACTCTTGCCCACCTGAGCCTTGAAGAAGGAGGCACGCCCATTAAACCAACTCATTCGACAAATTGATGCCCATCGATTGACTTGAACTGCATACTCTGTTAGAAGAAGGGCATCTTTTATCTATATCAATTTTGGTATTCATAAGCTGAAGAGCATTGATGTTTTTCACACACCATGTTCTTTAAAATATCTTAACCTTAAAATATGACTTGGATATGTACTTGAACACAACGAAATCTCCAATCTCCAGCCCATGATGATTCACAAAATTTTCCCAACCCTGCCTAAATTCTAGTTTATTTATATGGTACCCCTTAATTGTACATCCCACTCCTGCCCACCTAGGCCTTGAAGAAGGAGGCATGCCCATTAAACCAACTCATTCAACAACTTGTTGCCTATTGGTTGACTTGAACTGCATACTCTATTAGAAGAAGAGCATCTTTTATCTGTATCAATGTTGATATTCATAAGCTAAAGAGCATTGATATTTTTCACACACCATGTTCTTTGAAATATCTTAACCTTAAAATATGACTTGGATATGTACTTGAGCATAACGAAATCTCCAATCTCCAGCCCATGATGATTCACAAAATTTTTCCAACCCTGCCTAAATTCTAGTTTATTTATTGTACCCCTTAATTGTACATCCCACTCCTGCCCACCTGGGCCTTGAAGAAGGAGGCACGCCCATTAAACCAACTCATTCAACAACTTTCTACCCATCGGTTGACTTGAACTACATACTCTGTTAGAAGACTTGGGCATCTTTTATCTGTATCAATGTTGGTATTCATAAGCCGAAGAGCATTGATGTTTTTCACACACCCTATTCTTTGAAATATCTTAACCTTAAATTATGACTTGGATATGTACTTGAACACAACAAAATCTCTAATCTCCAGCCCATGATGACTCACAAAATTTTCCCAACCCTTCCTAAATTCTAGTTTATTTATGGTACCCCTTAATTGTACATCCCTAAACCCTAATCCGTTAACCCTAAACCCTAATCCCTAGTCTCTAAACCATAAACCCTAATCCCTAAACCCTAATCCCTTATCCCTAAACCATAAACCCTATCCCTAAATCCTCAACCCTCAACACTTAAACCTTAAATCCTAAACCCTACCCCTAAACCCTTAACCCTCAAAACTATACCTTAAACCCTAATCCCTCAACCCTAAACTTTCAACCCTAAACCCTATCCCTAATCCCTCTACCCTCAACACTCTACCTTAACCCTAATCCCTCGACCCTCAACCCTAAACGCTATCCCTAAAGCCTCAATCCTAAACCCTAATCCCTCAAGGTCCTAAACTCTAATCCCTTATCCCTAAACTTTAAATCCTATCCCTAAACCCTCAACCTTAAACCTTAATCACTCAATCCTTATCCACCCCTCTCCTCCCCTATCTGGCTCACCCCCATCTCTACCCTCCTCTACCCTCGACACTATACATACATACATATAGGCATACATATAGGCATACATACATACATACATACATATAGGCATACATACATACATACATACATGATTAATAACCTTGAATATAAAAAAAATCAAGGGGGACATAATGCGAGCATGTTATAACGTGCTCACGTTATTGCAAACATGACAAACACTGCACAAACTTTTGCAGAAAAAGAAAAATGCAAAGTAAAACATAACGTGAGCGTGTTATAACGCGCTCGCGTTATGTTTTGCTTTGGGAATCCCAAGCCTTGGGCTTGGGATTTGCTTTGGATTTCCAACCCAAAGGCTTGGAGTGCCTTCCCAATGTCCAGAGACATGTTTTTCCATATTCTACAGGATTTCACATAATTTCATTCGTGCTAACCCTCAAATTTGCACATGTTTCAAGGTAGAACAAATCAAACACCTGGGTAATGTTAGGCTTTCTCTTAGCTATTTGATGATGTGATTTTTTTCACATTTTGAAAATGTTAAGCCTTTCATCTTTAATTTCTTTTGTTTGTGTGTCTGTTTTTGGGCAAAAACTACTATTTGGTCTTTTTTTCATTGTAAATTAACTATTCATTGAAATTTCAAACAAATTACATATTTAGAAACTAGACTCCATTATACACATATTAAAAAAAGAAAAAAATGATTTTCAATTAGTTTTCAAAATTTATAGGGGTAGCACGGCCAAAATTCTATTTTTTTAGGATGTGTCCACTTTGAAAATTAGTAAAAAATCAAATATTCATCAAAAAATTATTAGAAAAATCAGGCATAAACTACATGTTGTTAACTAATTTCTCACTGAAGCGATTTTAAAAATACCAAAAAAAAGATGACCTTTTGAGGGAGCCACAAAACATGCTATGTTATGTTTTTTTGACAAAAACAACACCAATTTCTGTGGCTCCCTCTTTTGAACCCCTTAATCTATACCATTTTCAAAAAAAAAAGTAGTTTAGAAAGTAGACTCAGAGTACTACGAAGATTGTTTTGGTTGTATCTCCAAATTTTGAGTGTAACTATGCTCAATTTCTCATCCAAGGCCAGCATTTCTTGATTTTAGAAAAAAAAAAAGTGGCCACTTAAGACCCCTTTTTGTCCCCCCATCTTCTTGCACTTACCCATGTTGCCTTTTAGGCTAAATTTAAAGTACACATGAATTTAGGTTTTTCTAGATAAAAGTCAGTATGGGATGAAAATATGTTCTAGGTGGATTACTTCTAGATAAAATGGATCTGGGCCACAACTTTTCTAGCTAGAAGTGTCCACTAGATACATATGTAGCATCACCTTGGTCTCGATTCACAAAAAAATAAAATTATTTGAAAAACTTAATGTTCCCACCACTTCTACTTGTGTAAATAACATAGTTTAAAAATAATATATATATATATATATATATATATATATATATATATATATATATATATATATATATATATATATATATTTGTATTTTCTTTTCTATTTTCACTAAAAATAGGTCATCAACACCAAAATAAGGTCAATTGTATTCTAAAGAAAAAATACAAGTTTTTTTAATTTGAAAAATATATGATGCATGAGAAGAGAGATTACATGCCAAAATGATATAATAGTTTTCCATTTCAAATAACTATTTAAGACAAATAGATGTGTTTTTAGTATATGACACGTTGAAAATTTATTGAAATGAAAAAAATTAATGCATGCACTAAAGTATCAAGTTATCAATACAAAAAAAAATTAAAGGAAAATGAATGAAATTTATAATGAAAAAAGTGGAGGCCCCCTTAACCTCATATTTTAGTATTTTTATTAAAAATTAAATGTGTATCAATTTTAAAAAAACTACATTGAAAATTTTTCTTAATACTTTTAAAAATACAAACATAAACTACACTAAAAATCTACATTTTATTACTTTATATCATCTCAAAATTTAAAGCATATACATCATTTTCAAGTGATTCAAGTTAGAAAATTAGACTAGTGTGGCCATTTCCTTGATAAAAAAGGTGATACAACTTTCAATTTTCACCCTAACTCATTGCATAGCTAATCCTAGGTTGCAATTAAGAATGTCTTCAAGTATTTGAGAGGTACTTTCGAGTAGCTCATATATGTTATCATGGTGATATATTTGAGGACTTGAACTTAGTGGATATTAAGGGTTATGTGAATTTAGATTTGGTAGGGGATATTGATAATAGAAGGTCTACCAATGGATAAGTGTTTAGCTTATTCGACGATGTAGTGAGTTGGATAAGTAAGTGGCAAGTTATGGTCATTTTATGTATAATAAAGGTAGAGTACATGATAGCTTCTTATGTCTATAAGGAGGCCTTTTGGCTTTTGAGAATATGATAAAATGTGGGGATGTGTTAGAGAGTTTTCAGAGTTTATTGTGATAGTTAAAGTGTCATCTATTTGGCAAAGAACTCAACATTTCATGCATGGGAAAAGCATATTGATGTCTTGGACCATTTTGTTCAAGACATGGTATAGGATGGAAGAGTGATGCTAGAGAAATTTGACACTTTGAAGAATGTTACAGATGCATTGATGAAATTGATGAGAATAGAGAAATTCAAGTGGTGTTGCAAGACTATGGGCCTCTCAGCCCCTAGAAGTTAATTGACATTGTTAGTATTCTCTTTTCTCTTGTGAGGTGTTTAGTTGACAAGTGGAAGAATGTTACGAAATGTGTCTCAACCTTGCATCTTAATGTTGAGAACATTAAAATGTAATTTTTTTTGTTATAGATGTATTTTTTTTCTCAAAAAATTATTGAAAACATATTTAACTAGCTAAAGTGGCTGTAGTGATGTGGATCTCTCTAGGATAATTATTTTTTTAAAATGGGCTCATTCACCTTCCTAGATCAAAAGTTATGGCCTCTAAATGTTAGGCCCCCCACATCAAAAATATAAGAGCATCTATAACACATAAGAGACCTATAAATGATAGTTATGCATGTTGACCAAGATCATTCACCAACCTATGACATGTCATCATAATTGCTATAAAACATCTTTGGAGGGTTTGAATAAGACAATTTGGAGCACCCAACTTGAGAGGATATTTATGACATTTTATGTCAAATTCTTATCATAGATGTAAGGAATATGTTATATTTAGCATGATGACTCTCCTTGGGATTTAGGCATTGAAATTTTACTAAGAGATTTGGGAACCACTTTGTGTGGTTTTAGCTCATGGTTTTGTGATTATCCTTTGTCGGTTTCATGCATTGGTTTCTCTATTTATTGCATACTTGAGGATGGAGTTTATATAGTTTATTTTTTAAGTATTGTTATGCTATTGATATTAATCTAGATTTGAGTTTTGGTGTCATGTTCTATGAAGGCTCCTTTCCTAGATTGGATTGTAACCAATGTTGTTGCTAATTAATACACATGTTTAAAGTTTGAAGTCTAGGTTTTTTCCCAAGAGGGTTCTCCTTAGAGAAATCATTATGTTATGGTGAATGATTAAATATTGTGTTTTTTCTTTTGTGTAAATTATTTTAGATCTTTTTTTGTTCATCTCTTATCTTAGATTAGTGCATGAAATGTTTATACATTTTTTATTAAGGGTAAAGGTGGATTTTTGAAAGGGCCCAAATTCGTGTATAACCTTCAAAAAACTCACCATAAAACTAAACTAGAAACCACACTGTAAACATCTAGATGAGTCATGATAGTGTAGCAAACCAATAGCTCCACAAAACTAGAGAGACCCAAGAGTACATGGTCCCTAAACCAAATCTAGCTTACTTCATTCCCCTAGTTTGGGAACAAAGAAACAAATTGTGTGGGTTTGAAATAAGTTTTGGAGGACCTTTCTTCCTCTTTTGCACAATGATCAATGAAATGTTACCTCTCTCATCAATAGGACTAGAAGTTGAAGGAATAGAGCCCAGAACCAACTGTTTAGCATGAGACTCTAAGTGATCTAGAGAGATATGAGAATGTCTTTCTAGAAGGGATGCAATCTACACTCGCATAGATGAGGCACTTGATGTTAGAAAATTAGTAGTAATCTACATAGACTTAGAAGAAGCATGCATTATTGGCTTAGAAGGATCAACTAACTTTCTTCTAAAGCAATCAATAGTGGCTCTAAAGGAGCTTGTGTAGTTGTCTCACAAGGAGCACTTGAGTAATGCAAAAGTGCCATGGAAGGCCTAGAATTACTTAGAGGGCCATCAATAGTGAAATGGTGGGGAAGAACTTCCCTCCATCGAGAAGCCATACCATCAGCCTTACACTTGGTGTAGTGACAATTCGACTTGCCAAGTGACCAATATTGAAGTATCAACAAAATGGAAAGGAAAACCTCCATGATATAAATGCTAAACCCATGAATGATCCTCCATATGCAAAATTATGTCCACTGGAAGATACATAGATATGTCAATATCCACCAAAATGTGATCGAAAGTGTAACGCCCGCCTTGAACGCCTTAAAGAATACACACTTTTGCAATATGAAACAGAAATTTTTTTTTTTTTAAAAAGATTAAGCAACGTTAACACAACTAATTACAACATATTCTCTAAGGGTCCAAGGCTGCATCACTTAACAAATCGACTAACACAAATTAACATACATCAACAACTGATCCAATCCAAAGCATAATTAATCAACTGATTCATATTCATTGCATGTCGACAAATAATGTAATACCATCTACATAATTAAGTACACAACATATATGCTTTCCTTACACATGAGTACATCATGATATCACCATTTGTAGACTACATCAGAATTACTTACACAATAAATGTTCTGTTACACAAACCTGGTACAAGGTTATACACATACATCTTCATCAACTGGTACAAGCACAACTAAAACAAATCCTTTTCTGCATAAGATCCTGACAAGAGAACCAATGGATAAAATAGCTCTTCCACCCGACCATGTGGAACCCAAAGGTCCACCCCCCGAGCTAGGAGTTAACATGAGGTCCCAAACACTGACAGTCAGGTAGACGAAGGACAAGCAAGAACAAAGGACGACCAAACGCCAATACAACACATGGCAATATCAATACAACACAACATAACTTAACTTAACTTTCACTTCACTTCCAGAGGCGACACAAAACAAATGAGGAGAGACCGAACAAGGAATGCTAGGTTGTAGTAGGGAGAGTGTCATCGCATGGTCCTAACATGGGTTATCCTGACAGCCTCTCACTAGGCGCCGGCCCCCATCTATGGTTATCCTGACAGCCTCTCACTAGGCGCCGGCCCCATAGGGTGACACATGCGGAATCGACCTTCCTTTCGTGAGGACAAGGAAGTCAATCATGCCAAACAGGCCTTCTCTACCCATCCTTAGTCTAAACAAGCACTACAGGCCATGGGAGAGGAATCCATTAATCTTATTAGTGTGAAATCTACCCTTAACCCCCTAATTCATTTTTAGGTTATCACTTGATTAATCTACTTCCAACGGGTTATCCTGACTGCCCCTCTGGCGCCGGCCCCACGTTGAAAGCCACTCTCCTTCCTAACACCTAGTAATCCTCAAAACATCATGCAAGACTTATAACAATACACGTAAATGAACACTGCAAGGCATAAACCCTCTTGCATCAAAATAGAATCATAACATCAATTGTTATCCAACACTTTTAACATTGCAAGACTTTATTCTTTTACAGATTTCAGATCTCTCCTTACGACAAAACAATGCAATAAGATCACATGAGGTTTGATATCTCATCCTGAGATTATTACTTTACAAGACACAACATTCAACCTTGACAGAACCTCATTGTACTTCATACTTTATTTGATACACATAAACGCTATTACATCGTAATTACAACATCAACAATACACAAGCTGCAAATACTCAACAATGACGACTTAGCCTCTGGAATTCGGGTTTGAACAACCTTAAATTGACTCATTACCACACTCAATCAATTCAATTCAAAATTCAGGAGATAAAATACTATCATTCATTCTCAGTTCAACGCAAACAGCTTCTGAAATAAAATCAACATTATATTACAACAATTAAATTAATACCTTGCAACAAAATCTCTAACTAATCTTTATTTTGTTTCAAAAGATAGATAAATTGATTAACTAAAACATTACAATAATAATAAAAGAACCACTTAATTTCTGTTTACCATTTGACACTTTCATAACGATACGATCTTTATATACTTTCCTTCAATCTTGTCCAATTAACTTTATTCTATAAAGGATAATAACGCTAGGAGAGATATCTTACGGCTGAACGATAACTACACGAGGAGAGTTCAATCACTAAATGTTTGTTAACCTTCATACGATCTTGCAGACGTTCTAGCGAGCTCAACCAAATAGATTCTTTTATGATGATTTGATGTTATCTCCGAAACTGATCTTATCCATAGTGATTTAATTCCTTAGGGAGAATGGTCGTAAAAGTGCCCTATGCGAATAGTTTGAGATACTTTACTACTGAGGTGTAAAATTGCTATTGACTGTTTTTCCAAAGAAGTGGATAGCATCAGACCTTAACCAGTCATTTCGGACAGACATTGACATCTCAATCATTCTGTAGGATTCGACAGTTGATTTCTGTATGTACTCAGTTGAATTCCCTCGCTGCACTGGCCTTCGGAGGAGCGCCAATCTACATCTTCGAGATAACTGCTAAGTTTGTGTTGGTTGTGTGGTCTGATTGAAGTCTGTGCACTGGTGTGAAGGTGTAACCTGGAGGGAGGAACCTCTCAGACGTCTCAGCAATGTGAAAACAAACCACGGTGATATTCTAGTTATAAACCAAAATTGTTGTTAAAAGAGGTTGAACTATGGTATACGATGCATCTAGTTGACAGAAACAGCGTTCTATGTGCATTGACCTGATTGTAGAAGGTATGTGATGTAGGCTAGCTTCTATGGGCAGCGTTCTACAGAGTTGAATTCCTTCAGAAGAGCGCCCAGCCAAGACAAGGGCGATCTACATCATAACTCGACTAACTTTTAGATTTTAATGTTTCAAACTGTTAATAATTGTAGTGTCATTTGGATGTTTGGATAAGACAAATGCGGAGGCTGCATTATTCATCTCCTCGAGTTAAATGTATACCTTAAACTTTAATATTGAGATCACAGTTAAATCTGCAGCGATTGGAAGGGTTATGATTGCAGTGGCTGCAAATATACCCAAGGTGGCGATTGGCTGGTAACAGCGATCTAGCAAATACATAACATAATGCATTTAAGGCAATACTCCTCCAGATTCGCTGTGAAAGCAGTAGTAATCGATGCAAGACAAAATAGACAACACTTAGCCAATGAATTCGTTCAAGGCAAGGGCGATCCACCCAGGATGATCATAATCGCTCTATCTGATGGTTATCAACTGTTTGTAGGCCAGCATGATTTCGATCACCCTAACTATGGAGTGGACGGGTCAGATATAATAACTTTTCCAGTTTTGCAATGCAGGAAGCCTAATTTATTAATACAAGCAAATTGTAAGGACGGCAGTTTGATAAGTTCTCACATGAAATTGTTAAAACAGGTTATAATACGGCTAGAACCAATTATTAGATAACAGTTACGGGTGAGAGCAAACTTTGACAACTTTTACAGCAGGTTGGTTGAGTGACGCAGATTTACTGATCTTAGTGGTGGTGGTAATTGTATATCTGATGACACATCTTAAGTAGATATTCATTTCGCTCTCCGATCTTTGCAAAATTCAATTCTATAAATGCAAGTGTGTAAATGCTATGAAGTGTTGATTCTATTTAAGTGACAGCTGTTGAGTGGTGAAGAAGAATCCATTTAGTTCTTCCCATGTGTTGGGTCATTCTTAATGGTGAAACATTTGCATTAAAACATATCACAAGATCAACTTCCATTAAATCCAAACCCTCTTCTCCAATAGATGGTGCAACAATGGTGTTGTAACCACCTGCACGAAATTTCTGCAAGACATGTTGTTGAACTTTCTGAGTTTGGCCCTCGGAGATGCAAGAAAGAAAGATGGAGTTCAATGACTGAGTGAGGATAGCAATGTTCTCAGACTGTGCAGCTGTTTCCGCACCCAATTACCTTTGCGTGAAATTTTCTAAGGCCTTTTCAATACTCATCCAGTATCATTGTATTTACTAGGGCCGACATTACTTCGAAGCACTTTGTCAAACAGTTCACTTGTCTTGTCTATACATCCACATTTCGCATACATGGTTATCAGAGTATTTGAGTACCCAGCAGGAACTTCTGGTTTCACTATGTTTTGGTGATTATCATTAATGATTCTGAGACTCCTCTATTGACGCTAAAGGGAAAACATTATCAATGACATCATTACCATGCTTCGTATACGCTGCAACATCCATTTATGGAACATGGACTGGGCAATATGTTACATGCGCTGATACTGTTCATGTTCAAACTTGACTGTAATAGTATAATGGCCAAAAATTGTATATTTCGCTGTTAACTATGGCGCCAATTCTATAATATTTTTATCTGCTTATTTTCAGGTGAAAGAGAGCCAGATACTGAACTTGTAGCACAACAGCTTCGAAGAAATTAAAATCTTCAACAAAGTTCCTCCCAAGAAGAAACCGGAGACATCTTCATCTGATGATAGTGATTCCGAGTCAGAAGAGGAGGTAACATATGCAAATTCCTATATTGGTCATCATTACCGTTTGTTGGTGAAAACCTATTATGATTGAATTGCTTGTTTGGTTTGAGTATTGTGTCTGATCACGAGGCTAACATATAACACCATTCCAGTCATTAAAATATATACATAGCTAAGCTGTATCTAACTTGTTTATATACAATGCTATTATGTTTGTCGCTAAAATTTCATTGTATACGAGAGCATTACGTATGATTCTAAATATCTGTAAAATTGTGCCTAATATCATGACAGGGGTTATTACTGTAAATAAATTTTGTGCATAATCTCATTATCAAATTGTTTATAGATTATATAGACAGTCATTATGACTGTAACTATATGTGTGTTTTGGATCTACGGTTTTTTTACAGTAAGAGATGTTCACAATATACTTGAAATGTCAGATTAAAACTAACAAATTGTCCAATGCAGTTATTCAAACATATCATGAAATATCTGTATAGTTGTGTCTATCATCATTGTATAGGCAGGGAGTACTCATGACGGTGAGTATCTCTGAGATTCTGCCTGATACATTATAAGGTGAGAAAGATTATCAATGCCTATTGATCTTGCACCTACTTTCAAACAGATAGGCAGGCAATCATTATGACTGTAAATATCTGCGTATTTTCGATTTAATGTTTTCTTGGGAAAACATTTTCACAATACTTGTGGTTAAAGGTGTTTCTTGGTTTTAACCCATCATTTCAAGTGAGCTAGGCTGAGGTATCTCACTCAAGAGGTTCGATTAAAAACAACAAATATCCTCATATAAGTGGGCTTGTACTTATGACGATAGATATCTCTGAATGAAGCCCGATACCATTACATGGCAGGTAGCGGTTATCACTGTAAATACATTTTGAACCTAGTTTCAAACAGGTGAGCTGACATTACAACAGCAAATACCCATCTATTTTGGGTCAAAGAAAAGGGATAAAATTGCATGCAACCAACCATGACTCCCAATCAATATACACGCTCAATAATGAGCATATATGCAGTAATAGTCACGGCTAAAGAACGAAGTGTGTAGAGAAAAGAACAGATGAAGGAAATGTAGGAAGTAAAAGAGCTACCTTTCGTTTCTGTGGAATCATGGTGTAACTACGAAGTATTCCTTCAATATGACCATGTATGGCACCTCAAGATAGAAGATCGACATAAGGGTTCATAAAACAAAAGGAATACGTCAGAGAGAATGCTAAAACCGTGGCTTGAAAGGCTGGTTCCTTCTCAGAAGATGAAAGAAATCAAAGAGTATAAACTATATTTGTATCAGATGAACCTGTATTGCTGTGGTCCAATGGCCTAAACATCTCATAGAATGAAACGATAGGATCAAAAATGAGATTGCAAGCAATTACCTTCGTTCCCTTGCGAAATGCTTCAAGAAGGTAGAAGATAGTTTCCAGCTAAACACAGAGAAAGAACATTAATAACATCGACCAGATCTTACAGTGACGACTAGCTAAAACCAACAGCGATCTACGGCGACCCTATCGAGGTGTCTTTTACATCTGCAGACCCTACCAAGATTACGCCGGTCTGAGAGTGCATACGGAATGATTCGGCAACCAGTGAAAGGAAAGAAAACATTTGACTTACAGAATCCTTGAGCAGAAACGAAGTGTTTAAACCCTAAGAGAGGATGCTGTTCACACACAGAAAGGACAGACTGCCGAACTATGCGGGATCAAACAAACTATAAAAACATTTGCAGATTGAAAGGAAGTTCAGAGATAAGGCATTCGACGGAACCTGATTTCGCAATCACCGCGACGAACCCGCTCCAATTGTTGCAGTTCTCCGCTGCTTCTTTCCTTACCCCTGTGATCTCCTCCTTGTTGCACCGACAATTCTTTTATAACTCAGTCTCTTTCTCTTCTCCTAGGGCTTCCCACAAGATTCCGAGAAACTTCTTTTTAAGAATATGTATTTTTTTAATTTAATATAATGATTCCCAATTATTAGATACTTTATTTTATTATTATTTTCTTTATAACCGACCCCAAAATATTATCATTAATAGAATAGTACTACTTCAACTATCTATAATTTTGTACTATCCTATAATTTATTTTATTAATCCAGTTGTGAAACACAATTTACAAGTGTGGCTATAACTATTTATTTATTTAAATATTTATTATAAATAATATTATATCGAATAATACAAACTCCTTACAACTTATTTATCAACAACACTTCTATTAAAATAATAATTTATTTATAGCTAAAATCGACAACTAACGGCATTATGCCCATTTAACAACACTTAACTCTTCCGTAGAATAATTCTAATTAAAGCACAACATTACCGCACATACTTAAACACCTTTGAACTTGGTTTGACTCCAAAATACAATATTACCTGACGGTGAGACATGGGCGAATGACAACCAATATCCACAAGGGTAAACTGACGACGAAGGAACACTGACTAGGGACCTCACGTTAACTCCAACCAACTAATCCATTGGTGAAGGCACGCTCAGACCTGTAATCAGGTGGAGTCGATGCCTAGTACCTGCATCCTGCAGCAACGCACATTAACCATAACAAGATATACATATACATCACAAGCAGTCCTATCGTGAATGGAAATCGCAGTGGGGTAGGGTACTCGAGAACGAGTAATACAACACTGTTCCATTCACGCTTATAAATAACAATCAACTATATTGAACAGAGTATCAGATTACTGACTAACTATCAAAGCATCAGTTCATTTATCAAATTGTAAAGCATAAAATGGCATAATCCAACATCAACATCTGTTATCTTAACAATTAAGTTCACAATGAAGTAACAAGATAACAAGAGGTCCATCTTCTACGGTCTAGGACACTGTAAAGTTTAAGCAAACATCAATCTGATGGACGATGAGACGAGGGGCACTACAGAAAGTCATTTGGGGAATACCAAAGTAGCATGATCAATCACAATAAATTGGTCCAATGCATTTTCAAGAGATTCATAGCAAGAATCTAACCAAAACTAAAGTAGGAGGTTAGGCATCCTAACCCAAACAAGCATGACATTAAGGGATTCAATTGTAGGATTGAACAAAGGATACTGGGGTTTGAGTATGAGAGAATGTTGTACCCAAATCCAAACCCTCTCATAGAGCACATCTCTGTCACAAGAAAAGTCAAAAACCACAATGAAAAAACCCCTAGTGTAGGGGTAAATCTCCATATTCCCTTTAACTAGGGATTGCCAAGACTCTAAAAGTTATTCGTGGAGCTCAGAGAGGCCAAGCCATAATCAATTAATACAACATATCAAGCCCTTACCAACAAAACAAGTCTCACACTTGAGCATTTCCTTCCCAAAAACCATAATAAAGGAAGTTCGAGCACAAGTGAGAGGCATTTGCTTCCCTTGCAGAGGAGGACACATCCCCATAACTATAGTTGCATCAGACTTGCCAAACAGATCTACCACAACTGCAAATGAGTAAGGGCTCCCATAAGCCTTCAACCCAAACTCCACACTAGAGATACCATCACCTCTAATAGGCTTAGAAAATGTTGGGGGAATGCCATCAAAAGGGATAGAGCCACATTCAAACATGCCAATAGAAATAAGGGGAGTAAAAGGAACCTTATTAAACATAGCAGAACCATTTCCAGAGACGTCTTTAGTAGCTGTCGCGTAAGAACTAGGCCCAACCCTATTGTGTCAAACACACCTAAGGGAAACGCCAAGCGAGAATGATAGGGTGAGGGATGAGAATTCCACTTAGGAAGTTATAGGTAGAGCATGAGCGTTGGAAAGGAGAGCCATTAACCTTAAGCCAATTGTTTCTACATCTTAACTTACTTTCATTCATTACATTTACTTTCCTAAAAAAATTGTTGCAATTATCATATTTATTAGTCCTAACTTGTTAGTATTTGATCTAAACTGATTTGTACTTAATTGATTGCATTACATAATTACCGTAAAATAACCTCTAAAAAAATTAATTTTCCTTTAAAATTTTATATACACTCAAAACTACACTAAATAAAATATTAATCCATAAAAATTAACTCAAAACTATGTACTTAAATCTAAATAAATTATTATAAATACTTAAATCTAAATAAATTATTATAAACCAAAAGTACAAACTATCTTTTAAAATAATCTAACGCAGTAGCCTATACCCCAAAAGAAATAATCTTTCACACCAACGCACATTCGAAATTTATGAAAAAACATAAACAAATTTATTTAGCACATAATTTGATACACTTGAAAAAACACCAACTAAAACAAGAGACGCATTGCGTCAGGTTCCTGCCGATGTTGTGTTGAGTGTAATGAGTGTTGTTATAGTTAATTAATGTAAAAGTTACATTTAATTTGTTGTTTATTTTAATCAAAGAACAATTCATATGATTGATGCATAGATATACAATTATGGATCGATCACCTCTTTTAAAATATTAATTAACTAACATTTTTTAGGTGGTTTGAGATTGTTTGTTTGTACATGGCAATCGATGTTTTATTTTGCAATCAATAAATGCATTGAAGACTTTGGAAGACTTGAAAAGTTGATCAAAGTTTTTTCATTAAATGTAGCAATAGTTACAAGTTGTATTGCCTCTTAGTGATTGTAGTTGCAACACTTTAAGAGCATGGTAGGTTGAGATCTCTCATTACATTAAGGCAACATTGTAACATTTGCAAATACATAGAAAAGTAGTGGTATAAAGAAAAGAAATTGTGGCCCAATGTACTCATAGTTAAAGCTAGTCAAAAGATATTAAGAAACAATTTTGGAGATACATACGCCAAAACCGAAATCAAAAATTGAGAAGCAAATACTCAAATGTGAAGAGTCAAAAGAAATTTCAGGTCATATCTCGGTTTAGTTGTTGCAATATTTTATCCCTGCTTAGTGCTCCTAATCAGGGAATTCTAATACATATACAAAACTTATATTCTTTCTAAAATATCAATGCACTAAAGCTAGAGGTGTCATAAGGCTCAACATAATATTAAATCATTTAACTTCACTATAAACCAATGGCCACTTGGCTTATTTTGACTTTTAGGTATATGTAGAGATATGTGTTTTTTTTAGGTGCAAGCCCATTAAAGAGATGGGTCACTAGTTGTGCATTTTTTAACATATTCAAGTGATGCTAGATTTATTAGGAGTTACTAGGTAGTATATAAAGAAATGAATGCCTTTTTATATAAATATTTAGGTTAATTAAATAAATAAAAATATTTGGATAATTTTATTTTATTTTATTACATTGTTCCATCACTTTGAATTGCATGTGAACTACCATAAGCATGCATATCAAAATAAAATCAAACATCCAAAATGGAAATTAAATAATTTTTTAGATAGTCAAAAGCTAAGCTATATGTGGGAAGTATCCAAATCATGAATGTCAATCATGTATACTCTCATCATCATGAGTGTTGCATCAAGAACCTACAAGCACAAAAGGAAAATTTGTGATAAGTAAGGACGACCACAAAATTTACTACTGATTTAAGTAATGCAATAGACTGGCTTGACTTTGCTCCATTCCATCAAACACATTATGCTTTCTGTAGTCCTAAGTGATCTTTGTTAGCTTAGGTACTTCTGATATCTCTCAGTGGAATGAGTTCACTTCAAGCTGAGATTTACTTGTTAATTGAACGAATATGGGAGTTAGTCAAGCACTGTTGTTAGTGGGGTTGAGGGAAACATCTTCTACCTTTGCTTCTCTCACGGCAAACCTGGAGCCTGCAATTATTTTCTTCATGGCATGGGCTTTAGGGTTAGTATTGTGCCATATTTGGTTACTGTTAATTCTATTTTGTAAATTATGATCTCTGTATTAACAAGAAGAGAACGAAGAATAAATTACAGAAAGAGAAATTTACTCTAAAGATACACAAATAATTGTCTTATGAAACAAGCAGCATTAAAGTTAGAATTACGTTGTTTCCTTGTTCTTGCTGGAATATGAAATTTTCTTAAAAGCTAACTTTGTAGATGATATGTTAGTATGAACCACATATTTTGGCTTATAAAATTTAAAACTGTTTGTTTGAGGGATCCAAATCTGATCAAATACCCTTAATATGTCTAAAAGACTGCAGGATTTCAATATTGTGCACTCTTTAACAGCTATAAAAATAGAGAGAAATATATGTAGATGTAGGAAACAAAGGGGAAAGAAAACCAGAAAATAGATTTTGCTGTAAACTGTATGGGTTGATTCTGACATAGAACAGTTCACAGTTTTTCCAGCTCAGTAAGTTCTGCCGACAGTTGAACCGGTTCGTTAGTTCAATCAGTTCAACAGTTCACAGTTTCGCTGGCTCAATAAGTTCTGCCGAGAGTTGAACCGGTTCATTGAACTGGCTCATTAGTTCAATCGGTTCAACAGTTCACAGTTTCACCGGCTCAGTAAGTTCTGCCAACAATTGAACCGGTTTATTGAACCGGTTCATTGGTTCAATCGGTTCAACAGTTCACAGTTTCGCCGGCTCAGCAAGTTCTGGCGACAGTTGAACCGGTTCATTGGTTCAATCGGTTCAACAGTTCACAGTTTCACCGGCTCAATAAGTTCTGCTGACAGTTGAACTAGTTCATTGGTTCAACCATTCAATGGTTCAACTGGTTCATTGATTACCGACTGCCGAATCTTTGTGTTACTGTGCAACTACGCTGATGTGCAAGCAAGCTTCATTCTGACCAGTTTGGATTAGGTTCAAACGAGTTGTAATTTTTGCTTTGAAATTCTACTATAGGTTTTGGCAAATATAAGGTAACTAAATATATATACTTGTAGCATTTTTGAGAGGAATAACTCCAGACACAATGCAGAACCAAGCCAAAGCATTGGAATGGTTTAATGTTGGAGATGACTGTCCAGTTTTTAATGGGTTGTGTCAATACTGCCAAACATATGCTAGCGGCTCTATTGGTTGTGTTGTCAAACTTAAATCACAAACAATGTGACATTGCAATTAATTGGGCTAGAGGTGTTCATCATGCAAAAAAGTGTGAGGCGTCTCAATTTTGCAATGTAAATGACATTGTTCTGTCCATTCTGGAGCTACTAAAATATCACAAGGTGTGTTTCCAAATGTTTCAATATCTGCATTATTTTCTTTTTCTTTATATAATCAAACTTGTTCAAATTTTATTTTTTGTTAATTTTATTTTTTTGTTTTGTGAAGATAGATGCTCACGTGAAAAATTTCGTGAATGTCTTATTAGTTATTTAGAGGACTTCTTTTTCTTTGCAAATATGATTACATCTATTGACCCTAAGTAGTCTTTTGTAATTTTATATTCTTGTCTCCCTAGTTTTGCATTAAATTTATACTTAGGCCAGTGTTGCAAACTTTGGATAAACTAATTTCAAAATTAGAATTCATAAAAGGAATGCATGTTGCAAATTACTTGTGAGGAATCTACTGGGTCTTCATTCTCAATATTGAGTAAGAGACTCTAATGCTGGGATACAGATATGTACTGGGATTGATCAAGAGAGGATAATTATAACTGAAATTCTCCATAAAGTATAGATTTCATTTAGTTAGTATATTCCAGTTTTGTGCAGCTTGGAATTTGAACACATCATCTTACATATAAAAGCTATATACCATACAGTAGAAAAGCATTTCTGGAATTAGTATATTTATGTTTCCTAGCAGATAATACTTTTTTCCAACCAGGACTTCTTTTACCCATTTATAAGTAGTTGGATTAAAATCTTTCTAGTACTCAAGAAATCACTTGCACCCGATTAAATGATTTGATATGGGCCACATAAAATGTCCACATATATTTTATGAGGCTTTGAGAGTCTTTGTTTTTACTTTTGGGACCTATACTGAGCATAAAAAGAGTCCCCTATATCTGGAAGCTATATTGGGGTGATTTCTAAATTTATCTCCTTTCATGTTTAAGCTCATATTTCCCAAGATCTAAAATGGCAGTTCTTGAGTTTGGAGAAATCATTCAAATGGTTTGATCTATAAGTGCCAAAATTCTCTAGCAAGGTAGGGCAATTTTGGTTGCCAAGGCTAGACAATCCTAATGACCCATGGATTATGCCAAACTGTTAGATGAATTGCTCACTGCCATTGGCAAAAGCCCAATTGTGTAAGGTAAACCCTCTTTGCCTGATCTGTTAATCTTAGACTTTGGAATTTTAACCATTTGCAGATTGGGGGTGTGTCCTGCAATTACGTGCAATAGTGAATGTATGTGAACAACTTAATGGTATTTTCTATTACAATACTGTTAATTTGCTAGTAAGTAAATTTTTGTTCTGTTTTGTTATAAATTGACTTCAATCTTGTCACATGGCTGACAGAAAATCAAAACTGTAGAGTTAGATGGGAAGACAATTAAGTTTCAAATTGTATGAATGTTTTTCACTTTTGTTTGCGAGAATGACAATTTCTAGAAGTCATGACATTGGTTGCTAATTTTATTTTTTAAATTTCAGAATGATTATTAAAAAATTAATACAATAAATTTTATACATAACAACTTTCATTTCAATTAGATTAAATTTCACAATTATTATTAAAAGAATTAATAAAACCAACTTTAAACATAACAACTTTCATTAAAGTATGTGATTTTTGTTATAGATAATGGATTAATTATTTAAATACATATAATATAGATTTTATAGTGAAAACTTTAAATTGGGCAATACTTATTACAAATTTGATAAAATGAAATTTAAAAACAAAGATTTCAATTTCAATTTTTAAATTTTATTGGTTATAAAATTTACAAAAGAAGTTTTACATTGTCAATGTGGGGTTAACCCAATCTATCTAATTACATATCATGTAGCTATGAAGATGTTAGTAAACATGATTTGAAATTGAAGGTAACATTTAAACTGGCACTTGCACTTGATAGGAAATTAAAGGTAACATTTAAATATATTTTTAAGTGAGTTTACAAATATTATGAATTAATCTTTTAATATTATACAATTAATTATGTAACAGTAAGTCTATACATGTTTTTTTATTGCAAATATGTGCAATATTTCTACTGATCTGATTATATATGCCAACATCATCAGATCCAAGAATGAACTCATACCTAGAGGAAAGATTGTATGTACCATGTGTGTAAGTACCTTGTACAATATGTGGAACATCCATCAAGTTGAAAGCATTTGTTAAAATTGATGATCTAAATGGTTTAATTCATTTCCTTATTTATTACTTATTCAAACATTTAAGAATTGACTTATACTTGAGGAAAGACTACATGTGCCATGTGCCTAAGTACCTTGAACAATATGTGGAACATCCGTCAAGTTGATAGCATTTGTTAAAATTGATGATCTAAATGGTTTAATTCATTTCCTTATTTATTACTTGTTCAAACATTTAATCTACTATAACAATATCCAGTGTAAGACTAATTTTTTTTAATTCTGCCAATTAATTAAAATTTAAACACCAAAGCAAAGAGTTGGTTTCAAAAAGTTAATGATAATCCTCATGCAAGTTCAAAATAGACGCATACAATAAGATAACAATTATTAATTACAACAAACATTATCCACAGGAACCTGACGCAATGCGTCTCTTGTTTATAATGAGTACAAAAGACGTCATTGAATATAAATTCCAACAATGAAAGATTTGATATAGCATAGCAAGAGTACATAATTTCTTGAATGTTGATTAGATAAATATCTAATTCTAAGGGTGTTACTACGGCAGGGTAACTATTGTTTTCACCTTCCCACTATTAGTCTTGCTTCGTTAATCGTGCAATGGAAAAATTAATACTTTGCCTAAGTTTTCCTACTATTAATCTTTCTTTGTTAATTGTACAGATGAAAAAATTAATATCTTGACTAAAGTTTTTTTTTCCTTACAATTTTATGGAAAAGAAATTCTATCTAAACTGATTTTCTGATTGGACAATTGATTTTGAAGCCCATTGGTAATGATTTTTAGCATTCATAAAATCAAAAAATCCAAAAATATTAATCTTTTGCCTAGTTTTTTTAGTTTCGGATTGTGTTATTTTTTTTCATATCTGAAATCAATACATTCTTGCGATGACACCTGTTTGAATGTGTTTCCAACACCTCTTAGAGTCCTTTTGCCAGACAATCCACCTGCCTTGTCGGTGCTTTCACATTTTGCATATGTGTCTCAGAGCTTTTCCAACTTGAGGAGATTGTGACTTTACTGTACCGCGGCCTTGTACTGCATTCTCCACTGCCATAGGTTCTACACGGCCTTACACTGCATTCTCCAAAACCACAAAAAAAATAGCCAGGTTTCTTTTCATTGGCACTGGAGGGATAAATGTCTGAAATATGTTTCCAAGTTGTTTGTGATTTGTTTACAACATTTAACGGAAGCAACGATGGCAAATGGAGATGATGAGCAGCAGAGAACTGATACGCCCAACACTGTCTTTGCACATGTCATCCTTCTCAATCCAACATATAAGTTAGTATCATAGATTTGTAATAAACTTGTTATTCTGGCAACTTTTTTACAAGACACTGCCGTGTTGTTCGTCCATGGCAGAAGACAAGCCTAAATAAGAGTTTTTTATTTTCTGCTTTTTTGGAAGTCTCGTCTCATGCTTGGAGTTGGAGACTGTTGCCAAAACTGAGAGAATTGATCCATTACATTAGAAGATCATTGAAGAGAGTACTTTGAGCTATGAAAATGAGGGAGGTCATAACAGTCACACTAAATAGTGGGGCCAAGATTCCTGTAATAGGCTTTGGTTAAGCAGCAGAAAATATCATGATAACCAAGGTTTCTGCACTAGTCGACTATATTAAGGCTTCAGTGCTTGCAGCCATTCAGGTCAGCTAATAATTAAACTGTTTATTTTAGGGCCTTCTTCTATGGTAAGCTCTTTCCCCTCTTATAAGAAAGTTTTTCGTTTATAAGAAACTTTACTTGCTTTTGGTATATTTTTTTATATATTTAGAATCCCACTTTTGAGTTTTGCCTATTCTAACTAAAATAGTAGCTTTCTTATAGCATTGTTGTGGATAAATAGCAGTGCCTTGTGGTTAAGGCACTACTGCTTATCAATCAGTTGTTTACTTAGAAGAGGGTAAAAAAACCTTGTCTATTGTTTAAGTTCTTTCATTGTAATTCATTAAGATTTGTTTTGTATATAATTTCTGAAACTAGTAAAGCATGCCTATGATTTTGCTTTGTATATAATTCATTAAGAGTAAGGGCATAAGAGGTCTGGGTAGTTTCTACAACCATTTTGTGAAGAGGATGGTAGTTAATCAGGAGGGTTTTTATCAAAATCTGGAATGGTCAAATGAAAAATAGAATTTGTTTTATCTCTGTCAACCCTCTGTCATGGCTGGATAACATATGTATTTTCTATCTTTCATTAATATAATGGGAATTACTAAAAAAATCTTAAAAACAAGTTTTTAAAATGTATTTAAAGAATCAATCTATGAAGTTGCCCTGCAAGTCAATCAAAATTAAACAAAACTCAACACTCTGAAGCATAATAAGATCTGTTGAAAGTAATTAAGTAGCGACCTTAGATTTTATATGAATAGATTGAATAGATTTTACAAAATCTAAATAGGCCTGAATTTGTACCTTCAAAAAATAGAGTCTTCCCAGCTACTATAAACAAAGATGCAGCTACTAAAATGTAGCATAGTCAAATTGTAGGACTAATATAGGGACTGGTTGTACAGGCCCCCAAGCATACTTTTAAAAATCCTTGGCTTGCCTAAGGCCAGAACAACAACATTTAGTACAAAGGATAACCTACTTTACCTTGACTTGCCCAACACTAGAATAACAACATTCAGTTCAAAGGATATTGTACTTTACCTCCAAGTCTTTGATATTTAGCAAAGTACAGTAGTTATTTGAGCCTCTTTAGGGAATTCTACCAGGCAACTTAAGGAGTAGATTCATTCCAGAGGGTTTGGAGTGCATGCACGCCATCCCATGCCACAGTTATTTGAGCCCCTTCAGCGAACCCTAAATAAAACTATCCAAGCAATTTAAGGTTCAGATACATTCCAGAGAGTTTGGAGTGCATGAACACTGTCCAGATACACAGGTGTATGGGTAATACAAGTTTCATTCTATTTTTTGGGATGATAAGATAAGCACAAAAAATCAAATACGGCATACCACATTTGAAGCTTACAGTAATATGATATACAGATGACATTCAAATTAAACAAGGCCAAATGCACAAGACGTAGGTAAATTTGACAAGAAATAAATACCTTTATTAATGGCATCTAAGCTTGGGTAATCATAGGGAAAATTTACCAATTAAAAATTTAGAGCTGAATTTTTTTATGGAGTTAAAGAAATAAAGGTTTAAGGGCACGCATTGTATCACTCCAGAAAGTCTTTTAGGGTTTACCACTTTATTTTTGACATCCTTCTTTGCAGCGTTGTCCTGTTTAGGGCAAGGATTTGTCAGACTTGGAGCAGCCAAACAAACAAATCAATCAGCATTGTTTCTTGAAATATATATTTCTAGTGTTCTGCTAAAGTTGGGTTTAGGGGTATAATTAGGAAGAGGAGGAGTAGTTATGTTTAGAGATTCTTGTTTTCAGCAAGGATTATAAGGCTTGAATTGCCATTATAGGGAGCTCTTCCATAGCCTCCACCACATGTTGAAGCCTTGCTACAATCTCCACCAACATCCATGCAAACGTAGCCAAAAGAAGCGCTTCTGCCCCAAATGAAAGGCAATGACAAACACTGGCCTGGTTGAGTGTCTTTCCCCAAGCTTATAAAATTGTGCCTACAAAGCAACTCTTCAACATGGCAACCCAGAGATGTTTGTCTAGGGAGACCTACCTCCGAGGGGGAGCACTTTCCCCTACCAAGTGATGAGACTGAAATGATAAGGCCATATGGTGAAAAGAAAAACATTAAATCCTACTGATTATTATCTTGATCTTCTATGGTGAAATGACCACCTTACTGTGCAGCATCTGTAATAGAAACAACAGGTTTTGGATAAACATTGTGTTCATCCAAAACACTGACAGCAACTGTGGAGACAAATTGGAATATTAAATATTTAAGATAACATAATAGACATACTGAAGCACAACAGAAAGAATTTGAAAACATACTTTTGAAACCTGTAGTCTTAGGATCAGATTGGAACATCTTCTTTTTGCCACTAGTGGACTCCACAGTACCCTGGAGAAGGAGAAAGCATATTCACTTTCAATCAATATACATGCAAATTAGAAAGCTTGTAGATACTTCACATTCCAGAAAATATCAAAGACATAAGACAATTTCTACATCAAACAAAGAACCAAGAGATATGAGGAACCATTTCTATTTAAAAGTTAAAACCAGTAATCCAATCCATCTGTAACACTATTTGCACAACATTTGGAATCACACCTTAGAAGGTGCACCTGCATGATGCACTTCATCCATAACCAAGTCACTTCTTGATGAGCTTTTTGAATCAGAATTTGTAATCACAAGGTTGAATGGAAAGTGAGAATTAGGATGAAGTAGAACTGAATTATCAAAGGGAAACATCACAAATCTAACCCTGCAATGTCCCACCACTAGAGGAAGATCCAAAATCACTGCATGAGCTGCTGTTGGAACTACTAAATTTGATGTTGGCGGCTGTCACCTCCTCGGTGTCAACGGTAGGGAAGTTTGCAGCTAGCATGTCATCCCCACCAACATTTCAACATTAGCATCTATACACAAACAAATGTAAATATGCCCAAAAGAACTGAACTGCAAATACTGAATGAAAGAAATGAAAAGACAAATTCCAACTTTCTATCAAAACTACCGGACCTTGTCGGGCTATCTTTGAAGACTTGTAGCCAAGCCCCATTGCAACTCTAGGATTTGCATGCTGCAATGACATAGTAACATATCAGTTAAAGAATATATGAACCATAAAAAAGGCAAATGTTTTTATCAGGAAATGCTTAAAAAGACAGTCATATCTGTGCATACAAATCATACAAACTTAACAGGCTCTGAAACTTGAGAAAATTTTGCACCTAGTCCTTTGTCTCTCAGACAATTGGTCACAAGAATTTGAAGCTCCCATGTTAGCAGATTACTCTTCAAGATGCTTGCTAAGCTTTGCTTTCTCAATAAATGACATTGGATGCTTGTATGGTTCAACCTTGGGTTTCTGCTCAATTGGAACATGTGAAGCAGAGATACAATTTACGTTAGAAGATATCTTTGATTTATTTTCCATTTCTTCTATCTTGTTTTTATACTGTTGGTTTTTAAATTTTGGTTGGAATGAGCTGCATGCCCTAGGTTATTTTTCTATATATTTTTTCTTTAACCCGCTTGGTCTCAACAACACTCCATTTTCTCTCAAATAGTTTTTTGAAAGTAATGTGATGGACATCATTGCTAGGATGATTATATTTCATTCCATTAGCAAGTCAACCTCACATCAACTCCAAAATCAATTGGACTAAAATAGTGCCTCATTTCTAGCCTAGTCTTTATTGTGCCCAAATCCATGGGTTTAGTAATGATCTTAAAGTAGTCTAGGATATTCAAATTTATTGGATCAATTGGCACATTAAAAACCCAACCAAACCTATGTGACATAAGCTTATTCAAAATTGTGACCTAAAATGTTCCTCTAGACAAAATCATGTCATGCAATTTTTAGAATTTATTTTGTGTTTAACACAAAAGTCGTTGGATTTGATGCAACAAATGGAAAGTACATGGCTTTTTTGAGGTTTTTAAGTGCGTGCACATTCTTTGCAGAGTCTCTGTTCGCTCATTTGTTTGAAAATTAAGATGGTCCTCGAAAGCTCTCTAAAAATTTCTAGAAATAAGATAGGAATAATGATATGTAGGAAATTAGGATGAGGACAACTCATTAAGCTATATCAAAGAAAATAGAATTAGGACAATATAAGTCTATTTTAGGAAAATATAATAAAGCAAACAAAGCCATGAAAGGCACCTGGGTAACTTAAAAAACTAGAAAATCCCTATGGGTAATGAGTCAGTGACAGTTTGACCGAGTATCCATTGACAGTTTTCAATATGACCTGAAAACCACGAATGACATGTGGGTATAGAGAATCCTGCCTGGAAATTATATGGGTCAGTAAAATATCTGAACAATAATATAGAGTGTAAGGGAAAGTATTCCTATCTTACCATAGAACGCTAGACAATCTTTTCGTAACATGTTTGAAGAAGAGCTTTATACTTGAAACTTCCAGTTTTAGCATGTAATTGTTCACAAGTTGTAAAAGTTTTATATAGCCAAGTGGTATAATAATCTGTAGAAACACATTGTTCAAACTAAACCCAAATTGGTTTCTGCTGGAAATGTGAGACCCGCTTGCCAGTCACCCGTTGGTCTGAAAGTGTATCCATAAACAAAAAGGATATATTTGTATGTGTCATACAGGATGTAATCAGTGAAACACAGATAGCTGGACACCAAGTAAAGCACACCCATGACCCAAACGAATATATTTGTATGTGTGTCATAGAGGATATAGTCAGTGAAATAGAGATACCTCATACGATTCAGGTCACAGAAACTCATGAACTCAGATTGCAAATTTGATAAATAACATAAACCAAAAATTACAAAAAAGGCTTTTTAAAATCAGTTACTTACAAGTTTTATAGTTACAACAATGTAATATTCTCAAACAATCAGCTTCTGCCAGCAATTCCTAGTCACCACAGAAAATGATGGTGATAGTGGTGAGCAACTACCTTTAACTGCATAAAGAAATTAAAAACAAATAAAAATTTTTTAAAAAAAATGTATATAAAACGTACTGACTTCCATACCTCTTCTTCCTGCAGGGTCTTGCAAGGTCTTCAAAGTATTACATGAAGATTTTCCACAGTGGATTATGCAGCCCTCTGAAGATTTACTATGTATCACCGAGAGCTATTAATTGACAAAAAAGATTTTTTTTACAAAACAGAAGGCTGGCTACGGAACATTCAATGCATACATGAATGTACATTGAATAATTTAATGTTTTCCCAAATTTCAATACACGCAAAAATCTTTTCCAAATCCTCCAAATTTGAATAAACATGATTTAAGAAATATGTTTTAAAAACAGACAAGACATCTTTATCAAAAATATGATTTTAAAAATATGTTTTAAAATAGATAAGACATCTCGCAGTACTTAGTTTTAAATGCATTCAATAATGTTAAATTTTTTTCAAAATACATTCAAGTGCATTTCATTATTATTATTATTTAAAAAAAAAAAAAAATTATTTTCTACATTGACTGTTTAGAATCTCATCCAATAGGAAAAGCAATAAATAGTATTTTTAAATTACTGAAAAATAAAATAAATTCTAAAACTTTCACAATATGCATCAATGTTTTTTAATTCTGCATTTTGATTGGTTGAATAGGGAAAAAAAATACATCCAGCGAATGCATTAGTATACCTGCCGGCGGCAGGAACTAATAACATGATGTTCTTGACGAGAATGGAATTTGAGCCTAAAAATAAACAGGTAGGCTTTCAATTGTTTGTTAGTTGGACAACAAACAACGTGCCTGTAATTTATAATTTACAGAAATTTGATGTGTACACTGAACCTGCCAATTAAAAATTGGACTAAGGTCTGACATTTCAATCGTCCCTCCTGTCAACTTTTGTAAATGTAAATAGAGAGAAAAGGAGATTACGTTTCCCATCTCTCTTGAGTGTGCGCTGCCAGTTAATATATTTATTTTGGATTCATTAATGGAGCGTACCGCTTAACCATATATTCATTGTCCCGTACAAGAGTTCCTTGAGCTACTTTAAGAACAGTGACTGGAAAGCGGCAGCGGCTACTCACCATAATTCTAATATATACTAGTATATCTATATTTAAAATGGATGATATTTAAGTAGAGTGCTTCAATTAGTTTAATTTTTTATATTAATCACAATTAGCCATAGCATTATAATATATGGAATTGTTTCACACCGTAAAAAAATTCATGTTGGGAAATTTTCTAAACTCTCTAGGTTTTCCTATCAGTGTATTCCTTGAACCTCCTATGGGTGCAAATGCTAGTATAATAATTGCTTCAAGCTTTGTGCAATTTCGATGGATATAGGATACATGCACATGGTATTACCTTGGCAGCACTCTCTGCAACTGCTCTTCTTCATTTGTATGAGCAAAAAGCCCAGGCAAAGCTCAAATAAAACCATGGCATTGCTTAGCACCTAGATATCTCATATTCCAATGATATTAATTCACTATAGACTGGTTTCTTTGTCACATATTCTTATTTCAGATATTTTTTTATTTCTTATGTATATTAAATTCAAAATGTTCAAGAAATAAAATGTTGGAAGTGTTTTGTATAAAATATATTGCATGTAGTTAAATCTTACATTTAATTCTTGAGACAACTATAATACACTAGCAAATGGCATCATAAAAGGATACAACTTTTAGAGTTTGAAAGTTCATGTTGTTCATTGTATAACTCATTAGACCATAAACACTATAGTAGAAAGATCCTTTTACTCATAATACTTGAGAAAATCTGGAGTGATCTACTGGGTTGCTACAAGCTTCCTTGTATATCAAATGAAGTTATCAACTATTTCTAAATAAATATATTAACAAATATTCCACTATACTTCTTTTAAAAGACAGTTGGAGTACGCAAGACACTAAGAGGGGGGGGTGAATCAATGTCTTATAAAACAAACTTGTTTTTGGCAGCACCTAATCAACTTTTACCAACTGTGAACCTCAACCTTGAATGGTAAAGCAAGACATTCATTTAAGAATCAAGATGAACAATCAAATCAACTTGTGAGCATGAAAAGACAGAACAAATATTTGTGAACTATGAGGAATCATTTGAAGAGTTCATCAAGACAAACAATAAAGGTAGATTGTTGCTTGATTGGATTGAGATAAGCATCAAAGTATTATGCATTTGTACTGATTTACTATGATCATCATATAACGGTTAAATTATGAAATAATAAACAAAAACTCACGAGTAAAACAAGTAACCATAACACAGAGATTGTCCTGAGTGGAAAACCCTCGGGGGCATAAAAACCACTCAAAAAATGCCTCACTGGCTTATTTAATGAATCTCACTGATTACAGGCCTCACTGGCTATGATTCAAGCCTCACTAGCTACAGTTGCCTCACTGGCTACAATTCAAGCCTCATTGGCTATAGTTGCTTCACTGGCAAAGGTCATTTCTTGTCTCACTGACTTGACCTTTCAATACATGCTTCAATCTTGAAGAAAAAACAAATACAGAGGGACACTCTATTTCACTAATCCCCAATCTCTGGTTTAATATCAATGATAATGTATTTTCAACATTACATCAGGTGTATACACATCCACACACAATTTCTAGTCAATGCCTTTTTTATATATTTCATAATATCTTCCTCTTTTCATAAAATAGTTTGAAGAGATAACCAATTCCATAAAATTGTTTCAGGTAATAACTGAATATTAAACCACAGTTTAGGGTCGAACAAATCCTTCCAGTTATAACTGTCATGTCATCCATAACTGCCATGTGGTTAAGAAAAGAAGTAAACAATGTGTCACTGCTACCTCAAAATGTCATTATCATTTGTGCATCACATAACCATGATTAAGTGTTCAACTAAAGTTGCAACACTTAACAACAGTTAGGTGATCACCAAAACCCCTTAATACTGTCCATAAAAGAAATCATAGTTATCATGAACTGAAACATGGTTAATGCCTTTCCTCAAGGAAACTGAAACTATAACCGAAATCAACAACAGGTATTACCACAGGGGTTACGACATCACAATAAACTGAGTTTTTGAAACTGAAATAAGGTTTTCAATAAAACTCCAAACCCTAATGAAAATTTAGATTAGAAATAAATGAACTTCATTTCAACCTTTGACAAACTTTTACCTGTGGATATAGCAAACTAAAATATATACAAGACAACCTTCAAAATTAAAACAAAAAGATAATGGATTAGATACACTTGAAATGGCGAAATGATGGGTTTGAGACTATTGTCAACGTCCTTGATGCACAACACTTCCTGTCAACTCACAGATTCAATAAATGAACTCCACAAACTATCAAAATAGCAAATTCTGCATACCCTTCTATGATGGCGGCCAAACCCTCGTGGAGAGAATAACTGGTGCAAGAGCACCTTGAGAATCAGAATATTCCTTACATTTTATGTTATATTGAAAAATGTTATGTAAAGGCCTTAATGCCTAGTTGGTTAAGATGGTTTATGTGTCAAGAAAAGAATTAAAAAGAATTGTAACCGAACAAAGTTTGTAACTGAAACGGCAGAGGTGGTTCGTCTTCCACCATGTACAACTGTCGAGTGAGTCGTTAAATAGGTGATCTGCATTCACAGAGTAGTCAGTCGGATTTAGAGAAAAAAATTGTAAACTAATTCTGCGAAGGAATAAAAGAAGTTTGTGTTCTGGTGTAACCACAGGGGGATATCGTTCGGAGTCATTCCACTGGTGGATTTCTTTGAAATCAGTGGAATGACTTCCATGTAGTTAAATTATCTTCCTATTCTGTAGATTTTGGTAGTTTCTCTGGTAAGTTGTTCGGTTGCAAGATACAAAGGTTGTCGTTCTGTATATATGTTCATGTGTTCGCGTAGCTACAGAGTGTAAAAGTGGCATCAACGTAATATAACCCATCGAGAGAAGATTTCAGTAGTTATATCAATCAATGGTATCTTGTCAATAGAAGGTGTATCGGTGGAGGACAAAGCAAGTCTCACCGAAGTATTGAAGATAGCCATCGGCGCATCAGCCTAAGGTTACTAGCGCTTGCCGATGCTAATAGTCATGCCGAAAGCAATGCATATCAGAAGAAGGGAATAATGTATCACCAATGGAGAAAGTTTGAAGACAATGCATGGTATGGAGTGGTCGGGAAGAGGTATGCTATTGGTGGAGAAGTGAAAGGTTTCACTGATGTAGAATATCATACCGACGATAGTTGAATCGGAGTATCGGCCAGAGATCTGGAGGCAGTGCCGATAGCGGCAGTCTTACCGATGACTAAGTTGATGTTAGGCACATCGGTATGAGATATATTATCAGAGGCAGAGGAGAATATTTCACCGATGGTACAAAGTCTGAGCAATGGAAGTAGTGGCATTGACCTATCGGCCAATGAAGATTTAGACTCGCCGATAGAGTGTGGTTTTGCCGATAGGAAAGTGAAGCATATTTTGGTATTTTATAGTCTTTATCGAAGGGGTTTTAAGGAAATGAAGTTTAAAACCTAGGTATGGTGTGTTTTAATGGGTTGTCACCAAGTTTCTAAGCTTCTACTTTATGCCTCTGCATCGAATTGGTATCAGAGCTCAGAGGATTCTGAGCGTGTAGATAGAGCGCCGAAGGAGGCAATCTACATCAGGATTTTGGGATGAGCGTTGGTTTTGGCTACCTGATTCTTGTTGTGAAGTTTTATGGTTGCAGGTGCAAGTTCACTCGCTGCAGTAGGCGGACAGAAAGGTCTGTCAAGAGGGCTAGAGGAGATGGTCCATTGGATGTCGCCAAAAGTCCTGGGGAGAGAGGCAAGAGAGGACTCCCAGGTGAGGGACAGGAGTGTTGGTATAGCAGGGCAGAGTGGACTTCAGATGATAGAGATGTACCTTGGAGGCAGCCAGTCAAACTAAATTGATGGGAGTCACAGTTGGAGGGTAAAGAGGAAGCATCGGAGGCAAAAGTTGTTTGAAGCAGACCACATAACTCTTGGGACAAAAATTTTCTTCATGCTGGGGAGTATGGTGTAGGAGCACCTTGAGAATCAGAATATTACTTACATTTTATGTTATATTGAAAAATGTTATGTTTGTAAAGGCCTTAACGCCTAGTTGGTTAAGATGGTTTATGTGTCAAGAAAAGAATTAAAAAGAATTGTAACCGAACAAAGTTTGTAACTAAAACGGCAAAGGTGGTTCATCTTCCACCGTGTACAACTGCCGAGTGAGTTGTTAAATAGGTGATCTGTATTGACAGAGTAGTCTGTCAGATTTAGAGAAAAAAAATTGTAAACTAATTCTGCGAAGGAATAAAAGAAGTTTGTGTTCTGGTGTAACCACGGGGGATATCATTCGGAGTCATTCCACTGGTGGATTTATTTGAAATTAGTGGAATGACTTCCATGTAGTTAAATTATCTTCCTATTCTGTAGATTTTGGTAGTTTCTCTTGTAAGTTGTTCGGTTGCAAGTTACAGAGGTTGTCATTCTGTATATCTGTTCATGTGTTCGCGTAGCTGCAGAGTGTAAAATTGGCATCAGCGTAATATAACCCATCGGGAGAAGATTTCAGTAGTTATATCGATCAACGGTATCTTGTCAATAGAAGGTGTATCGGTGGAGGACAAAGCAAGTCTCATCGAAGTATTGAAGATAGCCATCAGCGCATCGGCCTAAGGTTACTAGCACTTGCCGATGCTAATAGTCATGCCGAAAGCAACGCATATCGGAAGAAGGGAATAATGTATCACTGATGGGGAAAGTTTAAAGACAATGCATGGTATGGAGTGGTTGGGAAGAGGTATACTATCGGTGGAGAAGTGAAAGGTTTCGCTGATGTAGAATGTCATACCGACGATAGTTGAATCAGAGTATCGGCCAGAGATCTGGAGGCAGTGCCGATAGTGGCAGTCTTACTGATGACTAAGTTGATGTTAGGCACATCGGTATGAGATATATTATCGGAGGTAGAGGAGAATATTTCACCGACGGTACAAAGTCTGAGCAATGGAAGTAGTGGCATCGGCCTATCGGCCAATGAAGATTTAGACTCGTCGATAGAGTGTGGTTTTGCCGATAAGAAAGTGAAGCATATTTCGGTATTTTATAGTCTTTATCGAAGGGGTTTTAAGGAAATGAAGTTTAAAACCTAGGTATGGTGGGTTTTAATGGGTTGTCACCAAGTTTCTGAGCTTCTACTTTGTGCCTCTGCATCAATAACAGATAGTGAAAAATGAAATGATTAAACATCATTTTTGCCTTTTGAGTCGAGTGACCAAATGAGTCAGTTAACCCTAAAAGAAACTTGTCTTCACCATTTATGCTTTGTAAAAACCTTCTTTACTGGTTACCAAATTAATCCCAAAACATCAATGATGTTCTCTTAATATTTGCAAGGTGTTTAATTGAGCGCTAGGAAAAAATGCTCGTAGTCATCAAAACATATGTCATAAAAAACATATGAGATACCATATATTTCAACTTAATACCAAGTCAAATGTTAGACCATCAAGTGCCAAGTCATCAAATATTCTAATGTCAAGGTGCCAAGACAAAAATCAAAGTACGATGCCAATTACAAAATATGCAAAGTCATATAATGTTTGACATCACTGCCAAACTGCCAATGAAAGATGCCAAACTAAACATGATTACCAAAAGGGGCCACATTGAACATGAACCCACATGAGGTGCCAAAGTACCACACTAAACAACTGTAGATCTGTGCCATCACTGTAATAACACTCATTGGACACAGTGCCAACACTAGAATGCCACAGGGGTCAACAAAGACAATTACAATGTAAAGTAACTATAATTTACCTAAATATGAAGACTTCTTAAAAAAAATTATTATTAGTTTAAATATGTTCATAACCTTAATGCTCACAATCACATAAAAATATATGTTCATCAGCTACATTTTTTGTCTAATATGATTGTGGAGAATATTGTAATAGCTAAGAATTGTTTTAATATCTTTTCCTATCTAACAATGATGTATAGATATAAAATTTCAATATTGATATTTGGCCGCAATGCACTTCCCTGTTAAACATGTATGAAAGATGTTAAGATATTTACAACACACTTGAATTGTTTGACAAAATGCATAAATTATATGTGATTTCCATGGAAAGTAGTGAATAAAGATTATGCACACAAAACAATTTTTAAAGAGAAGATGAGGGTGGAAGATATGGCATCATTAACCTCAATTATTATATATAGTTGTGTTTTAACATTGTCTAGTTTAATAATCAAATGTAATTTTTTTCATCTAAAAAACCATAAATAAAAGAAATAAATAATTATAATATGGATACATTTTTTATTCTAGAAGCTATGCTAATTGGAAAAAATGAATCTCCCTTTATTCTTATAAATGTGTGTGTGTGCATGCACACATATTTATCGAAAGAAAATATGATAATTTTGTTGAAAAGCGCAAGACAATTGAGACGGGGGTGAATCAGTTGTAACTAAAACTTCAAAACCATCAACACATTAACCAGTTAATTACTGTTAATGTGATTTAACCATGAAAGCATGAAATCAAAACATAAACACCTTCACACATTCAACACATGAGACACTAGATTTTTACATGGAAAACCCTATAAGGGGAAAACCACGGTGAGTGTTAGCTCACAATATAAAAGATCTATCAAAATTTACAAGGCTCACTGCCAATGGGGCTCACTGCCTAGAATGCTCACTACAAAAGAAGCAGCTCACTGCCAATGGGGTGGCTCACTGCTATTGGGTGGATCACTACCTAAATTGGTGAACTAAGTTATTAGCATTGGACACATTTTTAATGACTTCATTACAAGGATTTATACAATTCATCAACCTTGGAATGATCATCAAGGTCGTCATTACAATCATCAACCATTGGAACAATCTCTAAGGTTGGCAAACATACATACATTAGAATAGGTCTAGACCTAAATAGGTTAAAGAAAGAGAAATCATGAATGCAAACCAAACCACTCCTTAGCTCGGACTCAAATGTAATCTTCCATGCAACAACATGTCATTGCAAACTCCAAAGCATAATCACAAGTAGTGAAAACAACCAAGTCGGCTAAAACTGGTGTTAACACTAGAACTTTAAGAACACACTTCATGCATGATCTGGATTACAATTTACGGACCAATCAAAAGGTAGGAACATGATAAAGAGACATCCACAAGCACATTATAATCACCAAGAACATTCGCACAACATCTAACCACTTTATCCACAAAATTCTTCAAATTGGAGCACTTGAACATCACTGTTGACCATTGTCATAGAGAAAAGATTGCTTGCGGACCACAAAATCATGAACCATTTGAACTGAAGGCACATAATGTCATTACAAACTTAATTCTAGAACCATAGACTGTAAGACTTAAATGCGGAGCGAAATACATTCTCCTTGTCACCACTAAATACACAGAAAAATAGTTTTCACTATGGTGATTAGAACTTACTCAAATCTTCATACCAAAGGCTCAAACTTGAAACATAGAATCTACAAACATCCCTTTAAATAAATTCTAAACTGTAGACCAAGATATTCAACATACAGGATATGCAGAGCAAAACACTGAATTGTTCTTTTGCAAACCAAAGTACTTTGTAATACACTATTTCCATTAGGAGAGCAAATTTTCTCAAAAGCACTTGGTAACTCAATACTAGGAACACTTTCTCATTATCTTCAACACTTATATATGCCAATTCAAGGAAACTAACTCAACACAAGCAAGCATCAAAATAAGAGCACAGTTGACACCAATGACGGCACAGATATGTTGACATCAATAACAACACCGGTAAGCACATACTTGCTACAATCTCCCCCTTTGTCATTGATGGCAACATTGATATGAAAAACTATAAGAATCATTAATACAAGAATCTACATTGGTTACTTTTCTCCCCCTTTCTCTTTACACATTTGAAATCTTTCTCCTCCTAAGTTTTGCACATGATTTTTTCTCCCTCTTTGACATCAATGGCAAAGGACATCACTTCTTCTTTCTCTACACATACTTGCAATATTTACTTCTCTTTATCAAGAACTTATATCAGCAACATCTACTTGCTCGCCCTGAGAGGTAGCCTTCAAAAACATCAATCCAGATCAAAGAATAAGACTTTGGGCACCATTGGACTAATGCACTTCCCATGCATCTTAGTTTAGAGTAGGAGGGGTAATAACCCCTAACTTCTCCCTGAGATACTCAGAAGTATCCTTAGGGAGAGGCTTAGTGAAAATATCTACAATCTGGTCCTTTGTATCGACACATACTCCATCTTTACTTCATTCTCTGTTACCTTTTCTCTCAGAAAGTGATAACTTATTGATATATGATTTGTCCTTGAGTGCATTATTGGATTCTTTGAAATGTCTATAGCACTTGTATTGTCACAAAATATAGAAATAGGTTCTTCATACACAACTCTTATGTCCTTCAATGTTTGCTTTATCCAAAGCACTTTAGTGCAACAGCATGTTGCAACAACATATTTTGCTTCTGCAGTAGATAAAGAAATTAATTCTTGCTTCTTGCTTAGCCATGAAACCAATCTGTTACCCAAAAGGAAAGCACCTCCACTTGTACTTTTTCTATCATCAGCATCTCCAGCCCAATCTACAATATCTGTATAAGCACTTAGAGTGAAATCAGCATCTTTGGGATACCACAATCCATAGTCTGAAGTGCCTTTTAAATACTTCATGATTCTTTTGACTGCCATCACATGTGACTCTTTGGGATCTTCTTGAAATCTTGCCACAAGACAGACTGCATGCATTATATCTGGTCTGGTATGGGTTAGATAGAGCAGTCCTCCAATCATAGACCTATATTTTTTCTGATCAATCTTAGGTGATTCATCATTCTTGCTCAACTTGCTGCTAGTTACCATAGGAGTACATACTGGCTTAGAATCATCCATTCCAAACTTTTTCAACAATTGTTTCACATACTTGGACTGAGAAATGAAAATTCCTTTTTCTGATTGAGTAATTTGTAGTCCTAAAAAGAAATCAATTTCACCAAACATAGACATTTCAAATTCCTTTTGCATTTCCTCTACAAATTTCTTACACATACCTGCATTGCCTCCAAAAATAATATCATTGACAAAGACTACAACAATCAGAATTTGATCATCATTGATTTTGAAATAGAGATTATTGTCTGTAGTACCTTTACTGAACCCTAATTGCATCAAATACTTATCCTACCTTGCATACCAGGCTCTAGGAGCTTGCTTGAGTCCATACAAGGCTTTCTTTAATCTGCACACCATGTCACCTTGCTCTGATAACTGGAATCCTTTCGGTTGTTCAATGTAAACTTCTTCTTATAGCTCTCCATTCAAGAAGGTAGACTTCACATCCATCTAGTACACCTTGAAATCTTTTTTGTGCAGCAAAGGCTAAAAACATTCTTATAGCTTCAATCCTTGCCACAGGAGAAAAATTTTCCTCAAAATATATGCCTTCTACCTGAGAATATCCTTTGCATATCAGTCTTGCTTTGTTCCTTACCACTTCACCACTTTCATTCATCTTGTTTCTGAAGACCCATTTGGTTCCAATCACATTCTTATCAGTAAGTCTAGGAACCAATTCCCAAGTTTGATTCTTTTCTATCTGCATCGTCTCTTCTTCTATGGATTTTACCCAACTTTCATCTTTGCAGGCTTCACTCACAGTTTTAGGTTCAATCTATGAAAGCAAATAGTAGTTCACCTATTCCTCTGTAGCTCTTTTCCTTTTCAATACTCTTTTAATTTTATCACCAATAATTTGATCTTCAGAATGGTTTATCCTTACATATCTGGGAGTCTTAACAACACTTTTTGGAGCCTTTTCTTCTTCAACTTGATTGTCCTTTTGTTCCACCTTTTCTTTATTGACTGTGACAATAGGTTCATTTGATTCATAGCCACTTAGATACGATGTTATTTCCTTGTCTTTATCAACCTTCACATTAGCACTTTCAATTACCTTCTTTAATCTTTTATTGTAGGATCGGTAGGCCTTACTCTTAGTAGAGTATCCAAAGAAAATTCCTTCATCACATCTAGCATCAAACTTGTCTAGCTCTTCATCTATTCTGATGTAGCATTTGCTTCCAAAAACTTTGAAATACTTCACTGTGGGAACTCTTCCATACCACAATTCATAAGGAGTTTTAGAGCCATTACCTTTGACTTGGATTCTATTTTGAATGTAGACAATAGTGTGTATAGTTTCTCTCCAATATACTTTTGGTAGCTTAGCCTCCATCATCATTGACCTAGCAGCCTCTTGAATTATCCTATTCTTTCTTTCAACAACTCTATTCTACTCAAGAGTCCTAGTAGCAGACAACTGTCTTTTTATCCCATGCTCTTCACAGAAAATATTGAAATCATTTGATGTAAACTCACCTCCTCTGTTAGACCTTAAGCATTTGATCCTCAATTCTAACTCATTCTCAACCATTGCCTTGAAAGCTTTGAACTTGTCTAGGGTTTATGATTTCTCTTTTAGAAAAGTGACCCATGTCAATCTGGAATAATCATCAATAAGCAACATAAAGTACTTGTCTCCTTGCAAACTTCTTGTTCTTGTAGGACTGCACAGATCTATATGTACCAGCTCAAGCAATCTAGCAAAAAATTGTTCTTTGGTCTTAAAACTTGTCCTTGTCTGTTTTCCCAGTTGACATTCCTTGCAAATAGTATTAGCAGGCTTCACCAGCTTAGGCAAATCTCTAATAGCTTGTACTGAGCTTATCTTCACCAGGTTATCAAAACTGAATGGCACATCCTTCTATGCCACAGTCAACTTTCATCTGTCTGAGCCAACAAACAATAATTATCAATTCCCCTCAAATGATAAACATTACCTTTAGTCTTCTTACCAATTGCAATGACTGTTTCAGAGCTCCATGATCTTGCATCCATTATCCTTAAAACTTAGATCATACCCTTTTTCACACATCTGACGAACACTTGAAATATTATGCTTTAAACTCTTCACATATAGAACATCATCTGTGTTATGTTTACCATCAAAAGAAATTCTAGATCCTCTTCCATAAATCTTACTAGCTGCATTGTCTCCAAACCTAACCAGTCCCCTAGCATACTTTTCAAAACTTACAAATTTACTTTTATCACTAGTCATGTGATGTGAGACTCCACTATCAATAATCCATTCATCCTTATCTTTCTCAACCTAGAGAGACAAAGCACTTTCTTCCACTAGTTTTCCTTCCTTCACACAGCTAGCAAGATTAGTAGACATAGGTTCTTCTTTAATAGCAATAAACAAGCATTCATTTGCACTAGTACTATTATCATCAGACTCATCATCCATTACACAATCATCATCAAGATCTCTAACATAATAGCATTTCTTGACAATTCTAGGTCTACTTTCAAACTTCTTCTTACCTCTTTCAATTCTCTCTAGACATCTGGAGGCATAGTCACCAATTTTACCACAAGAAAAGCATTTGAATGCTAATTTGCCTTTAAACTTACCAGTACCTCTTTGCATTCTATCATCAAAGTTGGCTTCAACCTCATCAAGGTCATCATCAGAATTCATAGCATATTTCTAAGCTCTTGAAGTCTTTTCTGAAGTGCTGGCTTTGAAAGCAGTCTCAATCTTTGGCAGAGCATCACCAAGTTTTCTCATTTCAAAAGTTGTTAGTTTCCTGAGAAACCAATACTTTGTAACCTTTTGCACACTCATAACTTCTTCAATTGTTGTCACCTTGTGACTGTAGGATTTAGGCAATGACCTAAGAATCTTCATCACAACCTCATCCTCATTAATAGTTCCTCCAAGACCTTTGATTCCATTGACAATTTCATCAATTCTCTGCATGTAGATAGTTATTTTTTCATCTTCACTCATCTTCAGGTTTTCATACCTCGCCTTCAGGTTTTGTAATTTGGCACTCTTTATAGAATCATCTCCTTCATATAAAATTTTCAACTTATCCCAGATCTCATGAGTAGTTTCCAAATCCATAACTTTTACCAACTTAGTGTTAGATAAGGCATTTAACAGAGCATCTCTAGTTTTTCCATTTAATTCATATTGTTTGACTTCATCTTCATCTGGTGGACCATTTTTAGGAATAGTACTTTTTCTCTGTTATCTTCCAAACACTATAACCAAGAGAAATAAGATAACTTTTCATCCATACCTTCCAAAGAGCATAATTCGTTCCATCAAACTGTGGTGATTCCTTCTTATGTGCTATCCCTAATCTACCTCAAGATGTTAGCCTGTTTACCGAGGAACCCTTGCTCTGATACCAATTGTTGAAAAGCGTAAGACAACTGAGAGGGGGGTGGGTGAATCAATTGTAACCAAAACTTCAAAACCATCAACACATTAACCACTTAATTACTGTTATTGTGATTTAACCATGAAAGCATGAAATTAGAACATAAACACATTCACACATGAGACACCAAATTTTTATGTGGAAAACCCTATAAGGGAAAAACCACGGTGAGTGTTAGCTCACAATATAAAAGATATATCAAAATTTACAATAAGGCTCACTGCCAATGGGGTTCATTGCCCAGAATGTTCACTGCAAAAGAAGCGGCTCACTACCAATGGGGTGGCTCACTGCCATTGGATGGCTCACTGCATGAATTGGTGAACTGAGTTATTAGCATCTACTTCATGCTAGGATTCAGTTCCATTGAAGCACAATAATTTTCCTCTGCTTTGCTTTACTTTTCACTTTGCACTTATCTTTGCATCTTTCACATTGGACACATTTTTCATGACATCATTACAAGTATTTATACAATTCATCAACCTTGGGCATCAAGGTCAGTATTACAATCATCAACCATTGGAACAATCTCCAAGGTCAGCAAACATACATACATTAGAATAGGTTTGGACCTAAACAAGTTAAAGAAAGAGAAATCATGAATGCAAACCAAACCAATCCTTAGTTGGGACTCAATGCAATCTTCCACGCAACAACACACCATTACAAACTCCAAAGCATAATCGCAAGTAATGAAAACAACCAAGTCGGCTAAAATTGGTGTTAACACTAGAACCTTTAAGAACATGCTTCATGCACAATTTAGATTATAGTTTACGAACCAATCAAAAGGTAGGAACATGATCAAGAGACATCCACAAGCATATTATAATCACCAAGAACATTCGCACAACCTCCAAACACTTTATCCACAAAATTCTTCAAACTGGAGCACTTGAACATCACTGTCGGCCATTGTCATATAGAAAAGATCGCTTGCGGACCACAAAAGCATGAACAATTTGAACTAAAGGCACATAACATCATTACAAACTTAGTTCTAGAACTGCAAACTATAAGACTTAAATGCGAAGCAGAATACATTCTCCCTATCACCACTAAATGCATAGAAAAATAGTTTTCACTATGGTGATTAGAACTTGCTCAAATCTTCATGCCAGAAGCTCAAACGTGAAACATAGCATCTACCAACATCCATTTAAATAACTTTCAAACCGCAGACCAAGATATTCAATATATAGGATATGCCGAGAAAAACACTAAACTGTTCTTCTGCAAACCAAAGTACTTTGTAATACAATATTTCCATTAGGAGAGAAAATTTTCTCAAAAGCACTTGGAAACTCAATACCAGGAACACTTTCTCATTATCTTCAACACTTATATAAGCCAATTCAAAGCAACTAACTCAACACAAGCAAGCATCAAAACAAGAGCACAATTGACACCAATAACAACATAGATATGTTGACATCAATGACAACATCGGTAAGCACATACTTACAACAAATTTCCTACACAATTTGAATAAAGAAACAACTTGAGTCATGGAAAACCATTCCTCATGAGGAGTCATATGATATGAGCAACCTAAGTCAATCAACTACTGTTCAATAGACATAACATTACATATAGAAAGTAAAACTTCATCACCTGCATTTGAGGACTTTTTAGTAGAGGAATCCCACTATTTCTTTAGGTTTCTACATTTTTTCTTCACATGCCCCCTCTTACCACAATTCCAACACTTAACTTTGTTCTTCTTCCTAGGAGTTCTAGACCAACCAATTAATTCCTTAGGCCCCTTTTGATCTCCTTTTGGTCCTCTTTCCTTAGACCTCCCCTTGACATTAAGAGCATCCATTGAGCTATCCATAGCCTTCTTCCTCATTTCCTATGCCAACAGAGTTGCAACAAGGGCATCCATCTTTGGATCTTTAAGGTTAGCAATGATAGAAAGAATGAAATTCTCCCAAGACTTAGGAAAAGAACAAAGAAGCATAATACACTTATCTTCGTCTTCTATCTTAACATCCACAGAAGCTAACTGACTCAGAATCAAATTAAATGTATCCAGGTGCTTAGCTATCAAATCACCTCCTTCATTTTAAGGGAAAATAACTTTCTTTTGAGATACAATTTATTTACTAGGCTCTTGGCTTGATATATTTCACCCAATCACTTCCATAATGCATATATGTAGTCTTCTCAGGAAAGACATTCAATAGGATAGAGTTTGCAAGGCATAATCAAATTGTTCCTCTTGCCTTTTTGTCCATCTTGTCCCACTCATCTTGACTAATAGTATCGGGCTTCTTCTGTTTTGTTGCAGCCAACCATTGATCTCTTTCTTCAAGGAGATCTTCCATTTTCAGCTTCCACAACTCATAACCCATTCCATTGAATTTTTCAATGTCCAATCGGGATGAAGATGCAGCCATGGCTTCTACACAAATCTACAAAATAAAATCAATCAGAACTCCCACTGCAACCCAAAAAACCCTCGTACTTCCACCCAAGACACAAAACTATCTAGGATCTGATACCAAATGTTAGAAATGAAGGTGACCAACTATGGAATGGAAATCTGATTACAACTATAACTATTAATCTAGTGTAGAACCAAAATGGAGATAGTATGAAATCATCACTAAGAAATAGCAGAACAGAAGATCAACCACATAACATAGTGTTTATGTGGAAAAACCCTTTTGGGAAAAAACTCCACACAAGAAGAGATGCACCAATCTATATTAACTTCAAATAGAGTTTATAATACAACATCTCCAGTCTTTAATCCAATAGGGCCTGTAATACTCATGAAGGGACATCATACTCTAAAGTGTTCAAGGGTGGCTCACTACTCTCCATAAGAGGACCTAAGCAAAACTAATTGTAAAAAATGCATTGATGGGACACACAAACATGTGTGGATGAGGAGGGTCTAGTAATATCGGGTGATCCAATATCACCACCAACATCATATGGTTGTGCAAATTGAGAGGTCTGTGTAATCAAGTGCTCGGTCAAAGAGTGTATAGAAATGAGGCCCTATTGTGTTGCATTTGCAACAATGTCTAGGTGTGGAATTAGGGGTGGAGAAGGGATAGCAGGAGGGAGAATAAAAGGACCTTGTACTTGTCTCATTTCCCTAAGTCTATCTTGAGGCATTCCCTTACCTACTCCTTGGAACTCTCTAAAATCAAAATAATACACATGGTGACCCATTACAAACTCTACATATAATTTACGAAGGAAATACAAAGGTACATCTAATTGTTGTTGGGTAGTTTATCAAAAACCATCCACCAACAATCCCAAAAATTCTAACTAATACCCTCATTTGTACACCATTTGATTGAATACTTAGGCTTACGTACATCAACATGCAATCCAGTTTTAGGATTGAAAAAATATTGGGCTAACATAGCTTTGGTAATGTCTAACTCTTTCACTTGATCATATGATAAACCATCAGCATATTCTAATTTCTTGGTTTCTCGCCATTGCCTAAATGATTCATGTTGGCCTGTGAGGGCTCAAACATGAGTAATAATCTCCTCTAAATTTGATGTCATTGAAGGAAATTGAAGGTGGCGGCGATACATTTCTACAATCCTACTTATTTGATCAATGTTTCTTTCAATTTTCTCTTCGATTGTTGGAGGGGGAGGGTTTGGGTTTTCATGTTGTTCATCCATTTTACCTATTTAAAATATAAAACATACCCATTTAGGATAAAAAACAAAAAAAATTACTTGAATATACAAAAAAAAATACAAGAATCATACTTGCTGGGGCCAGATATCTGTTCTAGGAGACTTTGATATCTATTTTTGAAGAGGTCTGTGTTTTGCAAGCCGTGGGTTTGCAAAATGTAACCTCTTTTTTGAATTTTTATGGTCTCCAAAATGGATATCTATTTTGGGTCACACAAAATAGATATTTATTTTGGAACGGATATGCATTCCAAATGGATATCTGTTTTGGTTTGGTATTCCAAACCAAAACATATATTCCTTACATGCCTAAGAAAGTCAAACTTGCCCAATTCAAGATTTTGGCTAAGTAAAGATGTAATTTTTTTCTATTGCCACTGTTTGGCCCGTAATGATCCTAGACATATATACATCTTTATATGTGCCCATATATATACACATATGTATATATTTTATCATGTTCAATACTCGTTTATCTAAATTCTGTATATGATTGAAATCTCTTTATCCCTGTTACAAAAACAACATGAATATGGTTAGGAAAACAAGAATTTTAAATAGTAGTTGCATCTAAAATAAATATCGTATGAAGTATAAAATGCATAAAGAATCATCATATTAGAGGTATAATTTGCAAGAAAAGTAATTTGCAATTCACGTTAAATTTTGCAAGAAAAGAAATAGGAATTGTTTATTGGGCATATGCATGTTCTGCCATGAATCGTCTTCATAAAGAAAGTATATTAGTATACTTTTCTATGCGTGTGATGGGTTTACCTTTTGGGAAAGGGTGTCAAATGTGGGCTAACAGAGATGGTTGATCCTCTTTTTAGGATCTTCCAATATATTCATAAGTGCTTTGGCCAAAGATATGTTTCCATTGAAATAGATGAATGTTTGCCTAGTTTATATTGATATGTTTCTTTTCCATATCTTGATAGTAGGACATTGCATGTTCATGTTAGAAATGCATGTAGATATACAACATTGCACCAATTTTCCATCATGCCTATCATTTCTAAGTTGCTAGGCATTTCGTGCAGGGTCGGGTATTCTTTGAAGTAGGAAGAATTATGGGGAAGTGTAAGCTTCGTGGTTGGGCGAAAAAGTGCCTGAGCCATGTTCTCATCTCTCAGCTTTACAGATGACTGGGTTAGTGGCAACTGGTTACAATGACTATATTCATATATCATTACTTGTATAATTCTTATATTTGTACATCATTATTGTATAGAGTTGACTTTATGGCATGAGAGCCATAGTTGTACCTTTTTTGTATCAAATTTTTCTTATGCTAACACTTGGATTAGGCACTTGTACTTGTGAGATGTAATATGACATTTTTACATATATTGAAGATGCATCATTTCAATTTTATATTAATGAGAATTTGAGATGTTTATTTATTTTTTTCTTATAGTTTATGGGTTGCGTACTTTACAATCCCTTCCCTGTTGTTGCCAAGAAGATCCTTGCTACTGTAAGAGGACGAAGAGGTCACACCAACATAAGGATTCCTAAGGGTAGTAGAGGCTCACACATCTCACATTCTAGATTCTTTAGTGCTTTTTTCCATTTTGATAGTAATGAGCTAATATTAAATTACTCTTGGCAATAGTAATTTGATGTTGTAATTTCCTTGATAGAGTAGATAGGATTTTCATTGATAAATTAGTTTTCTTTCAAGTACTTTTCATCATTAGTTTTTTTTTGTTTTAAAGCAATTTCATTTCTTAGAGTAATTAGATCCAAAAATCTAGAAAAACCAAACAAAAAGATAGACTAGGTTACATTAGGTAAACCCATTCTAGATTGCATACATATTTCAATTTCTAGATTAAAAAAGTACTTTCCTTTCATAGAAATCCAAAAAAGCACAAAAATATTGTCTTGCATTCATATAGGCTTGAATACACTCAAAAACCAAAAAAGTAGCAAAAACACTATCACCACAAGAAGATCACAAACCCTCAATTTCATCATGAGGTCAACATTAGTCAAACTCTCGATTTCATCACGAGGTCAATATTGGTCAATACTAGTCAACATTGGTCAACCAACACAAAGAAAAGCAAGTTAAACCTTAGGTCATTAAATCTAAGTCAAGCCTAACTCAAATCAAGGTCAACTCCAACTAACTCTCTCCTAGTTTGGGCTCACAAAAGTGCCCTGGGCTTAGAGGTGAGTGGGTGAGGGAAATCCTCAAAGATATTGAGGAATTTCACCCTAGACCACAACACGATCAATTGATGATCTAGGAACAACAACATAGGTTGAGATTACTCCAAACACAAGTCATCATACAACAATTTGAAGAACAACTCTGACTTAACAGAAGCATAAATGAAAGCAATTGTCAACCCACACAATGTTGGAACCTTTGGAATCCAAATGGGAGAATAGTGACTAGTGACCCTTTCGGTCACATAGTTGTTTCGACTATGATGGTCACATAGCACCATATTAGAATCAATATGCAAGAAAGGCCTCAGGACTGGTCGACCACTCTCTATGAAGTTTAGCTCTTAAGCAAACAGGATCGCCCTCGTGTCTTGCCTCCTCTCAACTGGATACTTCCATGAGAGTGAGAGTGACATGGAGGTTCACCCCATGGCAAGTAGATGGGTCTATGTGTTGGCAAGAGACATTATATGGATTCATGAATGTTGTCATTGATGGCAACAAAGTTCATCCCACACATCCGCAGGACATGATATGTCTCTACCGGAAGTCAGAGTGAAGAATGTTGTGATCCGGTAAACAAGAACAAAACATGTGGCAAGGTCCGACAGATAGGTCCGGATCTCTCAGAGGAAGTATCTTGGTGAAGTGTAGATTTGGGGAAGTCAAGAGGAGTATCTTGACTAATAGATTCCAAGGTTTGAGCCTCTGGTGTGAAAAGGATAAAGAGATATGAATGTTTGAATGTCGGGTTCTCATGTGACAGTATGAACAGAGGAAGAACTGACTGGCAGAACATCAGACATTATTCCGGATGTGTTACTGATGTTGGTGAAGGTTATGAAGGCATGAATTATGTTTAGCCGACATGATTAATGATTTCCACAAGCATATCATTTATCTGCATTACTTGGTGTGCAAGGATTCAGTTGACAGATCAAAGTTTGTGAAAAGATTGACTATTTCAGGTGCCAACTAGAAAGGTGATGAAATCACTTATGCGGATATATATATACACGATGGATTTAGTTGTGAGAGGTGTTGTGGTTGTTGTTGATGTGCGAATAAAAGAAGAGCAGAGCAGAAGCAGTAAGGAAGGTTCGGTATGTGAAAGAAGAGTAGCATAAGAGAAGAGGAAAGATGAAGTGCAGCAGATCAGTGTACTGAGCCTAACCGGAACTGAACTCCAGCATATGTGGATGCTACCAATCAGTTCAAGTATTGTATAACACTCTTTTGTAGACAATGTGTCTTTTATAGGCAGTGTGCCTCCTTGTGAGCAGTGTGCTCGGGTAGTGAGCCCTAATTGGCAAGTGCCATTTTGTATTTCCGTTCTTCTAACAGAGAATATAATCTTGGGTTTATCACCCCGTGGTTTTCTCCCTTAACAGGTTTTCCACGTCAAAAATATTGTGTCATGTGTATTTCCATTTCATGATTATGTTTGCTCATTTGGATTAATGTTACATTGATTATTAATAAAGTTCAGAAAGTAGAAATAATTAGGATAACTGATTTACCCCCCCTCTCAGTTATCAATAATTGGTATCAAAGCTAAGTTCCTCCTAACAGAGCCTAACAGCTTGAGGAAGATCTAGAAATTCAAATGGATGCATATGGTTTAAGGGAGCAACTTAAGACTACCCTTGATGATCTTGAACAGTCAAACTCTGAAGTCAATGAATTAAAGGAAGGACTCAAACAGGCTGATGATTTCATGAGAGAATTAAAAGACAAATTAAGTCTCTCTATGAAAAAGAGAAAGGAGCTGCTTCAGCAATTGGCAAGACAAGGTGAAGCAAATAATGCAAATGAAGAGCTGAAGGAAAAAACTGAGTTGTGTGAAAAGTTATCAAAAGAAATCATTATGGTAAGACATGAAATGGAATTAGGAGTCATTAAGTTTACCCAAGAAGTTGAAGAGAAAAGAAAAACTGAAGATAATCTAAGACAATCTCTCAAGGAGAAATCAGAAGATTGCCACCAGATGGATAGAATTATCAGACATCTTGAATCTGATCTTGAAGATGCTAAAGATAATGAAGAAAAACTTGAGGATCAAATTGTTTCTCTCAAAAGGGATCTTCAAACAGCAAATGAGTATAAAGAGAAATTCAAGATAAGTTTTGCTCAACTTGAAGTTCTTCTTGGAAGTCAAAAGAAGGTAGATGACAAGTGTGGTTTGGGATATGAGAAAGGAGAAAGCTCCGGATCTGGTCAGAAGAATTTTGGATCAGAAAATCCAAGGAATAGACCTAGAAGACCTCTGGTAAGACAGCCTAATGCTCAAAGATATCCATCCTTTAATGGATACTGCCACAACTGTAATCACTTTGGTCACAAAGCTAATCAGTGTAGAAAGAGAATGAATCAGACTAATTCATCCTTCTTCGGACAGTGTTTTAATTGTAAAAAGTATGGTCACAAATCTCATGAATGCAAAAATATGCAAATGAACAAATCATTCAATGGTAGATGCTTTGCATGCAATAGAATAGGTCATATGGCTAATCAATGTAGATCAAGAGGATATCAATCCAATATGCAAAGAAATGTTGTTTGCCAAATTTGCAATAGATCCGGTCATATTGCAAAATTCTGTAGAAGCAAGAATTACGACAAAAGAGGTCTGATATATCATAGTCAGAATCAAGATAAGGGGAAACAAAAGGTGAATGCGAATGAAGTTAAAAGTGAGATGAATAAGATTTGGGTAAAGAAAAGTACAGAGAATGTAGAGGTTGGATCCGCACCAGACTCTGGTGTTGATATTCCTTCCAGAAATTAAAAAGTGAGCTCTGGCTCAGGGGGAGACACAAAGAAAACCTTGTTCCCCCAGCCAGTCAATTGGTGCCGAAACTGGCACAAGAAGAGTTGCGGATTGAAGGGTTCATAAGGGAGACATCCAAACAAACTATGGTAAAGATTTGGAAGATCCACATGATGTTTAAAGATCAGGATTGATCCAGTTCTCCAAGTCATCCGAATAAGGCAAATCGGAATAACTTAGGTTGAGCATTTATTGTACCCTGACATTAGGGTTTGTGGAGCAATATAAGGGTTTTTCTCATTAATCACTTATTCATTTTGCATTCAAGAAGAAACAAAAAGTGAAGCTCTGGAACAAAATTCCACAACTTCATTGAAGATCATTTGTAGAAGTCAATTCATCCAGAAATCAATCCGGCCAACTACGTGAAACTGAAAGGCGCAAAAGGTATTTTCCATTCTCAATATCTCTCTACAAAGCTTTGAAAGATGCATACTCTGAATATAGTAAAGATCTCTGATAGGCCCCACCCTGAATTCAAGAAACATCCATACAAATCATTGGAGGTAGATCCCCTAGGAGCATTCTCTAGTGTTCCGCATGGCATTTTGCACACAGAAGACATTAGGGTTTACATACATGCAAATATTCAAGAGTTTGGGGAATTCAAACTGTGAGACATCTATCACAAACAATTGATAGATGATACTTTTGAGCTTAAACCAGAATATAAGGGCATCCAGGAGAAACATTTTGATTAGTTCATTCATTTTCCCTATTTTGAGGAAGATGAATGGGTCCGGTATGTATTAAGTAGGGTGCATGATAACTTCCTATGGCTAAATAGACCTTGCAAGATCACAAAGGAGGCAATTAGGGCAGTAACTGGTTTATACTCCTCCGGAGGGATACCTGTCCTCAAATCTGTCAAAAACAACATTGTAACTGAGGCCACTGGATCAAAATTTGATAAGAGGGCAATGACCATTGAAGATATTATTGACCTGGATGTCAAGTTTACATCTATAATAATAGGATACAAGATATATCACTCCAATAGGGAGAATTCTGTATCTGGAACTGCAGTTTATACTGCCTATGAGATGCTGAGAAAGAATGCAGAATATGATCTCTGTGAACTTCTTTTGAGCCAATTAATGGAAAACATATAGAAAATCAAAAAGGACAAGAAGAATTCCTTTAAATATGGTGGACTAATACTATGTCTATTTTTCTACTTCATGAATGAGCTGCCTAGATCAAATGGATGGGTATGGCAAAATGACAAACCAGTAGCAATTCAGATCAGAGACTACTTGCATGAACTTGGGGATGCTAAGGCAAGGAATACAGCTCTGTGGGGTTACTTCAAGCAATTTTAAAATACAATGCAAATCAGAGAAAGAATCCCCAAGTCAGTAGTTGAGAAATACAAAGATACAGTGTGCTTCATGGTAGACACTGATCAATGCCTAATGGAGGTAGTAGAGCCAAGGATAGTCTGGATCATGCCTATGGGGTATGAAGTTGATAAACAAATTGTAGAGCTGCATGTTCAACACATGCTCAGTCATCCAAAGGACTCAAAAGCAGAAAGATTTGGAACCTCTGAGGAGCTGAGTGTAAAGATTCATGTGCAACTCAGAGAACCTAAAATCAAGAGGAAGGTGAGAAAAGAAGTAGAAAATATTGCCCAAGGCCTTGGCATCTCAAAGGAGGCACTTGATGCCCACAAGAAAAAGAGGCAAAGGGCTGAGGAAGAGAAGAAAGAGGTAGAAAAGAAAAGTAAGGAAAGTGCTCTGGTAGAAACCTCAACCCGGACCAAATCATCAAAGAGATTTGCACCTGTCACAGCCAAAAGCTCAAAAACATCAAATTTGGAAGTCCAGGCATCTGGCAAAGGAGAGAAAAGATCAAAGACAAAAGCCACAAGGGCTTATGCCAATCAAAGAGACGAAGAGGAAACTGAATCACATGAGGAGATAAAGAAACTGAAGAAGAAGAAGAAATCATCCGGTGAACACTCTACCGGTCAAGGAGAAGAAGAGAAGGAAGAGGAATTTGTTGAAAAACCCACTCTATCCTTAGATGTTGTAGTAAAAGCAGTCATTGTGGATGGAAACCTGCAACCCTTAACAGAATTCTATGATGATTATAATGAAGCAAATAAACAGATTCTAGAGGAAGCCACAGTTCAGTTTTTTAACACCTACAACAAAGCTTTTATTGAAATTATCTCTCTAATACCCAAAAGCTTAGAGAAAAGGCTTGAAATGAGGAAGAATAATGCTCGAACAAAAGATCTCAAGATCCGGGAATAAATAGCAATTCAGCTATTTCCTTCAATCGATCCCAAGACAATGATTATGGTATTCAAAGATTGTAAGGATGAGTTCCGGAGCAAAGCCAGGATGAATCAGCTAATGCTTCGTGAAACTGACAAAGTGGTAAAAGAGACCGAAGAGATCCTCTGAAATGCTTTTAAAAAATTCAACATTCCAATTATAGAGGACTTGGGTACTGACACCTCGACCACTAGTGTTGCAGAAGAATCTACTGAGAGAATGACATAAGAGGTGGGCCTTGAACAGACTAACATTTCTCCTCTGGTTTCCCCTACAGCTTCCAGATCTAAAGGAGAAGACAGAATACAGGAGAAAGAAGCAGGAGTGAAGGAAAAAGAAGTTGACAGTACAAAGGTTGCAAAGGGAGAGAAGACCCCAACAGAGAAAACCACAACTGCTAGTGGTAAGAATGTAGAAAGAGAGAAAGCTCCAAGGGACAGCCCTAAGAATGCAGAAGAGAAGAAACATCTGTCTCCAGCAAGAGACACTGCAAAAACTGTCCAAGAATTCCTAAACAAAGAAATAATGGAGATTGATGAACCGGAACTTCTACAAGGACCATTTAATTTTGATTCACTTTCTCCAGTACAGACAATGAAGATTGCTTCATTTGCTAATGCCAAGGCTAAAGAAAAACTCCTAAAGTCTCACATGGAAGACTGTGAGTTGATAGAAGCTGCTTCCGGAGTGCTAGAAAAGATTATGCCATCATTTCAGAAGGATCCCACAGCCTCCTCATCCGGTAATCTCAAAACTCTAGTCAATAGTGTTAGCACACATTTTGATTCACTAGAGAAGTCAGCAGAAGATAAGGTACGGAAGGAATTTCTTGCAAAAAGATTATCAGAGGTACAAGGGTTGATAAGTAATGATAGGAGAAATATGAGTATAGGGATAAAGAGCTTAGAAAATGCTCTTAAAGATGGCGGAGAAATGTACAAATTTTGTTTATTATGGTCCAAAACAATAGTGGAGATTGAGAAGAAAATGAAAGAATAGGAGGATAAACTGACAAATCTTTCTCAAAATTTTGATCCAATTACTGCTTCCATAATAAATCAAGAATGTCAAACGGTTGTAGTCTTGAATGAGATTAAGAAGCTTGAAAAAGAGAAGAAAAATAGAATCAGTAGGTTGAGTGAGCTCAGAGAGATAATTGTCCCTAAGAGGCCATGCATGAGGCCATAAAAGAAGCTCAAATCACAGCCCAAACAAATGATCCAACAGATCTCAAAAGGGCAGATGCATTTGCATTTCTATTGAGCATCATATATCAATTTTGGATAGAATGAAGCAAAGTTGGGCTACAGAATTCATTCAACTGAAAACAACTTTTGCTGACATACTGTAGTATATGTAAGTATTCCATATGTATATACTTATACGGCTAAGTATAGTAAAATTTTTCAAAATTTTGGAATGCGGACCCTATCCTTTGCCATTGATGTCAAAGGGGGAGTGAAGAGCAGTGAAAAATGAGGAATCCAACTAAGGGGGAGCTCCGAAAAATGTATATAAAAATAGAGCATCAGCCAAGGGGGAGCATAGTGTAAACACTTAGTCATTTTTCACTAAGTGTTGCCATCAATGCCAAAGGGGGAGATTGTTGGCAAGAGACACTATATGGATTCATGAATGTTGTCATTGATGGCAACAAAGTTCATCCCACACATACGCAGGACATGATATGTCTCTACCAGAAGTTAGAGTGAAGAATGTTGTGATCCGGTAAACAAGAACAGAACATGTGGCAAGGTCCGACAGACAGGTCTGGATCTCTAAGAGGAAGTATCTTGGTGAAGTACGAATTTGGGGAAGTCAAGAGGAGTATCTTGACTAATAGATTCCAAGGTTTGAGCCTCCGTTGTGAAAAGGATAAAGAGATATGAATGTTTGAATGTCGAGTTCTCATGTGACAGTATGAATAGAGGAAGAACTGACTGGCAGAACATTAGACATTATTCTGGATGTGTTACTGATGTTGGTGAAGGTTATGAAGGCATGAATTATGTTTATCCGACATGATTAATGATTTCCACAAGCATATCATTGATCCGCATTACTTGGTGTGCAAGGATTCAGCCGACAGATCAAAGTTTTTGAAAAGATTGACTATTCTGAGTGCCGACTAGAAAGGTGATGAAATCACTTGTACAGATATATATACATGATGGATTTAGTTGTGAGAGGTGTCGTGGTTGTTGTTGATGTGCGAATAAAAGTAGAGCAGAGCAGAAGCAATAAGGAAGGTCCGGTATGTGAAAGAAAAGCAGCATAAGAGAAGAGGAAAGATGAAGTGCAGCAGATCAATGTACTGAGCCTAACTGGAACTGAATTCTAGCATATGTGGATGCTACCAATCAATTCAAGTATTGTATAACACTCTTTTGTAGACAGTGTGTCTTTTGTAGGTAGTGTGCCTCCTTGTGAGCAGTGTGCTCGGGCAGTGAGCCCTAATTGGGAAGTGCCATTTTGTATTTCCATTCTTCTAACAGAGAATACAATCTTGGGTTAATCACCCCATGGTTTTCTCCCTTAACAGGGTTTCCATGTCAAAAATATTGTGTCATGTGTATTTCCATTTCATGATTGTGTTTGCTCATTTGGATTAATGTTACATTGATTATTAATAAAGTTCAGAAAGCAGAAATAATTAGGATAACTGATTCACCCCCCCTCTCAGTTATCAACACTATGTGCTCACCAAAGATGACTCAACCACCCTAAACTACTGAATTGTGTTTTTGAGTGTACAGTCTCCACCACCCCTTTGTTGTAGAATAGGCAAATTCTCTCTTCTCAATCTTCTTTAAGTATAGTCCATCTACTGGTCTCACACGTAAGATGATGTGATCTGGTTCTCAACTATGCAACTAACAACTTCACTTTTCCCTTAATTGCAACTCCCAAATACACACTTTTGTCATGGTTAAAGTAGAGCAAAGACATGACAAACACATGAAGGATATTATATTGTATTCATTGATGTTGCATGCATGTATACAAAGGCTATGGTGGGAAGCAAGGTCATGTGCCAAGTAGTGAAAAGGATGCATACACCTGATTTGCATAATATGACAAGGTCTATTGGAGAATTGGAAGACTAGTTTACAAAATATAGTGATTTGTATTTTTGAAGGAAGTAATGGTACATGGAAACACTTCCTACACTAATCTACGAGAGGAGGTATGTGCAAAAACGTCATGATCTTTTAAGTTACAAGAATACAAACATAACAAACAATATACCATAACACAGTTTTATGTGGGGAATACCCTTTTAGGAGAAAAACCACACACTCTAAAAATAAAATCACATGTATTATTCAACAACAACCATGATGATAATACAATCTTTAGGCTATGCATCTTGTAGGAGTATCATGAACATGTAAACTTGGAAATAACTTTGGTACAGCATAGCAGTACCTACAAATCAACTAAATAATTCATATGAAGCTTTATCTCCAAGAATCAATAAATAGGAAAATAAGAAACCATTACTCAAGAGCAATTTTCTAAAACCATGTACTTAAGATGCGTTATAATTGTAGACACCTCAAATTGACCACATCACTTTCAACATCTTTCGACATTGTCCCAATCTCATCCTAGCACTAATTAATTAGATAAATTAAATTTATTTAATTAATTAGGATTATCCTTTAATATCCAATCCATCACCAAATTAATTAAATAAATCTATCATTTAATTAATTTAATTTTCTCACATTCCTATCTATTAATTAATTAAATAAATTTGTTACTTGATTAATTAATCTATAAATCCTAAATCCCATTTTAATCCCCCATTTATCCTATAACTAAATCCCATCTTTATCCATTATCCATAAATAAATAAATTTAAAAATTCAAAAAGTCACATGACTAGCTAAGAGTTATCTAGATGCATTGAAACTAGACACTCACACATAAGTCAAACCAACTTTATATCTGCCATCATCCATTCCATATTAGACATCTTCTAATCCTAGAATCTTCCATCCTTCCCCCAATTCTTCTCATTCAATCCTATACATCCATTCCTCTTTAATCTCAACCATTCATCCTTATAGAATTCCCTAGAAGCTTCTAATCTTGCCCTAATTTATCTCATTCAATCCTAGCCATCCATTTCTAATCAAATCTTAGCCCTTCATCCTATCATCAAAAAATGTATAAATCAATCCTCAATCAAGCCATTTACATAGAAGCATTGGAATGTAATGTCATGCTATCCAAGTGAGTAACCAACAAGTTACAAATCTTTGTTGCAAGTATGACCCTAAATAGTGTTTTCATTGATGTCAACACACTCTTGTTGCATTGATGTCAAGAGTTGGATGGGTTATATGCTGAGGATATTGAGAAAAATTCCCCCGTTAAAAACAAAGAAGAACAGTGAAGATAGTGAAGTTCTATGAAGTAAAGATCCCATCCAGTTGAAGATCAAAGTATGCGCATCAAAGGGTTTATAGCTATGTGTATGAAGGTGCTCCAGTCAAGATTTCAGAAGTCTGCATGAAGATTTGAAGAAATTATGGCCATATGAGTAAAACTAGTTCTGGCAGTTGTTCAGTGGTGACAGAGTGGCACAAATAGGTCTGGTGAGATCCGAAAATACAATATCATGCTCTGTGGATCTAGTGGCATGTTTGGGAAGCTAATTTGAATTAACAACTTGATTGGCTCATGGTCTGGAGGTACGCAAGTGATCCTTCTAGTGTGACATTGATGTTCGGCTGTGTTCTTAAGATTCTGGATGAAGATGCAAATGATTATAGTAAGTAGAAGTGGTGCAGATGTTCTTGGTGATTCAAGCAAGCTTGTGGAAGTCTCCAGTTTGTGTCCAGTTCATGTTGTTGGTCTGCATTGAAGATTGAGCTTGTAATTGAAGATTTACCTATGGGTAACGGTGTTCTTCCCAGTCATGGCCGATCAGATGATTTGCACACGTTGCTGATAATCTTGAAGATGTTTTGCAAAGCATGGCATGTTCCTTGAAGAAGATCGAAGTTCCAGCTATGTGTGGCCTATAGTGTAGTAATGCACAAGAAGTTTTTCTAACAAGTCAAGTTGTATTTTTGTAAATGCTCTATAATAAAATAAGTGTATGTTGTGCCAACTTTGTTGATCATTCCAAAGTCGATGTCATGTATAAATAAGAGTTGTGAAGTTGTTTCAAAGAGTATCCTGTGTGGTCATAATAAGAAGGTGATAAGGGAGAGGAGCGAAAAGTAGAGCAGTGGTGTTGAGCTTTAATGGAACTGACTCAAGCATAGTGAAGATGCTAACTTCTAGTTCAAGTTTGTAATACTTATTCTCTTCTGTAGACAGTGTGTCTCCTATAGGCAGTGGGCATGTTGTGAGCAGTGTGCTCGGGTAGTGAGCCCTAATTGGCAAGTGCCATTTTATTCTTCATATTCTTTTAACAGAGATTATAATCTTGGGTTAGTCACCCCGTGGTTTTTCCCTTAACTAGGTTTTCCACATTAAAATTTTGGTGTTATTTGTGTTAAGTTTGTTTTTGCTCTTGAATTATTGCATTATACTTTCATGATTGAATCTTTCATATATTGTTGAAATATAAGGAGGTTTTAAGTGAACAAGAAACATAATTTTTGTCACAACTGATTCACCCCCCCTCTTAGTTGTCTGTCCTTAAATCAACAATTGGTATCAGAGCAGGTTCCTCTAGAAGAAGCTTAACTGCTTGAGGAGATCCAGGATGTCATCCTACAAAAAGGACAGTCCAAGGTTTGATGGAACAAACTACACTCTTTGGAAGAGCCACATGTAATGTCATTTGCAATGCATGGGAGAGCAGTAGTGGAACATGACTACAATTGAGTATACTCCTCCAAAGAATGGTTCGACAACTCTAGATGAAATTAGAAATGCTAATAATAATCTTCAAGCTAAAGAAGCCATACTAAGTGCCTTGTCTAATACAGAACTGACAAATGTTATGGGATTGAAAACTGCTTATGAAATTTGGACAAAGCTGGAAATTCTACATGAAGGAGACAAATATGTTAAATGTGCAAAGTTACAGAGTTTGAAAGGAAAGTTTGAAAGCCTGAAGATGAGTGAAGATGAAAATATCACTACATTTATGCCAAGGGTAAATGAGCTTGTTTGTGGCATTAGATGTGTTGGGGGAACATTGGATGAAAATGAAATTGTTGCCAAAGTCCTCAGATCCTTACCTCCTGCTTACAAACACAAGGTTGCTGCTATTGAGGAATTTAGATCATTATCGAACATTACAAGGCATCAATTGGTTGGAAAGTTAGTTGCATTTGAATTGGCCGAGTTTGGAGATGCACCTCCCAAGACTGAATCTGCATTCAAAGGTAGTGTGTTTGCAAAAGGCAAATATAGATATGATCCGGGAGAAAATTCCTCAAAGAAATCAACATGGTATGATAAAGCAAGAAAGGATCTGGAAGAAGATGAGTCAAAAGCTACACAACTTGAAGCCCTTATTGCCAAAAGATGCCAAGAGGATCTGGTAAATATGAAGGAAAATTGCCTTTCAAATGTTTCAATTGCAACAAGATTGGTCATTTTGCCTCAAGGTGTCCGGAAAGATTTTCAAGGCCTAACCTTAACAGATCAAGATTTCAAAAGAAGTGTTACTATGTTCAAGAAGATGATGATGAAGGAGTAACAGATGATGAATCTGAGATAGGAACCAAATCTGAAAGTGACTGGGTGTTTATTTCCATCAAAGAAGAAGATCCAATGCCTATTGAATCTGCCAATCATAAGATAGAAAGGGCTCTGGCTGCTCAGGTTGAAGAAAAGGATGAGTGGGTCATTGACAGTGGGTGCTTTCACCATATGACTAGCGATAAGAATAAGTTCATAAACCTGGAAAGATATGAAGGTGGAGTTGTAAAATTTGGAGATAATTCTACTAGCAGAATTAAAGGTAGAGGAACCATTTCTTTTGATGGAAAGAACAAAACTAGTGATGTTCTATATGTTGAAGGTTTAAAGCATAATCTTCTCAGTGTTGGGCAGCTGGTAGACAAAGTTTATGATCTCCGGTTCAAAAATAGAAAATGCAAGACCTTTGAAAGCTCCAGAACTGAGATTGCATCCGGTACTCAGACAAAAGGTAACATCTTTCACCTGGTTGGTACTGGCAAAAGTTGCTTATTTGTTCAAATTGACAAGAGTTGGTTGTGGCATAGGAGAATGTGTCATCTGAATTTTGATAATATTATTAAGATAAGCAACACCCAGGCTGTAAGAGATCTTCCAAGATTGGTGAAAGCTACTAATAGCTTGTGCAAGGAATGTCAGTTAGGTAAGCAGAATAGAGTGTCATTCAAAAGTAAGGAACATTCTTCAACCAGATTGTTGGACTTGGTACACACTAATCTATGTGGTCCGGCAAGAATCAGGAGTCTGCAAGGAGATAGATATTTCATGTTGCTGATTGATGACCACTCCCGGATGATGTGGGTGACTTTCTTGAAAGAGAAATCTGAAGCACTTGAGAAGTTCAAAATATTCAAGGCTATGGTAGAAAATGAAACTGGCATAAACATAAAATTCCTTAAATATGATAGAGGTGGAGAATTCACATTCGGAGAGTTCATAGAATTCTGTGAGAAACATGGGATAAAAAGATAGATATCCGCTCCAAGGACTCCACAGCAGAATGGAGTAGTGGAGAGAAAGAACCGAACCATCCAAGAAGCTTCTAGGACCATGATAATGGAAGCAAATGTTCCTCAGATCTATTGGAGAGAAGTTGTGAGCACTGCTGTTTATACTCTTGACCAAGTACAAATCAGAGGCAAGACTGGTAAGACTCCTTATGAACTTTGGTTTGGCATCACTCCTACTGTGAAGTATTTCAGAGTCTTTGGTAGCAAATGCTATATCAAAAGAGATGAAGACCTTGGCAAGTTTGATGCTAGAAGTGATGAAGGAATATTCTTGGGTTATTCTACTCAAAGCAAAGCTTACCGGTGTTATAACAAGATATTAAGAAAGATTGTGGAAAGCACAAATGTGCAAGTTGATGAAGGCATGGAAAATCCCTCAAGGTACTATGAGTATGAAGCTGATGCTCAAAATGATATCTCAGACCAATAAGAACAAGTTCAAACTCTAGTCCAAATTCAGATTGATCCAGAGAATCCAGAAACACAAGAAGAAGAAACAAGCTTGAATGAACCTATCCAAGAATTAGAAGTGCAAGTGACTCCCAAAACTCCCAGGTATGTAAGATTGAATCATTCTGAAGATCAGATCATAGGAGATAGAAGAAAAGGTGTTCAAACAAAAATAAATATTGCTCAAGATTTAGTGAAGTATTGTCTGATTTCAAAAGTTGAACCAAAAGTAGTAAGTGAAGCATGCAATGATGAAAGTTGGGTTAAAGCAATGAAGGAGAAATTGATACAGATTGAAAAGAATCACACTTGGGATCTTGTTCCAAGACCTAAGGACAAAAATGTGATTGGGACTAAATGGGTCTTTTGGAACAAACTAAATGAAGATGGTGAGGTAATAAGAAACAAAGCCAGATTGGTCTATAAAGGTTATTCTCAAGTACAAGGAGTCAACTTTGAAGAGACTTTTTCTCTGGTGGCAAGGATTGAAGCAGTCACATTATTTCTTGCCTTTGTTGCCTTCAAAGATTTCAAGGTATATCAGATGGATGTCAAGTCTGCCTTCCTAAATGGTGATTTAGAAGAAGTATACATTGAGCAACCGGATGGATTTCAACTGTCTGATAATGGAGATATGGTTTGCAAATTAAAAAAGGCATTGTATGGACTCAAATAAGCCCCAAGAGCCTGATATGAAAGGTTGGACAAACATCTTCTGAAAATTGGTTTCAACAAAGGTACCGCTGATCGTAATCTATATTTTAAGATTGATCATGAAAATATCTTGATTGTTGAAGTATTTGTTGATGATATTATTTTTGGAGAGAAGGATAGTATGTGCAAAACTTTTGCAAATCAAATGAAAAGTGAATTTGAGACGTCTATGTTTGGGGAAATGAATTTCTTCTTGGGTCTGCAAATCACTCAAACAAAGAAAGGAATCTTCATATCTTAGACCAAATATGTGAAAGAATTATTGAAAAAAATTGGGATGGAGTATTCAAAGGCAATGAATACTCCCATGGCTATTGGATGTAAGTTGAGTAAAGATGTTGAATCTCCTAAAGCTGATCAGAAAACATATAGGTCTATGATTGGAGGATTGTTCTACCTCACTCAAACTAGACCTGACATTATGAATGTTGTTGGTCTTGTTGCCAGATTTCAAGTTGATCATATAGAATCTCATGTCATGGCAATCAAGAGAATTCTCAGATATTTGAAGGGAACAATTGAGTATGGATTGTGGTATCCCAAGAATCATGATTTCTCTCTTCATGCTTATACTGATGCTGATTGGGCAGGTGATGTGGATGACCGGAAGAGTACCAATGGTGGTGCATTCTTTTTAGGGAAAAGATTGTTTTCTTGGTTAAGCAAGAAACAAGAGGCAATTTCTCTATCTACTATAGAAGCAGAGTATATTGCAGCAGCGAGCAGTTGCAATCAAGTATTGTGGATGAAGCAAATGCTAAGAGACATCAGAGTGGAGTATGAAGAACCTATCACAATATTCTGTGATAACTCAAGTGTAATAAACATCTCAAAAAATCTAGTGTTGCATTCAAAGACAAAACATATATCCATCAAGTTCCACTTTTTAAGAGAGCAGGTGAACAAGAATGAAATCAGATTGGAGTTTGTACCTTCAAAGGATCAGATTACAGATATTTTTACCAAACCTCTACCTAAGGACACTTTTGAGTATCTCAGGGAGAAGTTAGGGGTTATTACCCCTCCGGTTCTGAATTAAGGTGCATTGATGTGCATCTATCCGGTGGATTTCACAGTCATATGTTATGATCCAGATTGATGCTAGGAGGCTGCTACTCAGGGGGAGCAGTTAGTATGATTCTGAAGCATGAGAAGTGGTTGCAAGTATGTGCCCTTTTCCATTGATGTTAAAGGGGGAGAGAAGACATGTGAAAAACAAAAGTGGTTGTTGATCAAAGGAGCAGTAGAGGAAGTGAAGATATGCAAATAATTGCTGGTGATAGGGGGAGCTATATTAGTCAGTAAGGAGAAGTTCTTGTCTTGATGTTTAAAATAGTTTTTCACATCATATGTTTCCATCAATGACAAAGGGGGAGATTATTGCAAGTATGGCCCTAAACAGTGTTGTCATTGATGTCAACACACTCATGTTGCATTGATGTCAAGAATTGGATGAGTTGTATGCTGAGGATATTGAAAAAATTTACCCCATCAGAAAGAGAGAAGAACAGTGAAGACAGTGAAGTTCTATGAAGCAAAGATCCCATCCAGTTGAAGATCAGAGTATGCGCATTAAAGGGTTTATATCTATGTGTCTGAAGGTGCTCCAGTCAAGATTTTAGAAGTCTGCATGAAGATTTGAAGAAATTATGGGCATATGAGTAAAACTGGTTCTAGCAGTTGTTCAGTGGTGACAAAGTGGCACAAATAGGTCCGATGAGATCCAGAAATACAATATCATGCTCTGCGGATCTGGTGGCATGTTTGGGAAGCTAATTTGAATTAACAACTTGATTGGCTTGTGGTCTGGAGGTTCGCAAGTGATCCTTCTAGTGTGACAGTGATGACTGGCTGTGTTCTTAAGGTTCCAGATGACGATGTAAATGATTATAGTAAATAGAAGTGGTGCGGATGTTCTTGGTGATTCAAGCAAGCCTGTGGAAGTCTCCAGTTTGTGTCCAGTTAGTGTTGTTGGTCCACATTGAAGATTGATCTTGTAATTGAAGATTTACCTATGGGTAATGGTGTTCTTCCCAGTCATGGCCGACCGGATGATTTGCACATGTTGTGGATAATCTTGAAGATGTTTTGCAAAGCATGGTGTGTTCCTCGAAGAAGATTGAAGTTCCAGCTATGTGTGGCTGATAGTGTAGTAATGCGCAAGAAGTTTTTGTAACAAGTCAAGTTGTATTTTTGTATATGCTCTGTAATAAAATGAGTGTATGTTGTGCAGACTTTGTTGATCATTCCAAAGTCGATGGCATGCATAAATAAGAGTTGTGAAGTCATTTCAAATAGTATCCTGTGTGGTCATAATGATAAGGTGGTAAGGGAGAGGAGCGAAAAGTAGAGCAGTGGTGTTGAGCTTTAATGGAACTGACTCAAGCATAATGAAGATGCTAACTTCCAGTTCAAGTTTGTAATACTTATTCTCTTCTGTAGACAGTGTCTCTCCTGTAGGCAGTGGGCCTCTTGTGAGTAGTGTGCTCGGGCAGTGAGCCCTAATTGGCAGGTGCCATTTTATTCTTCATATTCTTTTAACAGAGAATATAATCTTGGGTTAGTCACCCCATGGTTTTTCCCTTAACTAGGTTTTCCATGTTAAAATTTTGGTGTTATTTGTGTTAAGATTGTTTCTGCTCTTGAATTATTATATTATACTTTCATGATTGAATCTTTGATATACTGTTGAAATACAAGGAGGTTTTAAGTGAACAAGGAACATAATTTTTGTGACAACTGATTCACCCCCCCCTCTCAGTTGTCTGTCCTTAAATCAACAATCTCAACATCAAAAATCATTGGAGCACAACCACCACTCATTGGTGCAACAAGGGCTAGTTTTGGTGAGATATTTCTATGTTTTCATTTGGTTTTGCCAACCCTTTCTGATGATGGATCACTAAGTGTGATCTGAAACATCGATACAGAAAACACACACAATTGAATCTAAAAGCACTTACACTAACTTCATTTAAGAGTTATTTTAAAATTATTTTATTTTATTTACACTAATTATTTTATTTTTGATAAAGGGGGTTTTGAAAGTGGCCCCACCCTTTTACCAAATCACAACACCTAGAGGGCAACAAACACAACACAAGGTAGAAGCAAAGTTGACACATTGCTAAAACTAATATCAGACATGCCATAATATAAAAGTCAACCAAGCCTGTTTTAACTGCATGGCCACTCCAAAGAGTTCAAACTATGTACCTAAACCATCCATAGCAAACCTAACCCTCCCTTCTAAGAGTAGGGATTTAAACTAAAATTAGGAGGACCTTTCCTCCTTTTTTGAACAACTATCCAAGAGTCATCCTCAAGATCAGTGTTGGATGGGATTGAGGCCATCCCATTAGGCCTGAATAATGACAAAACCAAAACAACAACCTTATTCACACCATGATCAACCATAGGACATGCATGCAAACAAATGTAGGAGGTGCCAAGGAGTTAGAAACCTTTAGCACACCATCAAATGAACCCTGATCCACCATAGGTCCATGAGGCACCACCTTACAAGGGGCTAACTCTTCCTCAATATGAATTGAAGGAGCATCCTTAGGGGCATCAATAGTGAAATGGTGAGGGAGAGCATCCTGCCACTAAGAAGTTGAAGAAACCATCTTGCATTTGGGGTGGGAATAGTCCAACGCCAAGTGGCAAGTAGAAAAACATTTACAATTATAAAAAGGAAGGCCTTCAAAATCAAGAGGTTGAACCCAAGGGCAATTCTCCACCTAAAAGATAATATTTATCAGAAGAGGCTTGGATAAGTCTAGATCTACCATTATGCATGCAAAGGTCATATGGGTAAACTTCATAGTAGCTAGATCCATCAATAAGAACCATCCTAAAGTATTATTAATGGTTGCAAAGAATGATTCTAGCCAAAATTGAAACGACGGGTTGGGTAACCAAACCCACATAAGCTAGATAGTGAGAATCTCAATCACAAGGTCGAAGGAGGGAAATTGAGATTTTATCACCAAAGATGCTCACAACACATCGAAACCCCCCTTCAAGCACCACGTCCCTTATCAATGGTATTATCAAACACCACAATGAAGAACCCTCTAGTGCATGGATAAATCTCAACATTGTCAAAGATTAAAATAGGGTAAATTTTGGAGAGCCAATCATGGATGTTAGGAAGTCTTGGCCACAATCAATTAAAATATAAAATTAGACCTTGAGAACCATAATACTCTTCACAGTCAAGCACATCTTTCCCCAAAATGACCATTAGAGTAGAGGAAGCATAGGGAAAGGGAGATAGATTGCCATGCAAAGTAGGGTGATCATGATCAATTGTAGTACTCACATTAAAGGAAGCTGTTGTAGACACCTAAAATCATCTCATCCCCATTCTAACCATAATCAAGGCATCACTCAACTATTTTCTCTATAATTAATCAAATAAATTCATATTTATTCAATTAATTATCTATTATTCATCCCAACATTAATTAAATAATATTTTATTATTTAATTAATAAAATCATTATTCATGCACTATTCATTTGTACCCTCTTTCTAACATTTATTATATTCCAACTTTAGATAAATAAATCAAAATATTTATTTATCTAAATCCTTATCCCCATCCCAAGAATTAAATAAATGCCCTATTTATTTAATTATGTATTTTGTCTAATTTTCATTAAGTTCGCTGAAACCAATTAGCCAACTAATCACACACTTGCACATTCCTAAACTATCATGATCACATTCAAACCTCTCACATCCAAAGTGTACAAAGATATGGATCTTGTATAAATCACATGAGATCTTTTTATATATTCACGTGGAAAACAAGCCTTATGACGTTAACATTTTCCTAATTCAAAATTGACAAATTTAATGCATTGCCATTACTAGGTGAGTAAAAGCTATTTTTTAGGTGGTTGATTTTTAGCAAGTGCATTGGAGGGAAAATTTTTTATTTGATATTTTTAATCTTTTTATTTGTAGGTCCTAAAAATCTCTGCTAAATCAATTAGCATTAAATTAAAAACCTCATGAGACCACGAACTTCCATAAATTTCGGAGCTTAAAGTTTTAAGCCTACGTGCAACTATAAAATTCATGGGACCCCTTATTTTAAAATGCTCCTAAAAAATTTCAGCAACACTGCTGAGATAATTTAGGAAGCCCCTCCATAGAACCGCTTCCTAAATAAATAAATTGGAGACTATGCCAATATATTTATGACATATACTAAAATATAAAAATAGAGAAGAATTTAGGCATTACACGTATCGGGTATTAATATTTAGTCAATATTCAATTGGAAAACAAGCCATATGATGTTAACATTTTCCTAACTCATATAGCCATTCAATTGCATATGAGTGTAAAGAAAGCCCTATTACTGTAACAATCAGTCAGATGGCGTGTGTGGAACAGTTCACTCGAATCGTTGAGCGATTATGTGGATACACTTCCCTCGAGCCCTCCCATACTTTACGGTGGTACCTACCGTTTTAAGTCCAGGCCTCTTTCCACACAGAGCCGTTGTGAGTCGAAGCACAAAAGCTGTGTAAAAAGAGGCTAAAGGCTAGTCATTCACGCGTATAGACGAAAACAAACTAGCACCAAGCACAACAAGGTGAGAGAAATGACTTACTGTGTAGGATATGAAGTTTTTGAAAAGTGTGACACTGACATTGCGTGCAGTTTGCTTTCACACAGCTTATTGGAGGTCATGTAATGTACGTCTGGGCCAATATAAGTTGCTTCCTCCATTTTTCATCCATCTTCTCACATAGGTAAATTCCCGTTTCTTCTTCTTTTCTTTGGTAAGAATGGCGAACGCATCTGTTGCCAGTTTGGTATTCATCTTGGCCGCTATCTCTGCCATATGGTTGGGTACTGCCGAAGGTGAAGGCACACGAAAGCCATACATTGTTCACGTAGTCAAGTCCGCGAAACCCCACCATTTTACTTCACACCACAAGTGGTATGCTTCAATGCTTCAACAGGTCTCGCAATCAGATCCCAATGCAAGGAAGTTGTTATATACATATCATACTGTCTTGCACGGCTTTGCTGCGACGCTGAACAGAGCAGAGGCTGAAGCCATGGAGAGTATGGACGGCTGCTTGGCTGTAATTCCCTCCTCTCTTCATCAATTAGCAACCACGCACACACCCGAGTTCCTGGGCCTTTCCGGCCCCTCTGGAGTATGGAAGAAATACTCGAGTGGCACAGATATCATCGTGGGCGTGATTGACACAGGCATATGACCTGAAAGCGAAAGCTTCAATGATTCAGGCCTTGAGCCCCTTCCGAAAGAAAGATGGAGTGTCACGTGTCAAGATGAGGAGGAGAGAAAGTTTTGCAATAACAAAATTATCGGAGCTCGATATTTCTACAATGGCTACGAAAAGTATTTCAATACACGCATTACTCCAGACTTGGATTACATATCTCCTCGAGACAGCAATGGCCATGGGACACATGTAGCTTCTATTGTTGCGGGAGCTCCGGTGAATGTTTCCAGTCGGTATGCAAACGGAACGGCGAGAGGAATGGCCCCTCATGCCAGGCTGGCCATCGACAAAGTGTGCTGGCAAAACCACTGCGAGGTTTCGGACGTGATTGGTGCTATAGATCAAGCAGTTGCTGATGTTGTCGACATCATTTCATTCTCAATCAGCTCGCCAGACCAGCCTTTTTACAATAACTCAATAGCCATTGCAGCGTTTGGAGCCATACGAAAGGGTGTCTTGTTTTCTGCCGCGGCCGGCAACTATGGACCTGCTCCGAAGACTCTCAACAACACAGCGCCATGGATTATGACTGTTGGCGCCAGCAGTATCGACAGAAATTTTCCTGCCTTTGTACTTTTGGGGAATGCAAATAAATACAATGGCACCTCCACCTACAAAGGAGATGGAAAATTGTATGGGCCGTTCTCTCTTGTGTATGCCTCCGCCAACGAAAGCTCAAGGTGTTGCCTCAGTGGTAGCCTCGACCGCAATTTGGTTGAGGGCAAAATCGTGGTGTGTGATCTATTAGAGTCCAACGCCTGGGAGAAGGGGGACGAAGTGGCCAGAGCAGGCGGTGCAGGAATGATTTTAGCAAACGCAGTGAGTTACGGAGCACAGCAGCAGATTACCGAGCTTAATAATGTGCCCTCTAATAATCTGCCCTCTATCAGCGTGAGTTTCAGTGCTGGTGAAGAAATAAAATCCTACATCAACAGCACGTTGAATAATGCAACTGCGGCGATGAACATCACAGCCTTGACTGTTGTTGGGAAAGAAATACGTGCTCCCGTGGTCGCTGCGTTTTCTTCTCGGGGACCGAGTAGCGAATTTCCACTTCTTCTCAAGCCTGATATCATTGCTCCGGGCGTCAACATTTTGGTAGCCGTGCCAGATGGTTATGAATTTATGTCAGGGACTTCAATGGCCTGCCCTCACGTGAGTGGTGTTGCAGCGCTGATAAAAGCCATGAATCCTAAGTGGAGACCCGCGGCCATAAAATCTGCTCTCACGACATCTTCTTACATTCTTGACAATGCAGAGCAGCCCATCAGAGATTCATCTACCATGAAGGCAGCTGACCCCTTTGCGATGGGTGTCGGTCACATAAATTCCGAAGCTGCAGTGGATCCTGGACTAATCTACGATATGGAAGCTCAAGACTACATCAGCTTCCTCTGCTCTTTCAACGATACCAGACAAAAAATTGGTCTACTCAACGAGTTCTGCCCCGACACCAGTTTGGAAGCCGCAGATCTCAACTACCCCTCATTTTCCGTGGATTTTAAATCAGGCAGTGAACGTGTTCAGGAGCAGAACAGAATACTGACGTACGTAGGCAGCTTTAAGGATGTAAAGATAAGCGCAAAGCCACAGAATTTACTTTTCTGTCCCATTTCTGGTTTGGAAGCCGACGATCTCAATTACCCCTCATCGTCGTTGATGTTCAGCTCTGTCAATAAATCCGTTGAGGTGGAGCGGAAAACATTGTGGAGTATGACTACAGAGGGTGATGTAGAGTATCAGGTGAATGTGAGTAAGCCTCCTGGCGTAGAAATAAGCGTGAAGCCACAGGAATTGAAGTTCAAAAGTCGCGGAGACAAAGCGAGCTATAGTGTCACATTTGAAAAGGTGAAGAAACAAGAAAAAGACAAAGTTGGGCTTGGAGAGATAGTGTGGAGATGTATTAAAGGAGGGAAACACATAGTCCGTAGCCCAGTTGTTGTAGAATGGTAATCACACTCACTTCAAAATCTCGTCTTATCACTATGCTATTCAACTAGTAATACCTCTTATACTTTTGGACAGCTGTAGCTTTGCTTTCTGTCGGGTAGAGGGCTGTCTGCTGTAGCAGTGTGTTTGCCCTCTCCTGTTGCTCTCTTATTACGGATACTCCGCTATATTTCCTGTAAAAATAAGCGGACGGGTCTAGGGATCAAATTCATTTTACGAAGCACCATTATCATATTGAGCGTGGACAAGCTACCTTACGTTTTTTTCTTCAAATTAAAGTATTTATATATTATTGTAAACTTGTAATGGTGAAAGTTGGATACTATTTCTGTTTTTTTTTTTTCCTTTTTTTCTCTTCTCTTGCTATTTCTTCTGATGATGGATTACTGAGTGTGATCCGAAACGTTGAGGAAAAAACTTGCACACGGTTAAATCTTAAAATACTGAACTACAAGTTGGATACTATGTTATTTCTCATTTTAGTTTTGTGTTTATTTCCAGATAATGTTTTAATATAGTTTTTTGTTTATTTTGAAATAATGTTTCGATATATGGATATAGTGACAAATCACACAATATTATATGAAGTTGGGCTCATTCTCCTAGTTTCTTTATCCATTTACATATACACTCCTATACATTCATCTTATTTTCTTGATTGTCATACTTTTCAAGGCACCTACCTCCATTTAGTCATTTGCCACCTTCGCCTAATCATTCGTCCACTCTAGGACAAGTCCACTGGCATGGGCATAACCTTGTAGTCGTAAACTTGTCCCTTTCCAATTTAAAATTCAAATTTCAAATTTGATCAACTAGACCTCTTTTCCTTGTGTAATGCCCCAAGCCTGCACTCAAAACATTAATAAAAAAAAATTGGACTAACAATTTTTTTGTGCTACAAAAGTGGCATTAAGCAAGCCACACAATACTCCTACATGCCCAAGGTGTCATAACAACTAGTGACAACACACTTCACACGCACACCTATGCATGAGGCAAGGTGACAAAAGTGGAAGACTTAAAAAGACCATGTGACAAAACACCATGGTTGGCATAGCAAATGAGACAATGAGGAGTGTTAGGATTCTCAAGGTCACTAAAAAATCCATATAACATCCCTACAAGACCACCCCTCAGCTATCTTAGAGCTACATAAGGCAAAAAGGTCAAAATTGTCAAAGTTCAGACTTTAGGGAAAACTTGCAAAAAGTTTGGACTTTCCCTAATCTTGTAACTCAACCTAGCAGTTCGGATTTGCATTTCATATTTCTTCCCCAAACTACAACTAAGACTAACATGGCCTCAAACTTCGGCTTCGGGTTTGCACTTGCACTTGCAACACCCACTTAGGTTCCAAGAAATAACTATAGTTTGTGCACAACAAAGTGTAAGGACTCTCCAACCCTCAGCCCTAGAATGACTTCAGACCTCACAAATCAATTGCAACATGCACTTCATACTTTATGTCCAGAAGGTGACTTACAACATGTAAAGGCTTAGCAAAGTCCAAAACATGACATCTTCAATTTTTTAGGATTCAAGGACATGCTTACAATAGCAACTTGCAAAGTGTCAAGTCAACTCCGAACCTTGACTCCCTAGACAAATCAAACTTCAGGGATCAAATGCCACCTACACACTACAATGTGCATTAGAACTCCAAACTCTGATCCTCCTACACTCTTGAGTTTCAGGGTCCGATTACAACTTACAACTTCAAACTAGCAACCTATCTTGCACTGTAATTTGGACTATGAACCTAATTTACAAAATAGAGCCTAGAAAATTACTAAGGCAAGAAAGACAACAAGTTTAATTTCTCCACTCAACGAGGCATAACCTCCCTGATTTACAAGTTATTACAAAATGATTTGAGGCAAACGCTCAAGGGATCGTGGACTCCAACTTAGCCACATGAGATGCCTCTCAAAGGGCATGGTTCCCAACAAAATAAGATGGAAAACAAATCTCACTTCCACAACATAAAGAAGTTAAGTTCTTAAGCCAAAATAATGAAAGCATTGCAAACACTCACATTCGACACCAATGTCGACACAAACTAAAAGTAAAGATATGACTCTCATCCACTATGTAGGAACAATACAATCCAACACAGAAGCATCCATAAACATAATTTCAACATATATAAAAGAGGAGTCCAACATCCCCATTTAATCATTTCTACACATAGGATAAATTCTACAACATGACGATCTCCTTTCAAAACAAGGAATGAATTCCAACCAAATGAGACCATAACATAATAGGAAGAGTACTTTGGGGTATGCATTTCATTTTGGATTAGGTATAGTTGCATGGGCATCAAAGAAACAACCTCTAGTGACAATCTCATTAGCAAAAGTGAAATATGTAGCAGCAACTTCAACAGCATGTCAAGTAGTATGGATGCAAAGAGTATTGGTAGATTTAATGCATGACCAAGAGGATTCAACACCGATTTATTGTGATAACAAATCAGCAATTACATTGTCAAAAAATCATGTTTTTCATAAGAGGAGTAAACATATTGACACAAGGTATCATTTCATTTGAGAGTGAGTGAATAATGAACAAATTAGCTTAAAGTTTTGCATATTTGAAGATCAATTGGAAGATATATTCACAAAAGCATTAGCAAAGGAACAATTTGAATATCTAAGAGAGAATTTGGGTGTTGTAGCTGCTAAAGCAATAAGTGGTAGAAATTAAGGGGAGTGTTGGAATGTTCTAGTAATTTCTCCCGCTCCCACAATAATATTGTAATTACTTGTCTAATTAATTGTATTAGGGAAACCGTAGTATACAAGACTCTAGAATATGAGTAATGATGTAGTGAGATTTCTCTAGGTTGTTCTTGTCTAAGAATCTCGAGAAGGTTCCAAATTTTGTAAATATTCTTTATATATTGAGAAACTATGTAACCATTTTTATCAAGTTGAAATAGAGAATATAATTAGTGCAGAAGCAATTTGTTTGTGATTGTGCATGAATTTCATTCTTCACCTCTGTCCACCAAGCCTACATGTAGGAGCTTTATGCATGGCAACAGGTTTAATATCCTATGGTCCTTAGGCTGCTTGGCCTTGTGGACACTATTAAAAACAAACTTCATTCATTCTTCTTCTTCTTGTTTGCTAAGAATGGTGAATGTCTTTGTTTCCAGTTTGGTATTCATCTTGGTCTCTATCTTTGCCATATTGTGGGGTACTATGGAACGTGAAAGAACATGAAATCGATATGTTATTCACATGGCCAAGTCCGTGAAACCCCAACATTTTACTTCCACACCAGAAGTGGTATGCTTCAATGCTTGACTAGGTCTCACAATCAAATCCCAAAGAAAGGGAGTTGTTATATATATATATATATATATATATATATATATATATATATATATATATATATATATATACTGTTGCAACGTTGACCAGTGTAGAGGCTGAAGCCATGGAGACTACGGCCAGGTGCTAAGCTATAAGTCTATCCTCTATTCATCAAATGACCACCACGCACACACCCAAGTTCTTGGGCCTTGAGAAATGAGAGCATAATCATGCTTTGAGAAGCTTTAGAAAGCTTGAGAATCTATACTAAGCAAAAAGAAAAGGTGTCCTGCATTGAGCATCGAGGATGCTAATGGAGAGCAAACAACAAGCTTATGAATGGCTGCAACTATGAAATGTGCTTCATCTAATGCTTAGAGGAAGGATATATTTATAGGATATAAGGGCTCATAATAGGTGGGAATGATTGGGGAGTTAACTCTTTCGATTGGAGAGTTAACAAGTTTGATTGACTAAAAGATTGGGCTAATTGGGGAGTGATGAAGCTGTGAAAGCTTATCATTGATTGAGAAATGGAGTTAGCATGAGTTGAAGAGATGACAAGAATAGATCAAAAGAGATAATTATGCATGATTAGGGTGATGGATGGACTAAGAATAGTTCAGTCTATGTTAGGGTCAAAATTACATGCAAAATGGAGCAAAAAGTAAGCTTTTTGGGGCCCAGATTAGAGAGTAACTCATGCATGAAAAAATGATAAGGTCACCCATTGATCGCCCCTTTTACAAGTAGAGTAACCTAGGGTCACTTGAGGGAGATCCATGTGTGACCCAGAAATGAGGGCTTTTGGGTGAAAACTGAGGGTTGGAGAATGATTTTGGAGGTTCAAAGATGTAATTTGACTTTTGAAACAGATGAAATATGTGAATTAAAGAGGATCCCCCCTTTTACTAGTAGGGTCGCCCAAGGGAGATCTGGGAATAATAATGGGATTTGGAAAAGACAAAAGCTATGTCAATTTTGAAAGTTGGGGTTGGTCTTGTAGGTCATATAGAGGCTTCTAAAGGGTTTAAACACATGAAACGGGTATGGAAAAGGTGAAATTACTATGTTATGATGAAAATTATCTATGTAGATAAGGTTGGGAATGCAAAAGAAGAAATGTTGATAAGGGGAAAGTGAAAAATAATTAGAATTATGAAGAACTGATGGAGCAAGAAATTGACATCCATGTGTAACCAAGAAGAGCACTGTTGAGAGAGCATTTTATTCACGCTTTCATGTACGTGATTAGGATTACAACTTATCGTAGGGTCTTTGTGCAAGCCCATGCACATTTTTAGTGCTTACAATACCCTCTAACATTAACTAAATGAATTCAATCATTTATTTAAGTAATCAATCATTTATTATAGTCCAACGTTAGATAAATAAATCCAAATATTTATTTATCTAAATTTTTATCTCCATCCCAAGAATTAAAAAATGTCCTATTTATTTAATTCCCTATTTTGTCTACTTTTCATTAAGTTGGCTAAAACCAATTAACCAACTAATCACACACTTGTACATTCCTAAACTATCACTATCCCATTTAAATCTCTCACATCCAAACTGTACAAAAGGCATGGATCTTTGTATAAATCACATGGGATCTTTATATATTCAATTAGAAAACAAGCCTTACGATGTTAACATTTTCCTAATTTAAAATTGACAAATTTATTGTATCGCCATTAGTAGGTGGGTAAAAGCTTTGAACATGATAATTGACAAGGAGTTAATATTATGATTTATAATGAAAATAAGTCAGTTTATATACTAAATAAGTTAAATTAGAGACTATGCCAATATATTTAAGACATTTACTCAAAATAATATAAAACAAAAATATAAAAATACAGAAGAATTTAACCTTAGGCTGTATGTTTGACCTCGTGGACGTCATTAAAATTCTTCATTTCGTTTCATTTTTTCTTTTCTTTGTTAAGAATGTTGAATGTCTCTGTTGCAAGTTTGGTCTCTATCTATGGAGTGATAATTAAATGTGAAGATTGTGATTGATTTATTACTATAATATTTATAAGTGTTTTAGAGATAATAATTTTGTCATTTTACAAATTGTTCATGTAGCTATAGTTAGTTTTATGTTCCTATAATATTTATTGTTTTATTTTGTGAAACATAGTATAAATCATATCATTTAGCTAGCAACTAGAATGCAACATTTCCCTGATCATTATTTTTCCTTTCTAGAATATTTGCATTCACATCACACCTCACTACCTATAGCCCTTGTGTATGTTGTCGCTACGTATTTCACAAGTTTACTCCTCAAATTGATGGAAAGATTGAACTGAACCTAAGCCTCAAGAATTAAATGCTTTTAAGCATAAAGTCATAAATTATCCTCTAAATCAACCTCTATTTCATCCAAATGAATAGAACATCATAGATCCCTAGAATGAATTTAGATCACAAGTACACATCTATAATCATAAATTAGTCCCAAACTTATCCTCTAATAGGGTAGAGATCCAACACATAAATCTAGACAATTAAAATGGCATAGAGGTGCTATTTTAAAGGGTTGGCATCTTACAAATTTTAGGTATTCATCTATTTGGAATCATGCTTTGGTTATCAAGCTAAGTATCACTTTCTATCTTTGTTCAATTATTATTAAGGTACTTTTTCTAATTTTTATCCACCAACTATACTCAACTAATCTAGATTGATTGTGCTTATTTTCTTGCATTAATTCAATTAACCTAGATTAATCTTAAATTGAAACATTATTTTTCTTTTCATTTTGGTAAACCTGTTTGACTTTACACACCCAACCTTTCTAGGGATTTATATTAAAGGGTTTTTAGACCTACATTTTTTAAGATTAAATTTTATTTTCAAATCCACCCTTCCTTTTAAATTATTGTGCTTTATTTATATATCATTTTCTGTTAGGGTTTGTGAGCTTTATTGTGATATTTTTTCACCTGCTCTACCTGACATTAGCTACCATATTAGAGGTTTTATTTCCAAATTTGATATGTACCTTTATTATTTCTTATTTTTCAATTTGAAAGTTGGTATCTAAGATTTCCTTTCCTATAAATTGTCTATGCCACCTAGAATGAGTGCCCACCTAAACCATAGCATGGCCCAAATCAATGAATATGATATATATTTGAATGTTAATAATGAGAATAATGAGGAGTATGATCATGATGCTCATGTGGATAATCAAGATTTCGCAAATGAGTTGGCTATTTTATCTAATTATAAGAATCATTTTTTGTTAGAACATGATGTTATTAGGGGTCCTACCCTTATAACATTTATATAATGTTCTAATATAAGGTTATAAAACCTTCTGTTATAAAACACATACCATTTAATAATTAATAATCTAATAACTATTAGATTATTAATTATTTACAAATGGTTGCTTTGAAAATGTGTGATTAATACCCCTTTAGGTATTTTTCCATCATTTCTCCTTTATTTAAGTAGGTTCTCTTTCATTTGAGAGGCCTTAGAATTTGGAGTTTTATAGTGAATTATATCACTATGCACAAGATGTATTATTGGCCTTGTGGAAGTATGTAAAGGACTATATTCCCAGGTCCAGTTTATTTCTTAATAGTGTGAGGCCTACACTTTTTCATTTCCGTACATGTGACTATTTAGCTTACTGTTGCTGATACTTTTATATTTGTGGGACTGTTGTTCCCAGATTTTCAAACTATTAAATCTTATTATGTTAAAGGAAAACTAATTGGGTGATGTTAGTTAGATGTTTGCTTTAAGAGAAAACAAATTGGGTGATGTTATATAGATGTTTATTTTATTAGGAAAACTAATTAGGTGATGTCTGATTAATGTTTACATTACAGGAAAACTAATTGGGTGATGTTAGATAGAAAATTGTCATGTGATTTCATTATGTTTATAAGAACTGTGGTATGCTTTAGAAATGTATGTATTAAATTTGCTTCAACTATGAGATGTATATGTAGAATTAACTTTGAGATTGAGTGTGCAGGTATTTCTAACAAAACCATAGATACAGGAGATTATTCCACACCTTATGTTGTAATCCCTTGTGAAGCCGATCTAGTTCCACGAGGAACCAAGATCAACTCTGTGTTTGGTACAATGTTGTAATATTGTCTTGCATGAGGTTGAATGGGTTAGGTCTACCCTCTTGTAAATTTGAATTATGATATGTGTTGTAAGAATTATTTTTAAATTTTATCTTATTTTTAAATTTTAAAATTTGAGACCCTTTTCTTATGTCTTAATTTGACCCTGGGTGTCCTAACTAAGTTTAAATTGACCCTGGGTTATACCCCATGGGTCTAGGGTCACTTTTGACTTGGGTAACCCTGGGGTAATCTCCGTATGGTCACCTTAACTTCACAGTGAAGTTAAGTGACGAATTTGGAGGTAAGGGAGGGATAAGATGAGTGGTACAAACACTCAAGCCTATCCCTTTTTCAATTCCCAAGGCTTGAAATGACTCCATGGTCCACCAATAATGGAGGATCTTGTCTTTTTGTTCCCTCACTTTTGGTGAGAGTCCCCATGAAGTGGTGTGGTCCTTTATGAGTGGGGTTATTTTTTTAATCCCACTTGGGATAGTGACAAAAAGGAGGGAAGACTTTGGGGAAGGATCTCATGAGTGGGGTTATTTTTTTAATCCCACTTGGGATAGTGAAAAAAGGAGTGGGGTTATTTTTTTTAATCCCACTTGAAGATAAGGGAATTGGTGGAATTTAAAAAAAAAAGAGTTTTAAAGAGAGAAATCTTAGTGTAGAGGGAGTCAGTTAGTTAGTTTTTTTTTTGAGAAAGAAAATTAGAGAGGAAACTGGAGTGGATCTCTTCATCAACTACTTCCATTAAAGGGCTTGTTAAGGTTGGTATGCAAGGCCTTTTCTTTGTATGTTCTATTTCTTGCATAATGGATTTGTGAAATCAAATTTGATTTGTTGTGTTGTAAATTTTGTAATTGTGGGGAAATTTATTTGGGTGTTGACAGAGCTTCTTCCACTTGGGAGAAATGCTCATCAAGTGTGGGATAGGGGAGGAGTGATCCTCCTCGAGTGCATGTCTTATTTCTTTTGGGATGTTGAAAGCCTTGAGGGCACTTGTGTGACTTTGAGAAATTGTGTTATTTAGCTTGAGAGTCAAAATATGAACTCCTTGGAATCTTTGTTGGCAAGTTGGCTTGAGGCCATGAGAAGGAAACTGTGTTAAAATTTTAATTGAAGGGTGACACTCTAGAGTTGAGTGTGTCCACTCTCCTACCTCTTGTTAAACTCACTGTGGTTGAGTTTTTGTGTTGTGTAATATCCATGGGTGTATGTGTGTTTTGGTGTGTTGTTTCTACCTTGTTGTGAAATAGAATTTTGGAATACCCTAGGTGTGTGGATGATCTCCCTAGCTCGGGGGTGACCCTCTTGCGGGTCTACGGTAGGGAGGAGAGCAGCTTGTGTGGTGTTTCTTTCCTTGTGTGATATGCAGGTTTTTTGGGAGCTTATTGAGAAGCTTGGAGAAGATTATTAGATCTTAGAAAATATTTTATTTTTCTTAAGTCTTAAGGAGAGCCTGATCTTTTAATAGCTCCTTCCTTGTCGATTTTCTAAAAGGAGAAAATTATCTCCCTATTATTGTATAAATTGTTATTTTTTTTGGAGTTGTGAGGAAATCCTCTGTTCTTGGGTTGATAATTGTAATTTTCTTGTTCATTAAGTTTTACCATTTAGAAATGAGAAGAGGAAAAGAAAATTTATTTTTAAAAGGATATTAAAATTGTCTAGTTCCTTCTTATCCTACTTGTAAAGTTGAGAGTTAGTTGATGTTTTAATTAAATTTGTAAAAGTATTATTTCTGTGTCAGCTTAGTGAAAATATTAATTTTAAATTTTTTTATAAGCCAAGTCGTAATTTTGCTACAATGAAAGGAATGAAATTTGGGATTACAGTATTAGTTTTTTTTTTTAAATTACCACAAGTGATTAAATGCTTACTATATATAGTTTAAAACATTTGACTTGAAATAGAAATTTTAATCAAGGAAAGTGGAATTTATTTATGCATAATGTATAATACGAATTGAATAGATGTTTAAACTCAGAGTTGCAATTCAGAAATACATTGTTTATACAATTATAATTTAAAAAGAGCATAGGTAAATATATTTTAATTTTAAGGAAGAGTTTCTTGGAAGTTTCAACAATTATCCCAAATTAAATGGCAGGAAAATGAAGAGGAAAATATGATCCTTTCATTTACAAAGGACACTAAAAATAAACGCAAACAAGCCATCACAGGCATTCCATGAGTGGCCATTCTTAAAACTCAACTGTAGATTTAGAAAAGAAACGTCCAATAAAAAAAAAGAGAAAGAGAAAGAACAACTAACCTTGGAAAACAAAGAGGAGAAAATGCGCGACATTTCTGAATAGGGCTAAGAGAACTAAGTAAGTTTAACCTACCGTTAATCTTGTTTAGGAACAAGTTGATTATTAAAATTAATTCAAACGTTGAACTAAAACCTAGAGCAGAACCCTAGGGGGACTGAGTCAAGTGAAGTTAACCAACCCTGTGTAAGTGATCTGGTTTACCAAGAAATTAGGAATAATGTAAAGGATGTAATGTTATTGTTGTTTGATAAAGAACGTGAAGAAAAAAAATAGGATAACATAAGAAGATCTTGTACTACAGGAAGGAGAAAGAGATAGAAATACAATCAAAATTAAATTTCAGAGAAATGGTAAAATGAACGTGATAGAAATACAATCAAAATTAAATTCTAAGAAAAGGAAGAGAGGGCAAATGAACGAGCTTGGTTGAAAATTCTAACTCTGAAAGAGGAGAAACTAATATGAAATTCCAGAAAATGGAAAGAAGAATAGATGATCGTGCTTTGTTGAAAAATGATCTATCACCTAAAACAACTGATGTTCAAATGCAATTCGTGAGATTAACCTAAGTCAGGAAACCACACGTTCAAGATTAGCGTTTATCACACCAATGCCCATGAGGCGTTATGTTACTGGGATCTTTCTGGAATCTAGGGTTTAGAAGCCTTAAAAGTTGGAACCTAGTAGTGACGTTAATCATGTCGCGAAGACCCCCTTGTTGGCCTTCTTGCGTAGGGTGTGCACACATGTACTTGGTACCCCGTCGACAACTGTATTATTTTCACCTTAAGTGTACGTCGCCGAGCACGCCTACGCGTGCGAGGAGATTTCTAGGGAAGCGTGGGAAAATTTTTGATATTTCGTGTCATGACCACATGGCGCATGTGGACATGACACGTGTGATGCGTGTTGTGACTGCATGAGAAATTTGGGCATGACAAATAGACTACTTTTTGTAAGTACTGAAGATGAGAAAAATAGTCAAAGGAGATTAGACAACAAAATGCAATAAAACACAATGTTTATACCTTCGAAGATCTCCCATTCCTTGATAAGGTTGAGGAGAGTGCACCCAAGAGCTCTCCTAGCTTTACCCATTGTTGAATGTAGAATGTGGATTGCTCCTTGTTCTTCAACACAATATGATGAGGGTAGGATGATAGAAGATTGGATAGAGATGAGGATGAGAGATGCTTTGGCTAGGGAGATTTTGGCATTATGATGACATGATGGAGAGACTCTAGAGGAATTTTGGCATGGATTTGATGCTATGAAGAAGTGATTGAAAATGGCTTAGATGAGGGCTCTATTTATAGATTTTTGGTAAAAGGATGGAGGGTGAGAATTAAAAGTTTAGATCAATGGCTAGGGATGCTTGAGGATTAAGGTTTGGATTGGAGATGTAGTCTTGTGACAAGTGTCACAAGAGGGTTGGATAAGAGAGATCAAAGGCTAAGATTTGGTCAATAAGATTGGATGGCTCTCATTATTTGTGAATTTTAAATTCACTTTAGGAAGGATGAGGAATGAATAAAAAATTCATTTCTATGGGAGAGTGTGAGGATGGGAATAAAAGTGAATTTTTAATTCACATGGGGAAGAGTTCCATTAATGGAGACTAGGACAAGTTAGGTGTTGTAAGAGCTCATTAAATGAAATTTAGGACAAATAAGAATAAAAATTACCTTATGTGGAATAAAGGTTAATTTTTTATTTGTGGGGTGTGGGAATGAGTGTTAAGTGAGATTTGACCAAGCTAATCAAGGGGATTAACTTAATTAATATGGCTGGAGAAAATTAGTAGATGGATTAATTAAGGGTTAAAATTAATTAAATAATGATTTATTTAATTAATTCAGGTCTAGGGGTCATGTAGGCTAGGGTAGCTAATTAAATAATTGTTATTTAATCAACTAGGCTACGTTTAGGTTGATTAGTAGGGTAGATTAATTAAATTAGTATGATTTATTTAATTAATCAGGGTTTAGGAAGATGGAGAAATTAACTAAATAAATATTGAGAATATTTATTTAATTAATGAGGGATAGTTATAAGGTATAGTGATAAACTAAATGAATTAATTTATCACAAGGGATAAATTAGGGATAAATGGTTAATTAAATCAAATAAATTTATTTAATTAATTAGAAGGGATAGTTAGTGATGTGAAGATGTCAAAACGTGATTGAAAGGTTAAGACATTTTTAGGTGTCTACAAGTACTTTAATAAAATGACATTTTATGAGATTTTTTACCTGAAAGGATTTTCCCCATGTATATCTTGTGGAATGTGTTATACTCATACTTGTATAATTTTCATTTATATTTATTTTATGTTTTGTTCATAATGATTAGTATCCTAAGATCCTAATTTCTAACATGGTATTAGAGCAGGTTAGGCTATACTAATCATTTTTATAGGTTATACTAGAAGACATGTAGAACTTGATGGGAAACTTATTTATGCTCAATGAACACGTGTAAATCCATTTGTGCAAAAAATCCGGTTTGCCTTTTCTATTGTTTTAAAATTAATTCATCAAAAGCTAAGTTAGGAAATTCCAATAATTTTCTTTACTCGTAATATCTGAGAGATTTTTTATACTAATTTTTTCTAACATATACATATAGCATATAATTGTGATTGACATTTGTTTGATGTTTTTTTTTTAGTATTACGTTTCATAATCTAACTAATTCAAAATTATTCCTTTATAACATGATTACATTATCACATTACCTTTTTAGTCCCTATTCTATAGAAAGTTATGCTTCTTTTAATAAATCATTGTCCTTATAAAAATCAAAGGATGTGTCTTTTAATGTTGGGGCAATAGTCATAAGTCATGACCCTTGCAGCCCTCCTCCCATGTACATTAAGTGTACCCCACATTTTAGAGTGATATCTTGTCGATCAAGATTCATCTTATGTTAAATGCTCTACTCTAATCCAATTAAAATCTTTATACAAAGAAAATTCTATTAAATCTTTAATAAGTTCCAAGTACTTATAAAAGTTGGAAGTGCCCTTTTTTTTCAATTAGTCAAAATAAACTTAATTAATACCCTTCTAACAAACAAATTTTGATTCAAAAAATAGGGATGCATATGAAAAACCATTAGAACCACTGATATGAATAGGTTACATCCTTCATAAAATAAAAGGTCGCATCCTTATAATCATTACATTAGAAAATTTGAATCCTTAAAATGCAATCCAATTAAAACCTTTAACATGATAAATGTTTGTTCCATCCTTCGTTTAAGAAAAGTTGTTTATATATATATATATATAAAGTTGTATATATTAAATGTTGAAAAGATTTTGATATGGTTTAAAACAAAAATTAAAGTCTCTCCCCTTAAAATTTCTTTAGAGCCATACATCAAATTTGCTTCCTTTTAACATGGTATTCACTTCCTTTATAAAGAACTATGGGAGGTCGAAGTATGATTTTTAAAAAAAGGAGTCGTATCCTTTAGTAAAAGGATACGAAGATAGTATAAATGTTTTTTTTATCATTTTTTAAAAATCTATCCTATCTTTTTTAAAAAGAGATCCTTAAGAAAGTAAGGCTAATAAAAAGTCACTTATCAGACATATTTAATGACCTCGCATTTTATGCTCAATAAGAAGCTTGAAGGGTTTCTTATTTTTGTTCAATCTTTAGTCTCAAAAGAATTAATAATGAAGATGTGCACCCCTGTTCAGTGCAGTTTTTTCAAGGACTGGCGTTGGCTTGCTTATGGGTATTTTAGCCAATTCCCCTTAAAGAAAATTTATATTTCTCTACTTCCTTAGATGGATCTTAACCCGTGGCTGAACCAAAAGTGGAAGTGCAAACTTAGAACAAATCTTGGGTTAAGTTAAGTGCTCAAATTTGGAAAACCAAAGGTGATGAGGATGCAAAAATTATGGCATGGAAGATTTTACATTATAAGCTACTAGTGGAAGATAGGGTGAAATGCATCTTAGTACAGCCTATTAAATGTCCTTTCTAGGCCGGCAAAGAAACCTTGAAGCATATTTTTTGGGATTGTATGTTTGGTAAAAAACAATGGTCTGTTGTTTTTAAAAATCTGCCTACTATCTTTGGCCATCAATTAAAATGGAAGGAAGCTTTATTTGGTTTTGGTTTACATAATAATTTGATAGTTGATTCTATCAAACAGGGTATTTTATTTCATTTATGGAAAACCAGGTCTTTAGTGGTATTCTCTAATGTTAACTTTCATTCAGAAACAGTGATTCTACAGCTTTACTCTAATATCATTTTGCGGATTGCTTCCTTGTTTTAACTTCTACAGGGCTTATTGAAGAAGCATATGATGCTTGTTTATCATCTTGAGTAAATTAAATATCAAATTCTACAACTTGCAAATGCTCGAGCATTGAACACTAAATATTTGGATGGGTTTCTCAGATGGCCTAATCAATTTTTTAGCTCTCCTTCACAGTCTACAGTTTGAGGCAGCTTTGGCCAAGCTAGACTTTGGTCCTGTTTTGTGGTTGTGGAACCTTTTGCTTATGCTCTTGTAGGGCTTTTTACTCTTCTATTTTGGAGGCTTTAGTTCTTCAGGCCTATGGCTGTGGGGTTCCATTTCATTTACTCTATGGTAGCATACCAATGTTATGTGATGTGCAAGTCATTCAAACTATATCAAGATCTATCTGTTGTTTTAGACACTCTTGTATTATGATGTATTTAGATACAGGGTACAATCTACCTTAGCTCTCAGTCTGTGGCTCTTGTATTATCTGGGTTTGAGTGCTAATAGGCATCAACTCACTTTTATGGCTTGAGGATTGTGGAGAGCAGGCTCTTTCCAGGTAGGCTTCATATGTGGATTTTGATTCTAGATCAACCTCCTCTTTTGTCTTCAGTTGATCATATTTTGTTTTCTAAACAATTGGCCAGTTGTTTTGCTACACTGTGTTTTGGGTTGTATTTGTATGGCACAACATTAGCTTTATCTTGGTCTTTGCTTACTTGTCTATACAACTATGTTTGTATTAACATTGGTTGTGTATTTTCTTTCTCTGTGTACATAGTCTCTTCCCTACAGTCTTTGACTGCTTCTATATTTGTATTTGCATTTTTCTCAATATAAAAAAAAATTAATTTATAAGGTAAAATTTTACATTTATAAAATAATAAGACTAATAAATAGGTAAAAGTAATTAAAAAGTAAAGATTAATTAATAAAAAGTAAAACTATAAAATTGCAAAAATCTTTATTATTTTTTCATCATTCAAATTTTTAGAGTTAGTGATTCTTACGAAGATTGATATAGGTTTATGTTTGATAAGTGAGGACAATGTAGAGAATTGGATGCATAGAATCAATTCATAGGATTTTTTTTTGTCATATCCACATGCATAGTGTTAATTTGTCTAACCTATCTCATATTATATCATTATCATTACTATATGTCTACTTGTGGTTGACACATTAATCTAGGTGATACCTTATTAGTCATGTTAAAACTAGTCATTTCTTCAATGCACATTTAAACTTAATTGATTGATGACCTAAGCCACCTAGTCAAAAACTTTTATAACATAAAGTACATGCCAAAAACTAAAGAGAAAATTCTATCCCTATCATGATGATTAATGACATGTTCAAATCCCTCTCAACAAAAATAATTTTCAGTGTTGGTGGGGTATTTGTATAACATTTTACTACAATGCTTTATTTTAATGAGCATGAATAAAGAGCCAACATTTCTAGGCCATAAACATAAGATAATTATCTATGCTCTTTGACTTCAACATCAAATTCAAATACGGAGGTTGTGGTTGTTGAAAATAGAGAGGTATCTATTTTATTACAAAATGAATTTGCACTGACCATCCTAGGGATAAGGGTGAGAGAAAGAGAGTGAGAAGTGATATGTATCTTCACACAAATTTTTTAACTAATTAACAAGGCAATGAAAGTTTGTTCTCTCAAGATATCACTCTCTACTAAGTCTTCAATGTACCATGATTGTTCATACTATGAGATAATTTGTGAAAGCTTAACAATCATATTCTATTCTATTCTACTATGTTTAAATTTGTTGGTTGATAATTCATGTGGCATAGGTTTAGCTTCATCATTCTCAAATTATTAAGGTTGCATTTTCAACATATCCTACTCTCACTTAATATTCATGCCTTATGGCATTAAGGGGGAGTTAAACCCAGAAAACACTCGTATGAGTGCTCTTCATTGTGTGCCACAATCATTTCATATGCTTATATAGCTCAAAGTTAAAATTAGATACTTTTTGTCACCTCCAACTGACTCTTTAATCAAAATATGCATATGTATACCATATATACAAAAATGTAAATGTTGTAGTCTCCTCTCTCAAGGCAAGGAACCTAAAAAAAGTTTCCATATTTCACCCTCTAATATACATTACAGTTCTTGCTATGGACAATATGATATTTAGAATGTAAATTTAAACCTTGAATTCTCCAAGGCCAAACATTTGAGATCCCCTTAATCTAATTAATCATCACCTCTAACAATAAGATATTTCATTTAATAATCTTTTCATGCATATAAGATATTGTCATATGTAAAGGCTCCTATTTCAAATAATTATCTTGTATATAAAATTTAATTTGATAAAAACCTTGGATGAGTTGCATGACTAGGGGATTGATAAAATTTGATATTAGTTAGTTAAATATTATTATAATCAAGAAGAAAATTTACCCTATATGTCATGGAGAAGAGAGGTTCATAATGGGCAATGCTACAAGCTAAAAAGGTATGTCTAAATGGATAAAGGCATCCATGACATTTTGATACAATAAATGAGCATTTTATATAACTATCTAAAGAGGTTAGTATTTTCTCTAAAAACTATAAATTATAGGGTATAAAAGCACCTACTTGTAATGGGTGGATGTCGCCCTTATACACTATCCAGGGAGAAATCCTAGAAAGGATAGCTCACACATTTCTTTACTTTTTTATGGATCATTACTATATGTTTAGTGACTATTTCTTTTCCTTGTAGAAACATGGCATATCTTGCATGCTTATGCTTATGAAAATCCTATATGATCTCCTTGATAAGATCATCAATTCATTTTTAAGTATTGTCATAGCATATTATATGTTGACTTACTTCTTATTAAATTAATTATGAGCTTTTAAAATTCTACATCAAAAATAAAAATCACTGATTATTGTGTTACTAACTATTTTTGTGATCCTTTTGATAGGACTTATACCTTACTCCATGTCTTCAAGATATGGTGTAGCTACTATCACATGGAT